>CM065811.1:170054428-170702285 GCA_033398695.1 Orobanche coerulescens
GCACGGGTTGAATAAACAAAAAAACAACCCCTGAGCAACACACGGGTTAGTAAACTTTCATTTCGTATAACTAATTACATAGACTAAAATAAAAGGACAATAACAATAAAAAAACATGTAAACTTATCTAAAAGGCATTTAAATTCCGACATCTGCTCATTCAACCGTCTGCCCCAACATTACGTACAACATACGTAGATATTCAACCAAAGACCGTGCATCGCACGGGTTGGATAATGCCTCGTATATAATAAAAGGTTGGTAATAGTATATTTAATATAATAGTATATATATTAGTAATATACATTAATATACTTTCTTTAAAATATAGTTTATATATTGATATTATATTAATATAATATTATATATTAACATAACTTATGTTTATAATAAATGGTTTAAAAGTGAGAAGTGGGGAGGATAAATATGGAATAAAAGATTGAACAAACGGCTTAATCTATATGACTCGTCTTTTCTGGCTGATTGATTAAGTCATCAGTTTAATGAATAAGCCAGAAACGAACAGTCAGATATAGCTGGTCGAATAATCCATACAGGCTATTAAGTCCATTAAGCCATTACCGAACAACCCCTTATACCTCATTTTTTTTTCATTTTTAGAAATTGAAACGACAATAAAAAATCAAAAACAAAATACTGCTTATTGTTTTTTTGTTTTTTTCTAATTATGCTGTATAAATTTCTGTTTCTAATTAAATAACTTTATTATTGTACAATACAAATTATAAGAACGTGCCAAGAATTTCCCATTTCATTTATTACCTAACATAATTAAATATTTATATCTTATGGTTTATTATTAATCATCTATTGGTAGATGAGTACAGTTGGTATTTGGCAACAACTTTTTAAGTAATTTTTATTGTTTTAAAAAAGTTAGAACACCATAAAATAAAAATAATGATTAATAAAAACGTTTAAATTTAGCTTCAATTTACTATTTTGTGTATATATTCAACTATTTTATTATTAAGCCGTGTTGAATATATATATATATATCAAACAATTATTTCGGCAGCTGTCTTCGAGAGCTACTAGTTAACAACTAGCACTGACTCAGACTGTGTTTAGCACTAGTTTATAAGCTTCAGGAATTTATTTGACCATTGATTAAAAAACTCGTTTCGTAAACTACTACCTTCTCAAATTAGCTAGCTTATCAGCTAGCTGATTGATAAGCTAATTTTTCAAGCTTATGAAAAAAATAAGCTAGCTTATCATATTTATATAGTCCATATATGTATGTGACCTAAATAAAAACATAGGTATTTTTTACATAAACACCCCCTCAGTAATTGACATATTACAAATAAACCCACCATCTGTTAAATTTTCAGAAAAAATTGAGGTTTCGGATGAGTGGCAGACGCGAAAAATTATGGTTAGTTTGATCATCACTCTAATGAATTACTTTGTTATAAATATAATACAGTAATTTTGTGCTCATTTTATCTTTTATATTTTACGGAATCTTTTTGATACCTATTGTTGTTGTGAACTTGTTCGTAACTAAAATTATACACACAAGTCATGTTCAGCTGCAATTTTTTAAACCATCTAAAATAAATTATCAATGACTTTTTAAAGTGAGAGTGAACTGTGAATAGTACATATGTATAATTTAGAGGTATATATTAAAATAATAATAGACAAAAATATCATGTATTTTATTTTATAACAATTATTGTTAAAATATAACGAGAAAGTTTAAAAAATAATAGAAAAATAAAAGTGATATCACTTTATGTAATTTTATATAAAAAAAACAGCTAGCTTATTAGTTAATTTGCAAAACATCTACATTAAAATCAGCTAGATTATCAGCTACATAATCAGCTAGCTTAGCAGCTACCCAATCAACTATCAGTTAGATTATCAGCTATCAGTAAGGATGGCAACGGGTCGGGTCGAGTGCGGGTTTCATACTCCCCAAACCCACACCCGAAATCACCACCCGAACCCAAACCCAAACCCAAAGACTGTTTGGGTGGCAAAACAAAACTCACATCCACACCCATTGGGTTCGGGTTTTTTCACCCAAACCCAAACCCGCAGCTTGATCAGGTAGAATCAAAATTCAAGTTTGGTGCTCATCCAAATTCAAATTTGATAAAATGCAAAATGTAGCATAATTTAACATAGTTTGCAAATATCAATAGAATAATAAAATAGTTTACAAATGACAATACAATAGTAACATAGTTTAACATAGGGCTGGGAATTTTCAACCCGAAACCCGTGGAACCGACCGGAACCGAACCGAAATTCTCGGTTCGGTTCGGTTCCTGGGTGTTGAAATTATTTATTTTTGTGGAATCGAACCCGAATTTAGAAATTCGGTTCGGGTTCGGTTCCTGCAAAAAAAAATTCACAAAAATCCGAAATTTCCTATTTACCTTTTTTTTATTAACATTAGTTAATTTATAAAGAAAAATAAAAAAAATCCTAGAAGTATACCGTCTTACTTAATTTATTGAAGTTCAAGTTACTCTTTTGTTGCTTCATTTTGATTGTATCAACTAAACATTCAATATTGTATCTTCACTATCTTGTTTTTAATTGAATTATTGTTGTTTAGAAATTTAAATTGGAGTCAAAATTTGTTTTTAAAGACTATTATTGTTTAAAATTGATTTTTTTAGATTGAAACAGATGAATAGATTCATATAGACATGAAAAATATGAAACCGAAATATTATCGGAACCGAACCGAAAATTTCGGTTCGGGTTGTGTTCGGTTCCGAATGAAAACAATATGGAACTGAACCCGAATTACACAATTCGGTTCGGGTTCGGTTCCTGCAAAAAAAAAACGAATTTTGACAGCCCTAGTTTAACATAGTCTTCAACATAGACTCTCAAGAAATTAAATTACAATAACATACAATTAACATAGACAGAGTGAGTCGTGAGATGTGTAGGAAAGGAATGGGTGAAAAGTGAAAAATCCTAATTTACACTTATATATATAGGGAAATTAGGTAATTTAACATATAACTGGACGAATGTCTGGGTTTCGAGTGTGGGTTTGAGTGATCCCAAACCCGCACCCGTAATATCGGGTGTCGCCCGAACCCAAACCCAAACCCAATCAACTCGGGTTTCGCCCGTTGACTTGGGTTCGGGTTCGGGTGGGCCCCACGGGTTTGGGCTTTCCTGTCATCCCTAACTATCAGCTAGCGTATCAGCTACCATCTAGCTTATCAGCTAGTTTTGCTAAACACAGTCTCAATACTGATTGTTGTTGTAACAACTAACAGTCAACATCTACAATTTTTTGTTGAATAGAGACAGATTTAAAGAGATTATGAATTATTCTGAGTTCAAACTTTGTTACTCCCTTATAATTTTTAAATTCCTACTATTAATGAAGGTACAACTCATTTTATATCATTTATTCTTACTTGTCATTTTGATTTTTTTTTCAATGAATTGATATTGTAATTTATTTAAACAAAAATTTTAAATTTTTAAGGAATATTATATGAATTTTGTTTGAATATTCAAACAAATATGAAAAATTTATTTTCAAGTTACTATTGGAATAAAATTATATTACTAAAAGTAGACTTCTCATGTGTGAGACAAATAAAGTCCTTTGCACGCAATAACCATCTTCGAGAAAATAAAAATCTATATATTTGAAAAGAAATAAAAATTACATACTAATTAATTTTTGGAAGTTTCTAAAATATAGGTTGACATATTTGTTATTGTTCTCTTTTCATAAAAATCACTTGATTTATCATAAATAAAATAAAATAAAGATCATTTAATATTTGATGGTCACTGGAATTCAGATTTTTCAGGCCTTCGGTATTTATTTTTATATACAAAATTAAAAAGTATTAAATTGTATATGTTGTGTTGTTGAAGATTTTTTTTTTCGAAAAATTCTACTTGATACAAGGGAGAATGAGAGTTGGGAGAGTCGAATCCAAGTGTAATTCCTAATGGAGAAAACTCGTGACCACCGGGCTGCTCCCTATGGTTTGTGTTGTTGAAGATTGATCTAAAGGATTAGTGGTGCTAAGGTTATATATTGCTCTTTTTGTTCTATTTGAATATTTTTATTGATTACAAGATATAATATATAAAATAAGTTTTTTGTTACTCATTTTTTTAATTATATAATTATTTATCAATACTAAATTGTGGATCACTAAATTGTGGGCCACGCATAATCGTATAAGTAAGGCATGAAACGTAAAACAATATAAATAATTTTTTTTACTGAGACAAAATCATGTTTTAAAATTATCATTTTCAATTGAAACGGATGGAGTATTGGAATGTTCATTTTGTGAAGACAACGTTGGCATCAGTATCTTAAATTATAGATTAAGAAAAGAATTGATATGATATATTTAAACAGAAAATGAGAAATACACAAACAAGTTATTGTATTTAATGAAAGATAATTTAATCGTGACTCGCACTGCACCGTCTTGACCCGCCATGCACACGGTCATCCCGACCCACGATCTAAAGCGGGATGGGATGGTCTGTGTACCACTTTTGCCTCTTTGGTACTGCTCCGCCTGCTCTGCCTAGTTTTATTATTTTCTAATTATATTTAATCTATATTTTACATATATATACTACATATGTTTGTATACTTTGTTGCACATTTATGAATATATCTTACACATTTATGTTAATAATGACAAGATCTATCAATATCATATATTATGAAAATAATATACAAGATACAAAATTCATAAAAATATGTATTTTATTAATCTCAAAATATTTTTTTTTTCTTTACGAGTCGAACCGTTCCGACCCACCCTGTTCACTTCATAGGACGAGTCGAGATCTTTAAATATCCATCCCGACTCGCACCATTGCCATCTCTATTTATGTGAGAGCAACATTACTCTTTTAACATAATTCACACACCTCATGCGCCATTTCCTAATCCAACAACTCGTGTTGACAAATTTAATAGATGTAATAACTAGTAGATAATACTCACATTAGGGTATCGTACTTAGATGAGAATTACGAACCACTTGCATTCATTCAATTAAACATGTGCGATTCAATCGAAAGATGAGTTACTAGATGAAAATTTCGCATGTGACGCCTTAATTATGTCGAATAAAAGGATGGTACAAATTTAAAATGTCGAATTTATCACGCCTTGCACAAAATATGTAGCGTGAAATGATTGCGGACGGTTATGATTTCGTTGTCATCTCGTCTGCCCCATCGAGCCCCTCCCCCACCCATCATCCTTCGATGCCCCCGCATATAATGAGAGAAGTAAAAGGTTATCAAATCATGGTTCGTCCGGTTCTGTTCTGTGTCCATCTCGTCCTGTGAAATATCGTCGCGGTATGGTTTTAAGTCGTGACAATATCTCACCCTGTATAAAAGCCGCACCTCACAAAAAATACAGGATGGGTGCGATTCCATCTTAGCTCCGTCCTAAACCGCACTCTAGCCAACCGTAAAAATATCCATGAACTTAATTTAGAAGAAAAAGATTTGTATTCTTTGAAAGTACAAATACCCCATTGAGATGTATGCTCCGTTTACATATATGATGCTTGCAACATTTTAAGAGAGTATTCGTACGATGCAAAATACTTATAATAATTATTGAGTTTTTCCAGAAGCAAATATCAGATCGACTTAATTTAGAAGAAAAAGATTTGTATCCTTTGAAAGTACAAATACCCCATTGACATGTATGCTCCATTTACATATATGATGCTTGCAACATTTTAAGAGAGTATTCGTACAATACAAAATACTTATAATAATTATTAAGTTTTTTTTAGAAGCAAATATCAAATCCACTTGATTTAGAAGAAAAAGATTTGTATCATTCGAAAGTACAAATACCTCATTGACATGTATGCTCCGTTTACATATATGATGCTTGCAACATTTTATGAGAGTATTTGTACAATGCAAAATACTTTTAATAATTATTGAGTTTTTTTTCAGAAACAAATATCAGATCGACTTAATTTCGAAGAAAAAGATTTGTATCCTTTGAAAGTACAAATACCCTCATTGACATGCATAGGGGTGTCGAATGGTTCGGTTCCGATTAACCGGACCGAAATTTTCGGTTAACCGGAACCACAATTGCCCAAAAATGAGAACCGAGAACCGGACCATATAAAATTTCGGTTAACTGGAGCCAGACCGGTTATTTTCGGTTCTGGTTCGGTTAAACCGACAGAACCGTTTTTTTTAATAAATTATAAATTATAAAATATAAAATATAAAATTAATATTTAATACATATATAATATATTATTATAAATTTTTAACAAAATATAAAATATTTATTCAATATTAGAGTTTTAAATTTTTAATTTACAAAAATTAAAATAATAAAATATATAAGTATAAAATATAAAAATAATATTTAATAAATATATTATAAAATCGGTTTTCGGTTCGGAACCGTTCGGTTCCGGTTCCGAACCGAAAACCGAAAAATTATGTAATGAGGAACCGAAAACCGAACCTTTAACCGATTATACGGTTCCGGTTAACCGGAACCGCCTCGGTTCCGGTTCGGTTCCGATTCTAACCGAGAATCGGGAACCATTTAGACACCCCTAGACATGTATGCTCCGTTTACATATATGATGCCTGCAACATTTAAGAGAGTTCCGTATAATGCAAAATACTTTTAATAATTATTGAGTTTTTTCATAAACAAATATAAGATCGACTTAATTTAGAAAAAAAGATTTGTATCCTTCGAAAGTATAAATACCCCATTGATATGTATGCTCTGTTTACATATATGATGCTTGCAACATTTTAAGAGAGTATTCGTACAATGCAAAATACTTTTAATAATTATTGATTTTTTTTCAAAAACAA
Organism: Orobanche coerulescens; assembly: GCA_033398695.1. Classification (NCBI taxonomy): domain Eukaryota; kingdom Viridiplantae; phylum Streptophyta; class Magnoliopsida; order Lamiales; family Orobanchaceae; genus Orobanche; species Orobanche coerulescens. The sequence goes on from CM065811.1 coordinate 170,061,305, forward strand.
AAATATCAGATCGACGCGGCGTAGTTTCGTAATAATGCAATAAATTAGGGCTGAGAATTTTCAACCCAAAACCCGTGGAACCGACCGAAACCGAACCAAAATTCTCGGTTCGGTTCGGTTCCTGTGTGTTGAAATTACGCATTTTTCTAGAACCGAACCCGAATTTAGAAATTCGGTTCGGGTTCGGTTCCTGTGAAAAAGAATTCATAGAAACCCAAAATTACATATTTACCTTTTTTTATTAATATTAGTTAATTTATAAAGAAAAATAAAACAATCCTAGAAGTATACCGTCTTACTTAATTTATTGAAGTTCAAGTTACTCTTTTGTTGCTTCATTTTGTTTGATATTTTGATTGTATCAACTAAACATTCAATATCGTATATTCACAATCTTGTTTTTAATTGAACTATTATTGTTTAGAAATTTAAATTGGAGTCAAACTTTGCTTTTAAATAGACTATTGTTGTTTAAAATTGAATTTTCTATATTGAAACATATGAATAGATTCATATAGACATGAAAAAATGAAACCGAAATATTGTCGGAATCGAACCAAAAATTTCGATTCGGATTGTGTTCGGTTCCGAATGAAAAAGAATATGGAACTGAACCCGAAATACACAATTCGATTTGGGTTCGGTTCCTGCAAAAAAAAAAAAAATCAAACCCGATTTCTGACAGCCCTGCAATAAATATCCATTGTGTTTGTACAAAAACGATCATCATTCTAATTTATTTCGATCTTGATTCTAATTATGCACATTCATAAATTAAAATAAGTATCACATCTATACTATATAATACGTATCCCTCTTAATTTAATATGGAATGTGGATTTGATTGTAACTTTTAATTATAAATATATGAAGAGACTATTTTAATTGTAACTTTTAATGTAAATAAACTAATTTAAATACAAAAATTATGATAAACATCACAATGCAAATGCACCTTCTAATACACAAGGTGATTAAAATGAACTTTTAAATGATAGTATAAATTATAAGATGGTTAAATTTTAGCTATGAAATCTTAGATACAATCGGTGCATCGCACATGTTGAATAAACCAAAAACAACCCCTGAAAGAACATACGGAGTTAGTAAACCTCATTTCATATAACTAATTACATAGACTAAAATAAAAGGACAATAACAATAAAAAAACATATAAACTTCTCTAAAAGTCATTTAAATTCTGCCATCTGCTCATTCAAGCGTCTGCCCCAACATTACGTACAAAATACGTAGATATTCAACCAAAGACCGTGCATCGCACGGGTTGGATAATACCTCATATAAATAATTTATAATTGATCAATAAATAAAAATGTATTTTGATTAATATACATTTAATAGCTAATTAAGAGAGAATTGCCTGTTCCCAGGCAGCAAAGCCAACATTGTCTAAAATAGCCTTTCTTTTTTGTTTGTAACTGAGCTAAACATGAAGATAAGTAACGGGGTATCTTTGTCCTTTCAGCTTACGCCACCTAGGCGGACAACCCCGTCCCCTTCCCCCTCCCCCCCCCCCCCCCTGCTTTTTTCATCACTTCGCCACAGTGAACAGTGAACACATGACTAAAGCGGCTCATAGTCCCAAAAGCAGAGAAATTACTGAGAAAAAGAGAGAGAGAGAGAGGAGAGAGAAAGAGAGAGAGAGAGAGGCAAAAGCTATAATCACTCTCCTTCCCCACACAAATTCTCCATATTACAATAATTTCTCTGCAAGAAAAGCAAAAGCGAACACACATAGTCAAAAATCCTAAATCCCCTCCTTTTTTTTCTTCACCTGCTGCTGTAATGTTCGGACGAAGAATGGAATTATCGATCATTCGTTTCTGATCCATGAGGGAATACTCATATTTTCTGCAGAGGTATATTGTGGCGTATTTACGGGATATTACTGCTTCTTCACTGTTACTGGTCATTTTTTTTTTCTTCCATTTCTGGTTCAGGAATGGTAGGTCGCTTGTGATGTTCTGTTTTGCGATTATGTTATTCTGTTTCTATTTCTGTGTTTATGGTATATATATTTGAGGAGCTTTGTAATTTGCGGAAGTGATGATGAATTATCACAAGATCTGGTTTAATGCAGTCTGAGTTCTTTTCTATCAGTTGTAAGATTTTTTTTTTTGTTTTAAAAATATTTAAATTCATTTACTATTTGAGTTGTTATTAAAACATGAAGTTGTTGGTGCTTGGTATTTATTTTTCCAGTATGAAGTATAACTATAGTAGTCTTTTTGATGGTTTGAGCTTCGTGTTGGAGGAATGTCATGTTTAGTTCACCTTTATTAGTTGCTCTAGTTTACCGATAAATGTTGTTTTACAGAGCTGGTCGAGTTGGAAAAAAAAATGTTGAAAAAGGGTTTGTAACTAAATAACTTTTGTTGTTGTTGACAGAGTGATCTTATAAAGAAAGATATTGATGATAGAAGGTGATCTACAATGGAGAGGACTTCGAAATTACATACGCTTCCGAGGCAATTGCCCCACGCTCCTATGGTGACAAAAACTTACCCCACATTAGTAAAAGGAGAGATCAATAAACCATCTAAGTCACACGAGCCCCAAGAATTAAATTCGCTTCTACCTCCTCAATCATGGAAAGGCAAGAAATTCTTACAGGAGGACGAAGAAGAACTCATGCCCGACGTCCTTTCCTTCAAAATAAGCGACGAGTCGTTCGAGGACATTGGCTCCACTTCATTTCACGGCGTGAGTCATCCGCCCGAACCTATCGACACCGACATGTTGAAGCCGGTATATGTACCGATCAACCGAAATAATGGGGACGGAAAATGCTTGATTAAGAGCCTCTCCAAAAAGGGACTCTTTCGGGAAGATCATTCAATGCGGTTACCAAATATTAGACGAAGTCCGTCATTACTTTCGCCTACCGAGAGCTTAATTGAAGAGCCTCACGACTTAACAGGTGTCTCGTCCCCATTCGCCATTTCCCGTCCGTCGCAAAATATAGATTCTGAGGAAAAAGAATGTGTATGGGATGCTTCTTTACCTCCGAGTGGCAATGTTAGCCCACTTAGTAGTATCGATAGTATTGGTGTTGCTAGGACTATGAGTATCGCCAATAGTTGTGCTAGCACGTATAGAAGTGAAGGCATAGTGAGTGATGGCATGCTTAGTGTGGATAAAAACTATGCAAGTACGAAAGGGAGTTTTCCCGGGGATTATCTTGAAAGCACTAAAACTAGCCTTAGTCGAGCGAGTGATAGTAGTGGGATTAGTGACGACAGTAATTGGAGTAATTTCACTGGTAGTGTGAATAAGCCTCACAAAGGAAACGATCCTAGATGGAATGCTATACTTGCTATTCGGGCACGTGATGGTATGCTGGGCATGAGCCATTTCAAGTTGCTGAGGAGACTTGGTTGTGGGGATATTGGGAGCGTGTATTTATCTGAGCTTAGTGCGACCCGATGTTTTTTCGCGATGAAGGTGATGGATAAGGCGTCACTTGCTAGCAGGAACAAGTTGAACAGGGCTCAGACGGAGAGAGAAATCTTGCAGCTACTTGATCATCCGTTTTTGCCGACTTTGTACACCCATTTCGAGACGGATAGGTTTACTTGCTTGGTTATGGAGTATTGTCCTGGTGGAGATTTGCATACCCTGAGGCAACGACAACCGGGAAAACATTTTTTGGAATACGCCACACGGTATGTACTTTGATTTTAAGCTTTTTCTTTTTAACCAATAGTAGTTCAGTATTTGATTCTCAAGCTTCTTTGAACTTGAGGGCATATACTTTCTGACATCCACTTTATTCATGCGAAAAATATAGAGTCTGCCTGTTGGTAACATTCCTTCGATTGTTTGTGTCTCAATCTGGAAACTTAAAGAATTTCTAATTGTGAAGGTTCTATTGGGTTCGGGCCTATGAAATAAGTATTGTATAAGTTGGTCAAACGAACAAACTAATTTCGTCCAATATTAGCTTGAAATTGCTGTTTGTATATTTAATTTGTCAAATGAGTTGTGAGCTTTGCCGAAAGGCCCGAAACATTATGACACTATCATATGTTAGAAAGCTCATTAGATGTTCCTTATGTTTGTTTCATTTTCTTATACGGGTTTAGTTTGTTCGAAGACGTTTTCGTTTAACATTCCGAAATGCATTACAATCTCATATGGAAGAGGCATTGTAGACCCTATTGCTGAATTTGATGGGGCAATTGCTACATATTTAGATAACGGCACGAAGAAAACATTATATTCATTCTTTATAGTAGCCGGAACAGAGATGTATTATTGTTTTTGCATAGACCAGATATTTCTTTCACAACCCTTATGGTTTTTTCTTTAATCGAACCAGGTTTTACGCAGCCGAGGTTCTGCTGGCACTCGAGTACCTCCACATGCTAGGAATCGTATACCGCGACCTAAAACCCGAAAATGTCCTTGTTCGCGATGATGGCCACATAATGCTTTCCGATTTTGATCTTTCCCTCCGGTGTGCAGTTTCCCCAACCCTAATCCGAAATTCCGCATTCAATCCTGAACGAGGAGCTGCATTCTGTGTGCAGCCCACTTGTATGGAGCCAACGCCCGCATGCATCCAGCCGTCATGCTTCCTTCCCCGAATTTTCCCTCAAAAAAACAAGAAAATATCAGGGAAATCAAGAACCGACCTGGGGTCCCGACTCGGAAGCCTGCCCGAGCTAGTCGCCGAACCCAACGCACGGTCCATGTCGTTCGTCGGGACCCACGAATACTTGGCCCCGGAAATTATTAAAGGCGAAGGTCATGGCAGTGCGGTCGATTGGTGGACTTTTGGTATTTTTTTGTACGAATTGATATACGGGAAAACTCCATTTAAGGGCTCGGAAAACCGGAAAACGCTTTTCAATGTAGTTGGGGAGCAGCTTAAGTTTCCGGATTCCCCCTCAACTAGTTATGCTAGTCGGGACCTTATACGTGGGCTGCTCGTTAAGGAGCCACAGAACCGGCTCGGGATGAAAAGAGGTGCGACTGAGATAAAGCAGCACGCATTCTTCGAAGGGGTGAATTGGGCTTTGATCAGGTGCAGCACACCCCCCGAGGTGCCGAGACCGGTGGAGTCCGAGTTTCCTGAGAAGTTGAGGCAGGTGGAGTTGGGTGGTGTGGGCAGTGGCAGTAAAAGGGTAGTTGGGGCAGATCCAAAAAGTGGAGGCAAGTTTCTTGACTTTGAGTTCTTTTAGGTTCGGGTTGGGGGGGTGGGGTGGGGTGGGGGTGGGGATGGGGATATGTAGGATTCTTTCCTGTTTCTTTTCTTTTTGGTTTGTCTTGTAGGTTGTTCTTGTTCTACTGTTGGAGTTTGCTTGGGTTACTTTGAGGGGCTATTTTTCACTAGAAATTAAATCAAAAAATAGCTGTATTGAGAAGAATTGTTGTGTCATTGTGGAAACATGAGCAAAAATATACAGGGCAGACACTTTATGTCACGGACCCGGAGTTCGTGATGCATTATGAACTCGTGATAAATATATAAGAAATAAATGAGTAGATGACATGAATACCTTGGTCGAGTCCACCCACCCATGCTTTGTGTATTGCTTATGGGCCCTTGTTGCATCACGAACATATAACAACTCTACGAGACATGACGCGTAGGATGAATCGAAAGGAGTGTTTATGTAACTTATTCATTTGTCTCTTATATGTTCATCACGAGTCCATGATGCGTCATGAACACGAGTATATGATGCTATGTATGATTATAGGTTCGTAAGATTCTACACTCGAGATCAGATAGTGGTCGAGTGGTTAAAATTTTCAAGCCCGTTAGATTCCCATTACCCTTTTCCTCACATGATGTGTGGTCAAAAAGCTTGGACAGTTTGTTGTGCATAGCAAAGTAATGAAAATACAATTTTCTATTCAGTTTTTCCCCGAGTATAGTCCAAGTAATATTCCCTCCTATTCCGGTCGAAGATGGTATTTTCAAAACATGATTTGGTCAGATAAAAAGGTGTATTTTCAAAATAAAATTTTAGTATTTAATTAATATTTATTTAATATTCCAACGGTATGAGCTATAAATGAATCAAGCCGCTTGTAATTATTTGAATTCCGACTCAATAAAAAAAATTCGTTCTAACTCGTTTAATATGTCTCGTTAAAATATGTAAACGAAATTGGAACTTAACGACATTCAGTTTGTTGATTCGTGAACAGACTGATCAGAAAATTTGCACAATTCAAGCTATTAGTTCGATTTAGTTTCAACTTTTATCTTTGACGTTTATGTTTGAAGTGTGCTAGAAATATTTTTGTGTAGTATGTAATAAATTGAAAATAATTTAATTTACAATTAATCTTTACTGAACCTGTTTAGACTAGATTAAGCTTGAAAAGGATCGTTAGCCATCAATATGTTCGAAAACTCAAGCTCGAAATCGACTCGACAACAAATAAACAAAGCTCAAACTCTTCATATTCGGCTTGATTTAGTTCGATTATAGTCTTATCCTATATTTACAGGACCATTAAGGCATCTCAATAACTCATTTAACTTGGTTATTAGTGGTAAGATATTTAAACCACTTGTCCAATCAATCAATTGGTTAAATAAAATGTAAAGGTATAGAATTTTGAATCAAACCTCTAATGCAAGGTTGAACCTCGCGTGGAGTAAATTTGCACTTACTGAAATATTAATAAGGTTTGTTCTGAGATTAAAACTATGTCGACTCTCTTTTGCGTCTCTGTTATTCGGATACATTTCTCGATTTAATCGGGAGCATCTTTGAAAGATCGAGGCTATTATCTCAAAGATTAGTTATGGACAAATATGAATTTATATACATTGAAAGAAACAAGACAAAATAGATATAATAGAATTTAATATTGAGAAAGTAATAAAGGAATAAGAAAAACCCCAAATTATAATTATAGATGGAGAAACTATAGGAACTATAGTTAAATTTTGTAGTGGGGGCCATTCCAAGTTGTTCTTTGTTGGCTTTCTATGCCATGGACTAGGGGTGAGCAGAAAAACCGACAAAAACCGATAATACCGAAAATACCGAAAAAACCGAAACCGAAAAACCGAACCAATAAGATATTGGTATGGTACGGTTCTTAAAATTTTGAAAACCGAATTATGCGGTTCGGTTTCGGTTTTAGATATGGATCCCGACTTTAAAAACCGAACCGAACCGATAAAACAGATGACTATTCTGCAGAATTTGTTTTTTCTTTGTGCAGGTTGTTATGAATTGATGGACCTGTGCTGAGGAGGAAATTCAAGACTTTTGTTTAATCTGATATTAGATTTTTTGAATCCTTAGTTATTATCATGTTATTGAAGTAGATTTTATTTTTATTCAAGCTTTGAAGTGGATTAATTATGTATAAATCCTTCTATTTGAACTTACAATTGTCTGATTTAGTCCAAGTAGTTCAATTTGGGTCTGGTGCAAGCCCAACTTAAGTGGCCCATTTAATTAGCCCATTGACACTGAACCGCTACCGAACCGACACCGAAACCGATCACACCGAGCCGATTTAAAACCGAATCATTTCGGTACTCAAATGCTAGATACCGATAAGATACGGTTCGGTATCGGTTTTAGCTAGAAACCGTACCAAACCGAACCGAGCTCACCCCTACCATGGACCCTTAAGGATTAAACCAAATATCTCTACTCAAAACCAACTTGCCGGTTAGCACAGTTGTCCACTACATGAGCTTAAAAATTCATGCGGGGTGGAGGTCAAAAGTTCTATCCTTCTTGCCTCCACTTTAAAATCATTCCCGGAGCATATACGTTATAATTAAGTCTTTGACAGGACCTCATACTGAATATGATCCGTGTGGCTTCGGGGAGGACTTCATGTTCTCTTTACCTGGGAGGATCTGGTTGTACGTCATCAGAACCCGATAAAATACCGGTCAATTCGTGCACATCCCGCGATTTAACTTGATGACAGTAATGAAAAAGCGGAGCTGTTACCCTCAGACATAATTAAGTGTAAGTTTAAAAACTGAATTATCACCAAAAAAAAAAAAAAAATATCTCTACTCAATTTTCAACCTTTATATATCTGCAAGGAAAGGAAAGGAAACACATTGTTGTCACTGGCACTTTATGTTCTTGTCATTTTAAGACATTATTTCACCATAACATGTCATCAATCTTTGTTGTTATCTGGGGAGAAAAATAAGTAGATAGTAGATAATTTGAAGTGGCACGGTTAAACTTCTTTAAATGAATGTTCGATAAACGAATAATTTCGTCAAATGAATAATTTTCTCCAGTCCCAAGTCTTTATAACATGTTCAAATTTTCTTTCGATAAATGAATAATTTCGCTAAATAAATATTTTTTTCCGGTCCCGATCATATTTATTTATCGAGGTTTTACTGTATAAGGATAATCATCAAAGTAAACAATTACCCTCTTCATCCCACAATCCACTAAGTCTGCTTTCAAAATATAATTTTGTCTCGAAAAAAAAAAAATTATACTTTTAATATTTTAAAATAAAATTTCATATTGATAAAAAAGTAGTTAATTGATTACAAAAATAAAATAAATAGGAATAAATTATTTAAAAAGAGTTGTACGTTTATTAGAGTCATTGGACCTTAACGAAAGTAGACTCTTCATGTGTGTGTTGTTGATCTAAAGATAATCACAACAAACCAAATCAAACCAAACCAAACATACTCAGTATATCCCGCTCAGAGCAGTGTCTGGGGAGGGTAAGATATACGCAGACCATGCCCCTACTTATTACGGTAGGGAGGTTGTTTCCGTGAAGACCCCCAGCTTAGTGCACAGCAGAATCTTGTGTGATAAATACAAAGGAAGACATATGATTCGAAAAAGCTCGAGACCATACCTGAGCCCATGGCTTAATCCACATGGGACTTACCTAAGCGGGATTTGGCCACTTCACTCCCGATGAACGCTGCTCTAACAAAAGAGAGGTTGACTCTGCGGACATCTCCCTGTCAAAAATACACCACACGCAAAGACAATAGGATAAAATATACAATAAAAGTAAAAATGCAATGCTCTAGGTCAAAGCTAACCGAGACAACCCAACCCTGAGGCTCTCAACTACAGCACCGCTCCCTACAAAAGAATCCACAACTCTGATCTGGCGCCTCCAAGCGCACCTATCAACAGTCATGGTCTCGGAAAGGTTTAAGGCCTTCAAATCTAATCTCGATTGCTTCCTCTCACGTCCTCCTGGCCTGCCTCCTCCTCTCCCCGACAACCAATAAACTCTCGACCCTCCTCACCGGAGCAAATGCCTGCCTCCTGCGGACGTGGCCAAACCATCTCAATCTCCCTTCCCTAACTTTCGCTGAAATGGGCGCCACTTCCAGCGCGTTCCTGAAAACCCCATTCGCGATTCTATCTAACATTGTGCGACCATACGACCAACGTAACATTCTCATTTCAGCCACTTCCAACTTGCTCTCAAGCGACTTCTTCATCGCCCAACATTCGGAGCCATACAACATTGCAGGTCGGATTGCCGCTTTATAGAATTTACCCTTCAACTTTAGAGGGACTTTCTTGTCGCACAGGACCCCTGTCGCTGCTCTCCACCTTAGCCACCCCGCCTTGATGCGATGCGTGACATCATCTTCACACTCACCTTCCTTCTGAATGATCGAACTCAAATACTTGAACTTATCCGTACGAGGTACGATCTGATCCACAATCATTACCTCTACATCTTCCTCGTTAGCCTCACCACTAAAGTTACACCAGAGATACTCGGTCTTAGACCGACTCACACGTAAGCCCTGAGATTCTAACTTATCCCTCCAAAGCTCCAACTTCGAGTTCACCTCCCTCCTCGACTCCGCCACTAACACAATAAAAGCATGCACCACGGGATGCCATCTTGAATCCCTCGGGATGCCCTCTAAAGACAATCACAACCATGCGTTGAATTCCAACTCATTTTAAATGTGTTCTGTTATGGAAATTGATTTTATTTTTCTCTCATTCTTTTTTAAGTCATAATTTAGCTTATGTATATATTTGTTGTATTTTTCCATTTTCTATTACACAAATCCACCAGTAACATAATTAATATGTTTTTCTTTTTATTAATCTTTTTTCCTTTTCATTTTCTTTCATTTTTGGGAAGACTCGTACTATTTATAAGCCACAAACATGCTCATAAAAATATATGTATTCGATTAATTTGAATTTCAAATTAAATATTAAATAAATTTGAAAAAAAAAGAATATAAACAGGTTTGCATGGCCACAATCAACCCATATTTGAATAATTGATGCCCACTCGAATAACTTATTTGAATAATATTTTTCAATAATTTCAAAGCTCGTACAGTTTTTTTTTTTTTTTTTTTTTTTTTTAAATAAAGGTATCTCTAAGAAATTATACAGAGTAGGAACTTTATACTACTTAGAAAAAAAAAAATTTGACTCGTGTATTTGTGTAAATATCCAATAAAATAACCATACATATGATTAGAATGGTCTATACCCCTCTCCTAATATAGTAAAATTTCTACAAAGGATACTCTATTTAGAAATAAACTGTATTTATCAATAAAATTCATGGTAGTTATAAATAAGAATTAAGTTTATATTATCATAATTTATATTTTTTTCAGGTTCCGCCTTAAGAAAATACATTTATAAATAAATAATATATACAAGAATAAATTTTAATTGAAATATTTACGTAAACGTGCTTATGATGATGACTTAATTTTTCGTGTTGTAACCACATTAATTAAATTTAATGCGCTCAATAACTCGTCGATATAACTACCGTCTTGTTGAATCCAAAATATTTTCAATGGTACTACATTAGACCCCTGTCCCCCAAATATGTGCCTAAAAATCTCAATGGAATTTATAAAAATTGTTGATTGTATTGTAATTGGTTGTGTTAAGAAAATAATAGTGGGCTATGAATGATTGTCGGGAGTAATACATAGAGATTTTTTTTGTAGTATTTATAAATGGCATAGGAACGAATTTGGGGATGGACGAAAAAAAAAAATAAGCACATAAACACATATTTAGGGGATGCTGAGTATTTATCAAAATTCTCTTAAATACACATGTATTCACTAATATAACATTTACATATTTTAATAATAAACTTCCAAAAAATACCCTTGAAGTACTAAATTAAAGAAAACAAACAATCTTCTAATTTTTCCCATTCCTGACAACACATGTATTCAGTAATATAACATTTACGTATTTTATTAACAAGCTTCCAAAAATACCCCTGAAATACTAAATTAAAGAAATAAACAATCTTCTATTTTTTCCCATTCCTGATGATTCTTTGGCGAACCTCGTGTTTTTTTTTTTTTTTGCGATTTTTTACGGCCGGCGTCAGACCTTCAACAACCAACAATTTTTGTCTCCGAACGGGCAACATTTTTTTTTCTAACAATAGAATCTGAAAGTGCGATTTTTGAATCCGATTATGGCACGAGTGACAGTTAAGCTTACCAATTAGGAGTATTGTGGTTTTTTCAGGAGCACACTCCGACGATAAAAAAAAAAAAAACATTGCCCTTTTATATTATAAACTAGTGGATAGCCCATGCCATAATGATACAATAACGGTGCTGAAAAATGCTGAACCAAAGCCGGCCGAGTATGCCGAGCAAGGCGGGATGGACCTGTCCATTATATCTAAAAAGAAAAAGAAAAAAAAGAAACACAAATATTTTCAAAAATTTCTATAAGTTTAAAATTATATATTATTATACTATATTTTATTATATTATATATTTAAGATATATTAAAAACAACAAATAAAAGAGCGCTGGGCAAATCTGGGCCGGGCTGGTTCATGGATGGGACCGGGACTGGGCCTGGCTGGTTCGTGGGCTGGGGCTGGTTAGTGGGCTTGGGCTGGTCTTAGTTCAACGACCAAAACAGACCAGTGGACTATATTGTACGAAGAGAATACATCAATTTGACACTAAAAAAAAATCACCAAAGAAGGCAGGCACTATATAGATGACAATGATTCATAAAATGAAATAAATAAACGAAGAAAATACCATAAAGTAAGGTACTTCGACACATTAGTCAGATTATAAAATATATAATTAAATCCACACACAATACAAAAATCAAAAAGGGAACCAAGTAATTAATAATGGGCGTTCAGAAGATTTTGCTTTGAAATAGTATTTGGTACTACTCTTACCGAGTTGTTTCTGAGGACGAACTTGTTGCGTCCTCCTCCTTTGGGAAACCGAAATTTCCAAATAGACCCTGAAGAATTAAAATAAAAATACTGAGCCGTATGCACGTAAAAAAAAACAAGGACTCGTATCTTAGATAAACGGGCATAAGGGCGTACCGATGCATCGTTGATGGCACAAGCCACACAATAATGCTCCTGAAAACAAGATTTTTTAGAATTACTGAAAAAGGTTTTAAATAAGAGCCAGAAATATTTTAGAATTATTGAAAAAGTTCAAAAAATAATTCTGAAAAAAAAAAAGATAAAAAACTCTTGAAACTCTAAGAAAAACTAAAAGAACAAAAAATATGTAAGAAACTAAACTTTGGACCATGTCTGAACGAATGTATTCCGTCAGACGGTTCGTCACAAGCAAGTTTTTGCCTTTGCAATAATATATACTCCAGACGGTGCTGATAAAAAACAGCATAAGAATTTCGACCATTTAAAAAATGCGACGGATCAACCACTAAATGATATATCAAAAAAAAGCACGAAAAGGCATTAAGACGCTTGCCTGCATCATGTACCACTCTTCGAACTCATCAAACAACTCCAGCCGTTCAATCCTATTCAATATAGAAGATATAAAGAATGATCATACAAATTGCTTGCATGCATACATATACATACATACACACATACATACATATATACATACATACAGCCTCTCAACGAGCGAAACGCGAAAATATATCTGTAAAAGAATCAAACATTAAAAACTTCCAGACAGAGAAGGCATTGAAATTTCCAGATGTAGTTCAAAACTTCTCATACAAATATATACTCTACTAATCCATATTTTCCAGACGGTCAAACTTGGAGGAGTAAAATGTAAGACTTTTTTTGGGGCTAATAAATATTTACGACTATTCAAACCTCCAAGGGGGTGGGGGGGTGTTCACTGTTCAGATTTTATCATTGAAAAATAAAAATTAATTCCTCCAATCCTCACCGACTCTGTGAAATCGGCCCTCCCCACGTTGAGAACATATTTACACACCCCCAAACAGCCCACAACATTTGGTGATGGGGTGGGGGATTGCGTTGAGGTTAATAACAAGTACATGCAAAGAGGATTCTCAAATAATGAAGCAGCATTAGTTCATTAATGAGATTGGAACTATTCAGCCCCTATAAAAGAAGATATGGGAAATATAATTAAGTGAAAGTGATATGCATTAGATATTTATACCTGACATCTATTAAACTAAATACATTAAAAAAAGATGAGTTAATGAAAAAAAAACATATAATATCGGGAAGGAAAAAGGTAAGGCCCGTAGTGCTACACAGGTTGTTTGTTTCAACGTCTTGCTTCCAATATGTTGCCCTTCACGAAGTCTTTGAAGAAATCAACGTAACTAAAAGAGCACAAGCATTAGTTATAAATGCTAATCATATACTAACTTCTTCTCTCGTGCATTTATAAAGGTAATGTATCTAGATTCTCATGTCCCGCAAACACATATATAATTATAATTTACTGAAAAATAATACAATTTGTGCTAAGCCGGAAAAAGAAAGACAATAAGTCATAGTAAAGAGAAAATTTCTTGAACTTATGCTGGAAACTTCTTTTCAGTAAAGTATGTGCATGTGGGACAATGGAATCTGTTGTGTCACGATTTATTCATCCCGACAGGCGATCGACTATAAGGCCGAGCGACCAAGTCAACTCCAGTCAAACTATGGCTAGCTCGCCAAGTCGAAGATATCAGACCACCGTCAGGCACCCAGCGATCGACTCCCAAGGCGATCGCCCTTTGGCAGCTGGCGATCTACTCTAGTGACCGGCTAAGGGCAATCGACCTACGCCCCGAGCAGAGACGATCGCCCGTCAAAAGTCATCAAGGACTGGGTCTCAGTAAAGCACCCACGTGGAGATCCACCAAAGGCGCTGACAAGATCTTGGCCAGCAGATAAGATCTTTTGCTGACAGACAAGACCTTTGACCACAGCCTGCCACCTACCTCACCTACCAGCATGCGCGCCGAAAGTTGTCAGTGGGACCACCCGTGACAGCAACTCAGGACGCGTGTAAGCTCCTCATTGGACCGCACAGTTGACTGCCAGCAACTCCTGCAGACTTTGAGGGGACAGGCCCATGTGCCAAAAGACGATCGCCCGATTATTATATTGCAGAGAAGGCGATCGCCCGGCATATCCAAGCCCTATAAATAGAGAACCTCCTCCTACTGGAAAAAGGTTCAGATTCTCACACATTCAACCTACGGTTCTGAATTCATTTTAACCAACGGTTCGGAATTCACTCAACAGTTCCCATTTGACATTCTCTCACATTCAACCTACTGTTCCGAATTCATTCTGACTTACGCTCAGAACTCATTCTCTCATATTCCGATACATTCACGGAAATACTGAAGAACATACATATCATCAAGCTCCCGGCTATCTCACCGGAATCCATCTCAGGACTTCTCTCTCCAAATCTCTCGTCCGTAAGACGATCGATGTATGACAAGTCTCCACTAGACAGATTCCAAAGGATTCATAAGCCCCGGAGCCCAAGCACCCAGTTAAATACTCGCCGTGAGAGACGATCGATCTCTCACCGCCGCGACTGTACATCTCCTTTGTTACAAGAACTCACAGAGCATCAAATCTGGTTCTTCCGGCAATCTACACGCTCACTAGCTAAGATAACAAGAATCTTTACACTCATTGTAATTGTATTCTTACATTAGTACTTGTATCCCCGAATATTGGTATTAATAATATCTCGCGAGAGCATTCAAGCACGGGACTAACAACCCCGGCAAATCTTGTGTTATTTATCTTTCTCTCGGAAGTGCTCTTGCATTTGTTTGCTATCCCATCCATTCCAGCAATATCTATCTCCGGATAATATTTTGGGTAGCAACAGAATCTAAATACATCACCTTTATAAATGCACGAGAGAAGAAGTTAGTATATGATTAGCATTTATTTATAATTAATGCTTGTGCTTTTGGCTTCTTCAAAGACTTCGTGAAGGGCAACGTGCTCGGAAACAAGACATTGAAATAAACAATCTGCATGGCACTACGGGGCTTACTCTTTTCCTGCCTGATATTATATGTATTTTTTTCATCATATCATTTGAAAAAAATGTAATTAGTGTAATAGACGTGAGATATATACTACAATTGTTACTATGTAGTGCTTTTTATTTTTCATGTCTTCTTTGGACAATCGTTTTGTGACAACTCATACAAGGGGGGCAACTGAACCATCTTATGTACTTCTATAATTTATTGCTTGAAATATAAAAATATATAAATATACCTGCGTCTTTCCTGGGCTTCAATAAATGTTCCATAAACTTTCAGCATGTCCCACGCTACAGCTCTCTGAAGGACCACAACCAATACATGAATAATACATTAGGAGATAAAGAAGCAGTCAGGTGAAAGAAAAAACAGAGAAAGGCATTCTGAATAATATGGAAATATAAAGAAGCCATAATTTGCAGCCTTAGCAAGGCTATAGAAAAGAAAAACTGAGCCTAGTTACTGGAGCATAAGCATAAACTCTTAGTAATATCAACTACTCATTCCTAAAAGACACTAGACTAACAACATACATAAGCAATGGTGATTTAAATTTCAGTATAACCATCATTTGAAGTAAATTTCTATAAGACCTATCCCTTTAAATAGCCTATTCCCCAAGCAGAAAGTAACGAGCACTTCAACCGTCTTCCCCAGAAAAAATCCTTGCTAGGTTATGTTAGCATAGACAGTATGTGCATATGTCAAAACAAATGTATTAATTAGCAGAAATTAACTCCACCTTCCCCTAATAGACAAACTAATTCAAGAATCTATTTTTAGCTTGTTTATAAAATTCTGAAACTCGGCCCTTTAACATATTTTGAGGTTTAACCAAAGTCTTAATTTTCTAAAATCCCAGAAGGCACAAGTAAAATCTCATCTTGTCTTCTTCTCTTATGGTATATATATATATATATATATATATATATATATATAACTGTTCATTTTAGGGGACTTCAAGTATCCAAATGTTCAAAAAACTAATACCCTTTGCTTTCATTGTACAATGCATGTAAAATTTCTAAGCAAGTAAAGTTAGATAACTCTTCTCCAAGTTATTTGGCAACAAGATACATTTTCTTCTCTCTTTCATCAAACATGAGGGAAGAAGGGTGAAGTTGCTTAACATCTTACATAATTCAGAAACCAGTATGTTCAAATCATAATTAGAAAATACCTGCCATCCTTGATCAAGAAAAAGTCTCTCCTTTGCATGTAAAGTTGGAGTAGCATAAATGCCCAATAGCGCACATCCCCGACTCTGTGATGAAACCCGGTTTAATCAACTACCATGTTAAACTTTTTCCACAACATCTAATGAAGGAGTAATTTAATTTCAAAGTCTGATAATTCACAAACTAGATCTGCTTCTATAGTCTATATACAAAGGATAATTAGCATAACAAGATAACGGAATAATACCTCCAGATTCCTTATCATTTGTTGCCCAAAAGCATCGTCAGGACGAATCTGTCGGCAGCAAAAAAAAGTCTTCTCAGGCATTGGAGTAAAACTAAATCAAGTAATCGAAGCAGCACAGATATTAGTAAAAGAGAGAACTAACAGAGCAAATTAGAAAAGAAAATAATAAAATCAGAGGACTGAAAAAGTTCCATAACCTGCTCATATAAGAAAAATATAGCTGTAGAAAATGTTCTGGATGCCCATTCAACTATAGCACGGCTCGACTCAGGATCTAAGTATATAAGAACACATTCTGCAATTATAAAAGTCGGCAAACTGATAATAGGATTAGAACAACAAGGCTAAATCCATTAAAAGAGGAGACATGAGAAGAAAACGACATAGGAATACATGAGAAAGTGAACTTACAAGATTACGAAACTATAGATCTATTTAAATTATTGTGATTTTGTACTTCATTTCATCTGTTAACATAACCAACTCACCTATATAAATAGGGGCACACGGTAATACTAAATTAAAAGAGAACAATGCAAGTGTTGTAGCCCACATTTTACCCATGGATGTAAGTCAAATGGCCGAATTATTATATCTTTGGGTTACTTTATCTATTCAAATCTTTTACATTTCCAAACTCACGAAAGTAACTAATTTTATATTTTTAATTATTCGAGCAACTTTAATGCATGAGCTTGAAACATATAACAATACAGAAAACGCAAGCGCTCCTTCGAAAGTTAAGCACGCTTCAAGATTTATATCACATGAAAATCCATTACAGAATACAATTGCACCGAATTTTGTAGTGCCCAAGATCTCAGGCGTGCAGAAAACACAGTAAAAATATCATGTAGGGAGTTAATGTGAGAGTGGGGGTAGCAGGGGGGGTTTGTGGGGAGGGAGGGAGGGAGAGTGAGATTTTCGTACAAAATCGTTCCATTCTCTGAGTGTTTAACTTTGATCATTAATATTTTTTTGCTATATATTAGTAAACAAATTGTAAAAGATTACTATTTTAAGAATATATACATTGAGATAAATCCAACAACATCTTACATATTAACATTTATTTTTATACTAGTAAAATAAAGTATAATAAAAAAAACTAACATATGAAGAATGTGAAATGGTGAAGCATCACAAGTATTTAGAAACAGGGGAAGTACATAGGTAGCGCTGTGAATGTTGATATCCAAAAGAAAATTGGTCGGTCGGACAGTTTGCGGGCTCTGATTCAAATACATGCTGGGTCTGCTTGTGTTAAGATTCATTGAGATTAAGAATATGGGAGGGAGGGAGGGAGGGAGGGAGGGAGGGAGAGAGAGAGAGAGAGAGAGAGAGAGAGAGAGAGAGAGAGAGAGAGAGAGAGAGCAATTAATATCTATAAAAGTAAAGCCAAAATCCAGATGTTCCATAGGTGGCACCATTAAGTGGAGAACAAAATTAGATAATTGAAGTAAATAGACATACCTTGGGTCTATACTAGCCAAAGAAACTATATCATCAAGTTTTTTAATATCACGCAGGTCAACAGGGAGGAGTTTGTAGTGATCCCCAAGCACTTCTCCTTTCTCTGAACAAATTCAGAATGTCCGTTCATAATATAAGCAAAGTGATCATCATACTGGACATAAAGCATGTTTCCAATATCAACACTTTATGTTTATGGAATAAGATAACACGTATAACCATAGGCCGGGAATTTAAATCCACATCTATATTCTTTGCAGAAATAATTTGAGAATCGAAGCACTCAATAAGAATGCATAAAGAATATTCAACTTCTAGATGTCAAAAAGTACGTCAGAAATTTTGTACAACAGCAGGGCCACATAACTTTTGCTGTATCGATACCAAAATAATGGTTATCAAGTCGTCGACGACAAGTCGTACTGTCGGGTTTTGAAAAAAGTCGCTGGACGACTTGAGTTTAGACGGTAAATTTTTTAACCCGAAATCCCAGATTTTTAACCCAGAAACAGAGCCCTAAACTAGATCTGGAAAAAATTAGCGTACGAAAATATACGCGTTTTTCCATCTCGTTTGCGCATTTTATTTGCTAGTATTCAACTTCAATTATATTTGAATGTTATTATGTGGTGACTATGATCTATTATGGATATTTGTGGACTTTAAACTTTATATTCTTTTTAGTTTTTATGATATGAGAACTATGAAATTGTTGTTTATTTAGTTATATTATGTGTTAAATCTACTTGTCGACTTGACACGACTAGTCGGACGAAATGTCCACTTGTCGTCCTGACAGTGCAGGAACAATTTGGCTCAACTTGGCATCGTGATAACCCTGACCAAAATTACAGCAGCACTTTACCAATCAAACACAAGTGTCTCATATTTAGTGATAAACTCAACGAAAGGGCAATAGGCAGCACATACATATCAACAACAACATCTAAGCCTTAGTCCCAAAATGATTTGGGGTCGGCTAACATGAATCAAACTTTGAAACAGTCAATAATCATTACATAAATAACATAAAAGGAAAAAAGCGGGAAAAAGTAGAGAAAAAAGCAAATAAAAAAAGAGAATGAATGTAAAAAAAAAAAAAAAAAAAAAAAGGAATCAGACTCCATCCACCATCCGTATTCTTTCCCGCCACATTTGCCTCTCCATCGCCATACTTTCTCCAATTCCAAGAAACCGCATATCATTTTCAATCATCTTTATCCAAGTTTTCTTGGGTCTTCCTCTACCTTTCACAACATTACTTCTTCCCCAACTTTCTAGCCTCCTCACTGGGGCATCAATAGGTCTTCTTCTCACATGACCAAACCATCGTAATCGATTCTCCATCATCTTGTCTTCTATAGACGCAACTCTTACCTTCTCTCTGATCACCTCATTTTTGAGCCGATCCTTTTTTGTATGACCACACATCCATCGTAGCATACGCATCTCTGCCACATTCATCTTTTGAACGTGACACTGTTTTACAGCCCAACACTCGGTGCCATATAACAGCGCAGGCCTAATAAATTAAATTAGGCCACACATACATATCACTAAATAAAACAAATTATAAATCCGATGTCCTAATAGTTTACATATATGAGTTTTCATTCAAAGAGGCTCCTTTAGCTGAGCCTTAGTGACACTGGCTAAGAAAAAACTGAAGTCCTACTCTTTAGTCAGTTCCTGTTGATAACATGAAACAACTCTGGAAGCATTACATGCATTCTTCCTCCAATTTTAACCATATACTATATCTGAATTTTTCAAAAGTAAGGAGATCAGGAACTTCAAAAGCTTTGCTCATAAACTTGACAAGGCGACAATTGCAACACGAGAAAATCTAAAATACCAACAGATGCATAGGCTTATTTTTTTGAATGACACTGAAGTTTTATGTGCATATATCGGAAAGGGTTGAAATAATGCAAAAACATAATAATCTTCTTATAATGCTAATGAATAAATAAAACCTAGAAATGCAAAATAAACTGCAGGTGCAAAGCAATCCAACTATGTATTTGCATGCGGTATCCCTATAGCCAAAATAAACTTAACATCTGATCTTAGTGGCAACACCAGAATAGATCACAGGCTCTGAATCTTTTATCACATAAGAACGTTGAAATTTTGTGCAACCAATGTAGGTGTCCCTCACACAACAAAAGAAGAGCAATGAATATCATATCTGCAGTAGATGTGATGTGTCACAACTCGAAAAAAAAGCTAGTCATTCATTTGATGATATTTCTATAAAACTGTAGTTTAGTGTTGTTACATCCATTTGAAAAGTAATCATAATTTCTCATGGCACAAGAGAGAGATTATGGAAGTAATCAGTTGTCAAGAATATGAAGGTTTTCAAGGTCAGGATCTTCGCATCAGTAGCCAAAATACTCTTACCATGTGAGATTGATGTGGCCTCACCGACCCTGCTCCTCAACTCAACTGAATTTTCAATAAGAGCAGCTTTCTTTCTAGTCACCTAATAGATGAGCACCATGATATGAGAAGAGTTTCCAAATAAAAATATAACTCAGAAGTCAAAATTAATAGGCTCTATCACTATTTTAAGTAATGACAGTTGGTATAGACAGAAGCATCATGGTCAAACTTAATGAAGTCCAGATAAGAAAGAAAGTCATGGGGAGAGGAAGAAGATAGACAATTATGAGAACAAATCATTGCTACCTCTTTGAAATCTAATTCCACATAAAGATAAGGTGCTTTCCCTTCGTCCTGTAAAATATAGAAAAAGCTACCGTAAAGGGCATAACTTACATTTGATTGGTTGAGAAAAATATATTAGGGGTAGCAAAACCACAAACAAGCGATATTACTGGCTGTATCAAGATGCATTGCATAAGATAACAAAAAATGAATGATGAAAAATAAAACATATCATATAATGGAAGGATCCATCAAACTCACTAGCACCCAGGAATAAACAATATCTCACATGAAAACTCAAGCACCTGCAACTGGAAAAATGTAGTATCAAAGCCAGCTCCAAGTGACAAGATTTGCTTCTTGTTGCTTGTCCCATCCATATTTTTCCCACAGTCAAGAAACTCATAAAGAAGCTTCCTAAACGCCGCATACCGAGCAAAATACCCTTTAAATACAACATTGGGAAAAAAAAGCATTAGAAAAATGATATAGAACCAATGCATGCACAGAAATCTAAAATGCTAGTGAGAGTTTAGGAAAACAGTCGAACCATACCACGGTTAATTATTGGGGATCTCCTTACAGGCCTTTTAACAAACAAATGGATGTAGTCATCCTTCATATATCCCTTCTTGACGCAGGACCTTTAGCAAGCAAGACGAGTAGCATTAGTGAGAGTTAGTATAGCCAAACATAATCGTGCTCGCAGCTGATATCTAAGAAATTAAGGTTGTCAAATTATATAAAAGAGCCAAACATTCACAACCATCATGACAGCACGGGATGGACTTCTGCTATTATTGGAGGTTAACTCCGGAAGCCAATGTTTCAAAAGTAGCCAAAGAGTATCATACCAACATTACTAGAGTTGCAATCATATAATTAGATATTTGGTGACTACGTTTCTTCTCCCCAGGGACTCTTTTCAAGAGAAGAACAATGCACCATTAAGGAATGCTACGTTTTAACAATAACCACAACTTTTCCTTGTTTCTTTCTTCTTCTGTTGAAACTACGAATCTCCTTATGCCGTCATGAGAAACGCATATTTTCTCTGATTGAATCGAATGCTCATATTAAGCCAGTCAAAAGTAATAGAATGAGCCATATATCTGTCTTTAATGATATAAACTAGACCCTACAATTTGCCAGAAACAAAAAAATAAAAGAAAAAAAACTAGACCCTACACAACAAGATAAAAATACTATAAAAATGAAAGAACAGCAGCACATTTACAATCCAGACCTGCAGTAGCCTACGAGTCATGATTGTTTTTTTTTTTTTTTGAAAAAAAAAAATCAACTCTATACAATGGAAATAGGGGTGGGGAGAATCAAACCCGGTCCCTATTCGAGAGAACCCGTGGAAACTGGGCTAACCCCAGTGGTTCAGTATCACAACAGCTTGCTTAGGCAAGTTTTTAGCATTGATTTTAAACAGATTCAAGTATTTGACCAAAACAATACATATGAAAATGATAACAACACATCAAAACATCTATTCACCCTTGGAAAAAAATCAAGATAAGAATATTAGCATTAAACCTGAACAATATCCGACAAGAAAGAAAGAAAAACTTTAAATTCTAAACTATAGCTCTCTCGCTAACAATTTCGTTAGAGTATGTTCCTGCCATTGACTTTTGCCCAGAGTTTCCTCGTAGTTTTGCGTGTGTTTATGACAAATCTCAAATAACATATCAGTTGAACTGAAATTTCGAAAAACGAAAAAAAGGCATCAGAGAAATGAAGAAATCGTACAGCTTGCTGGCGGAGGCGTCGTCGTTGGTGGCTTGAACCGCCGCTCGGTTGCTCCGCATATCGGCTGCCATCGAAATTTCACGCGGACACACACAGACACGCACTAACGGACAGGGAAGTGAAAAATTGGCAGGACTTCGGTCGAAATTGTGAGAAAATCGTTTTTTTTTTTTCGGTGGGACTATTGAAATCGATAATTTAGGTGGCGTTGCAACACAAGTGAAGTGAATAAGCTTAACTAGTCCTCGGGATAACAATTCACCCCACAAGATCGCTACCTGGGTTAAATCGCGATGCCAGATCCTCCTGTGCTCTTAAATATCCTCAACTACCGCGCACGCGAGTCGTCCCAAGTGATTGCTCCACTCCCCAAATCCAACCGCAGTTCACCAAGATCCTGGCCTCCCACACCGCTGCTCTCAATATTTAATTGTTCCACCAGATTTGGAGGCTAGTTTAACCCTTAGTCAAAGACTAAGGGATCATCGGGCCAGAAATTGATTCCAAAGTTGCCACTAATTGAATCAACCCTGATTGGCCACAATCGCAAAGGCAGTTGGTTAAAAGTATTCTTTTTTTTAATCTCAAGTTTGTTTGTTCGTATTAATCAACGGGGATTCAAAATTTTATTATTCACAAAGCATTACGACCCGTGCGATGAACGGGTTTTGTTTTTCGATAAAAAATCTTAACTTTTTTTATGTCTATAACTCAACTTTTTGTATCTATTATTATAATTAACAAACGGCTTTGAGCTAAAAGTATGTACTTTTTCCTTTTATTTCATTATGCAAAGTCATACAAAATAGCGTAAATATTGGTTTCTCACTAAAAAATTTTTGTGGGTTATTAGTAAAAAATAGAAAATGACAAAGTAATACTAATGAACTAAATTTTCTTTCAAGGCCAAAATTTTTTAAAACCCATAAAATGGTAGAAGCGATCGTACTTATTTGGATCAGTGAACTAATATTATTTTCTTTTGGATTAGTATTATTTTCGTTTGTATTAATATTGTTTGATATGCAAAGTAAACTATTTATACACACAATATGTAGTATGTAACCTTCCATAAGAATATCAACGGTCTATTTTAATTACTTTCAAAATGAATCTATTTATGAAAGAGAGTTAATAAATGAGTCCAAAGAATTTTGTAGTTTGCTTGTTTGGGTTTTAGTATAAATACTAATAAAGCTTTAATGAAGATGTTTGTAAAAGTTCAAAAAATTAACTTATTGCTATAGTTATGGCAAATGTTATTACAAAATTTATAAAGATTTAAATCATGAATACTCAACTTAATTCAATTAGTTGGACAATAAAATGAGATGAAGCCAAAAAGGTTTGTAACGATTTTTATAAAAATGAAGTGATGGGCATTCAATTTCATTCAAGTAAAGGAATTTAAATCGTAAAAATTTAACATGAAACTCAATTTTTAAATAAATGGTAGCTAATTGAATTATAGGATTTTAATTAATACTTTAAGACATGAAACATTTAAGACATGGATTTAATACTTAATATTAATTAATATATTAAATTAGAGGAAATAATTTAATATGAACTAATATTAAATATAAAGATATCCATTAATTAATATCATTAAGACTCCACAATAAATTTAAGGACTCAATCTTTATATATATAAGATTATCGTGGGTATTTTAAATGCGAGGACGAACTAGATTATTAGATATTCTCTTCCTCCATCAAAAATTTATCACGTTTGAATGGTACTAGTTTTGAAATGTATGCTTGCTCTGTTCTTTTGGACTGAATGAATTTAAATCAATTGAATCGAATCGAATCGAATCGAATGGATTCGAATCAATGGAATCGAATCGAATCGAATCGAATCAAATATATATTAAGGGTAAATAATAATAATAATGGTAAATAATAATAATAATAATAGTAATTAACAACAACAACGATAATAGTAATATTATTAGTAATAATAACAATAATAATAATTAAGATTAATAATAAAAATAAGAAGAAGAAGAACGAGTGAACTAAACCGAATCGAATCAAATGAATCGAATCGAATGGACTCGAATCGAATCGACTAAATGAATCAATGGACTGAATCGAATCGAATCGAATCGAATCGAATCGAATCAAAATCAAAATAAGTCCAAAAGAACAAGGCCTAACAGCTCGTGTGCCATCTATTCATGTCACGTACTTGATGTGAACCAATCCGACATCATATCACGTAATCAGTGGCGGAAGCAGAGCATTTACTCAGGAGGGTCCGGAGTTATAAAAATTACGGAAATTGGACAACTATATATATAGCTTCCCCTATTTTATAAGGGAATTTCCATCCGCCGGGGGTCCGTGGACCCCCTTGGACCCCCCCTCCCTCCGCCCCTGCACGTAACGAACTACATGTCCCGGAAGGACCAATAACGAGGTCAAAGGCGAAGAGACTTAAAGCCACGTTGAATACATTGATTGTCGAGAAAACTAAATTCATAACGAGCATAGCCGAAGGCGAAAACTTGAAGCTATATTGCGTCATCAATTTTACCGAACAATAATTTAAACTTTTGTCTTGTGTAATAAATGGAGTCGTCGAGTATTGGGTGTGTCAATGTCGATAATTCAAAGTGTTGTTATGTTGTATTTTAATTTTTATATCGAGTAATATAATATATGTATTTTGATAATAATGCTAATATAATGGCTAAAATTTATCGAGTCGAAATAGGACTAAAATGAGCAAAGAAGACCGATATTTCCGAGTGTGACACAAATTTGCGCTTATTTCGTATTTTGGTCATGACTCACTCGTACTGAATCGGATTAAGGCGATTCAAGTGGTCGCACGAAGCTAAGACAAATTCCTACAAGTTGGTGTCAAGATTCAGCAGATTTTCTGGAAGACACGAGCAGACAAGCTCCCTTGAAATTCACGGCCAGAATTTCCATCTTTTGAAATTATTTGTCATGCTTTGATTCCTTTTTTCTTCATTTTTTACTTGACATTTGTGCTACCTTGTTTCATAGAATGTGTCTCCATGTGAGAGAGTGATATGTGTAGAATTATGGCTATAAGTAGCCTTTCATTCCTTTGTAATGAGGGACTTGAATTGAGGATAAGAAAAAAATTATCATTTGTGTATATTTTGTGTGTTTTGTTTGATGAGGATTCCAAACATATATATTTTTGTATTTAATTTAACTTATTGAAGTGATCCCGACTTAGTGACATTGTTGGATACAGATTTTGTGG
Source organism: Orobanche coerulescens (assembly GCA_033398695.1). Taxonomy (NCBI): domain Eukaryota; kingdom Viridiplantae; phylum Streptophyta; class Magnoliopsida; order Lamiales; family Orobanchaceae; genus Orobanche; species Orobanche coerulescens. Next base: position 170,087,162 of record CM065811.1, read on the forward strand.
CGTTTGTAACGCCCCCAAAACCATCCGGGAATATTACAGCGTCGTGGGCCCCGTGCAGGAACCCACAAGGCTAAAAATCATTTTTACAATCGTTCAAACACGCCGAGAGGCAAGGACGGTAATATTTTTCAAATATTTAAAAATTTTCCAAATATACATTTTACCAAATACCGTCCGAAAGTCCATTTGGAAATAAAAGGCCAAACATGCCAAAATTCAACAATTTCAAAATGTACGCTAAGTCACCACTTACACGTACCGATGACAAAAATAGTTTAGGGAATCGGTTATACGAAATAAACTCGAGTTCGCAAAATGCCAAAAGGCCATTTGAAAGTTATACACGAGTTGGTAAAAATGCCAGAAAGCCATTTTGAAATATACACGCAGCGGATAAAAACACAGTTCAAAATATACATTTGCAGCGGAAATAAAACAACCAGAAAAGAATACTCGATTCTCCAAATACATGCCACAGCCAGTATCACATGGGATGCTCATCCCTTCACGACCGCTACTAGCTCGATCTACGAGTACCTAAAAATAAAGCCCACGACGGCGTCAACCACAATACTCAACGATGATATCGATCACATCATCATAAATAATTACATACCAATGTAATAACAAAGTAAGAATACTAACAATGTAATCTTACCGTCATAACCTTACCACCCCATATACAATCCATGCCAAATCAATCCTTACCATAATCCACATTTGGCATCCTCAAATGATGAAATGAACTCAACTACAACCATCTGTACTGTATTCAAACAATTCCAATAATCCTCAAAGCATCATCATAACTCATAAGCGTGAAATAATTCATCCGTGCCAAATCCTGTCCGTCGGATCACACAATCAAATCTCAACCTGGATAAAACCAATAACACACAACATATCTATAGATCAACTACCACAAAACAATGATAACAAAGCCCGAAACATCGACGTACTGTCCGAATGCTCATACGATCAATAACCAGATCAACCAATAAATCAACCGAGAATATCATCGACATGATAAGCTCCAATACGACCAACCAAAGGCCAACCACAACCAAGAATATCATCAACATAATAAACCTCAATACTACCAACGAAGAATCAAAAATAACCGAGAATACCATCAACATGATAAACTCCTACACGTTCAACAAAGGATCAACAACGATCGAGAATACCATCAACATGATAACCTCCAACACGATCAACAAAGGATCAACAACGACCGAGAATACCATCAACATGGTAAACTCTAACAAGATCAACTATAATGGATCTCAAGGAAATAACTTCGACTGTCGAACATACCCATCGGCGTATGAACAACCAGTCGCAAACCGTCGAACATACCCAACCATAAATGGAGGATGAACGACCAATCAATATGGCTCAAAGATGGACGTCACAGCCCGATCTGGAAATATATCCGTGCACAAGCCACCCCGGGTATCGATCAAGTACATGTGTGGTCTTGTACCTAATCAGTCTCACGAAGTACGTCTCATGTGCACAACTCAATGTGAGGACATGAACACACCACATGACTATATGTGCCCGCCCTAAAAATCCTACACATAGACAATCGGCACGCAGATATGACTCCAGATATGTCACGATGCAACATGACAACGAAACTCAAGGAATCACATATCCAATAAGGATCAAAAGACTCACGAAGTGAACAATGACACACGGATAATGAAATATCGACACGACCGTCAATATCCAAAACAACCATCTTGGGATCACAATCCCCAAAGAATGATCAACACGATCACCAATCTCAACACAATAGTCCTGGTATCAACATCCCTCAATGAGACAATCAACACAATCATCAATACCAAACAATGATCTTGGGATCAACATCCCTTAACGAACAGCCAATACGGATATCATTAAACGAAACCTCAACATACAACATATACAACAATTCAACAGAATAATTATCCTCATAACTGAAAAATACTTAATTTACCTCAAAGCCGAAGACAATATCCTTTCCACGAACAAACATCCCTGAACGAATACACAGTTATTCGAATGATCTCGAATGAGGTACAGTCCATTAATATCATTAAACTATTATCCCGACGTCAATGTCAGTACGATAACTATCCTCGATATCCGATATTCCATAACACAAACCAAAGATATCCCACATCTTCGTCTTCATCAAACATAATTAAATCACATACATCATGATTTAATCCAAACCAGAACACAATATATAAATCATTATCTCGACAATTTACATTTATAATATCATTGCTATATAAATTATACATGAAATGAAACTGAAACCATTCATTAATTATCATAAACTGAACAAGTATAAACTTGCCTCGATACCGATACAACGAAGCCATTACCAAATCCATTGTCTTTGTCTATGAGTTCCTCAACCCCAACCAAAAGCAATCTACGAACTCTTCAACCTCAACCGCAACACAACTGTAACACCCCCAAGATGATCAGGGCATATTACAGCGCCGTGGACCCCACACTGTGGAATCCACTAGGCTAACGTACCAAATGACATTCGACAAAGACATACAATCATCAACAAAACGACAATTTCACAATCCACGACATCCAGACCAAAGACAGAAATTTGACAATTCAATTTTACATCAAATCCATTCCCCAAAATGGGTACACAACAATAATAAATTCAAAAAGAGTACTCGAGTACTTAACCAAATGACATAATAAATAAATCCTAAACAAGACACCAATAAGTAATCACTGAACAGAATCAATCCTGCCCATCATCCTCGTACGGCTCGGATGCTCGCTTGCTTCCTTGACCTGTACCTGAAATACAAAAGTATTTCCCCCATTTAAGGGGTTAGCGACAACTCCTAGTGCAAGTACAATCCATTTGAACTACCATTCTAATCAGATGAATATATGCGCCAAAATCATTTTAGAAATCATTTATATTCGGGAATATTTACAGTGCACAAGCACAAAACATATTTCTCCAACAAAACATTTCAAAGTTAACCTTGGTACGAGACTCACGGCCACCGTACCCCGTAGAGCCCCGTCGGACTTCCCTGTGTGGTTAACCATAGTTCGCGATACGCAACTCACAGCAACGTACCCCTAGAGGCCCCGTAGGACCATCCCTAGGTGAACATACACATATCCATCCATACAACCACGAAATGTCATAATTCAAATACTAGAACACGTAAACAAATGTAAAGTACTTGCCGTTGAGACATCTTCGACGAATCGGGAATGAATAACGACTACGAACGGTCCGGATGGAAAGCAACGGTTCCTAAACGAAGGATTAACATATCTCAGACCTAACGGACAACAATAATCGAATGGAATGCACCCATAACCTCGATTACAAACTATGACAATATACATTCAATCGATATGGGCGAGGGTTTACGCAAAATCTCCCCGAATCGATAATTCACGGATTAAGCTTGAACCCGAGAAAAGGCTGAACACTCTCGATTTGATGATTCTTTGATGATCCTATACTTGATCATATTCAATTATCTAATTCGAAAAAATGGTTATTTATATACAATAATCATATTGTAGTGGGTATAGTTTAGTGAAAAATCTGATTGGGAGTCACCCAATAACAACAATCTATGAGGAATATCACAACATACCTGAACAATTCGAGTCTAAAAAGCAAAACCCGGAAAAAAAAAACCCAAAATTGACGAGTCAGGGTTCTAGACGAAATTACCTCGGATTCGGATGGAAGAAGATGATTACGTTGATGATGATATGATAGCACGACCTTACGGTGATGGAAAATGAAGAACACACGGATCGAAGGTGGAAGAAATCGCCTCCTGGTGTCGCCCGATGGAGAAAACGAAAGGAGAGATGAGAAAATGAGGTGTTGGCCTCTGCTCGCTGTTCTTAAAACAGTGGGCTGTTACGACCGTTACAAGTGATGCATTACGGACGTAACAGTGGCCATATTATGGCCGTAACAGATGGGGTTTTACGGCTGTAACACCCTGCTGGACAGTAGTTCTGGGCAGCTGCTGTCCAAACAGTTCCGGACGACTCCAAAACCCGGACCTGCTAACGAACCACAAATATGGTTACGAAGTACATTCGATGACGAACCTAAGTGTTACCAGAAAATACAATTCCAACTACCCGAGAATCCGAAATACGACAACAAAGATGAAATTCCCTAACTATTGGCCACTAAGTATACTGGATACAGTTTGGAAAATAGTTTAAACTACAAACTGTACGGATTCTAAATCTGAGTGCGTAGCGGAAGTCTTGGATACAGTAGGTTGCTGTGGATACAACAACTAAGTGTATAGTGTATACTTAATATATCACAGTAATTTAAAACAGTAAAAGCTGAAGGTAAATAACACAGTAATTAAAGTGGTTCGAGGTAAACCCCTCTACGTCCACTGGTCCTCCAAACAGGAGTAAAAAGTTTATTATAATTACTGCGTACACAACTACGTAATTATAACAACACACACAATCAATATATCGTTCACACAGATTGATATAAAGATCTTAGCTTAAACCGTTCACACAGATTGGTTTTGAGCTAATGCTTGACTTGCTTCTTCACACACAGTTCTGAAGCTTCGTCTTCTTCAATGCAATTCCTTCACACACAGTTCCGGAGAAGCACAGATGGTTCAGTCCACACAGGGCTGATCTTGAGTTTGTTCAATGTATAGAACAGATGGTGAACAACAACTTTGACTTTAAGAGCTTTCAGCTGATGAAGTGTTGTTCAGGATGATGAGCACTGTATATCTCTTTCGTTCTTAATTGCAGTAAGCTTTGGAGATATGTTTGCTCTGATGATAACTTTTGATAGCTTGAGTTTAGGTTGCTGGGTTACTGATCTTCAATGCCTTCATAAGATATATATAGTCTCTGAAGAATGTATCCGTTGAGATGTATCTGTTTGAATGAGATTTCGTTCCAACGGGATTATGACACGATCCGGATTTCGCGGGATTCTGAAGATCTGAAGACTGGCAGTGTTTAAATACCTTATCCTTGAGTATTTAAATACTTCTTTATTCAACGGGACTTGACTGCTCCTTCTTTGTCTGTTGTGAGTCAGATGGAAGATAACCGTATTTTGAGTTTCGAGACAGCTTTCCATACTTGGTCTTTTACAAGACTTCTTCATCTTGAAGAGCTTCACTATATGCCGATTCGAGGCGGGTCTTCGATACAGATAAAGCCTCAAAGCTTCGATACGCTTCCTTTACTGTATTCGGATTGGCATATATGTCAAAACCTTTTTATCAAATATCATTCGATACAGGGATCGGGAATCCCGGCTGTTTCGATACAGGGTCTTTGTTTTCCCAACAATTTCCCCCTTTTTGACAATTTGCCAAGACTTTCTTTCTTAACATTTCAAGTCTTCTTGATGATGCCAAAACCTTCTTCATGAAGCGTTCTTCTTTGGTGACTTAAAGCGCATTTCTTGGTCTTTCGTCAAAAGGTCTGACTTAGTGACTTAGTCTACAATAATGAACTGCTCGCAGGCAAGTTCGATACAGTTTAAGATTTATTACAACTTAAGCCTATGATTGGCGCGCAGGCACAATCTTACAATGTATTCTAAGCTTACAACTAAAATTATGAACTGTTCGTAGACTAGTTCGTACAACTTATTTTTCAATCAAGTTTATCTAACTTGAGATTGCTATCAAACAATTTAAGTAATCATACATCAACACAGTAGATTACGAGTTGTAATCTTTCAAGACAAACAAACGTTTTTATTGATATTCAAAATGAATTGAGTACAGAGTTTTCTGTTTCGAATAGAAGTTACAAAAACAAAAATAATATACATAGATTTCAGCTCCTTATCTATAATCTGCATGCCTCCATGGCCTTTTCCCTAGTTCATTCTCGGTACCACGCCACCAGTTTTGAAGAGAATCATTGCCTCGATCCTGGTATATAGCTCTTCCATCATAGGATCGATCAAAGGCAAGTATCCAGTCTTCTGGATGGGTGACCCGATCTCCTCTTCTGTGTTTGGATTTCATTTCGATTTGGAGAGGGAGTTTCCCTTCTTCTAGCATCTTCGTAAATTTATCTGCGGCCTCCGCTAACGTTTTATAGTTCTTGAAGATGGCGGATTCCCTGATGAGTCTGACAAAGTATCTCATCAGTTCGTTCTTCCTCCAGTGCTTCACTTCGTCGGCAGTAGGGTTGCGGTTGGTCGGCAGACGAATTTCTGAAGGTCTCTGAGTAAGAGATTGCCAAGGGACATTGGGATCATGAAATTCCGGTCTGGAGCCTGAAATTTTAAAACTTTGGGATGGAGGTGCTAGCTTGTTCAATTCGGCAGTGATACTGTTTTGAGCAGCCTCAAATTCCCTTTCTTGTTGCAGCCTAATTCTCCTAGCAGCTTCTCGTGCCTCTTCCCCCTTTTTGGCTTCATCAAGACTTTGCAGGATTTCTAGAGCAGCGTCCTGTTTTGTCTCGATGCTGGTCATTCTCTATACAAGGGAGGAAAGAGTCTGCGACATTTCCTGAATGCATTTGTCGTGAGCACGCAGTTGAGAGTATTTTCAATCATAGCACAAGCGGTCTTGGCTTGACTATCCTCGTTTTGTTGCTTCTTCCTTCAAGATTTATACCTTATCTTCCATGATCTTCAAAGCTTGTTTGAAAACTTCTGGCAAAAGAATGAATGCGTCGACAATACGAGATACTTCATGGTGAAGAGTGGTCATTTCTTCGACGGCAGAAGTATGCATCCAATTCAATGCTTTTTCAACGGAAGATAGAGCATTTACTGCATCCTGGATGAATACAGTTTGAAGGCCAAGAGCACGCAGGCGCTCTTTTCGTGCGGCAGAGATCGGAGAATCTGGTTGGGCAAGGTCTGCAGAGCTGTTCAACCTTCTTACATTCACGGATGGGCGTGAAGTAAGTTGGACATCCTCAGGTTCGATACCGTCCTCGGATTCCACGGTTGAAGGGGCGGGAGCAGCTTCCTGTGGTTCGGCGACAGGGGGTTGATAAGCTTCCTGTTGCGAAGATTCTTCAGCAAACGTGGATACAGGAGGGACTGAATCCTCCTGTTGGCTTTCAGGAATGGCTTCTTCGGTCGCAGCAGGCTCAGGTGCCTGTTCCAAAATTTCTTGTACTTCCTCGACTGGAGGGACTGATTCCTCTTGGTCGGGAATGTTCTCAGGCTGTGGCGAAGGGGGATTGGCCTGGGTAGAAGGCCCTTCGTCATCTCTGGGTGGAGAGGCGTCTCGAGCTTCAGCCTCTTCACGACTCATTCTCAGACCTGCTTGTAAATCATCGTCGTCGTCGTCTGAGTCATGATCTTTGTCATCTTTTGGATTAGTGGGAGAGTCCTCTGACTTTTTCTTTCCTTTCCTCCGAGCGTCAGATTTGTGCAGAAGATGGCTTTCAATTAGATCCTTGCAAGAGGGGTTGTCCCATCGAAGCAGGGCCTCAATTTCTGTTGAGTCCGTCACCTCTGAGACAAATCTCTCTTCGTGGCTCCAATCGCTCCAATTGTACAGTGTATCGTACGGAGCTAGCCTATAGCCTTTCCATTGCAAAAATCTTTCGTAGGCGTGTTCAATTTGAACCGAAAGAAGGGTCTGATTAATGATCGAGTCAGGGGAGGGACTTCGAATAACGTCTGGAGACGCTGTGTCGAGGGATTCCTGTATAGGTATGGGATCCTGTACGGAAGAGGGACTCCTTACAGGGGATGGTGCCCTGAAGGAAGATGGATCCTGTACGGGTGTGGGATCCCGCAGAGGAGAAGTAACTTTTGGCTCCAAGTGGGCAGCCGACTTGCTAAAGTCTTGATCGTTGGCAGATGTCTCAATATCCGTCCTAGCCGCCAAAGGCTCGGGATCTACTGTCGATACAGTAGGAGACACCTCTTCCAGAGGGGTTGGGCCCTGGGGTTCTTCATCAGTGGGTTGAGCCACGGGGGAGACTTCCTTGGAGTGCTTGGCAGATTTGATTTTCGAAAGCCTCCTGAGTCTCTTCTTGGGCTTCTCACCAGCAGAGTGTTTCTTGCTGTGAGATCTCTTTCGCTTCTTTGAAGATTCCATACGGGACCTTCAAGGATTCATCTCTTGGATTATCGAAATTGGCATGTGCACGGTTCTTGGGTGGTTGCAAGACATGGTGCTCGTTATACGCAGAGGCTTGACGCCTCCTAAGTATATCCTCGAGCTATTCTTCTTCGCATCGGCGGATTGCGTCGATCCGCACTTCGTCAGATATAATTCAACATTAAACCGAAAGATTTCTTCTGGGTGGCAGTTTGCACACCTCCTCTTGTAGGCGTTTGCATTATTTGGCACCAATTGACCTTTTCACAGTCAAAATAGCCACCATCATCCTGAACCTTAAGTTTGTGCACATCTCGAACGCACCGGTTCGGTTTTCAATAATCCTGGAGCAAAAGTCATGAAGATACCCAAAAGGAAGAAGAAAGTTTTTCTTGTGACAAGTAGTTGTCACCATGTCAACAACTTTGGACCCTGTGAATAGTCCATAAAATTTTGTAATGAGCTCTTGAGATCCGAACGTCTCAAGTTGATCCATGGTTAGGCCATCAGCGGGTAGCCTGTAGATTCTCTGGAGCAGATCGCGATCGATACAGATCTCCACTCCTGGGATCAAGCGGTGATGTCAGCAACATGACCTCCCTGGGCCAATGACAGAAAACGGACGGCGGCGTTGAGGTAGAATTCCTCAACCAGATGGGCGTCGAATTTGTCGGCGGTCTTGCTTCCAAGGCGATAGAGGCCTTGTTGTTGAAGACGAGTAATGATATATTCCATAGGTTCTGCGTCGTTGGTTTCCGAGAGAATACGCTCAATGATGACAGGTTTGGAGAAGATCCGGCCATCAATGATGTTAGCGGATTTCTTCAGAACAGGGGAAGAAGATTGTCCAGCCATTGATGTTTTCTTAAGAAAAAGGGTGCAAGAAAACAATCGAAATATGCAGTGAAATGCAGAAAAATATGTAGGTTGTATTTGCTTGAGAACTCTTGAATGTGCAGAAAGCGTAAAGAGTCTCTAATGGCAGATTCAGTCCTTTTATAGTTGGGCGGCGAAATAGGGTTTTGCAGAGTACGAATGGTCAGATTTTAAGGGATGGGAACCGGTTTTGAAATCAACGGTTAAGATGGACTGAGTGTAACTGGTACGCTAATCCATTAAAAAGTTTTAAAAATAGAGCGGGTCCCACTTCTAACATAGGTTGATACCCTAAATGCCTAAAACGGCGGTTTAAAAATAATAAACAATTTAAAAACATCGCGGCTTTTGAGATTCAGTTGTCCAGATGTCGTGTAAGGCATTTAATGAACATGACGTTTGACATAAAAACAGGGCATGTGGACAAAAATTATTTTGAAAGGAAATAATATTATATTATATACTGAATTAAAATCCTATAGCATGTCTTTGTTTCGCGTCGTCTGACGTTCCCCCTCAAAAAGGTGCTTATAGGTTTTGAATTCCATACAAGAATATTTGGATTAATCTTTGTATTCATGGGTCCTGAGATTCCCCCTTAATTATTGCACACGCCACCGTAGGATTCATATGTCTTCGCTCGCTACGATCTTGTATTGATGATTAAGTGTATAAATAATTAATGTTGAATCGTATTCACGGGTCTTCTGACATTCCCCCTCAATTGTTGAGTTAAAAGCGAGAATTACTTACAGGAGTCCGGTGTAGCATTCCCAATTCTTGTCGAGCATGTTGAATCTTGCCGTGTCGAGAGGCTTGGTGAAAATGTCGGCCGGTGAGCGTCAGTATGAACTTTTTCCAGGCGAACATCCTTGTTCTCGACGTGATTCCGATAAAATGATGCTTCATGTTGATATGCTTAGTGCGCGAGTGCGAAGCGAGTTGTGCGTGATTGCAATTGCACTCGTGCTATCACACATGATTCGAGTCTCTCTAGCATCGATTCCATAGTCGACAGGTTGTTCTTTGCATCCAAAGGATTCGCATCTGGCCTACCAAAGAAGATAGTACTCTGATTCAGTAGTGGAAAGAGAGTTAGCCAATTGCTTCTTCTTGAACCAAGAAAGCGAGTCTAGGTCCGAGAAAGTGACAAGTTCCACTTGTACTCTTCTATCTAGCTTGCGACCTCCGAGATCCGAGTCGTTGTATCCAACTAAATCGAATCCGTTATCCTTAGGATACCATAGTCTGCATCGACTGTTCCTTTAATGTACTTGATTCGTTTTTTGTATTGAAGTGTGATTCCTTAGGTGCAACTTGGTATCTCGCACACACTCCAATAGCAAACTGGATATCGGGCCTGCTAGCCGTTAGGTACAGGAGCGAACCAATGAGCTTCCTGTAGAGTGATTGGTCAAACGGCTTTCCGGCTTCATCAGCACTAATTTGCACGGAAGTGCTCATAGGGGTTGGCGATGATTTGGAAGTGTTCATTCCAAATTTGTTGAGAAGCTCCTTGCTGTATTTCTCCTGGTTGATGAATATACCTGTAGGCAACTGTTTTACCTGCAAATCTAGGAAATAGCTAAGTTCCCCCATCATACTCATTTCAAATTTACTTTGCATGAGATGAGAGAACCTTTGACATAGAGCAAGGTTAGTTGATCCAAAAATAATATCATCCACATAGATTTGCACCATTAGAATGTCATCACCTTCCTGTATCTTGAACAAGGTTTTGTCCACAGCACCTTTCTCAAATCTGTTGTTGGTTAGATACTGGGACAGGGTTTCGTACCAGGCTCTAGGGGCTTGTTTAAGTCCGTACAGGGCTTTCCTTAGCCTGTAAACTAGATCGATACCGTCTGTGTTGGCAAACCCTGGTGGTTGTTCAACATAAACTTCTTCTGCAAGATCTCCATTCAGGAAAGCACTATTGACGTCCATTTGGTATACGATAAAACTCTTATGGGCGGCAAAGGCTAAAAATATCCTAATGGCTTCTAGTCTCGCTACAGGGGCGAAGGTTTCATCATAGTCGATTCCTTCTTCCTGACAATAGCCTTGTGCTACTAGTCTATATTTGTTCCTTATGATAAGTCCATTTCGATCCTTTTTGTTTCGAAATACCCATTTGGTTCCTATAACCGATTGGTGTGTTGTCAGGTACAAGATACCATACATTGTTTCTTTCAAACCGTTAAGCTCTTCTTCCATAGATGTTATCCAATGAGAGTTGTTAAGAGCGTCTATGGTCGAAACAGTTCTGACCGGGCTAAGAATACGGCGATAGTGCACATATTGAGTCTTCTAAGTTCGGATTGAGATTTCCATTCAGAAACCGTGAAACTTCAAAGATTAGATTCTTCTTGTGCACAAAGTACATTTCCTTGTGTACTCTGTATTCTCCTACGAGTAGAAACACCGGCATTAATGTTTCCGATGATCAGCTCTTGCGGGTGATCTCTCAACCATCTTCGGTCGGGTTCTAATTCAGGATCCCGTACTGTATCGAAAGTTTCTGTGGATATAGCTTCAGCTTGTACAACGTCGGCTTCATCCACATCGATTCTTACAGCTGCGGGGTTGATTTCTAAATCAACGACAGGTTCTATGGGTGTAGGTGGATCCAAGATAGATAGATGGTGGATGTTCTGAGTGATATCATCTACTCCTGTAGGGTCATGGTGTGGTTCGTCGAACACTACATGAACTGATTCCTCGATCGTCAGCTTCCTTTTATTAGAGATTCTGAAAGCTTTGCTGACGGAGGAGTATCCTACGAATATTCCTTCATCTGATTTTTCATCAAAGGTTCTAAGTTGGTTCTTCCCATTGTTCAATACATAACACCTGCATCCAAAAATGTGAAAATACGAAACTAACGGAGTTTTGTTATTCCATACCTCATATGCTGTTTTGTTGTGGTGCTTGTTAACGATACAGCGGTTTTGAGTGTAGCACGCTGTATTGGTTGCTTCACCCCAGAAACGCTGTGGCAATTTGCTTGCGGCAATCATTGTCCTTGTTGCTTGTTTCAACGTCCTATTCTTTCGCTCGGCAACACCATTTTGTTGAGGTGTACGAGCAGCTGAGTATTCGTGCTGTATTCCATTCTCCGAACAGTATTGCTCTATAAAGCGGTTAGTAAATTCAAGACTGCCGAACGAATGCACACGATACTCGATGCTTTTTCATTTTGCAACTTTCTGAGGAGCTCGGGCAGCCTTGATGTTGTTTCCTTCTTCTTGCTAAGAAAGATCGTCCAAGCATACCTGGAATAATCATCAACAACAACCATGCAGTATTTCTTACCTCCCAAACTTACTGGGTCTACAGGACCGTAGAGATACATGTGTAGCATTTCCAACACTCTTTGGGTTGAAAGGTAGGATTTGCTTTTCAGGGTTGACTTGATTTGCTTGCCTTTCTGGCATGGTCCGCAGACGCTGTCTTTCTTGAATGACACATTTGGCAAACCTCTAACCATTCCCTGTCTTGAAAGCTTGTTGATCGTCTTGAAGTTGATGTGAGACATCCTCTTGTGCCATAGCCAGCTAAGATCTGCAGTGCCTTTGGCAACAAAACATGGAATTGAGGAGCTCATAGGCTTCCAGTCAGCAATGTACATATTACCTGATCTGCTTCCTGTAAGCACAACTTCCTTGGTTTGAGTGTTCTTGACTCTACAGCGATCTATATAGAACTTCACCGAGAAATGTTTATCACAGAACTGGCTAATACTAAGTAGATTATACTGTAAGCCTTCAACATATGCAACATCGGTGACCTTGAATTTCCTGACAAGTAGGTTTCCTTTCCCCCTTGTTCTTCCTTTAGACTTATCACCGAAGCGAACTTTTGGACCGCGACCTTCTACAAAATTAGATAGCTTGCTCCTATCTCCGGTCATGTGACGAGAGCATCCACTATCGAAGTACCAGGTATCCTCCTCTAGAATGTCCTGTAACAAAGAAATTAGGTAGATTTAGGTCCCCTTTGATTTTTGGGTCCATGTATGTTAGTTCCTTTAGGTACCCAAGCTTTCCGTGACAATTGGTTTACCGTAGGACATACTCTGTGCAGGTTGCGATATCTACGGGGCATATCCATAGTCGTTATAATCATGATAATTACTATGCATGTAAAATTCAGGGTTATTATTATTATTCCAGTACGAGTGTCGTCTAGGAGGTGGAGCCATTTTCTTAGGCCTAACAGCTTGTCTTCTGGGTCTCCAGTTGGATTCCCAATGCCGTTGTTGATACCGAATCGGCATCTGCTGTCTTGAGGGATAACGGGGCTCCTGTATCCAATACCTCGGCGAGTCTTGATAATCTCGCCGTGCGGGCCTTTGGTGGTTGGATACAGCCTTCCTTCGAACGGTTGTTGACGCTGTTGATATGCTCGGGAGCATGCCGTTGAGTGCGCCTCACAGTTGGAATGGCTTATGATTCCGCTGTCTGGTATAGGTTTGCGGGGCGGAATTGCAGCCTTCGGTTTTCTCGATACAGCAGGTTCCTTCATGGGACTAGGGGTATCTTCCGATTCTGGAATGTGTTCCACACTCTTGACGAACACCGTACTAGTTTTCCCTTTGTTTGAACATGAGCCGTATCCTAAGACACTTTTATCATGAGCATGTTGCCCAAAGGCTCAATTTCTTCCATTCTTTTGGACGATTTTTCAAAAGACTTGAGAATGGTCTCAAGTTCGGTTTCTCGCTGAGAGTTGTGATTTTGGTTTGTAGTAGAACCAAATCATTTGTCTTGCTCTCATTGTGGGTTTTAACCTCATTTAGTTCATGAGCAAGTTGATGATTGCTCTCCATGAGTTTTTCAAAATCGACCTTCTTTGGTTTCACAATCAAGAGACATATTTTCATAATTTATTTTCAAAGAAGTCATTTTCATCTTTCGGCTCTAAATTTGTTAATTGAAGTCGTATATTCTCGATTTTAGAGTCTCATGGGCCTTTTGAATGTTTTTAAACTCATTCATCATATTTTCGAAAGTATGAGATGCATTTGACTAATCGCGAGGTTGAACTTACCTCATCGTCAGTCTTCACCTTCCGGAATATCTTTGGCCATAAAGCACATATATGCTTTATCATCGAACTCATCGTCGGATGAATCACTTCGATGACCACCGAAGACATTCTCACGATTTGGATGGTGTGGGGAGGCTTCGATTCTCCAATCGGGGCCTTGAGCTTGTCTTTCCAAGCACGTCTTCTTTCATCTCTCTCTTGTTGCTCGGCGAGGCAATCTTTGGACTTTGGGATGAGGACATTTGTTTGCATAATGGCACGGTTTCCTGCAGCTTATAGCACGAGTTAGCATCACCGGATGATGTTTCAGTACTTACCTTGTGGACGGTGTTTGGGCTCTGTAGGAGTCTTTCAGATCGTTTGATGAACTTTTTGAATTTATGCATTAGAAGCGCCATTTCGTCTTGGGACGGGATGTCGTCGTCACCGGCATTCTTGTGGACCGGGTTTCGACGAGCTAGGCATCTTTGTGTCGACGGTTCGATACAACAAGCGAGAGTTGTGACCTTTGAAGGAGATTCTTGACTTTCTCTCTTCACAATATCATACTCAAAAGCTTTGAGGTCGGAGAAGAGATCAAAAGTGGATATTTCATTAAGATTACAGGATACACGCATAGTGTGGTCTTAATGTCCCATCGGGCCGAGAGATCGAAAATTTTTAAGTTCTTCTCCTTTTGGGTGTAAATTTTGCCCAACGCTTCAAGTTCACCAACAATACCAAGAAATCGAGGTCAAGTTCCTCAAGTGTTTCATTGGTTTCATTTCAAAAGATTCAAATTCATTGAGTTAGTTTTGAAATTTTGTTTTCTTTTGAGAGCTCGGTTCCTCACAAATTAACTTGAGTTTATCCCGATTTCTTTGCTTTTGCGGCTCTTTACCTTTGAGAATGTGCCTTTGTCAAGAGTGACAAATAACGCGTTCTTAGCCACGTTGTCGAGATTGGCTCGCTTCCTTTCATCATTGTCCATTGCTCGTGTTCCTTCTCGAGCATTTCAAGATGGGCTTGGCCCTCAATCCTTGCGGCGGATTTACCTTCATGATCTTGATAGACCATCATGTATAACAAAAATCATCTCTTTGTGCATTCTTTGCAAGATAAGCTTCCATTCTAATTCTCCAATCGTCAAATTCGTTAATAGAGAACATAGGGACTTTGTTAATCATAGAAGTATCCATACTGATAATATAGGAATGAAAGAGACTGTTTTGAAAATAAGTGATTTGAATCTGATTCGGTTAAAAAGAAATACGACTGATTCTTTTTAGAATCAACCGCTCCGATACCACTTGTTGGCCACTAAGTATACTGGATACAGTTTGGAAAATAGTTTAAACTACAAACTGTACGGATTCTAAATCTGAGTGCGTAGCGGAAGTCTTGGATACAGTAGGTTGCTGTGGATAGAACAACTAAGTGTATAGTGTATACTTAATATATCACAGTAATTTAAAATAGTAAAAGCTGAAGGTAAATAACACAGTAATTAAAGTGGTTCGAGGTAAACCCCTCTACGTCCACTGGTCCTCCACACAGGAGTAAAAAGTTTATTATAATTACTGCGTACACAACTACGTAATTATAACAACACACACAATCAATATATCGTTCACACAGATTGATATAAAGATCTTAGCTTAAACCGTTCACACAGATTGGTTTTGAGCTAATGCTTGACTTGCTTCTTCACACACAGTTCTGAAGCTTCGTCTTCTTCAATGCAATTCCTTCACACACAGTTCCGGAGAAGCACAGATGGTTCAGTCCACACATGGCTGATCTTGAGTTTGTTCAATGTATAGAACAGATGGTGAACAACAACTTTGACTTTAAGAGCTTTCAGCTGATGAAGTGTTGTTCAGGATGATGAGCACTGTATATCTCTTTCGTTCTTAATTGCAGTAAGCTTTGGAGATATGTTTGCTCTGATGATAACTTTTGATAGCTTGAGTTTAGGTTGCTGGGTTACTGATCTTCAATGCCTTCATAAGATATATATATATATATATATATATAGTCTCTGAAGAATGTATCCGTTGAGATGTATCCGTTTGAATGAGATTTCGTTCCAACGGGATTATGACACGATCCGGATTTCGCGGGATTCTGAAGATCTGAAGACTGGCAGTGTTTAAATACCTTATCCTTGAGTATTTAAATACTTCTTTATTCAACGGGACTTGACTTCTGTTCCTTCTTTGTCCTGTTGTGAGCTGTATGGAAGATAACTGTATTTTGAGTTTCGAGACAGTTTCCATACTTTGTCTTTTACAAGACTTCTTCCGCATCAAGAGCTTCACTATATGCTGATTCGAGGCAGGTCTTCGATACAGGATAAAGCCTCAAAGCTTCGATACAGTTTCCTTTACTGTATTCGGATTGGCATATATGTCAAAACCTTTTTATCAAATATCATTCGATACAGGGATCGGGAATCCCGGCTGTTTCGATACAGGGTCTTTGTTTTCCCAACACTAACTTAAAGGAAATTACAAAAATAGCCCAAGTGTCCGAAAATCACAATACGACGTCGGATTGACAAACCGAAAGTCACAACACGAACAATTCAACCAAACGAACTCATGCAAACCAAGAAACAACGAAAAAGAACAAGTTTTACGAGAATCGAATGTTCATACGGCAAAACATAACATAGAATGGAATTACGTGAAAACATCTCCAAAACTCGTCCAAACGGAAAAACTCCAAGAATAAAGTAGGTTCAGAATGTCGAAACGATTACAAGCGAGTCGATAAAAACAGACATACACCAAAAATGGAAACTGCTAAAAATGGAAAGGTACAGATATTACAACAACGGTCATAATCAACGATCAATTATCACAACCTATTGCAATAATCGATTAACACACATTCGATAATAATCAACAACCGATATAACCAACCAATCAAACTCAACATCTCAACAATACCTCGATCATATACAAAACCGAACCATATAACTCAAACATTTATGAACTCATATCCACAATACAAACCACAACTCGACAAATTATAATTAACAATCAACATAACCAATCAACAAACCCAACGGTTCCACGAGATCTCGATTAAACACAAATCCAACAACCCAAATCAATCAATCATGAACTCATAACCATAATACGATTCCACAATCCGAAAATCATAACAATAATCAATTTAAACCAATAACAAGGGTCTAAACATTACCGATTCCAAATTCGATCTTAAATACGAATACAAGTTTTCTCCTTGTAAATTCATAATCAAAACCAATTACGGACAATCCGATCAGTTCAACATTATAAATGATCATATTCCAAGGGTGTCAAATAATTCCATCATCCGAACTGAACACTTGTCCAATACGTATGAACTTCCAAACTCAAAGATAAATAATAATCTTATGAAACTCGTAATCATATTCGTATTCCTATACGAATATTGTACCAAAACACATAACTTAGTTCTAGATATAAATATTCCATATTCATATCCAAAACACCAACACCTCTTAAACATTTTCATCATATCGCATAATCCAAGAGTTCTTTAAGAACACGAATCATTCTGAAATCACGTTCATAATCCCCAAAACAACATAATCCGATGTGTTTAAACATCTAAACAATCCTCATTCATAATTCAAGACGTATATTATCATATTCTTGAACATACACTTCTCATAACATCGAAAATCGTAATAATACTACCAAGAACACCAAGAACACTATGATTCCATAATCATAACAACATAATCAAAGACATATATCATCGTATTCTTCAACATACAATTCACATAACCTCAAGAATCACAACAACAACACCATAATCATCTTCATACGAATTATTCCTCAACAACAACATCAAAAATCCGAATTCAAGGTGTAGAATTGGTCAACATACCTGAAGAACATGAATAGCACAATCAAACTTCTTCAAGAATCATCAACATCTTCATATCCAAGCCTCAAATCCATGTTTCCAAGCTCATAACCAAGTTAGAATAGGCTTATTCTCACTTTACATATGCAGAGGGACGAAGTTGGAAGGAAAACATCGGTTTCTTCTCGTGA
Organism: Orobanche coerulescens; assembly: GCA_033398695.1. Taxonomy (NCBI): domain Eukaryota; kingdom Viridiplantae; phylum Streptophyta; class Magnoliopsida; order Lamiales; family Orobanchaceae; genus Orobanche; species Orobanche coerulescens. Next base: position 170,105,247 of record CM065811.1, read on the forward strand.
AGAAATGAAAGAACAATCCTTATTTTATAATCTGCATAGCCCATTACGTACGTTATAAACCATCATTAACGTACGTAATGCTCCCTAGCGTACGCTACATGTCTAACATAGCGTATGTAACAGTCATCCAGAGCTCACTGCCTCAGTTCGTATCTTGTTACGTAACACTTGTTCCATAACGTACGTTGACTTGCTACAGTATATGCTCATATTACATACGTAATATGCTCTATATAGCATACGTAATACATAGTTGACTTATCTTTTGGCACGCCAGCGGATACCTGGTCTCCACATGGCAGGTATTGATTCCTCTGTCCGATTCCTCTCGTCACGTACGTAATGCATTATACATAACGTACGTAACACGTAGCATCTTAGCATACGTTATCTCATAAACTTAACGTACGTTAAGGGCTCTGTACTTAGCCATTTACAAGTGTTCTTGCTTGTCGTCTCGACATACCGAATACATATACACACACATATTGAATGCATATACTCGTCCCAAAAAATATTCTCATACGATACATCTGATACACAATATCCTCAAATGCAATTGTCGACCAAGTACGACAATTATACAAATACAACTGTCTCAGTCTTCAAATTATTTTATCCATACTGTATAGACACCAAGCTATGCAGTATATCTCAGATAAAATAACGCGAAAAATTTATACTGAAAATCCGGATATTACAGCGTTGTTGAAACCTCAAACATTTCGGTTTGCTTAGAACAAGTTTCGTGGAGGGTCGAAAGTTTGCCAACATCCTTATTGGAAAAGATCCTGAACCTAATATCGAATTACGATATGAATTACTACGACATGTCATATAGGGTCGTATCATTTGATATCAGAGCGCTTAGGTTGCTCCATATAAGGTTTTATCGTCTATTTCTATTTTCTCATCTTATTTCCTTCTTTTTTTTCTCTACCATCTTCTTGTCTTCTCCAAAAGAAAAAAAGTATACAAAAAAACAAGTATAAAAGAAAAGTATATAACAAAAAGAGTATACAACAAAAATAAAAGTATAAAAAAAAGTATAAAAAAGTATAAAAAAAAGAAAAGGGTATATAAAAAATTATATATATACAAAAACAAAAAAAAGTATATATATATATGTTCGTATCTTTTACAAAGGTCGGGTCGCCCCTGTAAAATTAAAACTTATCACGATACTCGTCTATATAATCACCTTGTGAGTTGTGGGATATTTATATACAGTCGAGTGATAAAAGACAAGAAACGTAATAAAAAAAGGACTAAAAGAGTGATACACTAGAGCTGAGTGATCGAGCAATACACGTGAGGATCTTGTGAGGATTAATTTTTGTGTGTGTCAAAAAAACAAAAAAAGAAAGGCAAAAAAAGATCCAAAAAAGAAGAAAAAATGTCAGATTTGGAAATTAATAAACAGATGGATATATTACAAAGTATCCGGGAAATGCTAGTGCATTTAAATGTTCGACTAAACAAGACCAAAGAAACTGCTGCCACAATCGTAAAAGGTAAGAATCTCGGCGGGAAACGAATAATACAACGAAGTCCGGTTTGGTTTGAAGGATATGATGATGAGTCCCGTAACCAATCCAAGGAGGAAGCTCCAAGGCGGAGGTTTGGGGGCTATCGAGGTAGAGGAGTCGGACAAAGGGACAAAAGTAGGGAGGAGAGGTATGAGCGAGGGGACGATCGAGATCCATGAATGGGAAATATCAAAATCCCATCGTTCGAAGGACGGAGCGACCCATACACTTATCTCTATTGGGAACGAAAAAATGAAATGGTGTTTGATTGCCAAACGTACTCGGAAGAAAATAAAATGAGGTTAGCAATAACCGAGTTTTCAGAATATGCTAGTATTTGGTGGGATCAACATGTCACGGAGAAACATAGGAGTGGGGATAACCCGATGAGAGGATGGGAAGAATTAAAAATTATAATGAGAAGACGATTTGTGCCCAACTACTACAAGGAATTATTTTCTCGTTTGCAAGCTAGTGTAGAAGATTACCGGAGGGAGATGGAGATGCTCATAATTCGAGCAAACTTGATGGAATCAGAGAAGCTACCATGGCAAGATTTTTGCATGGTATGAGAAATGATCTTGCAAAGAAATTTGACAGACAGCACTATGTCGAGTTCGAAAACATGGTGTACGGAGCCGTAAAAATTGAGAAAAACTCACAGAGGGGAAATCTTGCCACCACTTCTACGGGGCCCACTACACCTTGGAAGGCTCCGATGGAAAGCCCTTTTAAAAATAAACCGGATTTCAATCGCATGGAACAAAATATTATGAAGGGTAAATTTGAAGTTGGAGGGAGCAGCAGTAAAAAAATATCAGAAGTACGGCTTAATCAGATAGGAACTACTGTGACCCATAGGAACTACTGTGACCCGAAATCGAGAAATCCAATGCTATCGATGTCAAGGTTTTAGCCATATTACTGTGGGATGCATCAACAAGCGAACAATTATCATAAAAGGACGGGGAAGTTGAGACAGAGGATGAAAAAGAAGAGGAGGAAGAATATGATACCGGTGTTGTCGAGAGAGCACCCACTCTTGTAATACGGAGAATAATGAATGCCCAAGCCAAGGAGGAATACAGGGTAGAACAGCATGAAATTTGTTTCACACGAGAGTTTTTGTTAAAAATAAAAATTATAGTGTGATAATCGATAATGAAAGTTATGCAAATGTGCTAGCGCAATGTTGGTCGAAGAGTTGGAAGTACCAACACGCAAACATTCCAAACCATACCGACTACATTGGTTGAATGATTGTGTGGAGGTGAAGGTAACTCGACAGGCCCTCTTGTTAATAACCCTTGGGCGATACCAAGACAAGATTTTGTGCGATGTTGTTCCTATGCACGCATGCCACATACTTTTGGGAAGACCTTGGCACTACGATTTGAATGTTTCTCTAAACGGGAGAATGAACAGGTGCATATTCGAAAAGGAGGGAAAGAGAATCACCATAGCACCAATGCTACCCCTCACAAATATCGCACGACAAAAAACGACTTGATAAAGAAGTCGAAAATAAAAAAAATAAAGTCGAGAAAAAAGAAAAATTAAGAAATAGTGAAAGAAAGTGTGAAAAGGAAAAAGAAGAAGGACCGAAAGTAAAAAATATAGTGTGTATTGGGGCGAAGGAGTTGAAAAATAAAGTTAGAAAAATTTCCCTATGTTTTTAATACTAAATCGGAAATGTTGTCCTACAACTAGTTCTGCGGATCGGGAATTTTCAACTCCTATTCAATCTTTATTGCAGGATTTTTTTAGATATTTTTCGTGACGAGCTACCTGGTGGGCTACCACCACTGCATGGGATTGAAGACCAAACTGATCTCGTACCTGGTGCGGTTATTCCGAATCGACCGACTTATCGAAATAATCCAGATGAGACGAAAGAGATACAATGACAGGTAGAGGAACTCTTGAAAATAGGTTATATCAAGGATAGTCTGAGCCCGTGTGCGGTCCCAGTAATTGTAGTACCAAAGAAAGATGGTACGTGTAGAATGTGCACCGACTGTCGAGTAGTCAACAACATAAATGTAAAGTATAGACACTCTATCCCCATGTTGGACGACATGCTAAGTGAATTGCATGGGGCAATTTTATTTAGCAAAATCGATATTGTGAAGGATACCACCAAATTCATATGAAAGAAGGCGATGAATGGAAAACTGCGTTTAAAACCAAATACGAATTATATGAATGATTGGTTATGCCTTTCGGCCTAACGAACGCACCGAGCATTTTCATGCACTTAATGAATCACATCTTACGTGTTGGAACATTTTGTTCCATACATGCTTTAATAATATTTTGATGATTAAGTTGTTACACAAAACAAAACAACAAAAAGGCGAAGCAAAGCATCGAAGGAATCGAAGAAGCAAAAGCTGGACTGAAGGAAGATAACGTACGCTATGCAGATAGCTTAACGTACGTAATTGATGAAGTGTAACGTACGTAACACATGTTATGTAACATACGTAATTGTATGTTTCTGAGTTAAAACGAGATGAACGTTGGAGATGACCTCATGGCATAGGTCAGCAAGCAACGGATATGTTGACAAAAGTTAACGTACGTAATGGATAATGTTTAACGTACGTAACACATAAAACGAATGCTACTGGATTGAAACTGAGGGATGTTAACGTACGTAACTGGGATGAGTTAACATACGTTAAAGAGCTAACGGCCATAATATTGAAGTGCTAACGGCCGTAATGAAGGGTCAGAAGGCTAACGACTAGTTGAGGCTTTGGAGCCTATAAATACCATTCCTATGGTATTGTTTCATAACAACAACTTCAAGCAAACAACTCATTGATCAGATATTTATATTGATATTATTGTTGTTGTAATATTGATATTATATTGTTAGTTTGAGTGTTTATACATTCAACACATACACGAGAGGTAAAAGAAAAGATACGATTGGATTCAGTGTTATTAGGATCAAGGATCCGACATTGTTAGAACCGCAATCGCTATCTTAGTGAGGTTTATCTAGTACCGATATAAAGCTAGAGCGGTTGATTCCTTGTCCGATAGAAAAGAAAAACGGTTTAACTTAGACCGACACAAAGACAAGTACGAGTGGTTTATCACGGACCAATAGAAGACGTGATTGTAACGGTTATCCCTCGACCGATAGAAGAGAGGTGCAGAGGTTTTTATCTTCAACCTATAGAAAAAGATACCGAGAGAGGACGTAGGCTCGATTATAGCCGAACCTCTATAAATCATTGTGTTGTTTAATTTCCGCACATTTAATTTACGCTTTCGCAACACGACGCATATTCCGATTTGGTACCCAACATTACGTGTGTTTATTGGGAGGTTTGTGGTTGTCTACTTTGATGACATTCTAATTTATAGTAAAAATATGAGCAAATATGTTGAACATTTGAGACTAGTTTTGCAAACTTTGTGTGAAGTACAATTTTATGCTAGTCTCAAGAAATGCTCTTTTTGCTTAAAATAAGTCATTTTTCTTGGTTTTGTTGTCGGAGTTGGCGGGGTTAAAGTCGATAATGAGAAAGTCAAAGCTATACGCGAATGTACTACTCCTGCAAATGCAACCGATGTCCGAAGTTTTCATGGACTTGCCATATTTTATCGACGTTTTGTAAAAGATTCCAGCACAATTGCAGCTCTCCTATGTAACACCCCCAATATGTTCGGGAATATTACAGCGCCGTAAATCCTTTACATAAGGATTTACAAGGCTGAAGAATTGAACAAGTATAAAAAGTACTGACGAATGGAAATAACGGAATTACAGTACATCAGTTCTGACCAAATACAGAAACAGTACAATTGTTCGACAGAATTCAATAATACATCACCAAATTCAAATCATCACAAATGACTTCGTACTCGAGTACTTATTGAAATAACGAATAAACAATAGATAAATAAACCCGGTCGGGACATCACTCTGCACCCTCGTCATCATACAGTTCCAGTGGTTGTTTCCCCGCTCTCCTGGATCCTGAACACAAACAAAATGTTCACCCCCGAAGGGGTTAGCACAACGATGCTAGTACAAGTACCACAACATATTATTCATATCTCACGGTGAATAATAATAACGTAAACGACAAAATACCAACGAGTCTTCTCCTACGAGAAACTCAAACATAACATGCACAACTGATAATCACAACATGATATAAATACATACACATGGTAATTCCATCGATCCAGCGTTCACTGCCTAGAACCCACGATGATCCCGTCAGACCAACCCGTGGTGGAAAAACCCGTCCGATGATCCAGCGCACGCTAGCATAGATCCCCCGATGATCCCGTCGGACCAACACGAGGTGGACATACAATCACGACATACATGCACGACAATATGTATAACAACAATACATAAAACAATTAAGGTACTTGCCTCGATTTGAAGACAATAACAATACTTCCACGAAAATGAACACTCGAAGATCGTCCTCCTCAATCAATCACGTAACGAGACCAAACCTTAACAAAAGAAATGATATAGGATTTATCTCACGTCGTATGAATGTTTAACAATTCGATTAACGGTCAAAAGTTCATAAACTGCAATCTGCCCGAATAGCTTAGCGCACGCTAAGTACTCTGTGTAGCGTGCCTTACGTCTGCCCGATAGCGCACGCAAACAACAAAGCCTAGCGCACGCTAACGATGCATGGTCGCATTTCACCGGCCACCAATCGACTTCGTCGATGGTCTAGCGTACGTTACGTACCAAACGTAGCGCACGCTAACTACTGCTCGATAGCGCACGTTAAATTGCATAGCATAGCGTGCGCTATCTATGCATGGCAGTTTACTGCTGAGCAGTAAACTGTTCTTGCCATGTTTGAAACAACGAAATCTTGCGTGATCATTCATGTTACTTCCATGAATACCATGTCCACACCCTTATGAATGATTATACGGATAAAGACAACTTCGGATTCAAGGATATGCATACCAATATAAAACCATATTCTTTTCCGACTTCAAATCTTCATACGACAATTCGAAAAGCTAAACAGTTGATATCAACACCTCTATATCAGTCCATGTTATCATACTGAAGTTGATAAACGTCCTATATATACTAGATAAATCCTTCCATGATCAAACCTTTAGATTTATCTAACAATAAGGATGTTAACGTCTAGCCCAAGATTATTATGAAATCATCTATTAGATTCGGTTTACCAATGATAGAAGCTTCTCTTCACATATTCAGTGTACTAAGATTCGAATCATGATGATTATAATCAAGGTATTTAAGGCTTATTCAACTCACTATTCCAAACATGATATACTTGGATAATTCATCTATGAAAATCCATATCTTGTTAACATGATCATCCAAATCGTTAGAATCCAACTCTAAGTCTGGAGATAGATTGAACATACCTTAAAATGACGAAATCACTGAACCGTAAGGTAGAATCCAACTCCGGTTGGTTGTATGCCCTTCCAAGGTGCTATTCCACTTCCATGAACATTCCACGTGATAACCAATGTATAAACATCAACAATATGTGTTCTAAGTTTATAGGAGTATTACTACAACTCTCTGAACTCTCAAGATTGAGGAAAGTGCGAAAGAAATGCAAGCCAACACGGTTGATGTCCCATTTATAATATTCTGCATTATTGACAAGTTAGCGCACGCTACTAAGCATCCCTTAGCGTGCGCTAATAATGGTTGACTTCAGATTTTGTCCGGGTGCGTCAGCGGGAATCTTATCCGGTCCCATGTCCCGGCTGGCGCATGTGTTAGCCGTTCTGCTCAATAATTGAGTCCTTAGCGCACGTTACTCCTACCTGCATAGCGTGCGCTAATAATGGCCCGATAGCGCGCGTTAAGATACATTCTTAGCGTGCGCTATCACAAGGTTGCTTGAGCAATTTTGCATGTTTCTATACTTATGCATAATGATATTAATGCACTAAATATCATACTCCAATAATCAAAATCACCAATCCGAAATAATACATGGTTTGAATACAGATGAAATACACTGTAATAAATCCGGATATTACATACTCTCCTACTAAAAAGGAGTTTCGTCCCGAAACTCAAGACAAAAATAACTCGGGATATCTAGACTTCATATCAGCTTCTGTTTCCCAAGTGGCTTCTTCCATTCCGTGACGTGACCACTGAACTTTGACCAAAACGATTGGCTTGTTCCTCAGTTGCTTAACTCGACTCTCGAGTATCTTGACTGGTCTTTCTTCAAACGTCCCATCCTGCTCGACTTCGATCTCGCCGAAATCAATGATATGACTAGGATCTGGTATATATCTCCGTAACTGGGACACGTGGAACGCGTTATGAACATGGCATAATGACGGCGGCAATGCTAATCTGTATGCCAACTCCCCAACTCTCTCGAGGATCTCAAATGGTCCGATATATCTCGAACTCAGCTTTCCTTTTCTTCCGAAACGAAAAATTCCCCGAGTAGGAGAAACCTTCAAAAGTACATGGTCCCCAGTATTGAACTCCAATGGGCGACGACGTACGTCCGCATAGGATTTCTGGCGACTCTGGGCAGTCAACAGCCTCTCACGAATTAAGGCTATCTTCTCTCGAGTATGCTCGATCAACTCTAGTTCTGTTCCGATCAAGTCCGATGAATCGTCCCAGCATAGGGGCGATCTGCATCTCCTTCCGTATAATGCATCAAACGGTGCCATCTTAATAGAAGCATGCCAACTATTGTTGTAGGTAAATTCAATCAACGGTAGATGAACTTCCCAATCGTTTGACCAATCTAAGGCACAGGCCCTTAGCATGTCTTCCACCGTTTGTATAGTTCTCTCAGATTGTCCATCAGTCTGCGGGTGATAAGCTGTACTGAAGTTCAATTCGGTCCCCAAGGCCTTATGAACTGCTTTCCAAAAGTGAGACACAAAACGACCGTCTCGATCAGAAACAATGGTCTTCGGCGTACCATGCAATCGAACTATCTCCGAAATAAATACTCGTGCCAACCTCTCTGGTCCCCACGTATCCTTAATGCCTAGAAAATGAGCCGATTTGGTTAAACGATCAACTATCACCCAAATCATGTTCATTCCCGTCCTGGTTTTCGGCATATTAGTGATAAAGTCCATCGATATGTCCTCCCAATTCCATTCAGGAATCGGGAGTGGCTTCAACATTCCAGCAGGCCGTTGATGCTCGATCTTAACCTGTTGACAAGTTAAGCATTTCGAAACATAGTCTGCTACGTCTTTCTTCATGTTGCCCCACCAGAAGTTCTGTTTCAAGTCCTTATACATTTTACTGGTGCCCGGGTGGATAGAATAGGGCGAACCATGAGCTTCCTTCATAATCGTCTGTTTCAGAACATCAACATCGGGAACGCAGAGTCAGTTCTGAAATCTCAAAACTCCATCGTCATGAATTATGAATCCGGGGGCCTTTCCTTTGATAACTTCATCATGCACCCGAATCATCAGAGGATCATCTGCCTGTCTAGATTTGATTTCTTCGGTTAATGACGAAGTTATCTCCATCACGCACAGCTGTCCTTGGACTCTCTGTAACCACACTTCAATCCCTTCACGAATCATCTCTCGCTGAAGGCTAAGTTGGGAGGTCAGTGTCTCCAGCATCTGAATAGAGACAGGCTTGCGGCTAAGTGCATCGGCCACTACATTTGCTTTGCCTGGATGATATAAAATCTCCAAGTCATAGTCCTTAATCAGTTCCAACCATCTTCTTTGCCGCATGTTCAACTCTTTCTGACTGAATATGTATTTGAGACTCTTATGATCCGTAAAGATCGCGGTGAGTCCGTATGCATAATGCCTCCACATCTTCAAGGCAAAAACCACTGCTGCTAGCTCCAAATCATGTGTCGGGTAATTCACTTCATAAGGTTTCAGTTGTCGCGACGCATAGGCGATCACCTTATCATTCTGCATCAATACGCACCCAAGTCCTTGGTTCGAAGCATCACTGTAAACTATGAATCCTTCAGTTCCTTGCGGAAGTGATAGAATCGGTGACGTCGTCAATCTCTTCTTCAATTCATCAAAGCTAATCTGACATAATTCATTCCACTCAAACCTTTGAGTTTTCTGCAGAAGTCGAGTAAGTGGGCGGGAGACTTTAGAAAACCCTTCCACGAATCGACGATAGTATCCAGCAAGTCCTAAGAAGCTTCGGACCTCTTTCACGTTCTTTGGAGGCTTCCAATCCAATATTGCTTCGATCTTCTGAGGATCTACTCGGACTCCTCTAGCTGACACCACATGGCCGAGGAACATTACTTCCGTTAGCCAGAATTCACACTTAGAAAGTTAGGCGTACAATTGTTCGTTTCTCAAAAGTTCCAATACAATCCGCAAATGCTGTGCATGTTCTTCAGGACTCTTAGAATATACCAGGATGTCGTCAATAAACACGACCACAAATTTATCCAAAAATTCAATGAACACACGGTTCATCAATTGCATAAATACAGCAGGTGCGTTAGTGAGACCAAACGGCATCACCACAAACTCATAATGCCCGTAACGAGTTCTGAATGCTGATTTCGGAACATCAGATTCCTTAATCCTCAGCTGATGGTATCCTGATCTCAGATCAATTTTAGAAAATACTGTTGCCCCTTGCAACTGGTCAAATAGATCATCAATCCGTGGCAACGGATACTTGTTCTTAATCGTCATCTTGTTCAGCTCTCGATAGTCAATACACAGTCGGAGCGATCCATCCTTCTTTCGGACGAAAAGAACTGGCGCTCCCCAGGGTGAAACGCTTGGCTGAATATAGCCCTTGTCCAGTAACTCCTCTAACTGCTTCTTCAGTTCGTACATCTCAGTAGGTGCCATACGATACGGCGCCTTGGAAATTGGTGTAGCTCCGGGTTCCAGCTCAATGGTAAATTCCACATCCCTTCGTGGAGGTAGTCCAGGTAACTCGTCAGGAAATACATCTGGAAATTCGTTCACAACAGGAATGGATGAAAGTTCCACAATTTCGTCTTCTTTCTTCATTGCGTAACACCAGTACCCGGCACAGCCCTGTTTTAACAATTTGACAGCTTTCATCGCCTTGATCAATTTTCCTGAGCTTCCCGGTTTCCATCCCTCAAACAGAATCTCGGAGCCATCGTCAGCGATCAGCGAGATATTCCTCCTTCGGTAGTTCACAATTGCTCCATATCGATTAAGCCAATCGTCTCCGAGTATCAGGTCATCTCCTTGCATTTCTATCACGATCAGGTTTGAGAGCCACTCTCTGCCCCCAAATGATACAGGGAAATTTCTAGTTTCTAAATTTCCGACAATCTTCTCTCCACTCGGTAAACCAACAACATAAGGTTCACAAGCATGAAAACCGGAAATATTCAAACGATTTACACAAGACAAAGATATGAAAGAATGTGTAGCTCCAGTATCGAATAAAACGCTAACTGGCTGGGAAAGGATCTGGACAGTACCTGATGCGACAGCAGCATCTTGATCGTCTGTCCTCTTCATCTCGTACAGACATGGGTGAGCAGATCCGGCACTCGATGTCCCCTTTCGGTCCCATTGTCCTCTGCCTCGCCCGCGGCCAAAATTCTGAGGCATCTGAACACTTTCTTTGCGTCGTGGAATCTTGGATCTGCTGTGGTGTACGGGCTCTGAAAGACTTTGCAGCCTCTTCACAAAACACCGCCCGATGTCCCTCTCGTCCACAATCAAAACAAATCACGGCAGGAAGGGGGCAATTCCGTCGATAGTGCCCCGTCTGGGCGCAGTTAAAGCATTTCCTGGTAACATCAGTAATAGTTGATGTCGCCCCGAAATTCTTTCCGCTCCTAGCTGGGTGCGGAGGTTTCTTGAAAGAATGGAAGGATGACTGGGCCTTACGGGCCCCACTGTTCTTGTGCTCTGTAAAAGTACCAGAGACTTTCTGTTTCTTGGATTCTGAAAATTTTTCCATGGCTGCTTCCTTGATCTCATATGCCAACGCCTTATCCTGGTATTGGCGGAGTGTGGTACATTCGAATCCGGACATGTACCTCTGAACTTCTGGTTTCATTCTCATATCGAAATGAATCATCATTTCTGCATACATTACGACCGGATGTCGAACAAATGCCAATTGTTGGTTAAACGTCTTGATCGCCTGGGATACTGGCACATCAGAAGGCTGAGCGGAGAAAAACTCCCGAACTTTGGCTTCCCTCACAGGACGAGGGCAATACTGGGCTTCCATCATCAATCTAAACTCTGTCCAATCGGCATCATGGTCTACAGGCCGGATGGCTTTCCACTATTCGGACGCTTCCCCTATCAGAAAATATTGAGCGATAGAGGCTCTCCGGTCGTCTGGGCAGTTGATTCCGGCAAAGATTTTCTCCAGCTCCTTTAACCAATGATCCCAGGTGGGAGTCTCAGAAAGACCGTCGAATTTGGGTGGTTGCATCTTTGCCACTTCTTGCAGCCACCGGTCACCTCGATTTCCTATATCTGGGATCCCTTGCTGTCTCTCTCCCTGTTGTAGTCCCACCGCCACTTGCATTCGGTCTACGACCTGGGCGAACTGAGTCATCTGGTTCACCACTTGACGAAGGATCTGCTCTGACAGGATCGGTTCATTATTAATAGATTGTTGCGGCTCTTTGAGCTATGACTAGCTTGATTAGAAGGCGACGCTTCTCTTTCGGCATTTCTTCGTCCGCGTCCACGACCGCGACCACGTCCACGTCCGCCTCTCAACATACTGTAAGCATACATACTCAATATACAGGAAACAGCATCGTTCTAATATTCGAGTGTAAAGAGACACAACATGAAAAGATCAAGATAGAGTTTAGGAACTTACAACCACTGTTCGCATGAAGACGTAGGCAGTGCAGTGATGTCATTCACGGCCGGTTACCCCAAAAGACATAAATGACCCCTATTTTAACCCAACGTCCAAGATATCCATAATCTTAGCTCCGATACCATATTCTGTAACACCCCCAATATGTTGGGGAATATTACAGCGCCGTAAATCCTTTACATAAGGATTTACAAGGCTGAAGAATTGAACAAGTATAAAAAGTAATCTTGTGAATGGAAATAATGGAATTACAAGACATCGATTCGACCAAATACAAATAAAGACAATTGTTCGGCGTAATTCAATAATACATCACCAAATTCAAATCATCACAAATGACTTCGTACTCGAGTACTTATTGAAATAACGAATAAACAATAGATAAATAAACCGGCGGGACATCACTCTGCACCCTCGTCATCATACGCCCAGTGGTTGTTTCCCCGCTCTCCTGGATCCTGAACACAAACAAAATGTTCACCCCCGAAGGGGTTAGCACAACGATGCTAGTACAAGTACCACAACATATTATTCATATCTCACGGTGAATAATAATAACGTAAACGACAAAATACCAACGAGTCTTCTCCTACGAGAAACTCAAACATAACATGCACAACTGATAATCACAACATGATATAAATACATACACATGGTAATTCCATCGATCCAGCGTTCACTGCCTAGAACCCACGATGATCCCGTCAGACCAACCCGTGGTGGAAAAACCCGTCCGATGATCCAGCGCACGCTAGCATAGATCCCCCGATGATCCCGTCGGACCAACACGAGGTGGACATACAATCACGACATACATGCACGACAATATGTATAACAACAATACATAAAACAATTAAGGTACTTGCCTCGATTTGAAGACAATAACAATACTTCCACGAAAATGAACACTCGAAGATCGTACTCCTCAATCAATCACGTAACGAGACCAAACCTTAACAAAATAAATGATATAGGATTTATCTCACGTCGTATGAATGTTTAACAATTCGATTAACGGTCAAAAGTTCATAAACTGCAATCTGCCCGAATAGCTTAGCGCACGCTAAGTACTTTGTGTAGCGTGCGTTACGTCTGCCCGATAGCGCACGCAAACAACAAAGCCTAGCGCACGCTAACGATGCATGGTCAGTACTTCACTGACCAGCCAACTGACTCGTCTGATGGTCTAGCGTACGTTACGTACCAAACGTAGCGCACGCTAACTACTGCTCGATAGCGCACGTTAAATTGCATAGCATAGCGTGCGCTATCTATGCATGGCAGTTTACTGCTGAGCAGTAAACTGTTCTTGCCATGTTTGAAACAACGAAATCTTGCGTGATAATTCATGTTACTTCCATGAATACCATGTCCACACCCTTATGAATGATTATACGGATAAAGACAACTTCGGATTCAAGGATATGCATACCAATATAAAACCATATTCTTTTCCGACTTCAAATCTTCATACGACAATTCGAAAAGCTAAACGGTTGATATCAACACCTCTATATCGACCATGTTATCATCTTGAAGTTGATAAACGTCCTATATATACTAGATAAATCCTTCCATGATCAAACCTTTAGATTTATCTAACAATAAGGATGTTAACGTCTAGCCCACGATTATTATGAAATCATCTATTAGATTCGGTTTACCAATGATAGAAGCTTCTCTTCACATATTCGGTACTAAGATTCGAATCATGATGATTATAATCAAGGTATTTAAGGCTTATTCAACTCACTATTCCAAACATGATATACTTGGATAATTCATCTATGAAAATCCATATCTTGTTAACATGATCATCCAAATCGTTAGAATCCAACTCTAAGTCTGGAGATAGATTGAACATACCTTAAAATGACGAAATCACTGAACCGTAAGGTAGAATCCAACTCCGGTTGGTTGTATGCCCTTCCAAGGTGCTATTCCACTTCCATGAACATTCCACGTGATAACCAATGTATAAACATCAACAATATGTGTTCTAAGTGTATAGGAGTATTACTACAACTCTCGAACTCTCAAGATTGAGGAAAGTGCGAAAGAAATGCAAGCCAACACGGTTGATGTCCCATTTATAATATTCGCATTATTGACAAGTTAGCGCACGCTACTAAGCATCCCTTAGCGTGCGCTAATAATGGTTGACTTCAGATTTTGTCCGGCGTCGGCGGGAATCTTATCCGGTCCCATGTCACGGGCGCATGTGTTAGCTGCCGCTCAATAATTGAGTCCTTAGCGCACGTTACTCCTACCTGCATAGCGTGCGCTAATAATGGCCCGATAGCGCGCGTTAAGATACATTCTTAGCGTGCGCTATCACAAGGTTGCTTGAGCAATTTTGCATGTTTCTATACTTATGCATAATGATATTAATGCACTAAATATCATACTCCAATAATCAAAATCACCAATCCGAAATAATACATGGTTTGAATACAGATGAAATACACTGTAATAAATCCGGATATTACATCCTAAATGAGCTTGTTAAGAAAACGTTAAATTTATTTGGGGAGAAAAACAAGAAAATGCTTTCCAAATGCTAAAAGAACGGTCGTGTATCGCACCCGTTTTAGCATTATGTGATTTTTCTAACACGTTTGAAATTGAGTGTGATGCGTCAGGAATAGGAATAGGAGCAGTATTAATACAGAGGAAAAGACCGATCACCTATTTTAGCTAAAAACTTGGAGAAGCTTTGTTGAATTATGCCACCTACGACAAGGAATTATATGCTTTGGTGAGAGCACTTCAAACCTGGCAACATTACTTGTGGCCCCGAGAAATTGTGATCCACACCGATCATGAGTCCCTACACCATCTAAATGGCAAGATAATTTAAGCAAACGACACGCCAAATGGTTGGAAGAAATCGAATCATTTCCTTACATCATCAAGTATAAGAAAGGTAACCAAAATGTCGTCGCCGATGCTCTATCCCGACGGTATATTTTGATTAACACAATTTCTTGTAAACTTTTGGGATTTGAGCTAATAAAAAGATTGTATGAAAATGACAAAGATTTTAGCGGAATCTACATTGCAAGTAAAGAAAATGGAATTGATAAGTTTACCAAGACGACAGGTATTTATTTAGGGACAATAAGCTTTGTATACTTTTTTGCTCGACAAGAGAATTATTGGTTAGGGAAGCACACAGTGGTGGCCTAATAGGTCATTTTGGAGTCACTAAAACATATGATATTTTACAAGAGCATTATTTCTGGCCAAAAATGCGACACGACATTCATAAAATCATTAACTCTTGTATTACCTTTCGCAGGTCAAAATCATGAGTCATGCCTCACGGATTATAAATGCCACTTTCGGTCCCTGCCGATCCATGGATAGATATTTCGATGAATTTTATCTTCGGACTACTGCGACCAAAGTCCGGGCACGATTCTATTTTTGTTGTTGATGATGCATTTAACAAGATTTGCACACTTTATATCTTGTCACAAAACCGACGATGCCATTAACATTGCTAATCTCTTCTTTAGAGAAATGATCTGTTTACACAGAATGCCAAAGACGATTGTATCCAACCATGATACCAAATTCTTAAGCCATTTACGGAGAGTGTTATAGGCAAAGTTAGGAACAAAATTATTATATTCAATAAAGTATCATCCCCAAACTGATGGCCAAACAAAAGTCGTGAATCAAACACTCGGACAGTTGTTACGAACAATTATCAACAAGAATTTGAAATTGGGAAGCGTCTTTATCTTTTATTCAGTTCGCGTACAATATGACTGTACACTCTACCACTACATATTTACCTTTTGAAGTAGTGTACGGTTTTAATCCCTTAACTCCTTTGGATTTAATTGCTTTACCTATAGGTGAACAAAAGAGTTTGGATGGGAAAAAGAGAGCGGAGTCAATAAAAATAATTCACGAGAATTTCGCGAACAAATCCAAAAGCGAAAAGAACATAACGCGCGACTTAAAAATCGAGGAAGGAAGGAACTCATTTTTAGCCTGAAAATTGGGTTTGGATTCACTTGAGGAAAGAAAGATTTTCGGAACACCGTAAATCAAATCTCACGCCACGTGGAGATGGACCGTTCTAAATTATGGAATGAATCAATGATAATGTCTACAAAGTCGATCTCCAGTGTGAGTATAATGTTTTCGAGTACCTTTAATATTAATGGCTTGAGTCCTTTTGAATATTCACATTCGAGGTCGAATCCTTCCGAAGAACGGGGAGATGATGTGAACCAGTCCGACATCATATCACGTAACGAACTACATGCCGCGGAAGTACCAATACCGAGGTCAAAGGCGAAGAGACTTAAAGCCGTGTTGAATACATTGATTGTCGAGAAAACTAAATTCATACGAGCATATCCGAAGGCAAAAACTTGAAGCTATATTGCATCATCAATTTTACCGAACAATAATTTAAACTTTTGTCTTGTGTAAGAAATGGAGTCATCGAGCATTGGGTGTGTCAAAGTCGATAATTCAAAATGTTGTTATGTTGTATTTTAATTTTTATATCGAGTCATGTAATATACGTATTTGAGTTGTAACAATGCCTAATAGAATGGATAAAGTTTATCGAGTAGAAATATGACTAAAATGAGCAAAGATGACCAAAATTTCCGAGCGCAAGACAAATTTGCGCCTCTTTCGTGCTTTGGTCATAACTCACTCGTATGAATCGAATTAAGGCGATTCAAGTGGCCACATGAAGCTAAGACAAAGTCCTATAAGTTGGCGTCTAGATTCAGCAGATTTTCTGGAAGACATTAGCAAATCCGGGGCCAGAATTTCTATTTTTTGAAATGATTTGTCATGCTTTCATTCCTTTTGTTTTCTTCATTTTTGACTTGACATTTGTGGCAACTTGTCTCATGGAATGTGTCTCCATGTGAGAGAGTGTTAGGTGTAGAATTATGGCTATAAATAGCCTTCCATTCCTTTATATTGAGGGGACTTGAATTGAGGATAAGAAAAAGTTACTATTTTTGTATATTTTGTGTGTTTTGTTTGTTGAGGATTACAAACATACATACCTTTGGATTTTAATTAACTTATCGAAGTGATCCCGACTTCATGGCTTTGCTGAATACACGTCTGTGAGTGTTTCAATTTATTTATCAAAAAATTATTCCGATTTTTGTGGCGTTGTTGAAATCTCACGCCTTACGTTTGGCTTCGAACAAGTTTCGTAGAGGCTCGGAAGTTTGCCAACACATGTTTATTAAAAAAAGATCATGAACCTAATATCGAATTGCGATATGGATTACTACGGCATGTCATGTAGGAGTCGTATCAGTACCCGTATCAAAGCTTCATAATTGTCAACTTGCTTCTTTCAATGACTCTCATGGTTTTGATTTGTCTTCATTATTTCCTCTCAATGTCATTTGGGCTCTAATCGTCTTCCAAATGGCAATGATCAATCTTTTCCTCCCTATTATATATTTGGATTATCCAATCGGGTTGCTCCATTTGTCTTGATCATTCAATGTTCTTAGTTCCTCGAAATTAATGCAAATGGAATTAGATATTAGCTATCTTGCAAACCTAAGGCATAATAATAATAATTTATAAGGGGCACTAGAGCAATTATTTTGCTTGTTTTTAGCAAATCATTATTATATTCAGTTTGTACTTGAGATAAAGCCGAACAAGCTCCTGCTCAGGCCTTAAATTTTTGGGGGTCATTTTTTTATTTTTAATATTATGCATAAATTTTAATAATTGCTGAAATTGTCAAAATAGAATTTTTTTTTATTGTTTCGAAGATCATGATACTATTTTTTCCTAAAAATATTTAATATTTTAAATAATGATACAACAATCTAATGTATTAGTTTGACAATATTTCTCTTTTTATAAGATGTTTGGTAGTTTTGCTTGGCAAACTTACAAATTGTAAATTGTATAGGCTTCTGATTATTGTTTTTTTTTTTTTTTGATATCAAGGTTCCAAGCTTACACCTGACTAGTCCTCGGGATAACAGCCCCGGCCCCACAGTACTGCTACCAGTTAAATCGCGAGATGTGTATCTGGCTCACAGGTTCTTAAATACCCTCAACTACCGCGCACAAGGAGTCGTCCCCCAAGTGATTGCTCCATGCTGGACCCCCCCAAATCCAACCGCAAGTTCCCACCGAGATTTGGCCTCCCACACTGCCGCTTGAAGCCCTCAATATTTAATTGTTCCACCAGCGTACCTCGGAGGGCTAGGCCCTAACCCTTAGTCAAAGACTAAGGGATCATTGGGCCATGAGAAATTCAATTCCAAAGTGTTGACACTAGGAATTGAACCCCTGACCTCCAACTAAATTGAAGGTCAGGTGGCCAACTGCGCCAAGGCAATTGTAGCAAGGTCAAAGAGGTGCTGGTCTTATATTTTTATAAAATGGTTTGAATTTCTTTGACCAGTCATTGTGCTCAATATTTTGTTGGTTTTGTGAATTTTGAATAATATAATTATAAGAAAATTACAAATGGAGGCAATCTATTAAGATTTTAGTAAATTAAAAATAGGAATGAAATATAAGAACAGACGGCTCAGACAAGATGTCCTCAAGATATAGTTGCTATATTTTTGAGTTAGGTTCCCTCCAAAACTCAGAAATCCGGCAACTGTTTAAGTGCTCGAAAGGTCAGAAAAAAAGTTCAAGAAGACTAATTGAGCGCCCCAAAAAGCAAGAAGGAATATATGCTGCAATATGTTGATGTATGATCGTATTTTTGTATTTTGTTTGTATGCAAATGAAGTGCAGAAGACTCCCTTTTACAGGGTTCAAAACCACTCCATCAGGTGAGGGTTACTACAGATTAACATGCATTTAGTTCTCTGTAACCTTTCAGCTGAATCCATAAATAGTCTCCTTTAATCTCAAACGGTATACTATGGAGTGTGAAGAGTCATGTTACATAAGCTGAGTTAGATCGTGTCTTGGTCCGATCAGTGGTTCATGCAGCTCGGTTAGTCATCCCAGTAGTTAAGGCATAGTCAACTCAGTAGTTCAGGTTGCTGGGTCACTCAGCTCAGTAGTTCTGCCAGTTGGGTTACTCAGCTTAATGGTTGAAACAGATGGGTTCTTAGGTCAGTAGTTGAGGCATATGGGTTAACAAACTTGGCTGAGTTCGTTGGACTTGGTTGCAAAAAAGTAATTTAGTCACAACACAAGTTCCCAAGTCGCAAGGCCTAAGTCCAGCCCAAAGTCCAATTGTCAATAACCAAGAACGAAGAACCAAGAAGCAAGGTCCATAGCCCACGACCTGTGCCCGTGCCCGTGCCAAGCTGGCTGACGGGCGGGCGGCGTCGGCGTGCCGCGCGCGTGTGGGCTGCAATTGCTAGCCCACTAGTATAAACTACTAACTTGTTGAACTACCCATACATCTTCTTACAATAAACTAGTCAACAAGGTTTTATTTTTCCAACGTTGGATGACCCTTCATATCCCACTTTAACTCTTCACTATTTCAATTTAATTGCGAACTTTAATCATTATTTATCACTCATCGGAAATCAATTTTTAGAAAATAAAATCTTACATATATCTTTTCAAAACGTAGATTCATAATTTAATATTTGATTTCAAAGAACTAAATATTTTATTATCATTAAATTGGTTCAAATTGAGTCGATACTCATTTTTCTTAAATCAGTTTCCAACAATCTCCCATATGAATGGAAATAAATTCATGCATGAATGCAGACTCACATACACAATCTATAAGGTTTGCTTACCACTATGATCTTTCTTTCAAGATGTGGATTATAATTTCATTCCCCCTAACATTTTATGAAATTGATCTCTATTCAGACCTTTTTGTGAGTGGATCTGCCAAATTAATATTTGACATCACATAGTCAATAAATATAACTCTATTTTTTGATAAATTATTGCATGGTATTATGTCTCCGATGAATGTGCCGAGATTTACCATTATACGCAAGACTCTGTACTCTATCACTTATTTGGGGGAAGCTTGATTCTTTAAGGTCCTAACTATTTCAATCTTGGTCATTTCTCCATATTTGTTAGTTTGCAAATAGGGATGGCAATTTTGGCCCGACCCGCACTGCCCCGTCCTGACCCGTGACGTATGGGTCACCCCACGCCGCGACCCGCAATGGGGCGAGGCGGGGCTGAGTACCAATCTTGCCCCGTGGGTACCCGTCCCGCCCCCCACCGCACAGTTTTTTTATTTTTTTACTATATTTAATATATATATATATATAAACTTTTTAATATAATTATTATTAGATCTTACATATTTATGTTAATAATGACAAGTTCTATAAATAATATGTATTATAAATATGAAATACTAGATAAAAAACTCATCAAAATAATTATTTTATTAAATTCGAAGTAACATTTTTTCTATGCGGGTCCACCCGCCCCGTCCCGTTCACCTTATGGGGTGGGTCTGGGTCTTCATCGTCCCGTACCGATCCGCCTCATTGCCATTCCTATTTGTAAAGAACTAATAGACTCACTTATAGTTAAAGCAAATGACACAATATCGATCACTAGTCCGGGCCATCTTCGATAGGGATGTCAATGGTAGGGTAGGGTACGAGTATGCCTTCCTCATACCCCACCCTCATACAAAATGTCTTACACATACCCTACCCTATTATCCTATTTTTATAGTGAGTAGGGTACGGGTATTCCATGCGGGTAAACGGGTACCCGCGGATAAAGCGAGTTAACCGTTTATATTTATTTAATACTATTTCAGAACAAAAGAAACTCCAAAAAATACAAAAAAAGATAATAAATGAGTCAATATATATTAAAATTTGATATAATTTAACTCAAATTTACTAATGCATCAGGTATAAATTATAACTAATAAAAATTAAAAGTAAAGAAGTCAATATATTCTTTTATTATATATATATATATATATATTTAATGTTTATGGTAATCAGGTAGGGTAATGGGTAAAACATAAATCACATCCCCAACTCTTACCCTAACAAAAAATAATGGGTACAGGTAATATCCTACCCTTTACCGAACGTGCGGTATAACCCGTTTACCCGCAAATAATTTTATCCTGCGAGTAAAATTAGCATCCCTAATCTTCGATTATTGACTGCATCTCGTCATGCATTCAGAATTCAGATACATGAATTTGTATACATGCGAATTATCCACTAATCAAATTCTTCCATATAACAGATAGGAATTATATCCATGCAGTGCCGGCCCTTACTTGGGGCTACATAGGCATCTGCCTAGGGCCCCCAAATTTAAGGGGCCCCAAATTCAAAAAGAAAAATATTATACAAAAAAAAAAGCTATTTATATATTATTTTTTGAAAATTTGTATGTATTTAATCTTTCTCTTCTTTTATTTATACTCATTGTTTATTTATATGTAGTATATTCATAGTTTATTAATTCTGAATTTATCTAAAATATAGTATTTTTTTAATAATCTTATGCTTTGTGCTCTTCCATTTGTGTTTACCATAATAAAATAAATTGATTGGTGAAGTTTTTGAGTTTGTGAAAACTTTATTATTGGAAGTCTTTTTCATTTCATATAGAATATTATTAATTAAATTTGTTTTTGTAACTTAAGTAGAAAGAAGCTTTTTTAAATTAGAATTGCTGAGATAGTATATGTATGCTATATGTCTCAAGAAGAGTTATTTGTGTTAGTAATTCTATACATTGAAAATAAAGTACTAGAAAATTTTGATTTCGAAGATGTTATTGATGAATTTATTTCTCAGAATACTAAAATCTTAAAAAGATCTAAATTATATCAATAACTATTCGGTCTCTTTTTCCTGGCATATTTCATATTATATTTTATATTAAAATTATGAAGTCGGACAATTATGAAAGACACCATATGTTATTTCTAGTTGGCAAAAAAATAAATTAAACTTTAGTTTTAGAGGGCCCACTTTTTTTTTTTTGCCTAGGGCCCCGGAAATCTCAGGGCCGGCCCTGTATCCATGATTAGTAAAGATGTTTTGAAAGAATAGATTGTTTAGTGTGTGAAATGCATTCAAAAGATCAAATCTAGCAACCAGATGAGGCGGTTCTATGAACCGACTGTTTTGGTACAAGTTGTTCATTGAATTATCAAATGTCATCGAGAAATTCTAAAATTTGCATCGAGTACACTCAAAATGTTAAAATAGAGGTCAAAATTGTATATATAAAGTTCCAGTTCAAATATTACATTTATCATAAATTTAAAATATTTTAAGAGAATGATTGGATATAATAAGTACGTAAATGTTGTAAATATAATAGCTAATATATAATGCATATTAAAAAGGTAAATTATTGATGTTGAATGTGATAGAGATTAAAAGACATAGTCTGATTTAATATGATTGTCGGTATTTCATAAAATATAACGCTGGTACAAGAATACTTTTTAGGTAATATATACTCACTCCGGTCCATACTTAACTGCTACCTTTTCATTTTGGTACGTCCCATACTTAAATGCTACTTACTATAAAAGGAAATAAACCAATCATTTCCTCTAAATATACACCCCAATGATCATCTATTTACCATAAAATGTCGTTATGGGCCATCCAATTAACACAATACTAATAAACAAATAAAATAATACTAAATAAACCAAACCAAACCAAACATACGCAGTATATCCCGCTCAGAGCAGGGTCTGGGGAAGGTAAGATGTATGCAGACCATGCCCCTACTTATTATAGTAGGGAGGCTGTTTCCGTGAAGACCCCCAGCTTAGTGCACAGCAGAATATTGAGTGATAAAGAAAAAAAAAAGCATATGATTCTAAAAAGCTCGATACCATACCTGAGCCCATGACTTAATCCACATGGGACTTACCTAAGCGAATTTTGGCTACTTCACTCCCGATGAATGCTGCTCTAACAGAAGAGAGGTTGGCTCAACGCACAGCTCACTGTCAAAAATACACCACACGCAAAGACAATAGGATACAATATACAATAAAAGTAAAAAAAAAATACAATGCTCTAGGTCAAAGCTAACCGAGACAACCCAACCCTGAGACTCTCAACTACAGCACTGCTCCCTACAAAAGAATCCACAACTCTGATCTGGCGCCTCCAAGCGCACCTATCAACAGTCATGGTCTCGGAAAGGTTTAAGGCCTTCAAATCTAATCTCAGCTGCTCCTCCCATGTCCTCCTCGGTCTGCCTCTCCTCCTCTCCCCGAGAACCAATAAACTCTCGAACCTCCTCACCGGAGCAGATGCCTGCCTCCTGCGGACGTGGCCAAACCATCTCAATCTCCATTCCCTAACTTTCGCTGAAATGGGCGCCACTTCCAGCGCGTTCTTGAAAACCCCGTTCGCGATTCTATCTAACATTGTGCGACCACATGACCAACGTAACATTCTCATTTCAGCCACTTCCAACTTGATCTCAAGCGAATTCTTCATCGCCCAACATTCAGAGCCATACAACATTGCAGGTCGGATTGCCGCTCTATAGAATTTATCCTTCAACTTTAGAGGGACTTTATTGTCGTACAGGACCCCTGTCGCTGCTCTCCACCTTAGCCACCCTGCCTTGATGCGATGAGTGACATCATCTTCACACTCACCTTCCTTCTGAATGATCGAAACCAAATACTTGAACTTATCCGTACGGGGTACGATCTAATCCGCAATCATAACCTCTACATCTTCCTCGTTGGCCTCACCACTAAAGTTACACCAGAGATACTCGGTCTTAGACCGGCTCACACGCAAGACTTGAGATTCTAATTTAGACCTCCATAGCTCCAACTTCGAGTTCACCTCCCTCCTCGACTCCGCCACTAACACAATATCGTCAGCAAAAGCATGCACCACGGGACGCGATCTTGTATCCCCGCGAAATGACGTCAAGGATTAGAGCGAAGAGAAGAGGGCTTAGCGCCGACCCCTGGTGTAGCCCTATCTCAGATTTCCATTATTACCATTATTACCCCTCTTAAAATGATTTCACATTTCCATTATTACCCCTCTTAAAATATCACTTTATTACACACAATACTAATAAATAACTTTAACATTAATACCCGTGTCCAGAAAAATGTAACAATTAAGTCTGGGACGGAGGGAGTAACATATATTAGGCCGGTATATACATTTTAATAAAAAAACTGCTGCAGCTGTGATGTGAGAATAACCACCTCTGAGTTTAAATAAATTCATGTTTGATAAAATTATATTTTAAAATACCTTTAAAATGTAAAATACTGTTGTGAATCCGGAAGATTTAATATGCCAAATCCAGAAGATTTGATACGGACATTACTTATGGGCCAAGTAGCCGGATAGGCTTTTAGGGTTTGATATTCTAATATATATATATATATATATATATATATATATATATATATATATATATATATATCCCTGTGCTCAGTATTTTAAGACACATAGAAATATTTCAGAAAATATAGTGGAACGTCCTGGCTTGGTACGCCCCCAGACGTAGTCATCAATTAACGAACTGGGTCAAAAAATTGGTGTTCTGTTTTTCGTTATTTTCCTTGCAAAATTACAACACGTTATGAGCACGAGTGCCCCATTCAACTGAGCCTCAACAGATTCACGCCCACAAATCTAAACAATGGCGATCAATATTTTACTAATCCCTTTTTATTCAAGTGAATCGCATGAAATAATTTTCTCTATGCCTTGAATGCTCGTGTACATGAATATATATTTATGCAGTGTAATTAGTATTTTTAAGGGTATTACTAAACACCGCCCTAAATTACTAGACACCGCCTACCCAACACACAATTCTTTACCAACACACAAGTTTTTCGAATTGAAATCTAGAAGCAATTTTTCATTTATTCTACCCAACACACAATCAATATATATCGTCAATATCATCGACAACCACGAAAATGGACGAGAATTCAGATCTGGATGTAATTTTTCGGAGAAAATGACGCAGGCGTCTGGATATTCCGCCTGACCCATGACACGAGCGTCCACAGATTCCGCCTAGACCATGGTACAGGCGTCTGCAACGGACGCTCAGTCCTTGGTCTAGACGTCTAGACCGGGCGCCTGTACCATGGTCTGGGCGTCCGATTCAGACGCCTGTACCATGGTCTGGGCGTTCGATTCAGACGCCTGTACCGTGGTCAGGCGTCCATGCCAGATGCCTCCGCCATGGTCCAGGCGCAATTTCTGGACGCCTGGACATTTTTTTGCATAATTTTAAATTTTAATAATAATATTATTGGTATTATTATTAACATTCTGTCAATTAAAAATTTCAGGTTATATTGGAAGAATTTGAAGGTGACGACATAGTGGTTATTTCGTCAATGACGAAATATTCGATAGTGATTGTGATGCGATTGGTTGGGCGAAAAAAATTGCTCTTGAAATTGGTTTCGAGTTGATCATTTCGTCGTACAAGAATAAAGGAAAGACAAAGCTATTGAGATGTAACCGTGGTGAACGGTACATAGGGGTATTAAGAGATTTGGATGTCGCTGCTCGAAAGGACATAAAGACGAAAGCATGAAGTGTACATTTCAGATAAAGGCCGAACAATTGCATGACTTGAGTGGCTGGATACTCAGACCGATGTCTGGGATTAAGGGTATGCACAATCACTCATTTATTGTATATCCGGAGGGGCATCGTCAAATGAGTGGACTGAGTAAATCGACCAAACAAGTTGTTCGTGAGATGAGTGCTGCTCAAGCCAAGTCGTGTGCCATCTTGGTGGCCATTCAGAATAAATTTCCCGAGGACAAACCGACTAGACGACATATCTATAACTATAGAGACCACTTGAGGAAGCATGATTTTGAAGAAAGAGATGTCGTCGGTCAGTTTCACCATTTGGCTGTGGCGAATAACTACTTACATTGGACGCAGGCCGACCCAGATACAAATGTTGTTACCCACGTGTTCATGGTACATCCAACATCAATCAACTTAATCCGGACCTACAGATGGTTCATTGGCACGGATTCTACCTACAAAACGAATAAGTATAAGATGTCATTCCTCGAGATAGTGGGAATGACTCCATGTAACAAGAACTTCCTAATCGCCTATGCAATTATAAAAGATGAGACTGAATCGAGCTATGCGTGGGTGTTGGAGAAGTTGAAAATTTTTCTTGGGTTTGATGTTCATCCGACGGCTATTGTTACAGATCGCGAGTTGGGATTGATGCGTCCTATTGGAGAGATATTTCCACAGAGTGCCCACTTGCTTTGTACATGGCATATTAATAAGGATGTTGAAGACAAGGTCTACAGAATTTGTGGAAAAGATAAAGAAATGGGCCAAAAGTTTAAAAATGGGAAATGGAAGAAAATCATGGAAGCGGCGACCGAAGAGGAATACGATCAAGCAGTGCAACTCATGAAGGATACATGGAGATGGAATCTTAAGGTGATATCCTACGTTGAGGGTACATGGCTAAAATACAAGGAGATGTTCGTTGTTGCGTGGACGAATAAAGTGCTTCATTTTGGAAACACAACCACTTGTAGAGTAGAGAGTGCATATGCCGAGTTAAAGCAATAGCTTAACTCTTCCACCAGAGCCCTCGATACCGTCTGAACCAAAGTGAACCAGGAGATTGAATCACAACTAACGCAGATCAGATACACACTTGAACAGTCTAGGTGTCGTACAGGCATGGTGTACTCTGGTTTTCCATTCAACTACTTGCGCTGTCGTGTTTCCCATCACTGTCTGCGATTACTGTCGAATGAATTGACACGTATGAGAGAATTAAGTGATCAAGTGTACCATCGTTGCGGTTGTGCACTCCAAACCACCCATCAGATTCCTTGTGCGTGTGAGCTCAAGAGAGTTATGGAATCGCGGACCCCATGTAGTGTTAATCGTCTTTCACATATTTTGGCAAACACTCATTATTAGTGATGGTGTGGACACGACCGAATTTGTCGATCCTCCTACCGGTGCTGAATCGGAGGACCAGCAGTACTTCCAAGCCCTTATCGATGATGTCAGACAGAGCGATCATGTAGTTGTCCGTAACGTATCACTTATTATCCACGATCATCTTCACCCTGATCAAACGCGTTACGTTGAACCACAAGTGAATATTGTTGGGCAAAAGATCGGATATTGCGCCGTTTGTGCGGAAGTGTAAATAAAGTGCGGAAAATAAATCATACAAGGATTTATAGAGGTTTGGCCAAACGTGCCTACGTCCTCTCTCGATGTATCTTTTTCTATAGGATTAAGATAAAAACCTCTGCACCTCTCTTCTATCGGTCGAGGGATTACCGTTACAAGCTCGTCTTCTATCGGTCCGAGTAAAACCGTTTTTTCTTTTCTACTGGATAAGGAATCAACCTCTCTAGCTTTCTATCAGTACTAGATAAACTTCACTAAGATAGCGATTGCGATTCTAACAATGCCGGATCCTTGATCCTAATAACACCGAATCCAATCGTATCTTTTCTTTTTCTCACTCGTGTATGATTTAGTGTATCACACTCAATCACTCTAAATTAAGCTCAAGAACAACAACTATAATATTTACAATGATATCTCAAGTCTATATGAATTGCTCAATGTTGTTGTGTGGATTGATACCAACTCACTTGGTATTTATAGCCTTCTTATCAAACTAGCCGTTACTGCCAACTGATATTAGCGTGCGCTAGGATCCTTTCCTTAGCGTGCGCTATCACGTGTATTTAGCCTTAGCGTATGTTATGTACTGTTATGTACGTTAACGTCTTCCAGTTTTGGTCTAGTGGCTACTGTCTCTGACTGTTAGCGTGCGCTAACACTTCTTTTATAGCGTGCGCTAATCTTGCATCATTGCATGAGTCATATATCCGTTTATACTTTTTGATTTTGGTTCAGAATCTTCCCAACGGATTGATTGACTTGATTCAAACTGATATTTAGCATGCGCTAAATATCATCGTTTGCGTGCGCTAAGCTTACTTCACTGCATACGTCATTCTATGTTTGAATTCTCTTCACAAGGGTAATATGGGCTCGATTGCGTGCATTAATAAACACGTGTAGCATACGCTATACTCATCAGGTGACTTTACTTCAGGTAACTTCGAACTCGTCTAATCTGCAGATGACTCCAGTTAGCGTGCGCTAACCTTCAACTCTTGCATGCGCTAAGCATGTATTTTGTTCAGCTTTTTGCGTCTTCGTCTGCTTCGATGTTTTGCTTCGCCTTGATGTTGTTTTGCTTTGTTTAGCAACTTAATCATCAAAACACTATTTATGCATATATGGAATAAATATTTCAATAAATACGGCAGTTAAGGGTCGACCAAGAGGAAGTTCATCGACTAGACGCGATCCTAGTGGTTGGGAGTATAGCCAAAGGGGTCGTGGCCGTTCCCGGTCATCCAGTGGTCGTGGCCGCAGCTCTTCTGCATCAGTCCACAATGCCTATTCATCGGGTATGAAAATTTATTAATACTCGTGATACACTTTTTAAGTTTGATATTGTTACAATAATATGTAATATATTTAATATGGGTTTGCAGATGCACATCACCGAGTGGAGATAAGTAACTATCACCATATCGACAAGATACCGGGAATTATTTTGCCGTTTGTAGAAGGTTATCTTGATGTCCCCGGAGACGGTAATTGTGGATTTCATGTTATCGCCGACTACATATTTGGCGACCAAGATAAATGGCGTCTTGTACGTGTATGCATTGCAAATGAAATTATGTCTAACTGTACACTCTACTGATCGATCTACTATGATGGGATTGAACCTGAGGTTCGAAGTATTACATGGGATGGTGGTGCGTGTGGATCGGATCATTGGATGGCTGTGGCTGAAGATTTATTCCCTATTGCTATTATTTTTAGTGCTGCCGTCATACTATTCGGATTCGGAAACGGTAGATCTTTATTTTCATGTCTCACTGTGCTGCCGTTGAAAGCACCCTCAACGGCAACACGGCCTAGCCACGAGATTGTCATTTGTCATTTAGGAGATACGTACAAACATTTTATTCATCTAGATTTCATGCCCAATTTTCCTGTACCACCCATAGTGACTAACTGATTTAAGTACCATGATAGTAGTGTTGGTGGCTGGGAGAATTTGTATGAGCAGGACAGAAAAATGGAATAGATTAGTCGGTATGATGTAAAAATGAATTTGTTGTATGTTCCTTATTTATTAAAACTTTCGTTTTTATTAATCGTGATAGTTGATAAAAATGAATTTGTTGTATGTTCCTTAATATGCTCGGTCCTGGTGTGACCTTCAACAGACCTCTCATCTCTCCAGTCCATATATGCGTGGCGACATGCCCACCGAAACTCGGGATAACGCTGCCGTCGATAGGGCCACCAGGCATCTCCTCAGTAACCATCCATGATGTGTCATCCTCTGCCCTACGTCGTTTACTACTGGTAGACCCAGAAGTGACAAACCTCCCCCCTCTCCCCTTCCGAACCCGGCACAAAACGGACGAAGAATCATCACCGCACTCGTTCATGCGTCGTGCGAATAATACGTGCTCGAATCCCCTACGCTCTGCCTCCCGCTGTCTACGAACGGAAGCATCAACACCACGAGCTCTGGTGTGACGCGCTCCAGAACCCATCAACTCTGTGACTAGAGGCATAGATTTTCCCGCTCCACCTCTCATCTGCATTTAGCAAACAATACAACTAATGAGTAATAATCATACAAACAATATACATTATTAATTATTAATTGAAAATTTTATTTTTTCCGAAAAAAGGGCTAGGGCGTCCGGCCAGGACGCCGGCACCAAGGCAAGGGCGTCTGGTCTGGACGCCACGACCGTGGTTAGGGCGTCCGATTCAGACGCCTATTCCAGTGCATAGGCATCCGATCTGGACGCCTGTATACGGTTCAGACGTCCGACATGGACGTCTATCTGAAGGCCTGCGCGTCTGCTTTGGAGGCCTGCGCCATGGACAGACGGGATCGGCGGACGCCTGTGCCATAGACAGGCGTCATCGGCGGATGCCTGTGACAAAAATTGGACCGTCACCTCCGTCGTGCACTCCGACACGGCGGCCGGCGGCCAAAGTAGCAGTAATCCGAAAAAAAATATTTACCTGAGCTTTTCTTTTTTCGGTCATGGCGGCGGACGGCGGCGGTGCGGCGACTGTGCAGAGGCTGTGCGGCGGCGGCTGGTGGCTTCTTTAGAGTAGGTCGAGAGAGAAAAGTAGTGAGAATGTAGGATTACAAATCTGCTGAATATGAAGTAAGGGCAAAAATGTAATATTTTATGGCGATAACTAGTAATTTAGGGCGGTGTTTAGTAATCCAGTATTTTTAATTAATCAAAATTCTTTTGATTACAATTCTTTTGTAAACTGTCATACATATACACTGATTATATACACACTGCTTATATGTACACTCCACGGCAACAACCCGTGCCACCACCATCTCCGGCAAAATCGCCGCCCCTCCCTCATGGCCTGTAGTTGAATCGAAAAAGGCTCTTATTGATCCCTGAGAATACCGCCGGCACGCGGCTGCACCGCCGCTTGTTCGATAAAGAAAATAAAATCCGATGCTGGTGCTGCCGCCCTCCCGAAGAGACAGCGCCGCCAATTCTCCTGTCTAAATCGGTCAAATCGGTCTAAAAAAAGAAAACTGGAGAAGAAAGAGGTGAAAAGAAAATCGGACCATACATGTATCCATCGACGGGAATAGGAGTGGGGAGCGACGACGTCGGTGATACGGCCACCCGTCGCTGGGGGGCAGACTGTGACCCCCTTCCCTGCGTGTTTTCAGCCCGACCGATTGTAACTGGGCCTAGGTTTGAGAATTAAATTCTTCTCACCAGGCCCACTCCCCATGCAAATATTCTTTCTGGGCTGAAATGTTAATTAGTCCGGGTAACTTATTTTCTTGGGCTGTGAAAATTACCTTTTGGGCCGAAAATATAAAAAGAAATTAAAATATGGCCCAATTTTATGTGCTAAATATTTAGATGTGTTCTTTAATAAAGCACGCAATATGTAATAATTGCTCCTACTTGCATTATTACCTTTGCACATAGAATTTAAATTATAGTCCGCATATATTGTCTGGGTAGGCGGTGCCCAGTACTTGTCGGACCGTAAATCATGTTTGGATAGACGACACTCAATATTTGCTCTTATGTGTTTGAGCATGATCAAATAAATCCTTATTTCTCCATCGTCAATAAAAGGTCATAAAACTGACCATGTTATTTTAAAAATTGTAGTGATAATGTCTAACATTACCAAGAGAGAATTTTCTGAGCCTGCTAACAACTACCTGACATGGTCTCTAGATGTTGAGATTCATCTAGCCTCAACTGAGTTGAGCGGAACCATTGTCGAAGGTTCTAAATCCACTGGTGCCCAGAAGGCAAAAGCGTTGATCTTTCTCATGCACCACCTGAATATGGACCTGAAAAATGAATACCTCACTGAGAAAGACCCCAGAGTGTTATGGACGTCCGTGAAGGACCATTTCCATCAACAAAACGATGATCTTTTGGGCCTGAAGCTCAAGGATTATGGAGATAATGAGTGATTAGCATATTTGATCATTTTTAGTACTTTATTTCATATTAGACATCTTGTCATTTTAGAGACAGTTTAGGATACATTATTTTATCATTGGTATGACATTTGTGGTTAAGCTTTGATGTGTTTACTTTATGTTATCCATCTACATGGCTCGTAAACATGTCAGCTATTAGGTTTGGGCATTTTTCTCTAGCATAATGGAGACGAATTGTGATTTATGTCTAGTTGGTAGTGGCAATACACACAATCTTAAGAGATAGGAAGCATTTTCATAACTTGATAGAAAGAAAATGGAGTGTCACTACGATAACCAATGATAATATTCTGATAGTGGGCTCTGGCAGAGCCTCTAACATCCTCCATATGGGTACTGAACTAATAATTAACAATGCTTTGCTATATCCACAATCAAAGCAAACCCTTCTCGGTTTTAAAGACATAAGATCTAATGGCTATCACATTGAAATTGAAAATGAGAATAATAACAAATACCTTTTGATGACTCACTCTCAAGGTACCCGTGAACAAGTTATTGAAAAACTTCCCTCATTTTTCTTCCGAATTGTACTATACTTACACCTGGCCCTCTAATCTCCATATAGACATAAGCATAAAATTTAATGATCCATACTCATTTAATTTATGGCATCAGCGGTTAGGTTATCCAGGACAAGCAATGATACGTAGGATTTTATCTAATTCCAATGGTCATAATATATCGAATACTAGAATCCCTCCTGTTGATGAATTTATCTGTGATGCATGTTCTAAGGGTGAGTTAATTAATAGTGCGGCCGTGTCGCACTAAGGTGAGACTTGAATCTCCAGTTTTCCTTGAACAAATTCATGGAAATATTTGTGGACCGATTAACCCAGCATCAGGACCATTTCGGTATTTCATGGTCTTAATTGATGCCTCCTCTTGATGGACTTATGCCTGTTTGCTATCCACCCGCAATCAAGCCTTTGCCAAGCTTATTGCGAAACTATTGAGCTTCGAGCTCAATTCCCAGATTATCCAATAAAATTGATTCGCATAGATAATGTTGCTGAGTTTACCTCTAAAGCCTTTAGTGATTACTATATGGCACTGGGAATTAAAGTGGAGCATTCGGTACCTTACGTCCACACCCTAAATGATCTAGCCGAGGCGCTAATAAATAGTGTCAAACTAATTGCTAAACCATTATTGATTAATTCAAACTTACCCACCTCATGTTGGGGCATGCAGTCCTACATGCATCACATCTGATACAAATCCGTCCAACTCCATATAATGATCATTCCCCCTACAGTTAATACGTGGGAAAGAACCTAACATTTCCCATCTGCGTGTAGTTGGTTGTGTAATACCCAGTTGCGAATTTATATATTATCATTCAGTAATTGTCACTCAGTAATATTTCACTCTTTAATAATCATTCATCATTCATATTCATTAATTGTGTTCACCGTTCGGCGTACTTTGAATCGTGTATCAGTTATCATTTCATCTTTCAACCCTGTTTGAGAATCGAGACAAGAATATTATCATTATCATCATTCTGGTAGCCTGTGTATGAGGTGTAGCGCACGCTACGTACTCTTTATAGCGCATGCTATTTGAGTACAAGTAGCGCACGCTATCGTTCAATATTAGCGCACGCTATCGTTCAACATTAGCGCACGCTAGTGTAATTGAGGCAGACAGTCCAGTAGGTACTGGATTGAAATGGAGAATTCGTAGCGCACGCTATGAATGGGAAATAGCGTATGCTAGTTGTATTAGTAGCGCACGCGAAGTCATCATAGTAGCGCATGCTAAGGATCGAGCAGGCAGTGGACAGTAGGTTCTGGACTCCCTTTTTCTGGACGCCAACTATCAGGTAGTGCGCGTTAACACTCTATTAACGTACGCTAAGGGTAACGCGTTAGTGCACGCTACAAAGTATACGTAGCGCACGCTAACGAGGTAGGCAGAGTGCACTGGACTACCCGGTGAACCCGCTAGCACACGCTAATATCAGAAGCTAGCGCACGCTAAGCTGGGTTTAGTATAAGTATGACATGTCATCCCCATTTTCGTCATATTTATATTTCTCCTCCTTATTTGGACGATTTTGGGCGATTTTGGGCATTTTGTAAAGATCTCTTTGAGCTACTATCATCTATCAACATCTTCAAGCTTCTAGTTGGGATTATTCAACATTTAATCCTCTCCACCACTCCAAATCAAGGTAAACTTTGTCTAACCCTAGAATTTCGGGATTTGGTGGTTTTCTTCCCGATCTCTTCGAGTCTAATGTGTTGGAATATATTTAGTATGGATTATCTACATTGGATACATGTGTTCCTACGGATTTATTGGAGTATTTTCCAGAATTGTTGAATATTTGGGATGGTTGGGTGTGTTTCACCATCTAGAGATTTCATTATCGGAATACATGTATCGTAGGTAGTATTTTCGGGTGGATTCCAACTTATTTTCCTACCGATAGGTTATTGATAGTTGATTACGAACTTGTCTAGGTTAGGAGTTGTCGTTTCCTTCAACCTTGGCACTTCGTCATTCGTACCCCTTTTCTCTCATTCAAGGTAAGTTAATTCTTACCCAGTTAAAAGGATAATCATTTTTTTCGTTGTTGTTCATTTATATATATAATTCATAGTATATCAATCATGTGGAGACTTGTAATTATCAAACTAATCATTCAATTCATGAGGAACGACGGTTCCAGTCATTTCATTGAACCATCACTCATTGCGTTATTATTTCACCACGGTGAGTCATTCTTGTTCCTTGTCGGATTTATATTCATTAATATTCATCATGGTTGCTTTTGTTCTAGTGACCTTCCGGGATCGTATTGTGTTGCCGACTGGTATATGTGTGGAATTTTTAGTCGCGCACATGATGGTCATGTATTATGCGGGTAATCGGATACATTAGACCGTGCACACGGTAACGTGCCTCCGTGAGACTAATTAGGCCAAATATGTCTTTATATACGGGATTCCAGACACTCGGCTACTTGTGCACTTGCACATCCCATTCGGGCGTACTATGATGCCCCTCCTTCAAACTTGATTTCATAATTAAGTCATGTGATTATTGTATTTGTTCAATTCTTGAGGATTGTTGTTTTGTGTAACTGACCCCGCTGGGGATGTTGTTTTTAGGTCATGGCAACGCAAAGGTATGAGAAGAGAATGTTGACGGCGAGGAGTCCCATTGATACTAGTAGGAGCCCCCAGTCCTTTCAGTTATTCATGTTTTCTTCATATGTATTTCCGCTGCAGTTTTCGTTTGGATTTTCATTTTATTCAGTATTGTATATTTCATCTTCATATGAAATATATATGTATTCTGTATTCCTAGGTGTATTGTACTTGAAAATACTCATCGGAGTAATTGATAATATAATGTAGTTTGGTACTATAGTTATATTATTTAATTCATTATTTTTTATTCGCCTCGTGGGTCCCGGTTGGGGGTCCACGACACTGTGATAGCCGCCGAGTTTGGGGTGTTACATAGTTGGTATCGGAGAGTGGTTTTGAATACTACCCTTCTGAGTCATGTCTCATTGAAATCATCGTTTATCAGACTAGTACCATTGGACTTTCGCGTCACGTGTGACCTGTGCAAGAGCCAAGCCCCTTAGACCAAAAGAACGGTGTGATTTCTGACGCCATGGTATAATTTCTGGCAATATGAATCAATTCATTCATCATTCATCAGACAACAATCCTCAATCATCATTTTCTTTTGGATCTTGCCGATCATGTTAACTCATTAATTACTCAGTCAATCTCATTGCTCAATTGTTGATCTTGTGGATCGTATTATCAAACTTATTAACTTGTTCAAGATAATCATTCCAGGAATCTCATCAGATAATCATGTCACCTCAGTTGATCTTTCATGCGATCTTATCATATCCCGATGCAATGTCGACGATCATTTTACTGCGTTATTAATGCGTTCATTGTGTTAGAGTGTGTATGCTCATTATTATCATTCGATAACGTAATCATAATGTGATATTCATGCGAGACCTATCATTATCATGTGACTTTCCTACTTCACTATGGATAGAGATGTCAGAGGATGCAGGGAAAGAAGCCGCAGTGCGGCCCGAAACCCGGGAGCTCGTGTGAATACCCGAGCGAATGCGAGGGATGTCATTAGTTCAATAGGCAGCGATGCCGCCAACTCAGCTGGCGATGCTACTCATTCACCGGGAGATAATCATTCACTGTCAGGGAGTCGTACCCGAGATGCACCCCAATCAGAAGGCGTTCGGGTTGACCCATCCATATTTATGCAGGACATGATGGCCCAGATGACTCATATGGCACATTTGATGGAGACGATGCAGAATTCAACCACTCAGGCTCAGCACGCTCCTCCGTCGTCACCTCAGAGGCAAGAGAAGAGTGTGAGCAATATAATCGGTGACATCTCTCGCCAGAGGCCACCTACTTTTGAGGGCTCATCTGACCCGGCGGATATTATTCAATGGATTGAACATTTGGAGAAGCTATTTGCTATGGTGGAGTGTCCCGAAGGGCACATAGTTTCAGTTGCGGCTTACTATCTGGGTAAGAGCGCTCACTCATGGTGGCTATCTCTGAAGCCCACTGGCGGATCTTGCACTTGGGACCAGTTTAAGACCCTCATATTGGAAAGATATTATCCGGCCCCACTCAGAGAGGCCAAGTTATTGGAACTACTCAGTCCCGACCCCCTCAGCGGAGGAAGATGTTCTCGCCATCGCCGAGAAGTTTCAGGAGCTACTTCCCTTTCCCTCATCCATTATCCACTCCGAGACGGATAAAATCAAATACTTCAGTAAGAGGTTGAAACCTCGTATGCGGATGCAATTGCTTAATCATTATTGCGCCACCCTGGCCGAATTCACTGAGAAAGCTCTTACTTATGAGCTCACCGCTAAGGAAATTACTAAGCAACGATCTTCATTTGCTGGCAAGAAATCGAAGAATCATAATCAGTCCGAGGGCGGTCGGGCAACCTTCAAGAAGCCCCGCACGAGATCTACTTTTTCTGAGCGACCCCCTATGGCGCCTAAACCTGCGGAATCTAAGTCCCGAGCGGCCAGTTCGGCCATCACCTATTTCAACTACGGAGAACAGGGTCATTACAGCACTAAGTGTCCGAAACAGACTATCACGTGCAACGTCTGTGGGATTGCCGGGCATAAGGCCCGTTTCTGCCGAAGAGATTGCAGACCTGCTCCGATGGCATCTCAGACCATGAAGCAGTCGGCTGTTCAGAATCAGGCTACTCAGTCCGTATCGTATAAGACGACGGGATTGAATAAAGGCGGAACCCATACTTATCAGACATGAGCATCCGGTTCGGGGCCCAGAAAGCTCAGAATTTATGAGATGAAGAGGACCGGCGATCCGGTGGCCCGAATGATCTTAGGTACACTCGAAATTCTATCTCAACCTATGTGTACCCTTTTTGATACTGGCGCATCACATTCATTCATTTCCGAGTCATGTTTGAGTAGACTACACCTGGATAGTGCTACTAGTTGCGAACCTTATGTCATTGGTCTACCAGACGGTAGAAGAATTATCAAAAACTGTGAAGTTAAGAACTGTCCGATTCAGCTTGAGGGCCGTGAATGGCTGGCAGACCTAATCGTGTTAGACTTACCTAAAGACGACGTAATCTTGCATATTGATTGCATGGATCTTCATGATACCATCCTTAGTGTCTGTAAGTGTATGGTCACTATCATTTCAGACGACGAAGTCGAGTGTGTATTTCATGGGGGTAACCCCAGCCGTTCCGGAAGAGTCATTAATATGATGAAAGCAGTGAAGTTACTCAATCAGGGGTGTGTCGGTTATTGGTGCTATATGACCAAGACCGAGAAATCATCAGTGACGTTGGCGGATATCCGTGTAGTGAGAGACTACGCCGATGTGTTTCCAGACGAGTTACCTGGTTTACTTCCACGGAGAGATGTGGAATTCACGATAGAGTTGGAGCCTGGTACGTCCCCAATATCGAAAGTGCCGTATCGTATGGCCCCGACCGAAATGCAAGAACTGAAGAATCAACTGGAGGAATTGACCGAGAAAGGTTATATCCGACTGAGTGCATCCCCGTGGGGAGCACCAGTGTTATTTGTCAAGAAGAAGGATGGTTCATTTCGTTTGTGCATTGATTATCGGGAGCTGAACAGAGTGACGATCAAGAATAAATATCCCCTAC
Organism: Orobanche coerulescens; assembly: GCA_033398695.1. Taxonomy (NCBI): domain Eukaryota; kingdom Viridiplantae; phylum Streptophyta; class Magnoliopsida; order Lamiales; family Orobanchaceae; genus Orobanche; species Orobanche coerulescens. Next base: position 170,143,380 of record CM065811.1, read on the forward strand.
CCCGCATCGATGATCTCTTAGATCAGCTCCAGGGAGCTACAGTATTTTCCAAGATCGATCTGGGTATCATCAGTTGCGAAGATAGTCGGATATCACAAGAATGGCGTTTCTAACACGCTATGGGCACTACGAGTTTGTAGTGATGTCGTTTGGGTTAACTAATGCACCTGTGGTATTCATGGAGCTGATGAACCGAGTTTTCATCTACTATTTGGATCAGTTCATGGTTGTTTTCATAGATGACATTTTGATTTATTCTCGTAACCAAGAGGAGCACGAACTTCACCTTCATCAGGTCCTCGACGTGTTGAGACGAGAGCAACTCTATGGGAAATTTTCCAAATACGAGTTCTGGATGTCTGAGGTGACGTTTCTCGGGCATGTGATTTCATCAGACGGGGTTCGTGTCGACCCTCAGAAGATGGAGGCTATCCGAGATTGGCAACCTCTGAAGAATGTTAAGGAAATCCGAAGCTTTCTCGGATTAACAGGCTATTACCGGCAATTTGTGGAAGGATTTTCTAAAATCGCTCAACCTATGACGAGCCTTTTACAGAAGGATAAGAAATATACATGGTCTGACGCGTGTCAGCAGAGTTTTGAGGAACTCATGAGCCGTCTAATTTTAGCGCCTGTCCTTTCTTTACTACAAGGGATGGAATTCGTGGTTTATAGAGACGCGTCCGGACACGGTCTTGGATGTGTATTAATGCAGAACGAAAGGTCATTGCTTATGCTTCGTGGCAACCTTATGAGGTCAATTATACGACCCATGACCTAGAGCTAGCGGCCATGGTTTTCGCATTGAAAATTTAGCATCATTACCTCTATGGCGTCACTTGTCAGATTTTCACCGATCATAAGAGTTTAAAGTATATATTTACTCAGAAGGAGTTAAACATGCGACAGACATGGTGGTTGGAACTGATTAAAGATTATGATATTGAGATACAATACCACCCGGGTAAGGCGAACGTTGTCGCCGACGCCTTGAGCTGTAAATCCATTCAGGAGCAAATGCTTGCTCGTTTGACTGCTCAGAAGGAACTTCAATAGGAATTCCTAAGGCCTGAGATCGAGGTATGGTTACAGCAAGTGCAGGGGCAACTTTGCATGCTAGAGATTTCATCGCCAATGGAAGAGGAGGTCAGAACGAAACAGGGTTCAGACCCATTTTTGTTGCGCATTTGAGAGGATGTGGCTCAGGGGAAAACCCCTGGATTTGTGATCCACGATGATGGACTTTTGCGATTTAAGAACCGGTTATGCATTCCAGCAGATGACGAGTTAAAAAGCTCCATTTTGAGAGAAGCTCATGCTACCCCTTATTCCATTCATCCGGGGTCTAGCAAAATGTACAAAGACTTGAAACAAAATTATTGATGGAGTAATATGAAGCGAGAAGTCGCATAATTTGTTTCGAGATGTTTGACCTGTCAGCAAGTCAAGATAGAACATCAGCGACCGGCGGGTATGCTGAAACCGCTTCCTATCCCAGAATGGAAGTGGGAGGATATTTCAATGGACTTCATCATGAGTTTGCCAACGAGTCATCGTGGCATGAATACAATTTGGGTGATCGTGGACCGTTTAACTAAGTCAGCTCATTTCCTTGAGATTAAGGATACATGGGGTCCCGAGAGACTTTCCCAGTTGTTCATTAAAGAGATCATGAGATTGCACGGTACTCCTAAGAGTACCGTTTCTGATTGTGACGGGCGATTCATGTCACATTTTTGGAAATCTGTTCATTGTGCCATGGGAACTCAGCTAAATTTCAGCACAACTTTTCACCCTCAGTTCGACGGACAATCAGAGAGAACTATTTAGACATTGGAGGACATGTTGAGGGCATGTGTTCTCGGTTGGAAAGATGATTGGGAAGCCCAACTACCGTTGATCGAGTTCACGTATAACAACAATTGGAATGCTTCGATTAAGATGGCACCTTACGAGGCCTTATACGGTCGCCGTTGTCGATCTCCCTTGTGTTGGGATGACTTATCAGAATCAATCGGCACTGAGCCCGATATGCTAATAGCCACCCGCGAGAAGGTAGCTTTGATCAGGAGACGTTTGTTGATAGCTCAGAGTCGATAAAAATCATATGCAGATAATCGTTGTCGACCATTAGAGTTCGAGGCAAGTGACCACGTTTTGGTCAAGGTATCCCCGAGTCGAGGTATTTTCCATTTCGGGAAGAGGGGAAAGTTGAATCTGAGATTCAGTAGACCATTTGAAATTTTGGATCGAGTAGGCAGTCTGGCTTATCGATTGGCTTTACCTCCGGTTTTGAGCCGAGTTCATAATGTGTTTCACGTCTACGAGTTGCGGAAGTATGTTGCCGACCCGAGTCACATACTTTAGTTCGATGAAATCGAGACCGCGGATGATCATACATACGAGGAGCGTCATGTACGAGTCCTAGAGCGACGAGTCAAGCAGTTGAGGAACAAGGCGATTCCTTTGGTAAAAATTCAGTGGTCTAGACACGAAGTCGAAGAGGCTACTTGGGAGACCGAGGATAGTATGCGGGAGAGTTACCCCGAATTGTTTGACTCTTAGTTTCGAGGACGAAACTCTTTTTATGGGGGAGGGAGTATGTAATACCTGGTTGCGAATTCATTTATTATCATTCAGTAATTGTCACTCAGTAATTTTCACTCTTTAATAATCATTCATCATTTATATTCATTCATTATGTTCACCATTCGACATATTCTGAATCGTGTATCAGTTATCATTCGTCTCTCAATCCTGTTTGAGAATCAAGACGAGAATATTATCATTATCACCATATTTGGTAGCCTGTGTGTGGAGTGTAGTGCACGCTACATACTCTCTATAGCGAACCCTATTTGGGTACTGGTAGCGCACGCTATCGTTCAACATTAGCACACACTAGTGTAATTGAGGCAGACAATCCAGTAGGTACTGGACTGAAATGGAGAATTCGTAGCGCACGCTATGAATGGGAAATAGCCCATGCTAGTTGTATTAGTAGCGCACGCGAAGTCATCGTAGTAGCGCATGCTAAGGCTCGAGCAGGCAGTGGACAGTAGGTTCTGGAATCCCTTTTTCTAGACGCCAACTATCAGGTAGCGCGCGTTAACACTCAATTAACGTACGCTAAGAGTAAGGCGTTAGTACACGCTATAAAGTATATGTAATGCATGCTAACGAGGCAGGCAGAGTGCACTGGACTACCCGGTGAACCCGCTAGCGCATGCTAATCTCAGAAGCTAGCGCACGCTAAGCTGGGTTTAGTATAAATAGGACATTTCATCCCCATTTTCGTCATTTTTACATTTCTCCTCCTTCCTTAGGCGATTTTGGGCGTTTTTTGAAGATCTCTTCGAGCTACTATCATCTATCAACATCTTCAATTTTCTAGTTCGGATTATTCAACTTTTAATCCTCTCCACCACTCCAAATCAAGGTAAACTTTGTACAACCCTAGAATTTTGGGATTTGGTGGTTTTCCTGTAACACCCCGAGATATTAAAGGTATATTACAGCGCTGTGGACCACTACATAGGACCCACCAGGCTGGACACGAAAATACCATAGTAAAATCACACATCACCCAGATGAAAATCAAATAACACGCCCGGTACAACCGGCGGAATAATCAACATCGACAACCATAATTAACTTCAACGAATACAATTCACAATACGAAGAGAAAAGCCTAAGTACTCGCGAGTACAATCTATAAGTTTAGAAAATAGACAACAACCACATCGAATGGAACAACGGAAATAAAAGGACTCAAATGCACATGTCAACGACCCTGGCCAGCATCCGCGTACTGTCCCAGTGCCCGCTCGTCCGGCTGATCAAAACCTGAAATCCATAACAAGAATTTCCCCAAAATGGACCCCCAAAGGGGTTAGCAATTACGCTAGTACAAGTAATCAAGGCAAACCATTCGCTTACACATTTCATAGTACAATGTACCAATTTTATTTCAAAACCAAAACCAGACATGTCTTTTCCGGAAACAAACAGTCAATCAATTTGTCTTTGGAACAGGGCTATACCATTAATCCAGCTCGAGGCCTCTAAGGACCCTCCCGAGCTGGCCATATCATAAAACAAATCACGCACGCGCATCGCCTTGGGAACAGGGCTATACCATTGATCCCGCTCGAGGCCTCTAAGGACCCTCCCGAGCTGGCTAGCGAAACAAACTCATGAATCCAGGGATATACCATTGGATTCCCTCGAGGCCCCGTCGGACCCTCCCGAGGTGAGCAAAGCACACACAATATACATCACCATTTCATGTTAAGCATAAAGGTTTCCGAAAATACTTGCCTTGAATAATTGACGACGCAACGAACGGAAAGGAAAATCACCGATGAACGCTAGGAAAAAACGAAACTGAACCTAACGATTTGAAGAATACAATCACAACCATTTATAAATGAACACGGAAATGGAATACACCCGAAAACCCGCCTACTATTCATGTATATGTTGGAATGAAATCGGATATTTGTGCCGTTTTGTGCGGAAGCGTAAATAATTACGGTAACAAGGCTCGACAGCGTGCGCTAGAAATCATGTGTAGCGTGCGCTACCTTATCAGCTAACTTCACTTCAGGCAACTTCGGACTTGACTGATATGCAGATGACTTCCCGTTAGCGTGCGCTAACATATATGTCTTAGCGTGCGCTAGACATACATTCCAGAATTCAACTTTTGCGACTTCGTCTGCTTCGCCTCGATATTATTTTGTTGTTTAGCAACTTTAATCATCAAAACACAAATTAAATAATGTGTGGAATAAATATTCCAACAATCTCCCCCTTTTTGATGATTACAAAACAACTCTTGAATTGGATAAAATCTGTAAAAATAAAATATATGTATATATATATACAAATCAAAGTTTTCAGCTTTGATCGTTTCGTTAGTTTCTCCAATTCTCTTTTCTTTTCGACATCTCCTTTATTTTTTAACTCCTTCGTTTTATCTCCCCCTTTTTGTATGCTTTCTTTTTCTTTTCGACTTCTTCGATTTTTCTCATTTTTATCAATTCATCTCCTTCTCCTCCTTTTTGTCTTCATCAAAAAGTGTAAAAACATATAGAGAATAACAATTATCGAATATAAATAATATGCAAGATATGGGTAATGCTCCCCCTGAAAATATTATCTCCCCTTAAAAAAAACTAAGTTTTGGGGATCCAACCTATAGTTGGTTTTTTTGTTTCGAAATATGGACAATGTTAGGAATAACGGTTCCTTTTGGAATACAAATCTTTTTTATTTTTATTGTCCGTCTTGGGCTTTTGCAATTTGAAATATGATGCCCAATTTTTAAGTATTTTTCGCAACGGGGTATATTAAAATTTAAGGATTCATTTTTAAAACGTGGTTTGAATCCCAACCCCTCTTTATTTAAAGTATATTTTTGTACCGAGAGCATATTTTCTAATTTCTCGTTTCCGAGAGAAATTTTCTCCGTCAAATTCTTGAGCTCGGTTTGAACTTTAACAAGATCATTCTTTAAAATATTTTCGTTTTCAACACATTTTGAATGATCGATCTCGACAAATTTTTCCTTTTCTAGAATTTTGGAATTTTCATTTTCCAAAGATTTATATTTAGTTTGAAGGGATTTAATTTCTTTTAAAGCATTTTGATAATCGGTATGTAATAACTCGAATGCTTCAAAAAGATCGTCGTAAGAATTACTTACTTGGCTTTCGACGTCGCTATCGTCGAATGAACTCCGGGCCATGAGCGCGAGATTATTTTGATTCATGAAATCTTCATCGGGATCTTCGTCGCTCCATGTTGCAACTAAAACCTCCTTGGGTTTTACACGACAGTTTTTAGCAAAGTGGCCTGGTTTACCACATAATCGACAAGTGTTGTATAATTTCTTAGATTCGCCCGCTTGGATGTCTTTCTTTCTCCGGTTTAATAAGTGTTGGAACTTATTAATATTCTTGGCATAATATGCCGATTCTTCGTCGCTATCGTCCACCGGAATTTCTTCTTTCTTTCTCGGCACCTTAGCCTTGAAAGCTATCGATCTCTCCTTCGGTTTCGGTTTGGCATTCCGAGTTTTTAGAACAATCTCGTAGTTGATAAGGGAACCAACGAGAGCACTAAAATTAAGATTGTTTAAATCTTTATATTCCATTATTGCCGTAACCGTACCGTCCCATTCTCGAGGTAGTGATCGAAGAATTTTCTTTACTTTCTCACTACTCGAAAGTGGTTTTCCGAAACATGCTAATCCATTGGTGATGACCGAAAATCGGTCGAGCATAATCGAGATGGATTCGTCGTCCTTCATTTGAAATAATTCATAATCGTGAAGGAGCATGTTTATCTTCGTCTCTTTGACTTGAGACGTACCTTCGAGTGTTACCTCGAGCATTTTCCAAATTTCTTTGGCACTATCACACGATGATATCTGGTTGTGTTCTTCCAGATTTAAAGCACAGTATAATAATTGCGTGGCTTTGCAATTATAGCGGTCGTTTTTCCAATCTGCATCATCATACTCTTCAAAGGTTTTGAGAGTTCCATTTGAGTTCGTCGGAATTTTGGGACCAAGGCATATCACCTTCCATAATTCGATATCGTAAGCTCAGATGAAAATAGATATTTTCGTCTTCCAAGTCATGAAGTTCGATCCATCAAAAAATGGTGGTCGGTTGAGAGCAAGTCCTTCGACTGGAGCCATTTTAAACGCCATTTTGGATCTTCTCCTCGGATGTTAAGCCGCGTATTGGAGTACCACCCCAATACCAATTGTTGGAATGAAATCGGATATTTGCGCCGTTTTGTGCGGAAGCGTAAATAATTGCGGAAAATTAATCACACAAGGATTTATAGAGGTTCGGCTATTAACGAAGCCTATGTCCTCTCTCGATGTATCTTTTTCTAAGGATTAAGATCAAAACCTCTACGCCTCTCTTCTATCGGTCGAGGGATTACCGTTTACAAGCTCGTCTTTTATCGGTCCGAGTAAAATCGTTTTTCCTTTTCTATTGGATAAGAAATCAACCACTCTAGCTTTCTATGGGTACTAGATAAACCTCACTTAGATATCGATTGCGATTCTAACAATGCCGGATACTTGATCCTAATAACACCGAATCCAATCGTATCTTTTCTTTTACCTCTCGTGTATAATGTTGAATGTATAAACACTCAAACTAACAATATAAGCTCAATATTACAACAACAATGTAAGTATATGAATATAAGATCAATGTCTTGAATGCTTAGAGTTGTTGTTCTCAAACAATACCATAGGAATGGTATTTATAGGCATTTTCCACAAGCTAGCCGTTGCTGGCTGTTTTGACTTGCTAGCGTGCGCTAGCCTTATTCTATTAGCGTGCGCTAGACTGTTCCCAGTTTCAGTCCAGTAGCTTCATTTCTCCTTTAGCGTACGTTATGCCTTCTTCCTTACGTACGTTATACTTTTGCTTTAACGTGCGTTAATAATACAATGTTAGCGTGCGCTAAGCAACATATCCATTGCTGGATTTGTCAAACTGACCGTTCCACTTTTGTCTTGTTTCAGATTCTCTCAAACGAATTGATTGACTTGTATTCAAACTTCTTTAGCGTGCGCTATTCCTTCTTTGTAGCGTGCGCTATGCTTACTTCACTTCATACGTCATTCTGAGTTTGAATATCTTCACAACGGTAACAAGGCTCGACAGAGTGCGCTAGAAATTATGTGTAGCGTGCGCTACCTTATCAGCTAACTTCACTTCAGGCAACTTCGGACTTGACTGATATGCAGATGACTTCCCGTTAGCATGCGCTAACATATATGTCTTAGCGTGCGCTAGACACACATTCCAGAATTCAACTTTTGCGACTTCGTCTGCTTCGTCTCGATGTTGTTTTGTTGTTTAGCAACTTTAATTATCAAAAAACAAATTAAATAATGTGTGGAATAAATATTCCAACAGTATATTCGTACAAGAACAACAACGAGGGCGGACCACAACCAAACCCTCTCGATTACGAAAAACCACGAAATATACCATAAATCCGTAGGAAAACTAAGGATATCAAAAAGATTAATCATAATCACCGTGAATTAACCAACAAAACGGAATGAATCGGACGAAACATGAAAACCCCCAAATCTCCCCCAAAATAGGGTTCTAGAAGATTTACCTTGATTCAAGAGGTAGAAGATGATTCAATGATGATAATCTGGTATTAGAGACTCAAGATCTTGAATGAAAGATGAAAATTGCCCCACTCCAATCGCCCAAATCGCCCAGCTCGCGGTGGAGAAAAGGAAAGAAGAAAAATGAACTGTTCCGGGTCAACTCCCTGGTTTTTATAGCCAGGGGGTGTTAGCGTGCGCTAACCTTTAAAAGTTAGCGTGCGCTAACGGGTGAAACTCCAGTACAGAAAGTTAACACCCCAGTCCAGGACCTAAAGTTCTGGACTGTTAGCGTGCGCTAATTACCTCTCAGTAGCGCGCGCTATCGGGCTATAGCGTGCGCTACTTGGACATCAGCAGAGTCCAGAAGTAACATGCCCAGTACTCATCTGACCGCGTTAGCGTGCGCTACCAGCCACTCTGCGTACGCTAACAGTGTCTCGGTAGTGCGCGCTATCGGGCTGTAGCGTGCGCTACCTGGGCACCTGACCGAGTCCAGGAGTAAACTGTCCAGTATTGGACTTTCGCGTTAGCGCGCGCTACCGGACACCTAACGCGCGGTAGTCCTCGACAATAACGTGCGCTAGAACAAATGTAGCGTGTGCTAAACCGTTAATCCAGAGAACTGAGGTCAGAAACAGGCTCACTGCCACTGCGAGGGCTTAACTCGCTAGCGCGCGCTACCAACAAGCGTAGCGTGCGCTATCGAAGGATGCTTAGCGTGCGCTATACAATAATATTAGCGCGTGTTAGGCACGGGATAACAATGGTCCTAAACACCGAAACACGACCGAAGCATCAAACGGAACAACGCAATACGCATGATAACATACAATAGATTCACGGCAACCCCGAAACGGCAGTTCCGAACAATAATTACGAGAATCGGATCAATAAGTGACGGAGAAGTTAACAATTGGGGAATTGAGTAAAATAAATTCGAAAATAAGTATTCTCGAGATACACATACGGTTACACACGAGCCACCAAGACAAGAAAAGCACCAAATCGAGAAAGTATTGGGAAAAGAAAAAATACGGATATTACATTCTACCCCTCTAAAAGTAAGTTTCGTCCCGAAACTTAAGATATAAACAACTCGGGTACCTAACACGCATGCTATCCTCGGTTTCCCAAGTTGCCTCCTCGACACCATGCCTCGACCACTGTACTTTGACCAAAGGAATGGTCTTATGCCTCAGTCGCTTCTCACGGTGCTCCAAAATCTTCAGGGGACGCTCCTCAAAGGTAATATCCTCGGCGACATCGATCTCACCATAGTCGATGAGGTGACTAGGATCCGGAACATATTTCCTCAGCTGGGAAACGTGGAAAATGCTATGAACGTGACTCAAGGCCGGAGGAAGTGCCAAATGGTATGCCAACTCGCCGACTCGCTCGAGAATCTCAAAGGGTCCAATAAATCTCGGACTCAATTTCCCCTTCTTTCCGAAACGGAAAACTCCCCTCGTCGGCGACACCTTTAGCAAAACGTGGTCTCTCACCTCAAACTCTAAAGGTCGACGACGGACGTCGGCATATGACTTATGTCGACTCTGAGCAGTCAACATCCGTTCCCGGATCAATTCCACCTTCCGCCTCGTCTATAAAGCGATATCCGGTTCGGTTCCAACCAAGTCGGACGCTTCATTCCAACAAATCGGCGATCGACATCGCCGCCCATAAAGCGCCTCATACGGTGCCATCCGAATCGACGTGTGCCAACTGTTGTTATACGTGAATTCGATCAATGGCAAATACTCATCCCAGTCACTGCTCCAATCGAGAGCACAAGCACGCAACATATCCTCAAGCGTCTGGATAGTGCGCTCCGACTGTCCATCTTACTGAGGATGAAAAGAGGTACTCAAACGCAAACAAGTACCCAACGCCTTATGCACCGCCTGTCAAAAGTGCGATACAAAACGGCCATCCCGATCCGAAACAATAGACTTCAGAGTACTGTGGAGCCTCACAATCTGCGCAATAAACACACGAGCCAACTTCTCCAGGCCACAAGTATCCTTGATGCCCAGAAAATATGCCGACGTGGTCAGACGATCAACAATCACCCAAACCATATTCATGCCCGATCTCGATCTCGGCAAACTCGTGATGAAATCTATCGATATATCTTCCCATTTCCATTACGGAACGGGAAGTGACTGCAATAACCCGGCCGATCGCTGATGCTCGATTTTGACTTGCTGACAATTCAAACATCTCGCTACAAACTGTGCGACCTCCTCCTTCATGTCATTCCACCAGAAATTCCTTCTCAGATCCTTGTACATCTTACTCGAACCAGGATGAACGGAGTAAGGCGTAGCATGTGCCTCACGCAAAATACCCTGCCTCAATTCCGAGTCGTTCGGCACACACAGACGACTCTGGAATCTCAATACACCATCTTCATGAATCACAAACCCAGGAGACTTTTCTTTAAGAACATTCTCTCGGATTTGGATAATCATCGGATCTTCCAGCTGCTTCAGTTTAATATCATCGATCAGAGATGACAAAATCTCTAAAGCACAAAGTTGCCCAACGGCTCCCGGCAACAAAATCTCAACACTCAACTCAATTAAATCCCGCTGAATCTCAGATTGAGATGTAAGAATCTCAAGTGTCCGCAACGCAACTGGTTTCCAACTCAAGGCGTCGGCCACGACGTTCGCCTTGCCCGGATGATAAAGGATTTCGAGATCATAATCCTTAATCAACTCTAACCACCTCTTCTGCCTCATATTCAACTCCCGCTGAGTAAATATGTACTTCAAACTTTTATGATCGGTAAAAATCTGACATGCATAGCCAAAAAGATAGTGACGCCAAATCTTGAGCGCAAAAACAACTGCCGCTAACTCCAAATCATGAGTAGGGTAGTTAAGCTCATACGGCCTCAACTATCTCGATGCAAACGCAATAGTCTTGCCGTGCTGCATCAACACGCACCCAAGACCCTGACCCTATGCATCACTATAAATGGAAAAACCCTCGTTGCCACATGGCAACGCCAAAATCGGGGCTGAAGTCAAACGCCTCTCCAGCTCCTCAAAACTCGACTGTCTCTCGTCATTCCAGACGAACTTCTCGGACTTCTGGAGCAACTGTGTAAGTGGCCGAGCTAGTTTCGAGAAACCCTCGATGAACCTACGGTAGTAGCCAGCCAAGCCCAAGAAACTACGGACCTCCTTCACGTTCTTAGGCGGTGCCCAATCCAACACTGCCTCAACCTTCTGCGGGTCCACACGAACTCCCTTGGCTGAAATCACGTGACCTAGAAACATCACTTCCTTCAGCCAGAACTCACATTTCGAGAACTTTGCATAGAGTTGCTCGGTCCTCAAAATGTCTAACACTACTCGCAAATGATACGCGTGTTCCTCCTCGTTCCTCGAATAAATAATGATATCGTCAATGAAGACGACAACACACTTATCCAAATAGTCGATAAAGACCTTGTTTATTAACTGCATGAACACGGTCGGTACATTAGTTAACCCGAAAGGCAAAACTACGAACTCATAATGTCCGTATCTCGTCCGAAAAGCTGTTTTTGGCACATCGGACTCCTTCACCCGAAGCTGATAGTACCCCGATCTCAAGTCAATCTTCGAGAATACTGCAGCTCCCTGCAACTGATCGAACAAGTCATCAATCCTCGGCAGAGGATACTTGTTCTTGATGGTCATCTTGTTTAGCTCGCGATAGTCGATACACAAACGCAGTGAACCATTCTTTTTCCGAACAAACAAAACCGGTGCGCCCCAAGGTGAAGCGTCGAATATACCCCGATTCAAGAAGCCCACTCAACTTCTTCTTCAACTCGGCCATCTCTGAAGGTTCCATGCGATACGGTGCCTTCGAAATCGGATCCACACCTGGCTCTAACTCGATAGCAAACTCCACATCACGGTCCGGTGTCAACCCCGATAACTCGTCAGGAAAGACGCCAGGAAACTCATTAACAACTGGAATCGATGAAAGCTCGACTCCACCACTCTCTGCCTTCAAGGCGTAGCACCAATAACCAGTACATCCCTTTCGCAGGAGTCTCATCGCCTTCAATGCGTTAATTACGAACTTCTGTTTTCTCTTTCGCCCCGCGAAAGAGTGCTCGGTGCCGTCCTCGGGTAGCATGGTGATGATTCTCGTGCGGTAGTTCATGATTGCACCATGCCGCTCGAGACAATCATCCCCGAGAATCAAATCCTCACCCTCAATACCCACAACAATAAGATTAGAGAGCCAAGCCATCTCACAAATAAACACAGAACAGTCTCGGACCTCTCGATCGCCAACGATTCTATCACCGCTAGGAAGTTTAACGATGAAAGGCTCGCAAGGCGATAAACAGTCAAGACTCAAACGACGCACACACTCCAGAGACATGAATGAATGCGTAGCACCCGAATCAAAAAGCACACTGACAGGATGAGAATGAATGTGAACGGTACCTGTCGCTACAGTAACCGCTGGATCATCGGCCCTCCTCATCTCATAGATACGCGGATGGACAGAGCCGACACTGGAAGCTCCCCCTCTCGCGGGCAGACCCCGACCTCTCCCCTGGATGGCACTCGGTGGAGACTGCGGAGCAAACGAGCCCTCGTTCACACTCGGCTCCCTAGGCGCTGGATGAGAAGAACGGGCACCACGGATCTGTCTGATCTGTTCACAGAAGGAAGCCTTGTGGCTTGTCTGACCACAAGTATGACAAGTCAACTGCGGACGAGGACACTTACGGTTCTTATGACCCGACAAGCCACAGTTAAAGCATATGAGTTCACGAACGGAGGTTCTAGCAGCACCTCGATAACTTCCAGAAAAATGATCCGAACCGCCCATAGGAACATTCGCAGACTGAGATTTCTGCTGGCCTCCGCCCTTGTGACCAGAAAAAATTCCGACGGACTTCTACTTCTTGCTCTCACAAGCTGCTTCACTGGCCGTCACCGACATATCATACGCAAGAGCCCTACTCTGATAATCCTTCAAAGTGGTGCAGACGAGTCCAGACATATAGTCCCGAATTGGCAGTTTCATCCATTTGGAAAAGTGAAAAATTTTGTCGTTCTCCTCGACAACTTGGGTCTTCACGTAGCCCAACTCCTTGTTGAAATCGACAATAGCTTGGGAGACAGGAATATCACGCGGTTGAGCATCATAGAAGGCATGGACTCCAGCCTGTCTAACCGGCCATGGGCAATACTCAATCTCCACCAGGTCCTTAAATTCTGCCCACGAAACAACGTGATCCTTAGGTCCAACGGCCTCCCACCAATCAGTAGCATCCCCAGTGAGAAAATACTGAGCAATAGGGACCTTGCGGTCCTCGGAACAGTTGGTGGCAACAAAGACTTTGGATATCTCTTTGATCCACCCCTCCCAGCCAATCGGGTCTGAGGCTCCCGTGAATTGGGGAAGATGCATCTTGATGACATCCTGAAGCCAACGGTCAGCTCCACCCCGATCAGCATGGGTCGGATTCTGAATCGTCTGGGCTATTGCCGCCATTTGGTTCACCATTTGTTGCATAACAGTCGCAACACCAAGGTCGGCACCATCTTGAGAAGAAGCATGGCTATGTCGGTCACCGGTGCTGCCGGCTCCCGAAGAATGCGACGTGGCCACCCCACCGGCTCCCCCACGTCCCCGGCCGCGTCCACGACCACGACCACGACCACAACCTCTTCCAGCATCCATATTGGTGTTAAGAGGTAGAAAAAGCAACTCGATGATAAGTAAGAGAGGAAAAACATCTACAATTCAAGAAACGGAATTACGTTATGAGAAAACAAAGAATTGAGAAAGGAAAACTTACGAGCACTGGAAGTACCGAGATGCTGGCAGCGGTGTGACAATGTGCAACACAAAACACAACTAGACCCAAATAACCGACAAGCCTAGGTATCCATAACCCTGTCCCCGATAATATTTTCTATAACACCCCGAGATATTCAAAGTATATTATAGTGCCGTGGACCCCTACACGGGACCCACCAGGCTAGACACGAAAATACCACAGTAAAATCACACATCACCCAGATGAAAATCAAATAACACGCCCGGTACAACCGGCGGAATAATCAACATCGACAACCATAATTAAGTTCAACGAATACAATTCACAATCCGAAGAGAAAAGCCTAAGTACTCGCGAGTACAATCTATAAATTTAGAAAATAGACAACAATCACATCGAATGGAACAATGAAAATAAAAGGACTCAAATGCACATGTCAACGACCCTGGCCCCATCGGCATACTATCCCAACGCCCGCTCGTCCGGTTAATCAAAACCTGAAATCCATAACAAGAATTTCCCTAAAGTGGGTCCCCAAAGGGGTTAGCAATTACGCTAGTACAAGTAATCAAGGCAAAACATTCGCTTACACATTTCATAGTACAATGCACCAATTTCATTTCAAAACCAAAACCAGACATGTCTTTTCCGGAAACAAACAGTCAATCAATTTGTCTTTGGAACAGGGCTATACCATTAATCCAGCTCGAGGCCTCTAAGGACCCTCCCGAGCTGGCCATATCATAAAACAAATCACGCACGCGCATCGCCTTGGGAACAGGGCTATACCATTGATCCCGCTCGAGGCCTCTAAGGACCCTCCCAAGCTGGCTAGCGAAACAAACTCATGAATCCAGGGATATACCATTGGATTCCCTCGAGGCCCCGTCGGACCCTCCCGAGGTGAGCAAAGCACACACAATATACATCACCATTTCATGTTAAGCATAAAGGTTTCCGAAAATACTTACCTTGAATAATTGACGACGCAACGAACGGAAAGGAAAATCAGCGATGAACGCTAGGAACCAACGAAACTGAACCTAACGAATTGAAGAATACAATCACAACCATTTCTAAACGAACACGGAAATGGAATACACCTAAAAACCCGCCTACGATTCATGTATATTCGTACAAGAACAACAACGAGGGCGGATCACAACCAAACCCTCTCAATTATGCAAAACTACGAAATATACCATGAATCCGTAGGAAAACTAAGGATATCAACAAGATTAATCATATTCATCGTGAATTAACCAACGAAACGGAACGAATCGGACGAAACATGAAAACCCCCAAATCTCCTCCAAAATAGGGTTCTAGAAGATTTACCTTGATTCAAGAGGTAGAAGATGATTAAATAATGATAATCTGGTGTTAGAGACTCAAGATCTTGAATGAAAGATGAAAATCGCCCCACTCCAATTGCCCAAATCGCCCAGCTCACGGTGGAGAAAAGTAAAGAAGAAAAATGAACTGTTCTGGGTCAACTCCCTGGTTTTTATAGCCAGAGGGCGTTAGCGTGCGCTAGCCTTTAAAAGTTAGCGTGCGCTAACGGTTGAAACTCCAGTACAGAAAGTTAACACCCCAGTCCAGGACCTAAAGTTCTGGACCGTTAGCGTGCTCTATTAAATAATTAGCGTGCACTAATTGCCTCTCAGTAGCGCGCGCTATCGGGCTATAGCGTGCGCTACCTGGACATCAGCCGAGTCCAGAAATAACCTGCCCAGTACTCACCTGACCGCATTAGCGTGCGCTACCGGCCACTCTGCGTGTGCTAATGGTGTCTCGGTAGCGCGCGGTATCGGGCTGTAGCGTGCGCTACCTGGGCACCTGACCGAGTCCAAGAGTAAACTGTCCAGTACTGGACTGTCGCGTTAGCGCGCACTACCGGACACCTAGCGCACGCTAGTACTCGACAATAATGTGCGCTAGAACAAACGTAGCGTGCGCTAAACCGTTAATTCAGAGAACTGAGGTCAAAAACGGGCTCACTGCCACTGCCAGGGCTCAACTCGCCAGCGCACGCTACCAACAAGCGTAGCGTACGCTATCGAAGGATGCTTAGCGTGCGCCATACAATAATATTAGCGCGCATTAGGCACGGAATAACAATGGTCCTAAACACTGAAACACGACCGAAGATCAAACGGAACAACGCAATACGCATGATAACATACAATGGATCACGGCAACCCCAAAACGGCAGTTCCGAACAACAATTACGAGAATCAGATCAATAAGAGATGGAGAAGTTAAAAATTGCTGAATTGGGTAAAATAAATCCAAAAATAAGTATTCTCGAGATACACATATGGTTACACACGAGCCACCAAGACAAGAAAAGCACCAAATCGAGAAAGTATTGGGAAAAGAAAAAATGTGGATATTACATTTCCTTCCGATATCTTCGAGTTAGCTTGCTAATGTGTTAGAATATGTTGAGTATAGATTATCTACCTTGGATATGTGTGTTCCTACGGATTTATTAGTGTATTTTTCAGAATTGGGATGGTTGAGTGTGATTCACCATCTATAGGTTTTCTTACCGGAATACATGTATTGTGAGTAGTATTTTCGGGTGGATTCCAACATATTTTCCTACCGATGGGTTATTGATAGTTGATTACGAAATTTTCTAGGTTCGGAGTTGCTGATTCTTTCAACCGTGGTACCTCGTCATTCGTACCCTTTCCTCTCATTCCAGGCAAGTTAATTCTTGCTCAGTTAAAAGGGTAATTATTCCTTTCGTTGTTGTTCATTCATACATATAATTCATTCATAGCATATCAATCATGTTGAGACTTGTAATCATCAAACTAATCATCTAATTCACGAGGAACGATGGTTCCAATCATTTCATTTGAGCTATCATTCATTGCGTTATTAATTTACCACGGTGAGTCATTCTTGTCCCTTGTCGGATTTTTATTCATTATGGTTACTTTTGTTCTTGTGACCTTCCGAGATCATATTGCATTGCCGGGTGGTTATGTGTGGAATTTTTAGTCGGGCACACGATGGTCATGTATTATGCGGGTAATCCTATACATTGGACCGTGCACAAGGTAACATGCCTCCGTGAGACTAATTAGGCCAAGTGCGTGTGTATATGCGGGATTCCGGACACTCGGCTACTTGTGCACTTGCACGTCCCATCTCGGACGTACTATGATGCCCCTCTTTCAGACCTGATTTCATAACTAAGTTATGTGATTATTGTATTTGTTCAACTCTTGAGGATTGTTGTTCTGTGTAACTGACCCGTTGGGGATGTTGTTTTTAGGTCATGGCAAGGCAAAAGCATAGGAAGAGCATGGCGATGTCGAGGAGTCCCACTGATACTAGTAGGGGCCCCCAATCTTCTCAGTTGTTCATGTTTCTTTCATGTGTACTTCCCGATGGAGTTTCCGTTTGGACTTTCATTTTATTCAGTGTTGTATATTTCATCTTCATATGAAATATATGTATTCTGTATTCCTGGGTGTATTGTACTTGAAACTCCTCATCGGAGTAATTGGTAATATAATGTGGTTTGGTACTACAGTTGTATTGTTTAAATCATTATTTTTCATTCGTCTGGTGGGTCCCAATTAGGGGTACACGACACTGTGATAGCCGCCTAGTTTGGGGTGTTACAAAATCATTGTAGTCAATAATTGTACTCTAGCCTGTCCAAATCCAAGAAACATAGTTGCATTGGTACTGTTTACTTGTCATCACAAATAAGAAACATTCATGGAGGTCCACTGCAAGATGACTGTTATAAAGTGTCCATTGATGAAGTGAAAAAGGTTGCTTCATTTTTACGACATGAAACCGGTGAATACAAAACAGTAAATTTTTGTTGCATGGCCAAAATTCCTTGTCAAATGTGACTCAAAGGTTGGTTTTTTCAATTAACTATTTTATGCATTACATTTTTTTCTTCATAAAGTAATGTTTTAAATTATTATTTGTTCACATTTGTTTCAATGTTATTCCTACATGTACCGCATACGAAATCAACTCAAGACAGTGAACTTCAATACTCTAAGAAGCACAAAAAAAGTTTTTGCACCACATATGGTATTGTCAAGCATACAAGGAGCACTATAAACAAGATTAAAAATATCTAGTTTTTGGTTTTTGACGTTTTTCCTTTCTTTATCATACTTTATATACTTGTTTTTACCATTTAACCAGGAAAGTTATGTATGGATTATTTTTATTGGAATTATTATTAGTATCAATATCTTTTTATCATTTTACATTCTCACTTTATGGTTACATTCATATCACATTGTTTTTTATGTCTCTGAAAGATAGCAAATGTAATAATCAATTTAATTAATGTGGCTACATGTTAAACAATACCACACTTAAAATATTTCATGTGTCTATAATAAGTTTTTTGCGATGTTTTAATTTATTCTATGTCACTAAAATGTATACCATGGTCACTTTACAATAACTTTGTCATGTGACTTAAAGTTAACAATAGCCATGATAGAAACTCAGTATGCGTCTACAAGTGTTTTACAGTCACATTTGATTAAACATGCCACCAAAACTGAAACAATAACGTTAAAAAAATGTGTCAAAAATATATCACATGTCATTTTATTAAATAATATGTGACTAATAGTTTACGTATTGTCACATTTAAACAATACTTGTGTGTCAGAATCTACAAAAACGACATGATTGATGAGTCGATTTTTGATCGTCTCATTCTGATCTATCGAGTCGCACTTTCATTTGTTTTTCGAGTGTTTTTGCCCTTTTTACGCGTGGTATGTTGTGTTTTTGTTTTGTAGGTATCCGGACGAAGATTGTGGTGAAATATGCGCTTTCATAGCTAATATTGGAGTTTATGACAATCAAAAGCTAAAACGGGGCCTAAAACGATTTAAAGATTTAAGCGATTTGTCGAATCTCCTAAATACCAGAATCTCCACTCCGAATTGAGATGTATTTTCCTTTGATATAAATTCCTCGTGAAATTAGCTTCGAAACGGTATATCATATGCTAAAATCCGAGGTGAATTGATACAAGAACGAAGGATCATGCCGAAGAAGACCAAAAACCGGACTTGGCTGCACCAGGCGACTCAACTAGGCTGCGACAGGCGCTCGGCTGCATCAGGTAACTCGGCCGTGCCATGGGACACGGCCGGGTCTCATTCAAGCAAGAAGTGCACTTTCCGGATGAGAAGAACTCGACCGTGCCTTTTGGGACACGGCCGAGTCACTTTCGGTCATTTCGCCTTTCCCGCATAGTGCTGCACGGCCGTGTCACGGGACACGGCCGAGCCTCTCGACAGACTACTTTTCGATTATTCAGCGCAGTGAGACACGGCCGTGTCCCAGGACACGGGCCGTGCCACTTTTTGTTTCATGTCACTTTCCTTGACATCTTTGCATATTTTAATCCTTTGTCTTGATTTTTTGGCTATAAAACAAAGTGGAGTGACCCCTTGAGAGGTGTACTTGTCTTGTGAAGAAGATATTTTATGGAAAAACACAAGATTAGGGAGGAAAAACACCAAAAGAGTGGGAAAGAGAGATATTTTCATCATCTTCCTTGTGTGTTCTTGGAGTGAGAAAAATACTTTAGTGAGATATAATAATTCCTTGTATAAATTTGTTGTGAGTTCTTGTAAGAAGATCATCAAACCTTCATCGGGAATTCGATTTCGGCATTTACAAGGGAAGTTTTTACCATGTTTTGTTCTTCAATTTCCATTATTGTTGTTGAATTAATCATGTGTGGCTAAACACTTCATATAAGTTTTTAGATATAGCCACACACATGTTTTTGATTGTTAGTTCCTTTTGATTTTCCGGATAAAGTTTGGGATTGTTCCTCTTGTTCGTTCTTCGTTTAAGAACTTTTGGATTAGATCATCAAACCTTTTTCATTGTTGTTATTATTATTCGAATCGAGGGTTTTTATCGGTGTTCGCCATCAAACGACCCGAAAGAAACGATTGTGAATGTTCTCGAGCTTTTTCGCGCGATCTTTTAACGATTTACCTCATCAAAAGTAGTCGGTTAATTGATTGTTAGCTAGGGTTTCGTCCCCATCAAAAGAGTATCCCTTAATTTTCGTTGAGAACAATCGTGATTTTTAGAATTTCCGCCATCAAACGGATTTCTTTTAATCATGAGCAATCGATAATTCCTAACCTTATTTATTTGAGTATCGGAACTAATAATTGATTACGTGTGTGTCGGTGACTCTAAATTCCCATATTAATCTCATTATTGTTATCTCTCACTTATCCGACTATCAAATTGGTGTTGTTATCACTTAGTTCAATTTAAATTTTGTGCATTAGTAATTGTAATCATAATCAACCAATGATGTATTTTAATTTAATTTACTTTTGTTCATTCGACTATTTGCCAAACATTATCGAATTTTAAACCGTTTCCAATTCCTCGTGAGATCGACCTCGGAGTTACTTACCGCTTACTACAAGAGCGATTCGTACACTTGCGAGTATTTAATTTGAATCCATCAAGTTTTTGGCGCCGTTGCCGGGGAATTGGCGTTTAATTTTTAATCTTGTTTTAATGATAGTTGAATTGCTATTCTTGATCAATACTATTTCGATAAAATTCGCTCTTACTTCCTTTGTTTATGCTTGGTAGGAGATCGTTGGGTAACCCGATTCTTCCACCGATAGACGAAGTTCAAAGAATTAGAGCACCAAAAATAATGGCCACAACATCAATGGCAAACGACGAGGTGAATCCGGACTTTGAAGAGCGACTTTTGATCCAAGAAGAAAACACTCGTCAACCAAGGGTTGAGAATGTTGCACAAAATATAGATGAGGAAGAAATTCGTCAACCAAGGTTTCCGAGATATGATAATGTTGGGCGCAATCAAGGGATACCGGAAGCTCAACAAGGGAGGTACTTTTATCCGAGACAACCACCCGCCGGAATGCAATATGGAGGGAATTATTATCCCGGACCTCAATATGGGATGGAGGCGAACTATAACATGCCGCAACAACCTCCGGTCGAACATCTTATGAGAGACTATGCAAAGCCCGTAGTGAACACCGCCATTTCATGCATCCAATTAGCACCGGCCGCAAGGAACTACCACATAAGCGGATTTCACATCGAGCAATTGCCCTCATTTCACGGATTAGCACGAGAGGATCCGTTATCATTCATCCGAGATTTCTATGTGGCGATTGATAACTTCCCATTGAATGGGTTGAGCGAGGATCAACTACGAATGAAGTGTTTCCCTTATACACTCAAGGACGGGGCGAAACAATGGTTGATGACTTTGGCGCCCGGATCACTAAGAACATGGGATGAAGTTTACGATAAATTCATTACCAAGTACTTCTCCCATTCAAAAACGACGCAATTGAGAACTCAAATCTCAACTTTCGGACAACAAGACGGAGAGGCATTTCATGAAGCATGGGACCGATTCAAGATGCTACTCATTCAATGCCCACACCATCACTATCCGCTTCAACTACTTAATCAATTCTTCTATGACGGATTGACTCAATATTGCCAAGGAGCGGTAGATAACGCCGCCGGTGGTTCGTTTTGGGGGTTAACGGAGAGACAAGCTTATGACGTATTTGAAATATTGGGAGCTAATTCTCAACAAAAAAATGTGCGTGTTCGTAGGGGAGCCGTGAACCAAGTAAGCGAGAAGGACGAGATGCAATCTAAAATCGATGAGTTAACGAAGGAACTAAGACAACTCAAGACTCAAAATAAATCTTCGAGCTCACAAGTTTGCGAAATTTGTTGGGGACCCGGACATCATGCTAATTCTTGCCCACATATTTTTCCAGAAAAACAAACCGAACAAGTGAATTGGGCTATGGGACAAAGCACGGGAAGGGCCGAGTGGGAGGAGAGGAGAAATAATTATGGTGGAAATGCAAGAAATGTTCCTCTCCCGAACACTTATCATCCTGGGCTAAGAAACCATCCGACTTTTTCATGTAGAAACAACAACCCGATGCCGTGCGACACAAGCGCCCAAGCTCAATACAACAGAGGAAACCGAGCCCAACAAATAACACAAAGTGAACCACCTCCACAACAAAGGAACTCTCTTGAGGAGAGTATTGTGTCATTCATTAAGGAGAGCAGGGAAAACCGAGTGGAGAACAATAAAAGGTTAGAATCTTTAGAAGTTTCGATGAAGAAAATGGAGATTCAAATTGGGCAACTTGCTACCGAGGCATGCAAACAAGAAACGGGTAAACTACCAAGTCAACCCGAGCAAGTTCAAGCTATTACCACCATCCGAAGTGGTAAAGTGATAAATAAAGAGATAATTTCCGAAGCGAAAGAGAGGGGCGGTGAGAAAGAAGAATTGCCGAGTCAATCGGAGAAATCTATGGTGATTGAAGAGGATGAGTCGAACGATGAAGAAATCCGAGTAACTGCTACCCAATCTTGCGAGACTCGAATTCCTTGGGACAAATCTAAAGATCCAATCGAGAAGCCAATTGAAGAGATTAAGAGCGAACCGGTCAAATCAATGCATCGAAAGGAGGACCTAGAAAGCTTTGACATGGAAGTTCTTTTCGTGGAGAAAGAAGTTCCCACTGTGAACTTAGAAGCGAGTATTAATTTAACACAAAAACCAATATACTCGCCACTAGGTTTGGGGGAGGTAATAGTCCCGATGGATTTCGTGATACCAAACATAGAAGAAACATCACCAACAAAAATCACGTAATTTATTCTTCAAGGAAGACATTTCATGGTGACGATGATAATGAAAATTGAAATGGTGACAAAAGCGCTCACAATGGAAATCCATGGAACCAGTCTCCACATCCTTACAAAGGAAAACGAGCGAAAAATGACGAGCTATGTGGATGGACCTGGCATATTTCCATTTAATCCCGGATAGAAGAATCCAAAGAAGTCGAGCTAAAGACTATAAAAAAGCGCTGCTTGGGAGGCAACCCAAGGGAGTTTTAAATTTTATCGCTTTTATTATTATTATTGCATTAATTTTGTTTTTGTCTATGGCGTGTGTAGGTAATCTAATAAAGGAGGTATTTATGGGAGGAAGAAGCCTAGCTTATTGAAAGTTGAGACCCGAGCACAAAGGATGGTGCCCCGCGATCAAAAACCACACTTCTTAATCCGGTAGTTTTATTTTCTTTCTTTTTAATTTGCATTTTCGCATTTTTCCTGACTTAATCTTTCTGCTTGGGGATAAGCAAAGTTTTAGGTTTGGGGGGGGGTGCAACTTCTTCGATTTTTATTTGTTTTTTGTTTGCGTGATGTTTGTTTCCTTTCTTTATTTTTTTTCTTGCGTGATGTCGTAGTTGGATTGCAATAACCTTGTTAACTGTTGGGTATATGGATGATTAATCGTGTTTGTGTTTGGATCGTAGAGTTTAATAAATCTAATTGATTGCTTGACCTTGCGTGTGAATGTATAGTTTTTGGTTACTTGATTTGACGTGTAAGGAATGAGTATGGTAGTCCAAAAGCCGTGAGTCCTTGTGCCTAATTAAACCGTTCACTTTTAGCGGTGAAATTCTTTCATGAGTGATTTCTCTTCTTATGGATTGTATTCTTTAGAACTTGCATGATTCTGTCGGATGATGTGTTGATATTTACATACACGAGGAATGATTAGGGCTGCCCATTTTTTGTCTTGAACCTACTTATCTAAAAATATCCACCAATTCATATCAATATCCTTTGCTAGCCTCGTTGAGCCTTTAGCCGTAATTTTGTTCGAAAGACCCGCATCTTATTGCTCCATATCCAAAAGCCATAACTTACCCAAGTATTGGTCCACGTAAGAGCATGAGAGGGTATATTTGAAAAATGAAGGTGTGCAAAGTTTGTGGTGTATAGAGGCAAAAATCTTCTCTCCCGTTCCCCTGAAAATAATAAGCCCCACAAAAAAAAAGGGGGGTGATCCTAATAATAATAGTGGGATAAAAATAATAGGGGAGGAGAGGAGTGAGCCTAAGAAAAACAAAAGGGAAGTCGTTGGGTTGTGAGAAATAGGCCAATATCATAAGAATTACACTTAACAAGGCCTAGAAAAAAAAGAGGGAGATATATATACGGGAGAATTGAAGTAGAATGATCGATCTTGCTTTGAGTTTTTATTTCATATATATGAGGATCGTATATTTTCTACTTGGACTGAACTTGTAACTACTAGCCAAATTTTCCCAACCTGAGCCACACCCCTGTTACAACCAAAAGTAAGACCCTATGACTCATGTTTTGTGAATATTGATGCGTTTGATGAAGAGAAGAAGTGCAAGCATATAGTAGAACTTTCCATTTGAATCGAGTTGAGCGTATTGACCTATCTAAACACTTGAGAGATGAGTGAATCGATATAATTCAGTGAGGGACTATTAAGACTTGTTTTCTTGCATGTTCGATCAAGTGCCATTGCTTTCCACTCATTTGTGAGTTTAGGCTTCCATGATGAATTACGAGACTTTACGATACTTTTACATTCCCGGTTGATTGTATGTATACTCGATGATTAACTTGATTATTCAATCCTTCTCATTTATTTGTCGTGTGTTTTATTTCTTTTTGCTTGAGGGCAAGCAAAGTTTAGGTTTGGGGGGATTTGATGAGTCGATTTTTGATCGTCTCATTCTGATCTATCGAGTCGCACTTTCATTTGCTTTTCGAGTGTTTTTGCCCTTTTTACGCGTGGTATGTTGTGTTTTTGTTTTGTAGGTATCCGGACGAAGATTGTGGTGAAATATGCGCTTTCATAGCTAATATTGGAGTTTATGACAATCAAAAGCTAAAACGGGGCCTAAAACGACGAAAGATTTAAGCAGTATCGGTCGAATCTCCTAAATACCAGAATCTCCACTCCGAATTGAGATGTATTCTCCTTTGATATAAATTCCTCGTGAAATTAGCTTCGAAACGGTATATCATATGCTAAAATCCGAGGTGAATTGATACAAGAACGAAGGATCATGCCGAAGAAGACCAAAAACTGGACTTGGCTGCACCAGGCAACCGGACTAGGCTGCACCAGGCGACTCAACTAGGCTGCGACAGGCGCTCGGCTGCATCAGGTAACTCGGCTGTGCCATGGGACACGGCCGGGTCTCATTCCAGCAAGAAGTGCACTTTCCGGATGAGAAGAACTCGACCGTGCCTTTTGGGACACGGCCGAGTCACTTTCGGTCATTTCGCCTTTCCCGCATAGTGCTGCACGGCCGTGTCACGGGACACGGCCGAGCCTCTCGACAGACTACTTTTCGATAATTCAGCGCAGTGAGACACGGCCGTGTCCCAGGACACGGGCCGTGCCACTTTTTGTTTCATGTCACTTTCCTTGACATCTTTGCATATTTTAAGCCTTTGTCTTGATTTTTTGGCTATAAAACAAAGTGGAGTGACCCCTTGAGAGGTGTACTTGTCTTGTGAAGAAGATATTTTGTGGAAAAACACAAGATTAGGGAGGAAAAACACCAAAAGAGTGGGAAAGAGAGAGATTTTCATCATCTTCCTTGTGTGTTCTTGGAGTGAGAAAAATACTTTAGTGAGATATAATAATTCCTTGTATAAATTTGTTGTGAGTTCTTGTAAGAAGATCATCAAACCTTCATCGGGAATTCGATTTCGGCATTTACAAGGGAAGTTTTTACCATGTTTTGTTCTTCAATTTCCATTATTGTTGTTGAATTAATCATGTGTGGCTAAACACTTCATATGGGTTTTTAGATATAGCCACACACATGTTTTTGATTGTTAGTTCCTTTTGATTTTCCGGATAAAGTTTGGGATTGTTCCTCTTGTTCGTTCTTCGTTTAAGAACTTTTGGATTAGATCATCAAACCTTTTTCATTGTTGTTATTATTATTCGAATCGAGGGTTTTTATCGGTGTTCGCCATCAAACGACCCGAAAGAAACGATTGTGAATGTTCTCGAGCTTTTTCGCGCGATCTTTTAACGATTTACCTCATCAAAAGTAGTCGGTTAATTGATTGTTAGCTAGGGTTTCGTCCCCATCAAAAGAGTATCCCTTAATTTTCGTTGAGAACAATCGTGATTTTTAGAATTTCCGCCATCAAACGGATTTCTTTTAATCATGAGCAATCGATAATTCCTAACCTTATTTATTTGAGTATCGGAACTAATAATTGATTACGTGTGTGTCGGTGACTCTAAATTCCCATATTAATCTCATTATTGTTATCTCTCATTTATCCGACTATCAAATTGGTGTTGTTATCACTTAGTTCAATTTAAATTTTGTGCATTAGTAATTGTAATCATAATCAACCAATGATGTATTTTAATTTAATTTACTTTTGTTCATTCGACTATTTGCCAAACATTATCGAATTTTAAACCGTTTCCAATTCCTCGTGAGATCGACCTCGGAGTTACTTACCGCTTACTACAAGAGCGATTCGTACACTTGCGAGTATTTAATTTGAATCCATCAATGATAAAATAAAATTATTGTGGCAATAGAGTAGACAATAGTCATGGTGAATGAAACTATGTCCACATAACACTAATGGCTACGATTTGGTTGGTTCAAGGCGTATAAGTTATAATCAATAGTCACACCAAAAGCTAATGATGTGTCTAAATGATAAGAAATACTATGGTTAACATAATTTCGTGTGGCTAAATACTAAACTATAGTGACGATAAACATTACTTGTGTGTCTACAATGATTTTATAGTCATATATTAATTTATATATGTGACTAAAAACTAAATAATAGTACCAATGATAGAAAATTGTATCAAAATCATAAAAATTCGTCATGTATTAGTAACTTCATGTGACTGTATGTACTGCTATAGTTATAGTTATAAAAGCATTATGTGACTATAAAAGATTTACAACAATACTTTTAAGTACGTATCTGTGACTATAATACAAAAAATAGTCACTCTCAGCAATTTTTAAATGTCTAAATGACAAAATAGGTCATACTGAAAGCAAATTGTTGTGATCATAAGGTTAATATTTTTGTGACAAATTATTAGCAAAACGCCATAGTGAAAAAAAAATTCATGTGGCCATTCGGTAAAAATGGTCATGCTTCACCTAATTGTGTGTCTCTAAAAATAGTCAATAGTCATAATAATCAACTTTTTGTGTGACAGATTATTAGCAAAACGCCACAGTGAAAAAAATTCAAGTGGCCATTCGGTGAAACATAGTCACTAAAATATTAAAAATATGTGTCTAGAAAGAGTTTACAACCACACTATTGGAAAATGATTGATTACATCAACAAAAATCCCTACCCAATAGCCACACTTTTATGCTACCATCACCATTTTTCATATGATACAACCACTTAATTTTAAAGTGGCCATAAGATATCAAAAATGACACGACTTTAGTGACACTTTCGATGAAAAAAGAAAGTGTGGCTATAGGCATATGGTCACACTTTTTTGGTGTGATCATTGGTCATTTTTGTACTAGTGTACATACTGCACTTAACGCGCGCTAGGTACAAAATTTAGCGTGTGTTAAAGAGTTGAAATAATCAAATGTTTTGTCCATGTTCGTTAGTGTAATATCCGCCTGAACTCTCGTCTTTTCTGTTGTATTATTCGGATAATTCGAATAATTTTCGTACGTATTTATTGTAATGAGTATATTATTGAGATATGTTAAATCGAATTGTTTATCTTTGTCGTTCATACTATAGTTGACTGTTAGATGTTGTTTGGAGAATTTCAATTTTTTGGCTATGTGTTACCCTTAGCGTACGCTACAATGTTAGCCTTAGTACGTTATGTGTGTAACATTATGTATGTAACGTTCCTATGTTAACGTACGTAATGTGGTGTAGCAGTCAACATCTCGCCTTTCGATGGGTGGGGCCAGATGTGGACAGTGGTCGGTGATCCGATCATGACAGCTTTGCACCCTCAGTCCGACGGACAATCAGAGCGAACTATTCAGATGTTGGAGGACATGTTTAGGGCATGTGTTCTCGACTGGAAAGATGATTGGGAAGCCCGACTACCGTTGATTGAGTTCACATATAACAACAGCTAGCATGCTTCGATTAAGATGGCACCTTACGAGGCCATATACGGTCGTCGTTGTCGATCTCCCTTGTGTTGGATGACTTATCAGAATCAATCGGCACTGAACCCGATATGCTAGTAGCTGCCCGCGAGAAGATAGCATTGATCAGGAGTCGTTTGTTGACCGCTCAGAGTCGACAAAAATCATATGCAGATAATTGTCGTCGATCATTGGAGTTCGAGGCAGGTGACCATGTTTTGGTCAAGGTATACTCGAGTCGAGGTACTTTCCGTTTCGGGAATAGGGGAAAGTTGAGTCCGAGATTCATTGGACCATTTGAGATTTTGGATCGAGTAGGCAGTTTGGCTTATCGACTGGCTTTACCTCCGGCTTTGAGCCGAGTTCATAATGTGTTTCACGTCTCTCAGTTACGGAAGTATGTTGCCGACCCGAGTCACATACTTTAGTTCGATGAAATAGAGATTGCGGATGATCATACATATGAGGAGCATCCTGTACGAGTTTTAGAGCGACGAATCAAACAGTTGAGAAACAAGGCGATTTCTTTGGTAAAAATTCAGTGGTCTAGACACGGAGTCGAAGAGGCTACCTGGGAAACCGAGGATAGTATGCGGGAGAGTTATCCCGAATTGTTTGACCCTTAGTTTCGAGGACGAAACTCTTTTCAAGGGGGGGAGTATGTAATAACCGGTTGCGAATTCATTTATTATCATCCACTAATTGTCACTCAGTAATTTTTCACTCTTTAATAATCATTCATCATTCATATTCATTCATTGTGTTCACCATTCGGCGTACTTTGAATCGTGTATCAGTTATCATTTCGTGTTTCAACCCTGTTTGAGAATTGAGACGAGAATATTATCATTATCATCGTTTTGGTAGCCTGTGTGAGGTGTAGCGCACGCTATGTACTTTTTATAGAGCACGCCATTTGAGTACAGGTAGCGCACGCTATCGTTCAACATTAGCGCACGCTAGTGTAATTGAGACAGACAGTCCAGTAGGTACTGGACTGAAATGGAGAATTCATAGCGCACGCTAGGAGTGGGAAATAGCGTACGCTAGTTGTATTAGTAGCACACGCTAAGTCATCATAGTAGCACGCGCTAAAGCTCGAGCAGGCAGTGGACAGTAGGTTCTGGACTCCTTTTTCTCGGACGCCAACTATCAGGTAGCGCGCGTTATCACTCGGTTAACGTACGCTAAGGGTAAGGCGTTAGCATACGCTATAAAGTATACGTAGTGCATGCTAACGAGGCAGGCAGAGTGCGCTGGACTACCCGGTGAACCCGCTAGCGCACGCTAATCTCAGAAGCTAGCGCACGCTAAGCTGGGTTTAGTATAAATAGGACATTTCATCCCCATTTTCGTCATTTTTACATTTCTCCTCCTTCATTGGGCGATTTTGGGAGATTTGGGGCATTTTGTGAAGATCTCTTCGAGCTACTATCATCTATCAACATCTTCAAGCTTTTAGTTGGGATTATTAAACATTTAATCCTCTCCACCACTCCAAATCAAGGTAAACTTTGTTTAACCCTAGAATTTCGGGATTTGGGGATTTTTTTTCCCGATCTCTTCGAGTTAGCTTGCTAATGTGTTGGAATATGTTGAGTATGGATTATCTACCTTGGATACATGTGTTCCTACGGATTTATTTGTGTATTTTCCGGAATTGTTGAGTATTTGGGATGGTTGGGCGTGTTTCACCATCTAGAGATTTCATTACCAGAATACATGTATCGTGGGTAGCATTTTCGGGTGGATTCCAACTTATTTTCCTACCGATGGGTTATTGATAGTTGATTACGAACTTGTCTAGGTTTGAAGTTGTCGTTTCCTTCAACCTTGGTACTTCGTCATTCGTACCCCTTTTCTCTCATTCGAGGTAAGTTAATTCTTACTCAGTTAAAAGGATAATCATTCCTTTCGTTGTTGTTCATTCATACATATAATTCATTCATAGTATATCAATCATGTGGAGACTTGTAATTATCAAACTAATCATTCGATTCACGAGGAACGACGGTTCCAGTCATTTCATTGAACCATCACTCATTGCGTTATTATTTCACCTCGGTGAGTCATTCTTGTTCCTTGTCGGATTTCTATTCATTATTATTCATCATGGTTACTTTTGTTCTAGTGACCTTCCGGGATCGTATTGTGTTGTCGGCTGGTATATGTGTGGAATTTTTAGTCGCGTACACGATGGTCATGTATTATGCGGGTAATCCGATACATTGGACCGTGCACACGATAATATACCTCCGTGAGACTAATTAGGCCAAATACGTCTGTATATACGGGATTCCGGACACTCGGCTACTTGTGCACTTGCACATCCTATTCGGGCGTACTATGATGCCCCTCCTTCAAACTTGATTTCATAATTAAGTCATGTGATTATTGTATTTGTTCTACTCTTGAGGATTGTTGTTTTGTGTAATTGACTCCACTTGGGATGTTATTTTTAGGTCATGGCAACGCAAAGGCATGCGAAGAGAACGTTGACGGCGAGGAGTCCCAGTGATACTAGTAGGGGGCCCCAGTCCTTTCATTTATTCATGTTTTCTTCATATGTATTTCTAGTGCAGTTTTCGTTTGGATTTTCATTTTATTCAGTGTTGTATATTTCATCTTCATATGAAATATATATGTATTCTGTATTCCTAGGTGTATTGTACTTGAAACTCCTCATCGGAGTAACTGGTAATATAATGTGGTTTGGTACTACAGTTATATTATTTAATTCATTATTTTTCATTCACCTGGTGGGTCCCGATTGGGGTCCACGGCACTGTGATAGCCGCCTAGTTTGGGTGTTATAGGTTGTGCGGTGTATGTCAACATTGCCAAAGCGTACCTCTATATACGTTAGATTTGACTCACCATCCATCTTGAAGTACATAGAACCTTTGTCTGGGGATCAATTAACGACCCAGTTTGCTGACTGCACATTCGATGAAGATCACTTTCCGACATTAGGGGGAGATCTGCATTCTAAATTGAATGAATGTCGGGAACTTATGTGGAACGTAAGATATCTTCATCATATAGATTCATGCACTAGTCAATCTAAACTAGAAGTTCAGAAGATCATTAACTTTCAACATTTAGCAAACAATCTGCCAGATGCGTTTACTGACCATAAAGGAGTGACTAAATCGCATATACCTGCTGTAAATGCACCCCAAAGGGTAGAGGTCCTAATGAAAACAAGTAGCCTCCACACGCCAGAAGCGTAAAAGACCTATAAAAGAAACAAACACACCTAGAATGAAAGCTAGCAAAACTGGTCAGTCAAACTTGAAATCTCCATAAGAGATTTGTCCAGAAGACTTGAAATCTCCTGAAGAGATCCGTCCATAAGACGAGTGTCCTAGTAATGAAGCACGTGCTCAAAATATCCAATGCACTAGGACTGCAGAACGAGCAGACCTAGATACACTAGGAAATGATGAAGGTCTAGTTGATATAAACATTGAAGTCTCTATGAATTTCATAGACACAGGAGAAACTTATAATAGAAATATTACAGTCGTTGACGATACATTTGCAGCGATAATTACTCTTTCCGTTATGATTAACGATCTGGATCCAGAACCCAAATCAATAGCTGAGTACCGGAAGTGCTCAAATTGGGTGAAATAGAAAGAGGCAATTGAAGTAGAGCTCGCCTCGCTAAACAAAAGATGGCTCTATCGTTCGTACGCTCGCGCGCGCTATCTTTGTAGGATATAAATGGGTATTTGTACGGAAAAGAAATGAAAACAATAATGTGGAGAGATACAAAGCGAGACATGTAGCTCAAGGGTTTTCTCAGAGACCCGGTATTGATTTCGATCAAACTTATTCTCTTGTAATGGATGGAATAACGTTCCGCTACTTGATATCTTTGGCAGTTAAATTAATTCTCGAAATGAGATTGATGGATTTTGTAACCGCATATTTATACGGATCACTAGACACCGACATCTATATAAAAATCCCTGATGGATTTAAGATTCCACAGGTGAGGAATGATGAAAATCGCAGTACGTATAAAACAATCAGGTCGAATGTGGTATAATTGACTTAGTGAATTCCTCCTGAAGAAGGAATGTACAAACAATAAAGCTTTCCCTTGCGTATTTATAAAGAAATCGCGAAGTGGTTTTTGCATCATATCCGTACATGTTGACGATCTAAACATAATCGGATCATGCAAAGAGATTGAATAAGCCAGTTCAATCTTAAAAGCTGGATTTGAAATAAAAAACTTGGGCAAAAACCAAGTATTGCCTCAGACTGCAGATCGAGCATCTCCTGGAGGAATTCTTATACACCAGTCAACTTACTTGAAAAAGGTATTGGAGAGATTCTACATGGATAAATCTCATCCACTCAGCATACCTATGGTTTTCCGATCCCTCAAAGTGGATAAGGACCCATTTAGACCCAAAGAAGATACAGAAGAAATTCTAGGACCAGAAGTTCCTTATCTTAGCACTATTGGTGCATTACTTTATCTCGCAAACTGCACTAGACTGGCTATTGCATTTGGAGTTAATTTGCTTGCGAGATATAGCGCTTCTTCTACAAGGAGACATTGGAATGGTGTTAAGCATATTCTATGGTATCTCCAATTATCTCAAGTTCTTGGACTGTTTTACCCTAGAAACCAAGATAAAACCTTGGTGGGTTATGCAGATGCTGGCTATATGTCTGATCCCCACAATGCCAGATCTCAGACTGGTTACGTTTTTCTTTGTGGTGGTACTGCGATCTCATGGAGATTGGTTAAACAAACAATGGTTATCACTTCTTTGAATCACTGAGAGATAATAACTTTGTTTGAAGCCTCACGAGAATGTGTTTGGTTGAGATCATTGGTAAAACACATTAGTAACTCGTGTAGTATTGCTAAAAACAATACATCCCCTACTATTATATATGAAGACAACGCAGCCTGTATCGCACAAATGAGTAATGGGTACGTTAAGTGAAACTTGACGAAACATATTTCCCCGAAATTTTTCTACCCATACGAACTCCAGAAGAGTGGCGAGATTACCATAGGTGCGATCTAGTGACAATCTAGCAGATTTGTTCACAAAGTCCCTACCTACCTCTACTTTTGAAAAGTATGTTTATGGTATCGGGAAGGCTTAAAAGGTTGTTGTCTTCAGGGGTGTTGTTACCCAAAATATTATTCGTAAGGGATTTCTGGAATGGATGAGTAACAAACAAATGCGATAGCACGTTCATGGGGAAGTAAATAACACAATATATGTCGGGGTTGTTAGTCCTGTGCTTGAATGATCTCGCGAGATATTATTAATATGAATACTTGGGAGTACAAATATTAATGTTAGAGTACAATTACAATGAGTGTAAAGACCCTAGTTATCCTAGCTCTTGAGTGCTGAAGATTGCCGGAAGAACCAGAGTTGATGCTCTGTGAGTTCTTGTAACAACGATGGAGTGCTGTGATGACTGTGAGAAATCGACGGTCTCCCACTGTGTGAATTAGCTGAGCTCTCGTATGGAAGTGATTTCTGAACTTGTGAACTTCTCAACTTATGAACCTCTGAACCTCTCAACCTTTTGCTGAAGGTTTCCTATTTATAGGAGTGGAGGTCGTTGGGCGATCGCCTCTGCTGTATTATAATAAGCGGCGATCGTCTTTAGTACATGGGTTGGTCTCCTTAGAGTCCGCAGCAGCTGCTGAAGCCGGATTCACGAACCAATGAGAAGACCACATGCGTCCGGAGTCGCTGTCTTTGGAGGCCCCACCGAGGACCTTTCGGCGGGTCTGTCGGTAGGTGAGGCCGTCCTTGTCACTGACAGCTGCTGATGGGCTGGAGTCAAAGATCCTTATTCTGCGGTGTCATTCGCGGATCTGCACGTGGGTCCTTGCTCCGAGATCCGGTCCTCGTAGATATGATGGATGACGGCCTTACACGTGGCATAGGACGGTCGTCCTTGATCGGGCACCAGAGTCAATCGCTAGGTGCCAAGAGGCGATCGCCCTGGACCTCGATCGCTCAGTACCTGATCTCGGTCAGGACTCTTAGCTTGGCAAGTCTGTCTTGGATTATTTGATGCTGGTTTTGGTCGCTCGACCCTTATGTCGATCGCCGTCGAGGCGTATAAATCGCCGCACAACAATTTCCCCCACAGCTCGCTCCAATGTTGGAGACGTGGGGTGAGGTGGTTCTACTGGCGATCGCTTAACTTAGACGAGCGACTCACCATTTTACGGAACATACGATCGTCTCTCAAACGGACTGATTTTGAATTTGGATGACCTGGTCGATCGCTGAAATGAGCGGGAAATGACAGCGGTTGTGGAAACGTCAACGGGGCACGTGTCGGGCTCCTGTTGGGGGAGTCCGACGGTTTTGTTGGGCTGTCCTTTGGCGTGCCCTCGAAACGACGCGAACGCCGGATTCAAGGATAGCTTTAAACGCGGCCTATCTGACGGTTGCACTTCGATCCTCGGGACTCCGCTTATTTGCTCAGAAGCCCCCGCTCCTGCCTATAAAAAGGACTGGGATTACAAGGTGAAAAACATTATGCGTTTTTGCCTGAGAAGAAGACATAGCCGATTTCTCTTGGAGCTCTGTGTGACGATCGTCGTTCGACTCAGACCTTAGGTAAGAACTAAAAATTCCTTCTCCCTCCCTTCTCTTTCAATATGTCCGGAGGAAGGCCCGATGTGTAAGAGTCGGGTAGCACTTCCGCCGCCGGGGCTTTGACCGCCCGGGATGAACTTTCTGCGGAATTTCATGTTGACACCACCGTCGAGGCCATCTGTGCCGGGATTGAGCCCGCGGAGATCGATGAACTTTTTAATGAGGCTGACGTGGCCCAGACGGTGGAGGCCAATCGGATCCGTTCACTGAAACAGGAGGAGGCAGAGGCGACGGCGCACAGGGAGCGGGACAGCGCGTTTGGCAAAGCCTTCACAGATTTTGCCGAACTTATGGAGAGATTGGCCGACCCACTCCCCAAATTTAATTTTAACAAATATTTGATCGCCCATCCTTATGAACCTGTAAGGAGGACATTGTTCCGGGCTGCTCGCCGCTCTCCATGGACCCTTGGCCAGATCGCGAGCTCGGCGACCAGGAAGGATCTGGACCGTTGGAGGGCGAGGTTCCATGTTCCTTCTGATGTCAGCCTCCATGTGCCTGCCGAGAACGAGCGAGCCGATCAACCTCCCAAGGGCATGGTCGCCGTCAATGAGGCGATAATGGAGGCTGGATTGCGATTTCCACTGTCGTTCGCCGTCTCCTATTTGCTGACTGCCTGGAACGTGGCGCCGCTTCAATTGACGCCAAACGCCTGGATGCAGATCATCTGCACCCTCACTCTGTTTGGTGGCCATCGGTTGTATCGTCTTCCTTCACCGTTGGAGATGAACCACCTCTTCAAACTGACGGTTCAAAAAGGTTCTGTCGGTGGCTACCATATCCAAGGTCGCTCAGGTCGGGTGGTTCTTAGAGTCCCGAATAAAGTGAGGGGTGATCCGTCAAAGTGGTTCTGGGTCAGCGGCGCTTGGAAGTCGGCAGTGAGCGACAACCCGACCGATGAGTTGGATATTCCCACCGGCTTTCGGGAGAGGAGTCCGAGTAAGGATTTTAGACTCTCCCTTTGTTCGGATACATTCTAAACTAATCTGATTTTGGGTTTCTTATTGTCATTGTTCCGGCGGCGGGCGACCTCGCTTTTGATTTCGCGATTGTCTGGGAGAAGATACGGAGTCTCCCTGACGACCGTACAGACGCTCGCCAAATTAAAAACGAAGCCTGCTGGTTGGCTGCTCGACTATTTCGCTACCCTCACCATCTAAAGGTTCCAGGTACGAACTTTTGCGATCTTCTTTGACATGTCGATCGCCTTGAGCGAGGAGGATTACTAACTTTCTTGTTTGTTTTATTTTGCAGAAATCCATTTTCCTTGTTTCCCAGAGCCTCCTGCTGCTATTGCCATGTCTAATCCGGGGGTCATGAACCGTCTTCGCCAAGAGAAAAAAGGTGAGTCGAGCTCCTTCTGCTCCTCCGCGACCGACCCCGTAGGCAAGATCTCTCCAGGAGCCTGTCGTCGAAGGGCGGGAGCCTCGGGAGGAGGAGCAACTTCGGCTTATCCGTACGAAACGGAGGACTGTGGAGCCCTCGGCCCCTGTTACTACAGACGAGCCGCCGATCTCTACGCCTCTGATTTCCGCGATTCCTCCGGTGGAGGGGTCTACGCCATCTTCAGCGTTTCTTCAGTCCATGGCGACTGCTGAGGCCGAGACTTCGCGTGGACGGCCGTTCTTCGGTCGTGACCCAGAGAAGGTCGAGAGGTAAGCCTGGTCGTTTTGCCAAGTTATGAAACTTGTGTAGGAAAAACACTTAGCTCTTTTGTCATTTGTGCAGGGTCCGCCATTCCGACCCGAATTGCTCGCCGATGGTGTTGGACTTCTTGTCGAGCAAAGCTCCTCGCGCGGTCAGCGATATTCCTTCTTACGTTGCTCGGGCTACTGCTTCCCACCAGAAGGCCTGGACGACCGATCTGGATGCCATCGCACGCCGGTAATCCGCTGACGCGATGCATTTTACTTTCGCATTGGCCCTTCAGACGGCGACGATGACAGCTCAGGCCGTGAAGGATTACGAGGGGCGGCCGTCCACTGCCCGTCTCCATACGGACCTTGAAACCTCCCAGAGACAAAACATTGAGTTTGCCGACCGACTCGCGGCCATGGAGAAGAGCTCTGCGGAGGCGGCTAAGCAAGCGAAGCGGGATGTTGACCGGGCGCGGGCGGCGACTGACCGGATGCGGGACCAGATGACGGAAGCCCGCAGGTCGCACGCGGCCGCGCAGAAGGAGGCCGACCAGCTGAAGGTGACCATCGCCCGACTGACTAGCGAGCTCACGTCCTCGAAGGAAGAGGTGGCCGCCAAAACTGTCGAGCTCGAGGGCGTGAGCCAAACGGTTGTGGAGTTGAAGGAAAAACTGAAGGCGACTGAGGCCGATCCCTTCACTAACGTGGAGTACGTCAGCGAATTCGCTTACTATATGGCTTATGCTGACGCGATCCGCGCCGCTAAGAGGGGAGGACTCGAGGTCGGCCCTTTGGCTGAAAATTTCAAAGCCTATGCGCTGGAGCATCCTCTGCAGCCTGACTTCACCGTGCCGATCCTCGACCATTCTGCGGATCTCGGGGTCGACTTGAGCTGGTACCCGTTGTCGGACAACCTTGTCCATCCGGGTGCCTCGGAGGATGGGGGTTCAGAGCCTGCTGCTGGCGACGGAACGGGCACCGATCTTTGAACTTATTTTTGCTTTTCACTTGTAATTTTTTGTAGCTTTCGTTGTACTTTTGCCTTCGGGCGACCGTGTTTGTATTTTTATTCCAAATGATGAAATAAAAGTCCGCTTCTCTGATTTCTTGCTTGTATGATTTTATACAAGTGTTTAAGGGACGATCGTTGTGTGTACAGCTCCAAGTGAATTGATAAACTCATATTGATAACTTTAGAACAATGTCGATCGTCGCACGTGTATTTGAGTAGAGACGATCGTGATATACATAGCTCCACCCTTCCCCCTTGTTTTTGTTTACTTAGTGAAAGTAAGGGGACGAAAATAAATCGTTTAGTGAGCGATCTTCAATTTTGCAGATTTCTCGAGGAAGGCCGTCCATCCCGGCCTAGAGGAACTGTGCACAGTCGCGGAGTTCGATGGAACAGACCTCCACGACCATGTCTTGTGCGCGAGCGACATTCCGTCTGATGGCAAACTTCTCGCGACTCACTTAATTGTAAGGGTCCTTCGTAGGCTGCGCCCGCCTCATATTTAAACGAAGGGCGATCGGTCTTGGTCTGGAAGAGTTCTTACACGGGGCGTCGTCGGATTAATCGACTCCACAACCGCGGCTTGATAGCACTTTTCTACCTCGGATCGTCATGTTAGATGGCGATCCTCGACGGTATACGTTGTGACGGGGGAAGGGATGCGTCGTATTGTCCGGATCCACCATGTTGGGTGATGGACCTTTGACGGCGGGCGAACGTGTCCACAAATCTGTTTTGGAGGGCCCTTTGGCTACGCCCGTCTCGTATTTAAACGAAGGGCGAGCGATCGCTGCCCAAAGGAACCTTGCATGGTCATAAAGAACGGTTCCATCGTCCTCCACAACTATGTCAGCACTTTTCTACCTCGGACCGTCATGTTAGATGGCGATCCTCGACGGTATACATTGTGTAAGGGGAGGCGATCGCTTGCTTAGGTCCTTCATGTTGATGACGAACTTTAGAGGGCAAACGAGTCATCCTCGTATTTGTTTTGGAGGGTCCTTCGGCTGCGCCCGCCTCGTATTTAAACGAAGGGCGAGTGGTCTCGGCCCAAAGGAACCTTGCATGGATGGATCGTCGTTTCATTGACCTCCGCGACCATGTCGACACTCTTCTACCTCGGATCGTCATGTTAGATGGCGATCCTCGATGGTATACGTTGTGCTGGGGAGGCGATCGCCTGCCTAGGTCCATCATGTTAGATGACGAACTTTAGAGGGCGAGCGAGTCATCCTCTTTTTCGAGGCGTTGCTCAGGCAGCAACCTTTGGTTTGACGTGGTGGGAATCAGGGAAAGACTTCCGAGGTTCCCACCTCTTGATTGAAGCATGTAGATCTGGCCGCCGAGGTTGATCGGGGGTTCGACTCGTATGAGTCTTCCGGCCTGTCGCGTTCGACTCTGGCGACCGTTTTGGGAGACTGGCGGGGCTCCGACTAAGCCAATAAACTGTTCAGCTTGCCCTCCTCGAACAATCGCCAGAGTTGTTTGAGGAGACCGCGACATTGGTTGGTGCTGTGACCGGGACTCTTCTGGTAATCACAAAATTTGTTGTGGTCCAGACGATCGTTCTCCCTTATCGCCTATGGCTTGCTTAGCGGTTCGCGCCCCTTGATAGCGTAAAAAATATGAGCCGGAGTTCGGTTTAACTTGTGGAGGAGATGGGCTTCCACCTCCTCGAAGGCCTTGAAATCACCGGGTGGCTTGGCGACCGCCTTGTTGGATTTGGAGATGCTATCTTTTGGACGGGAGGCGGCGTCTCCTCACCTAGGCTAATGGTGAGGAGCCTTTGCCTGGCCAGAAAATCGGCAGCCTTGGTGCGAAAGATCGCGTAGGTCGGAGGGATGTTCTTCATGAGGTGCCTAAACATGGATGAATGACCATAGAATCCCCCCAGGACCGAGTAGAGGGCGAGCTCGTCGCTGATGGGATCACCGGTGAGGACTATTTCATCCACCCGGTCGATGTAATCTGCGTCGGACTCGTCTTCCCCCTGCCTGATATTCATCATGCGGTGGGGGCCTTCCGGTCTGGCGACCTTGGCGGCGAAGTATGACGTGAAGTCACTAGCCAGTTTTTCAAAGGAATTGATTGATCGCCGTGGCAGTGAGACGTACCACCTATGGGCCAGTTCTCCCAACATTAACGGGAATATTCGGCACCTGGTCGCATCTGATGCCCCACACCCGGTCATATAGATCCGGAACTTGCTCAAGTGGGTCTCAGGGTCCGATCTCCCTTCATACAAAGGTGTTTGGGGAGGAGCGATCCTTGGTTGCACGGGGGCAAGCTCGATGTGGACCGCGAGTGGCTCACTCGGTCCGATGATCTTTCTACTATCGCTTGCCCCAGTTTCCATGAGTGCTTTCATCTCGTCGAGCTGGCGTTGCATAGCGGCCATCGCTGTGGCCTGACTGCTCGCGGCTAGGCGCTCGGAGCGGGAGCCGAGGCGATCAAGTACTGATCCCCTGGCTCCGCTGTCGATGTTGTCCTTGCCGCGTGGCTCGACTCTTCGGCGGATGGGGGCCAAACGACTGACCTGTATTTGGTTCGGAGTTGGGTATGCCGAACTCCTCTGACGGACTCGGATTCCGTCGTCTCGTGGTTGGGGCCAGAATGCCCCGGTCGCCACGATGGGTCGCTTTCTAGCCGGTTGAAGACGGAACTGTCCCACCTCGCGAGAGCCTTGCCTCGTGAATCGGGGCTTTCTGACAATCGCTCGACCAGTAACCCCTTGGGCTTCCGTTTGCCCGCGCGGCGGATGGACGAGGGGGTTATAGCGGGTGCTGCGCATGCTCTCCGTCGCTCTTTTAGGATGCCATAACCTCCTCGATCTGTTCCGCGGTTTGGAACTGGTCGAGCGAGCGTCTGGGGCCGTCCCTCAGGGGCGGGATCGAGAGTTTCGCGTCGCCGCGGCTACCCTCTGCCGTAGGTTGGGGCTCGGATTGAGCTAGAATATGACGTCTGGCGGATCGGAGAGTGGCTCTCTTTAATGTTGTGGCAGGCGTCATGATTCTGAAGGTTTTTCTTTGAAGAACAGTAAGTGTTTA
This sequence comes from Orobanche coerulescens, assembly GCA_033398695.1. NCBI lineage: Eukaryota > Viridiplantae > Streptophyta > Magnoliopsida > Lamiales > Orobanchaceae > Orobanche > Orobanche coerulescens. The sequence continues at coordinate 170,183,768 of CM065811.1, forward strand.
TTCAAGTATATGCTCCTGAGAACAGTGAGTGTTCTTTGAAACGGTCGGAATGAAAATGAAGGTAGATCCCCTTCCTCTAACGCCATTGTTACCCAAAATATTATTCGGAAGGGATTGCTGGAATGGATGATTAACAAACAAATGCGAGAGCACATTCGTGGGGAAGTAAATAACACAAGATTTGTCGGGGTTGTTAGTCCCGGGCTTGAATACTCTCGCGAGATATTATTAATATGAATACTTGGGAGTACAAATATTAATGTTAGAGTACAATTACAATGAGCGTAAAGACCCTAGTTATCCTAGCTCTTGAGTGCTGAAGATTGCCGGAAGAACTAGAGTTGATGCTCTGTGAGTTCTTGTAACAATGATGGAGTGCTGTGATGACTGTGAGAAATCGACGGTCTCTCACTGTGTGAATTAGCTGAGCTCTCGTATGGAAGTGATTTCTGAACTTGTGAACTTCTCAACTTCTGAACCTCTGAACCTCTCAACCTTTTGCTGAAGGTTTCCTATTTATAGGAGTGGAGGTCGCCGGGCGATCGCCTCTGCTGTATTATAATAAGCGGACGATCGTCTTTAGCACATGGGTTGGTCTCCTTAGAGTCCGCAGCAGCTACTGACAGCCGGATGCACGAACCAATGAGAAGACCACACGCGTCCGGAGTCACTGTCTTGGGAGGCCCCACCGAGGTCCTTTCGGCGGGTCTGTCGGTAGGTGAGGCCGTCCTTGTCACTGACAGCTGCTGATGGGCTAGAGTCAAAGATCCTTATTCTGCGGCGCCATTCGCGGATCTGCACGTGGGTCCTTGCTCCGAGATCCGGTCCTCGTAGATATGGCGGATGACGACCTTACACGTGGCATAGGACGGTCGTCCTTGGTCGGGCACCAGAGTCGATCGCTAGGTGCCAAGAGGCGATCGCCCTGGACCTCGATCGCTCGGTATCTGATCTCGGCCAGGACTCTTAGCTTGGCAAGTCTGCCTTGGATTATTTGATGCTGGTTTTGATCGCTCGGCCCTTATGTCGATCGCCGTCGAGGCGTATAAATCGCCGCACAACAAGGGGGAGTAGCAACATCGAAATAATCCTGAAGATTGGATCCGGAAGATCAATAGTTGCACTCCTCCCTAACTGAACATTTTCTTGCTACCTAGTATGTGGATTTTCTGACGTGACATGGACGTCACATCATAATGTCCAAGGGGCAGTGTTGTAAATTTGGAAGATTTAATATGCGAAATTCAGAGGATTTGATATGGACATTATTTATGGGCCAAGTATCGTGATAGACTTTTAGGGTTTGATATTCTAATATATATATCCATGTACTCAGTATTGTAAGACACACAAAAATATTTCAGAAAACATAGTGGAAAGTCCTGGCTTGGTACGCTCTCATGCGTAGTCATCAATTGGCGAACTGGGTCAACAAACTGGTGTTCTGTTTTTCGTTCTTTTCCTTGCAAAATTACAACAAATACCAACTTTTTAGTATTTTTTTATGACAACGGTTTATAAAAGCGACCCTAATGGTAGTTTCGAAATGTGCTATCAATTATTCATAAATTTTAAAATAATTTTTTTTTCATCTATCAAAAAATAATATCGAATTTTAAAATTTATCGAAAACTACTTATTTTTAAGTTAGGACTCGTTTGCTAAGTTGTATGGGATAAAGCTTGATAAGATTGACAGGGATTTCTTATACAATATAAGAAACTAATATCATATTTGTTACGATGTATTAAATTCTCTGCAAAATATAGATATCATGGTAGTTTATTGAATTTATTAGTTGCAGTATTGTTTAATATCACCTAATATCACCTCTTAGGTGGGATACGTAATACCAAAAATCAGTATTATTTATACGGGCCCGAATTTTATCAAGGACCCTATACTTTATAACAAACAAGATATAAAGATGTATTAGATATATTATACACCTTAATCACACATAGCAAACAAGCCCTTAGAGAATACCAAACCAATCATAATAAATTGCAAGATATTGTAATTTCAGAATATTTCGTTCGAACCCAGACCGGGCGGTCCAATCACCGGGTCGACATGAGTGGGTTTTATCCATTCGTAAAACACACACCAGAAGCTGACAAGCACCAAGAGCTGCAACTCCCTGTCCCTTCAAATTCTATCCAAGCGGGACTGTTCTGTACATCAGCAAACAGTCCTCTCTGATAATAAACCCTAAAATTTTTGAATGGACATTGAGGAAAAGCAAGCGGAGCACATTGAGGTTTTCGTGAAGCAGGCATCGAGTCTCAAGAGCGCTGGCACTTGCGAACGTCGTCGTTGAGGCCACTTCCCACCCCTCCCTCTTTGCTTTTTCCGAGATTCTCTCGGTTCCTAATCTCCTAGAGGTATGCTACGAGTGTCCTTGTTGCATTGCTGCTTTTTCTTTTTCTTTTTTGTTTCTTCCCATTTTTCATGTTGATTTTTGAAGAATTGTTGTTTTAGTGGCGTTCTGTAGTTTCCGAGCGTGATGATCTTGTTTTACTGCATTTTGATGGTTTTGTTTTGCATTTTTTCTAAGCTGCGCAGAGTAAGAATATCATTTTGCACAAGTAATTTGATTGTATCTATTCTATTCCTTTGTATTTTTCTTGTTTTCTGCTGAGAATTGTCTCGGATTTTATTCGTAGGTTTCTATGGTGCGTTGGGGCAAATACTTGATAGGATGTGGTTTATATGTCGAATGAGATTGAAACAATCCACTTACGATGGTAGAAAAATGCACTTTCGTGGAGCTTATAAACATGAATTTGTATAAGCAAATTAAATTAGTTTGTTTCCTAGACGATCTTATGGGTTCTGTAAGATGATTTACTTGATGTATAGGCTGTGATTTGAAGGAGAGATGGGGAATTTAAATTTGTTGAGGTCGGAGATGTGGGAAGGTGATTTAAGATAGTTGTCGAAATTTTTAATGATCCACTCTTGAAGGGTATGTTTGATGTGGGGGATTGGAGAACACGGATGGACCTTTTGTTTGGTATGAAGGAAAGTATGCTGGTTCGTTGTATTAGTGTATTATTTGAGTTACTGGTTTTGACCTTTTCCTTTGATATTAATGGTACATATTTTACTGAGCTGGTGGTCAAGATGGCAGCCCTTTTCTGCTAAACATTCAAAATAAAAATGGGGACTATTTGATCATTATTTTATCCTGTAGGCATTAATGTGCTGAAAGCAAACTGGCGGAAGAAAGGAATTTAAACATGAAAGTTCCGCTGATATATGAATAATGTATACTTCTCTAATTGTTTAGCTCTAATATTAATGATATCCACCAATCATAACTATGAATGAGATATAATATTTTGCTCTAGTTGATGTTCATTATTCATTATGTTCAATTGGTATTTGGTAATCATTTTAACTCCTTATTGGTAAATCTGTGTGGCATATATTCTTCTGTTATATATTAATAATTTTGATCGGTATATATTAGTAATTTTCTACTTGCGTGCAGCTTGAAGGAACTGAGAATGGTTTATTCCTTGATTTGCTTACCATGTTTGCACATGGTACATGGAGTGAATATAAGAGTAAGGCTTGATCTCTTCAATAATCATTTGTCGTAGTTAACCATTTTACTTCAACCTGCCTGGCCTATTCATTATGACTTAATCATTAGCTGTTATTTTATGTTTTTTCTTGAGGATATATATTTTTCTCATCCATTTAATGAAGCGCATGAGTTGTTTAAATAAGCCTGATGTTTGATGCAACTGCCTTCACATTTATGAACCTAATGCTACACTGAGAAGCTTAGTAGTTTTGTACACTATTCTCTTGACATGGAGCTGTGAATCAATGGTCTAGGTTAATTGACCAGTTTTCAGTAGAAATGTTAACCATATGCAATTGGTGTTTCTGGAGGTAGAGGCTCAATGTGGTTCCTAGTTGAAGCAAAATGCAGGAAGCATTTTTTTTAGATGTTGAGTCGAAGTTACTTACTCTAGTATCTCATGGTAATGGTAGAAGCGGGAGTTACTTTCAACATGATATAGAAAAGCGAGGCACTGCCACTGAGCAAGTGGTTTATGCACTTTGTGCTGCTCGGGGGAGTCATTCTAACTGTTGTTTTTCTCTAGGGGAAGTACATAACATGTATGTTTTATTTGCCCCAATATTCGAGCCTTCAGAAGACTTGAAAAGAATCGACTTCTCGAGCTCGAGTTCATGTGAAAGTTTTCAACTCGAGCTCATTTAAGCCTATATTGCATTCAAGAGCAAGTAAGCTGTAAGCATCGAGCCTTGCATCAGGTCATTTATCTTCTTTATGGTTGAGCTTATTTGAGCTTGAGCTCAAGTATGAGTATCTTCATTTGATATATCTAATCGTAAAATTTCCAAAATTAGTTAATAGTTACTGAGCAATCATATTACAACTCAGAGCTTATGAGTTGGACCCTCACATTAATGAAGCTTGAGTTTGAATCAAGTCTCGTTGGAGCTAGTAGCAAGGTCCTTGAGCTAATTTGACTTGTTTTGTTCCTCTAGTCTTAGTTATATTGATATAGTTGAATTTACGTCATCTGTGTGGCTAACACTAGTACTTAAAAAGCTTCAAATAAGATCATGGACAGAATTGTTTACGTGCAACGTGGATGAAGACGAATGTATATTTTCATTTTGGCACCATGGGTTATTAGTAACTATGGTTAATCACTTACGTAAAAATGAAAAACCAAACAAATATAAAATTGACTGGTTATGTCATGACTCACGAGTATGAGAATTGAATAAATTGCAAAATAAGCACCTACAGGAAATCGTAAATCGAAGAGTAGTTTGAACTGGAAACATCTGACCATATATAAAGTTAATAGTATTGGGATTAAATTTATTGGCTTATTGGACTACAGACATTCCTGTCAAAGTTCCTTTTTGTTGGCTTATTGGGCTATATATATTCCTGCCAAAGTTCCCTTTTGTTGGCTTATTGGGCTATAGACCTTCCTGTCAAAGTTCCCTTTTGTGTGTATATTCATTTTATTTTTGAGTTTATTATTGTGTCCCTGAACATCTTAGCACACTGATCAATGGGCGGCAGATATCTCTCTTTTTATGCTTGCATACTTATTTAACAGTGCTCGTGCTATGCTTTCATTAAGAAGAGTTCTCATTTGGACACTCACAAAAAGATCTGTTACAAGTATTCATATGTTGCTTCAGTTATTTTATGTTTACTTCTCCTTGTATAAGATGTGTAACTTATCACTGAAGCTAGTTTCCTCCCTGGATGCCTTTGACATTGATGTTCTGGTGCAGATGTTGCTAGCCGTCTCCCACAATTGGGTCCTGATCAAGTCCTCAAGCTGAAGCAACTGACTGTGCTTACTCTGGCTGAGACGAACAAGGTAGCCTGCCATGCATTTCTGTGTGTGTATCTAAGTATGTGATTTGTACTGCCTATTTTGAATATATGACAGTAATCTTTTTCATATTTTAACTGTTCTGTTGTCCGAGGTCAAAATTTTACTCATTCCAATATGTTTTTCTGGTTTAGTTTGGACGGTGCAAGTTTGAATCATTTTAATTATTTGTTTATGTTTTGACGGTAGAAAAGCCCATGGGATTTTATAACTTGATATGTGGAAAAAATTGTCGCATAAATTTATCTAGCTGATACTGAAGAATGTATGAAACCTTAGGAAGCACCGACACGGGGTACTCGTAGGGGTGCAGGTGCTGGTATGACAAATGGCATTTATGAGACAGGGGTACCGCGGGGACACAGCAAATTTATATATAATTATATATATATATATATAAGTATAGCCATAGGTAACATTCATATCATATGTATTTCTAAACCATAAACAATATTCATATTAACCCATTAATTCATCAAAAAGAAACATTTAATTTCTTCAGACGAGATTTAAACTACCAATTCTAAAGACTATTCTAAGATATTTATTTAAAGCATTTTATATTAGGATTCTATTTTATTTTTTATACCAGCCCCACTTTTTTTTTTGTGTGTAAAATTAGTAAGAAAATCCCTTGTCTTAAAAAAAAAACTCAGAAGTTGTGTCCCCGAAGTGTCCCCGTGTGTCCCCATATATTAAAAAAGGGCACACTTATTTTGGCATGTCTGGTGCGTATCCCACGTGTCCCCGGCATGTCCTGTAGTGTCTGACGTTAACCTCCTAGAAGTGTCGGTGCTTCGTAGATGAAACTAACGTTACAGACCGAGACTACTATTTGCCAAAAGATTTCCCGATTTTTATTAATTTATTACTATTAGTTATCTGGTCTTGTTTCTTGGCTTCACTTCTTTGTCGTGTGGTATCAAGCTTTGCAATACTAGTTTGTATAAGAAAGGTGTTGCCTTTGCATATATGTTTCCTGCTCACTTTCCTGCTGCCTGCTTATTTTTCTTAGATTTAGTTATTTAGGATGAAGTGAAACATATCTTTTGCATCTATGACTAGCCTTGCTGTATGGTTTGCTTCTGTTGTTTTATTGCTTGCCTATCACATGGTTTTGGTCTGAGTTATTGGAAGATGTTCTACTTCTCTGTTTACTGAGTTGCTTGGACCTCTTGAGCATTTTATTGCCCTTCGCACAGGTGTTGCCATATGATACATTGATGCAGGAATTGGATGTTTCGAATGTTCGTGAGTTGGAAGACTTTCTCATCAACGACTGCATGTATGTGGTAAGTTTTATGACTTTTGTTCACTGCCAATTATTTCAATTATCCGACGTGTATTGTCATTTCACTAACGAGAAGAACTTGCAATAAACAACAAAGTGTTTGTGGGCTGGGGGAGCCTGTCTTCTCTTTCTTTACATAAGTTTATCCCCATTGTTCTTCATTTTGCTTGCTGAATTCTTTACTTTGTTTTCAGAAAAATAGCCTAGTATCTTGAGTATAGAGTTTATACTGGACTATGGAGTTTGTTCATAACTATGCTTTTCTTGTTGCTGGTGTTGTAAGCAGGGGATAGTGAGAGGAAAGTTGGATCAGTCGCGAAGATTCTTTGAGGTCTTACTTTAACATTGTGGCTTGTTTGGATCTTCTGGTAGCTTTACGGTTTTCCTGGGTGGCAATTTGGTTGCTCATTGATGTGTTAATGTTCTTGTAGGTGCAATTTGCAGCAGGGAGGGATCTCAGACCCGAGCAATTGGGAAGTATGATTCACGTGCTAGCAAATTGGTAAATACCGCTGCGTAAAAAGATTCGAATCTTTTTATCGATTTTGTTCATACTAGTGCATTAAGGTTTCACATCATTTAGATTCTTTTTCGGTTTGGGTTTTAGTAACCAGGCTTAATTCTTGTGTCTGAAAATATGTATCCTGAAACCTTAAATCTCAGTTTTAAATATTAAATTAATAGTTTACAAAAATATTGATTCTGAAGCAGTATTTCTTTAAGTACTTCGCGAAAGTTGCAACAGTTTCTAATTCTGCCTCCTTTATTTTTGTTTTCCTTTTTCCTTTTTCCACATTTTGGCTTATGGTTAGCGTTTGTGTATTTGAATTTCGTCTGATAACTTCTTAGGCTGACCACATCAGACAATCTTCTTGTCTCTATTCAAGAGAAGATAGAATGGGCTGATAACATGATGGAGATGGGCAAGAAGCACAGGCAGGAGATGGATGAAAGGGTGGAAGAAGTGAAGAAGACACTATCTTTGAAGGTCAGTTAAAGTGAACTGTCCTCTTTTAAAAGGATCCTATTCTCAGTTTCAATATGTCCTTATTTGTGCCATTCTATGTGGGCAATTTAAATCATGAACCTTCATGAACCCGGGTCCATGTTATATTATGGACCCATGATGAATATATAAGAGATAAATGAGTAAATGACATAAGTACCCTGGTCAAGTCAATTCATCCGACTCATGCCTTGTATATTGCTTCTGGGTCCATGTTGCATCGTGAACTCGGGTCTATTATATAACAATTCCTCTATGTATAGCTTGCTGTCTGTATGTACATAATAAGAAGAACACGGACTAACTTTCAAAGTTACAAATATACCCCTGAGGCCTGATTCATTGCTAAATTAAGGGACTAATATGGAAGGGTTTTTTGAAATGTTGTTTGCTTATGAATGAGGTAAATGCAACACCAAATATAATCGAAGGGTTATCGGCTTGTGTAATTTAAACTGTCGTTTTTTTTTTTGGTAATTAGGTCAAACCTCATGTTTGTGTTTATAGTTTCTTCAATAGCCATTTGGATATACAAATGAGGTTTGGCTTTTATATAGCCTATCTGTGTGTTCAACATTATGTTACACTATTAATATTAGAAAGTCTCTCTCTCTCTCTCTCTCTCTCTCTCTCTCTCTCTCCACACACACACACACACACGGGACGGTTCCTACAACACATAAATTTTCTACATACAAATTTGACTCGAGATTACTTCTCGGTTGAATTTTTTTAATACAATTTGGTGGAGATAGTTTAGACAGGATGAAGACGTTTCCCACAAAATTTTATCAAAAAATCCCATCAGAAAGAGTGCCAAATAGTTTGCTCCGTAGTTTAGGTCCTTATTTGAAAATTTTCGATCGGACTATTTTGATGGAATTTTTTGATGAAATTTTGTGAAGTTGTACAAAAATATCTCCACCAAATTTCATTCAGAAATTTCATTCGGGAAGTAAGTTAGCCGGCTCATGTCAAATTTGTATGTCAAAATTTTCTGACGCATGAACCATCCCAATATATATTATTATATAGAGTTTGGGTCATTTATGAACTTTTTCTCCGGTGTATATGTGATGCTATTATCAGTTTTGCACCCAACGCCATATATATATATATATATGGCTGGGTTCATGGGTATGTTGGTCGATGTTGTCTTACTTACAAACTGTAAGCAGGCCGACATTGACTTGCCAGGGCATGACGAGATCTTTTCTGGACATGGCGGAGTGATGGACTATGACCAAGACCGTAATCGGCCCAAGAGGTAGTTGCATTTCATTCGAGACCAAAAAACTCCGTGAAAATGTATGCTAACACAGAGAGATTAGTGATCCTAAGTTTTTAGCTGGAAAAAAATAAAACAAAATCATATTTTTGTATTCTGCCTTTCTTGGAATTTTAGACCCAAAGGTTATCATTTTCGACTTCTCAACTTAAAATCAATATTTCAGCTTCCTTTTTCCAAACACACCACCAACTTCTGATTCTCAATTGCTTTTGTCAGCACAAGTTTATATTAAGCCTTGAATTGTTTTTTTTTCCAATGTGAATAATGCACAGGAGACGACATCCCATAGGTTGAAGAGAGATAAGTAAGGGAGATCATAGAATTCGAATGGATCAAGCAACTCGTGCTGTTTCTCCGGTTTCATGGCTTTTGCAACGGGATATGATTGTTGCTGTTGAAGATGAGGTATCTTGAGCCTCTGCAAAGAACTCCCCGATTATAGGTTAAGTCGACATCATTTGCTTGTGCGGCACCACTGTTTTTTTTTTTTTTTTTTTTGTTATGATCGATGTGCAGCATATTATATATATATATATAATATTTATGATATGTCAAATATTATAAGGAACGTTCGGAAAATTGCTGTTGTGCTTTGATGAATATATGAATATTTTTGACTAAATATTGAACTTCAACAAAACTATTGAGGAAGAAAAAATGTTTTCCAATCTGAGTTTTGACCTTTTTGGTATTTTTAACCTCAACGTGATTTTCGCCTTGCAACCTTAGACCAACTCGGGTTTTTGGTCGTATGGGCGAAAATTGCTAAATATTTTATTTATTGAACCGATCTTGGTTCATATTTTTTTTTTGGCCGTCCAGAGATACTTGGTCATTTCTTTTTTATGACACCTTATCTCTCACAACTTTAAATAATTTATATTCATATCACCACTTTACACATTACTTTTCAACTTTTCTTAAATTCGGTGCCGAAAAGCAAATGCTCAAGATGGGTGGGAAGGAGGGAGTATATTATTCTTGGGGTGCATTGCTTGACCAATGTCGAAAATTGAAGAGAGAAAAAATGGAAAACAGAATTTTCATTAAAAATAAACAATCCGAAGATTTTCATTAAAAATAAACAAAATTCCGACATAAGATTCTTGAATCATCGATCAGCATTATTAATTTATTTATATATATATATATTTTATATAAATATATATATAACTTTTCCATCTAATTATTCTGATACATAATTTAATCCGAACATAGTACAATAAGCTTGTACTGAAAGTGCAGCTACATGCTTCTTCTCCGTGCCTATCCACATCTTTTTAGTTGATCCTGTCGCCAAAAACCAAAGGGAAAACATTAAACAAACAAAACATATGATCCTACCTTATATTCCTCGGATTGCTTGAAACATGTTTCTAAGATAAAATATGTTTCGTCGATTATTTAAACGTTAACTTATAAGGATGGTGGCAATGGCAGCGGTATGGCCAGCGGTTTGGGCCATACCGGCAGTAAACACCGCCGCCACATGGGCGGTATGGCCCGGCGGTTTGCTTGAGCGGCAATTGATGCCTCAACGGTGTGTGTAGAGGTAGAGAAGAAAGCAATTTTTTTTTTCTTCTTGGAATGTGTCACATGCAGGTGTGTGGTCCTCCCGGTGCAATAACCAATATCAATGTTTTCAAAAATATAATTTATGAAAAAAAAAAAAGTTGGGAGGTATGAAAAAGGCATGGTTGCCACTAAAAAGGTGTTGAGAGGTATGAAAGAAGTATGGATGAAGTGGAATGAGGTAGAATGATATTATTGGTGGATTTGGGAGGTATGGATGATTTCGGGAGCATGACTGCCACCATTCTAAGTGATGCTTGAAAACACGTGCTACACATCCAAAATGAAAATAATAAAAATTTCTGTATAAAAATAATGAATTTAGTATTAGAAAATGATACTATATAAGCTGCAAATAATGCTGCAACTTAAAAAATATCATTTCTAATACTGAACAATATCGTTATTGAACTGTTCATTATAAGTGTTTGTGTAAATCTATATAGAGGGGACGAAAATCCGAACCTAACAACCATATCTGTAAAATTTAAATTTGTAAGTACGGAATTTTAAAAATAGTGCGGAGGGGTTAGGGGGGAGAAAGTGGAATAGGAAATCTAAAAGTTCAAATTTCCGGCTTTCAGATTTCCTATTCCATTTTGTATTCTACGGTTCATTCGAACGGCGTGTGTTCAAATAAAAATGACGCAACAAAAGAAAAAACCTCACTTGTCACAATCCACACTAGCCGAAATAGGAATGTCCAACTCAACACCACATTTAGTTGGCAAGCTCTGAGCCGCCGCATCCTTCAAGTCGGCACTATAGCGATTAGCGGCGGCCTTGACGCATCCGCAGCAAGTCCTCTTGTCCGCCGCCGTCTGCCCCATCTCCTTCACCGCCTTCACGCCGCCGCAGCATGCCGGCGATGGGCCGTCCGCGTGGCCGGTGAGGTAACTGACACATGGCACCAGAGCAACATCCACTTCACCACATGTTACAGCATGTACTCCTGACTGGACAGCCAAATATTGGAATATAGCAAGAAGTGCCATGACTGATAAAGCACCACCTTTCATTTTTTTTTTAATTGGAAATATCAAAATTATTTTTATTATTATTATTTATTTATTTATACTTCTTTTATTGTATGATGACTGTTGATTTTCTAGGGTGTGAGAGAGTATTTATAGCCTTTTTTTTTGGAGTTTGTTTTATGGGTGAATAAGCATACTGAGAAGCAGTTGTAAAAGGGCATTGACATGGCTTGAAATAGCAAAGATGATGAAATATTGAAACAGTTCTTATCAACTTTACAGTTTTGCTACCAAATTTTCTATTTTTCAGGCTTTAATTGTTCCTTTTTCTATAGGATTAGTTATAGATCTTTATTATCAGTATTTATAACTAAAGCAGATGGAAATCAATATTACAAAGTTGTGTTAAATATGAGATAAGAGAGAGCAACATTTATTTTATAACTAGTGGATAACTCGTGTCATAATAGCACGACGGACAGTGTCATAATTGGATTATAATTATCAAATTATCAGATTGTTTGATAGGAAAAATTGTTGGAAATGTTGCAAATAAAGAGGAAATGGGTTGTTTTGAGCAGTCCACTTGAGAGTCAATTTTGAGTGGGTTCGACTATGAGTTAAAGTCGGGACTTAGTTGGAATACGTAGTACCCGTACAAGGTTTCCAAAATATGTAAGAACACTCAAAATGATTGAGGTATGAATGAGACAAAATATTCCAAAGTGAACCCTTTAGAAATGGGTCTTGGGATGTTATCCCATATTGGAAAAAGAAGGGAAAATTGTGAGTATATAAAGAGATGTGGACAAACTCTTGTTCAAAAGTGAGACATGAGTGGATGTGTGTAGACGTGCCGCCGGGCCGAAACCGCCGGTTTCGGGCCTCGAATCGGCGGTCCTCGGTCCCCAAAACACAGGACCGAGCCCGGACTGTAAACTAGCCCGACCGCCCGTGCCGGGCTAGAAACCCGCCATCAGTGGCCGCTAAAATCAACCGGCCGGCCGCCAGCTTTTTTTTTAACTTTTATTATTATTATTTTTATTTTATTCTTGTATATTTATTACTTTTATGAATAGAAAATGATAATTCTTAATGTTTTGATTTTTTTTAAATATTTAAAAACTCATTAAATTGTTGAAAAATGAATAAGGAAAATTACAACAAATAAGTTTGCATTAAGAATGAGGAAAATTACAAATGAATAAGGACACAATAATTTTGCAAATGAATAAGGACACAATAATTTTGCATTAAGAATGAGGAAAATTACAACAAATAAGTTAAGCACAATTTAAGGAGTTTTACACTTGAATTCTTGAAATGAAAAAATTATAATAATAAAGGACTTGAGCTCTCTACTCCACATCCGATCGATCCGTCTCGGTGAAGGCTTCATCTTCGCTCTCATTTGCATAGTCCCATTCCGGTTCTTGAGCTCTAAGGTCGGCCCTACACCAATCATCGAGCAACATAGTAGCTTCAATGTTCGCCGGCTTCATCCTTGATCTTCTTTGATCTAGCATAAGTCCTCCTATGCTAAAGGCTTGTTCTACGGAAACGGTGGATGCCGGGACGACAAATAACTCCTTTGCAATGATGGAGAGTATTGGGTACTCCTCTCTCTTCGACCACCACTTCAACACATCGATCGACAGACCACTATCTTCAACACCAAATACAAAACGAGTTTGCAAGAACATATCTAATTCACTATTACCTTGCCCCATTGGAAGTTCATTGCTTCTATTTTGCATCATTCCATGCATTTGTTGAACTAAAGGATCACTTTCATTCATCTCAAAAGGAAAATCACATGAAGACATCATAGAAGAAGGCATTGTAGAAGAAGGAAAATCACTACCATGTTTTAATCTATATTCTTGAAAAAGAGATCTCAAACTCCTATCAATATCTATCTTGATTTGTGGCACGGAAGGAAGATCAAAGAAGGCCCCTTCACCATCAATTACAACATCACTCAAGTTCATTTGAGCAAAAGCATCATAATAAATACCAAGCATTTGACAAACACCATCATACTTCCATTTAGGATCTAAGCACTTAGCAAGCAAGAAAAACTAATTGCATTTAGTAGCATTATGAAAAACTTTTAACAAACGATACAAATCCATACATGAATCCCAATGACTCTCATTAAGAATTAATTGCATGCTTGAGAACTCTTTTCTAAAAAAATCGCATAAACAACTCTTATACTCTAGTGTACTATTAATCATCTCATAAGTAGAGTTCCAACGATGAGATACATCTAATTTGAAACAAGTATAAACAATACCCTTTGCACGACAATATTTTTGCCATTTTTTCCCCAAAGTTTTTGATTTGTGCAAATACTTAATGGCATTTTTAATAGGAACAACGGAATCTTGAAAAATACTAAGCCCATCTTGAACACATAAATTTAAAATATGACAAATACATCTAGAATGAAAATATTTTCCTTCAAATGATGGTGCACATGCTTCAACAAGTTCCGGAATACTAGCGGTGTTCGCCGATGCATTATCAAAACCAACGGAAAATACCTTGTTAACCAAACAATACTCATTCAAAACCGTAATAATAATTAAAGTAATATTTTGAGCCGTGTGAGGCTCTTCAAACTCCCTAAAGGCAATCAAACGTTTTTACATAATCCATTTTGCATCAATCCAATGACAAGTAATTCCCATGTAACTATTTTTATTATAAGCATCGGCCCAAACATCGGCACAAATAGAAACTTTTTGAGACAAACGAACTAAATATTTCATTAAATCTTGTTTTTTGTCAAAGCATTGTCTCCTAATTCTCTTAAGCATTTGAGTTCTAGCTACCTTGCTAACATTGGGCCCCAAACCATCTTTATAAGAAGCTTCATACGTTATTCTATCCGCATAATTAAAAGGTTGTTTTTCCATGGCACAATATCTAGCACAAGCATCTTCATATCGATTTTTTTTCAAATTTAAATAAAGCGGAAGAAGACATACCCGTCGCCGAAGTTGAACTAGTACCTCGAATTTGCGTTTGAGAAGTAGATATTCCGTACTCGAACGGATGAAACCCCTCCATGTGCCTTTGTAGTGTTCCGTAGCCTACCTTCTCGATCCATTTGTAGTGTTTTGTGCAATAGTTGCAATAAGCAATGAATCTCCTTCGACCATCAGATATAGGAGGTTCTCCTTCGTTGATAGGAGCCAATTCTCTTTTAAAATGTTTAACGAAGATTTCGGACTTGAGAGGCTTAGGCTTACTTGTTGGCGGAGGAGGAGGTTGGTTTTGTTCGTCTTCTTCGTGCTCTTCGTCCTCTTCATGTTCATCATTATTTGTTGAGCCACGAAATTCGTATCCCGTGCTCTCCATCATATGAACCATCTCTTCAAATCGGGCATCTTCTTCGGATTGAATTCGTTCGGCGACTTGTCTAGAAATTTCCTCCGCCAAATCGGCCCTTCTAGGCCTTTGACTTTGAAAATTTCCTCCTTCACTTCGTTGGCCAAGTTCAATGGCCTTGCCCTTGCCCTTGTTGTTGTTGTTCTTTGAGGTAGACATGGAGATAGTAGACTAGAGAGTATAATGTAGAGAGAGTAGAGATTGAAATTTGAGAGAGAATTAGAGTGTGATTATTGGTGAATTTTGAGTTAGGAAGATGTAGTATTTATAGTGGGGATGGTAGGGGAAAGGGGGGATTAATGGGGAAGTTTGGGGGGTGGAAGGAGGCTGCCAACGGCTATTTTGTGATAGAGCCGTTGGCATGGCAGGCTTGGCAGCAGTCACTGGACTGCTGCTATTTTTTTTCCTGATTTTCCCGTTAGGCCCGTCGGTCCCGGCCCGGTCTGGCGGGCCGATGCGAACCGACTGGCCTTTTAGGACCGGCGGGCCCTAACCGTCGGTCCTCGGTCCCAATTTCCCCGACCCTAGCCCAACCCTAGCTTTTCGGTCCCAGTTCGGTTCGGGCCCGTTGACCGGCGGGCCTAGGCTAAAATCGTTGACTTAGGGCCGGTTTCGGGCCAAAACCGGCGGGCCTGAAAGCCCAGGTACGTCTAGATGTGTGACTAGGTGCCCCTCGCGCACACATACACGCGCGCCGCCGCCGTCCGTCCGGCCGGCCGGCTCGGCTCGAGTAGAAGGGCGATTTGGGCAAAGCGTCTCAAAGTTATCTTTTTACTGTAATTTTATTTGACAAAAATTCATTTTGCTAAACCGCCTCAATTATAAATTCAAATTTTCGGATTAGGATAAATATCAAATTAATTGATAATTATCGAATTAATATATTAGGATAACTATCAAGTTATTTGATAATTATCGAACTAATATATTAATAGATTAGGATAAGTGGTGAAGAGACCAATCCTAATTAGAGTTCCTCCAGCACATGTCTCTCTCTCATCTTCACTTATAAATACAGATGTGAGGGGTCTGATTTTTTAAGAGAGAGAAAAAAAATCGTTCGTTTTTCCAGCCGAAATTTCGAGTTCGTTTCTTTTTCAGAAATAATTTATCTTCATATTTTCGGTTGCGTCGGTGGTAGTTCAGATTTTATTCTACTTCGCTGAGGGTGCGATGATCGATGTATCAACGCATCGAGATGTTGTTTTATCCTGGGAGGCAGACGCTATACACTGTGGTGGAGGCGAATTTGCTTTAAGGAGACAGATTTCCTGGACTCAACATCGCCCATCTTCGAATTTATTTCCTTGAATTACTTATATATATATATTATTGTGGGAATCAATGTTTTAATACCAAATCATAAAATTGACAAGTTTTATATCCACATTCATAAGAGTACAAGTTTGTAGTACCATTTTGAGTAAAAAGACTAAAATGTCTTCCCAAAAGTTGTAATGTTGATTTTCTCTTCTTTTTTTATTTTATTTAATTTAAACTACTTTTCTTTTCCATTTTTCTCATCTGCTCAAAGCCGATCATTAATGTCCAATAACCAAAATTTAACTACAACATATACATCAAAACAACACAACCATTTTTGACAAAGGGTCTCTCAAAAATCTTATAAAAATCACAAGACTATTCGAAAAGAAAAGTTGACGTTCAAATTGGACTTCATTTGTCGTGTTTCTGGGTTCATAAAGAAGGTATGCATCAATACTTTACCGCTGGAATTTTTTTTTCCGACAAGTTCTTACGAACATGATCGCTGCACAGGATAGGATTAGTTTTTGATCTTTATCATCGGTATTTATAACTAAAGCAGATGGAAACCAATATTATAAAGTTGTGTTAAATATGAGATAAGAGAGAGCACCATTTATTTTATAACTAGTGGATAACTCGTGTCATAATAGCACGACAGACGGTGTTATAATTGGATTATAATTATCACATTACCAGACTGTTTTGATAGAAAAAACATAGTGGTTGCTGGTGGCAAAAAGAAAAGGACGGCGGCATCTCACGAGAGAGCAAGTCGGCATATGCCGGCTGAAAGAAAAAAGTTGCGGCCGTAGATCTGCCAGCAGCCCCGATGGAGAGCCGCCAACAGGCTAGTCCAAAAAAGAAAGAAAAAGAAAAAAAATTTGCTAGGCAGGCTGCCGCCAAAAAAAAAAAGAAAAGAAAAACTACCACCCAGTGGCAGCCACCGACCCGTTGTAGGTCCGCCGTCCCGTCAGGAACTATTTTTTTTAAGATTAGTTGTCCCTTTAGTTTAATATTAACTGATAGTTTTAGAAATTTATTATTGTCGGACATTTGATGTTATTTTAACATAAAGAATATGAGTAAAGTGGTCCTTTGAGGTGCAAACTACAACAACAATCAAAAAATACCACTGCGCTTTATGTTATAGGCTAGAGATAATCATTGTCATATGACACGGTGACGGTGCCATAATTAAATTAAAATAATCAGATTATTAGATAACTTTGCTAGAAAAAAATATATGGGCTCTCGGAGGTATGCCGACGACGGCCACACTGAAAAAAAAGTTGTCCGATAAAAATAAATTATTTGAAACGAGTTGTACCTTCATTAAAATGACAAAAAAATAAATTGTACCTTAATCACAGATTTTTTTAAGTGGGATAAAAGAAATATTTATTGAGAGAAATGGGGTTATAAAATTAACATTGGTCCCTAGTGACCGGAATATATTATAAATTAAGAAAGGTTATTACTTTAGAGAAATAACAGAGTGTCAAACTCGTCGAAATTCGACGAAAAACCACATTACGTTGTAACTTCTAAGTATAAATAAAATAAACAAATTAATATTTAGATAGAGTTCAATCATCTGGAATCATTTACCGCGGCGAACGGCGATGAATCGAAATAATAAGGTTAGAGTTCGGCCACCAGAACCCGTTTAGAATTTATATCCTTTTTGTAACGGTTTCAAAGATATTTATCATTTTGCATACAAAAGTTATTTACAACTAAGTTAATGGTTAACTACTATTAATATTTATCTATTTGCATAAATATATATTATAACATTTTTAAATAATTGAGATTTTTGTAATATTTTTTTTTTGAAACAGCTTATATATAAAAACTAGCAAGAAGCTAGAAAACAAATTACAAGATATTAATTGGGTTTTTAAGCCAATCAATCCTATTACCTACAAATTTCTTACTACGATTAGACACCCAAAGAAACGAAAACTCCTTAATAGAGTCGACAATTCTATCCTTTCTAAACTTATTTGTACCAAAAACCGTAGCATTTCTGAAACGCCATAAGACCCAAATTGTGGTGAAGATCACTGATTCAATAAGCTTCTTTCGTTTTGCTATCATGTTAGATGATTCAAGCCAAGCAAAAATGTCTGTAATGGAATGCATAACAAGATGTGGAATTTGAAGCCAAACTTCAATCGCATTCCATGTTCGGTCCGCCACTTCACAAGAGCAGAAAATATGGTTTATACTTTCCGTTTCCAACGAGCATACCGGACACAAGGTAGATGGGATGTCCATACCTCTATTCAGCAAGTTTAGCCTCGTGGGGATTCGATCTAACAAAACCCGCCATACCAGAATATTTACTTTCCTTGGGACAAGATTATTCCAACAAGTTGGAGTCGGAGATGATGGAAGGACAGCTTTATCGATCCAACATCTAGTTGATTTAACCGAAAACAACCCTTGAGGATCAAGGCTCCACCACCAACGATCTCTACCTTCCGAGCAAGAAAAGTTCACAAGTAAAGATGTCAATTTCGATAATTGAGACTGCTCGATACCACCTCTCACTATTCTTCGCCAGCTCCAAGACCAACCCGTAGCAGACCATCGATCAGAAATGTTTGCATCTTTGCAAGTTTCTAATGCATAAAGGCGAGGAAACCGAGCCGCTAAAATCTGATTATCGATCCAAACATCATCCCAAAAACGGGTATTTGAGCCGTTACCCACTCGTTTTTGAATGAATGTAGATGGAATTACCTGTTTAGAGATTAACCTTGAGACAGCTGCTAAGATTCTGGACCATGGACTTGTACCTGAAACATGGAAATTTGCATTCCTGAATCCACCATTCACCCCATATTTATGCTTGATGAACCGGACCCAAATTGTATTTTCTTCGTGAGCAAAACGCCATCTCCATTTAAGAAGAAGAGAAAGATTAAATCCAACCAAGCTACCAATATCTAGACCTCCTTGAGAATAAGATGCCATAACAGCATCCCAATTAATCCAGGCCATTTTCTTTTTTTCTGAGTTACCGCCCCCAAAAAAATTTGAACGAATGGACTCCAATTTCTTAGCAATTCCAACCGGCATGACAAATATAGATAGCAAATAAATTCCCAACGAACCAAGCACTGTTTTTAAAAGCATTGATCGACCGCCGATAGATAAGGTATTAACTTTCCATTTAGAAAGTTTTGATTTCAATCGATTTATTAGAGTATCCCAAGCTTTGACCTTAGCCATATTATCACCAACAGGAAGGCCAAGATAAATGAAAGGAACTCTCCCGGGTCGACACCCCACAGAATCCGCCATGTTAATAACCTCCTGGTTGCTTACCCCGACACCATAGAGATTCGATTTTGCTAAGTTGATTTTGAGCCTCGATGCCAAAAAGAAGAAATATAGAATTATAACCAGGTTTTCAATGTTTGAAGTTGACCAGTCCCCAAGAAAAAGTACATCATCCGCATAAAACAGATGAGAGATTTCCAAATTTGGATGTCCCAATTGGAATACCACCAAAAAGATTAGATGCCTTTGCATCTTCCATGGCAACATGTAAACCTTCCATAGCAATAATAAAAAGAAAGGGTGAGAGCGGATCAACTTGACGAAGACCGCGATGTAACGAAAATTCTTGAGTGGGGCTGCCATTAATAAGTATCGAAGATCTAGCAGAGGTAAGACAAACCCGAATCCAGTTACGCCAACGTGATGGAAAATGCATGAAATCCATCATCCTATCAAGAAAATCCCAACTTATTCAATAAAGTCACCAAAACTGATTAGGATTCTTAACAAAATAAATATTTGAATATTCTCATTATTCATTTTACACAATCAAGCATCTATCAATTATCACCTTTTTACTAAATATATTTACACGAGTAGCTAATACAATCAACTAGTGTTATCACGTATCAACTAATACAATTCGTTATAGCTATCCGCTAATTGGCAAACATGACCACAATCTTGTTTTGTATACATCAAATAACAAATTGAATAAAACACGATAAAATAAAATAAAAGATAGTATTTATTGTATATATGAATGACAATGTGTAAGCACTCATTCATTCATGAGTGTACAAGTATTTTGTCTATTTATGATATACATACTCAAATCTCATTAAAGATGTTAATATTTTTATTCATACTAATCATGAAACACCACCACTTAGAACCACCATTAATTTCTCAGAGCTATAGGGGATTGCAAAAAAAAAAAATCGGACAACCTTTGTAGTTAGTATGTTGATGATGCTCACTCCAACTTTGTTGGGTTATTATCTATTCTAGTAACGAATATTTCTCTAAAATCTATGTTTTACTTAATTTCTTATTGCATACTTGATAAATAATAATTTCGCGATTCCAATTATGGAGTTGGACGATTGGACGCAATGCTCTACTAATGGTTGAGAATTTGAATATATGTATGGAATCTAGGATATTATTTTATATTTGTATAAATATATATTATATATTTATCTGGATATCAAATATTTATTATTATAGGAAAAATTTAAAAGTTAAAAATTTAATAAGTTTATTTTGTATTCGATAAGTTACTAATTAAATTAAAAATTAAATACTAATTTTACTACATAGTAATATTTATGTAGCCTTCAATTAGAATTGCTATTTTACAAAATAGAAAAAGTATTTGATCATTGAATACACACTCTTGTGCGTCTTAATTACCAAACATTTTAATTACAACATGTCCAAAATTTTAATTATCAAAAATAAATATACAAAATATTTTAAATTAAATATCAATCTTACTAAATTATTTTAATTAACAAAATTGAGGATTGAATATACAAAATTGTCTGTCTTATTCTAAAGATATGATAATTAAAACACGTTAATTGGTACTTTTAAATTTGGTAACTATAATAAAATTTCCATCATATATTCTTTTTCAATTTAATATAAATTATAAATAGATTGATTATTATGTAGCAATAAAAAATGAAGTGTAATAAGTGTGGGATTTAATTGAACAATAGAACATGATGTAGCGGTGGACATCTAATTTTTTTACATTTATCGAATGAATTACAAAATTAATATATAAAGGAGATAATAGATAATTCTATTGTACTCCCTCCACTTTTAAATAGATGTCATTTTAGACTTTTGTAATGTTGACGTCTGGTTTGGTCAACGTCACGTGTGCTGATCTGGACAAATGGATCGAAGACACGTAGAAAATAATAAATAAGATGGAAGATGTTTGATCACTAAATTTTATTAATGACCTTTTGATAGAATAGAGACGAGCAGAATAATGTGTGCCGGTCTATCTTGTTTGCTTGTTAATTACAAGTCTTTATCGTTCTTTTACAGTCTATCTCAAATCTCTCCTTTTTCTCTCTCTCTTATTAATGCTAAAAATCCAAAGATCCCCTTTTCACTGTACATTTCTTCTATATATAGACAATTTGGGCCAGTGGAGAGACGACAGCTGGCGAATGTTTGGGGAATATGCCCATAACACTTGTCAGTCAGCATTCAAGTCTTGGACACGTGGCGGCCTCTAAGGAGTGCCTTGGGAAGGGGCGTGACTGCATGCGTTAATTTGCATGCGGGTCTGTCTTGCCGACTTTTGGTGATGTCTATCCGATGGGGTCGGTCCTCGGGTCCCCCGCCGTTCAGGTCGGTCTTGCCGTAATCTTGAATCGGGACATTTTTGTCCTTTCTCTGCTCGGCCTTCCTGGATCATATACCGGGTCGGCCTTGGAGTCACCGTCCGGTCCGGTTTTTAGCGAGCCCGGTTGGAAATCGGGTTTTTTGTCCGGTCCGACTTCAGGTTCTGCTCGGCCGGTTTAGCTGTCTGGAGTGCCTACGTGGATTCTGAGTAGGATGGACTACCAACAAGGGCCCCCGAGTCCAGGGCCGTGCCGAGCTGGCCGGGGCTGGAGTCGTTTGATGTTGAGACCGATCCGATTTGTGGGAGGATAAGACCTTTCGAATAGACGTCTCTTCGGGAGTCGCATCGAATCGCTTCCCTGGTCTTTAGGTGTCATCATGTGGGGGACGCGTGGCACAAGCAGACTGGGCGGCGCGCTCACGCGTTCTCGAACTTTGCGACGGTTCAGTAGGAATTGTCTCCTCACGCGCTTGGCATTTAATACCTTTATTTTTCTATAAATAGAGCCCGTCTTCTCCTTCGGTGTTCCCTTCGCCATTTTTACGTGTTTGTTGCAGAGAGAACTTTTCCGGTTGTTTTTCTTTCTCTTCCGATTTCACAGAATTTTCCGGTAAGCTCGCTTTTCTTTCTCTTTTTCTTCTTTATTTAAGATGTCGGAGACAAGGGGCGAGACCGAGGCGGTTTTGACTGTGTCGCCGAATCGCATGGGTGTGGCGGATCTATCGATAGGCGAAGCTCCCGTTGACTGGAGTGTTGAGGAAGAAGGAGACGAATTTGTGAAGTCGCCGGGATCTGCGGAAGTGGAGATGGTGGCGCCGCTGACAGTCGTCGGAGAGACTCAGGCGGAGGAGAGAGTCGAGCCGGTGGTGGCTCGGACTCGCCCTCGTCCGTCCCCTTTCGTGGAGGCGGAGTGGGATTCAGCTTCGATTCCGAGTACCGTTACGGAGGAACAATTGGCGGCCTGACGGCTGCGATTTAAAATTCCGGCGAGGGTGCGGATGTTTGCTCCGAATCCCGAGGAGAGGCCCCTGATCGCCCGTCGGTTGGCCAGCGGTGTATTACCGCTTTACTTGGCCGGCTTTCCGCTTAGCTGACTTTTTCCCGGTGGCTAAGGCAGTGGGGCCTTCCTGTCCCCCAGATTCATTCGAATTCCTGGGCTCGGGTGGTGGGCCTTTTTAGTCTTTTTAATCAGCACGGCTGGCCCGAGCCCAGCTTTGAGGAGTTCAACAGCCTCTACCTATGGAGGTCGGTTGGTAGATCCGGCTCGGGCTGGTTTTATCTGACGGACCGGCATGCTATGCACAAGGAGTTAGTGGGGGTACCCGAGACCATCCACAGCTGGAAGGAACAGTGGTTCTTTATTGGGGGGCCGTGGAGGAGCTCTTTGGATGAGTGGGAGCCGGGGGTGATAGATGCCGAGCTGCGGGTCCCTGAGCATTTTACGGCCAAAATGAGTGAGTGTCGTATTTTTTATTCTTGTTCCTTTTTTTATCTAACGCTCATCATTTGTTGCATGTGCAGAACGCATTCCGGCGCCCGAGACCTCTCCCGACTTCGACGATCGGGTCGAGCAGCTTTTGGATCTTCCCCTTGAACACAAGAAGTCTCATCTTTTAGTGACCGAGGAAAACCTTTGGGCGGCCGGACTTAGATCGACCGATCCGAGTACAATGTCTTCTTCAGGTAGCCCTCTTTTCTAATTATTTTTTTTTGACATGTCTTTCTTTTTCAGCTTCCAAGGCCAAAACTTCGTCCGGGCGGAAGGAGACGGCCGCGCAGCGTGTGGCGAGGCTGGCAGCTGAGGCCGCCGAGCGGAGGGAGCGGGCCGGGAAACGCAAGAGGGTGGAGACCGGGCCTGAGGACAGTGCGAACAAGGCTGAGGGTTTGTCTCGCTCTCGGTCGTCGTGCCTGGCCCGACTTCGTCTCGGCGGATCGGGAGGAGCCCGTCATTGACCTAGAGGGCCATTATCTCCCGGTAAACCAGGAGCGGGTGGAGCCGTGTGACCAGATGAAGGGGCGACGGCCGCGCTGGTTCCTTGACTATGTCCGGGCCGCTACCCCGACTCCTGAGATGCTCAATCGGGTCCCTCCTGTGCTGGCTGTCTCTAGTCATATTCCGATCAGGGGTTGGACGCCCAAGCTGGAAATGATGACTAATGATATGGATCCGGTTGAGCAGATCCAGTTTGGAAATGCCCTGGTCGGCCGGGCCATGTGCACCTACGTGAAGGCCTCCAATGAGTTTCTGGCCTCAACCGAGAAACACAAGAAGATGGAGGCCGATCTCAAAGCTCTGCAGGAGGAGCATCACATATGCCCTTCCTTGATCAAGTCTCTAGAGGGGGAGATAACCTCCATGAGGGGCGAGATGGAGCTCCTGGACAGTCGGGCCCTCCAGGCCGACATATGGAAGCTGAAGGCCGAGGAGATGACCGATGCGGCCGAGCGGGCGCAAAAGCAGTGCTTGGATATCCGGGCCGAGCACGAGGCTTATTTGAAGGAGACTAAGGCCCAAGTTGAAAGCCTGACCGAGCGTATCAACACTTGCGAGGCTTCGAGCTACGCTAGGGGCCATGCCGAAGGGGTGGAGGCCTTCAAGGAGACACCTGCCTTTGAGGAGCTGATCAATCTGAACTACGTCTCCACTTGTTACGAGATTTTAGATCTCATGAAAGGTGGTAAGACCGTTCAGGAGATTGAGGCTTACATCACCTCTCAAGCGGCCGACCTTCATGTTGACATTGCTGGGGCCGACGAGCCAAAGGTTGCCGAGGATGAGGATGCCGGTCGGGCTCCGCAAGGCGAAGGCGAGGGGCAATCCTTTCAGGCGGCCGGACAGGATGGTGGGGCCGAGTAGTTTCCTTTAGATTTTGCTTCTAGCATGGCCTACGTGCCCATTTTTGTCTTTCTTTTGTTTCATCTGATGTACGGCATGCGTGCCAACCTGTCTTGGTCTTTTGTAATCGTTTGTATTTTGCAGCAACGACTTGATTAAATAAAATCTTCCTTGCAGTTTTCGTTGTTCTTTTTATTGTTCTTGGTTGATCGCGCTGAGGCGAGCTCGGTCTTATAGTGCCGAGGGAGCCGATCTTATGAGGTGCCGAGACGAGCTCGGTCTTATAGTGCCGGGGGAGCCGGTCTTATGAGGCGTCGAGACGAGCTCGGTCTTATAGTGCCGGGGGAGCCGGTCATTCGAGGTGCCGAGAGGAGCTCGGTCTTATAGTGCCGGAGGATCCGGTCATTCGAGGTGCCGAGACGAGCTCGGTCTTATAGTGCCGGGGGAGCCGGTCATTCGAGGTGCCGAGACGAGCTCGGTCTTATAGTGCCGGAGGAGCCGGTCATTCGAGGTGCCGAGACGAGCTCGGTCTTATAGTGCCGGAGGAGCCGGTCATTCGAGGCGCCGAGACGAGCTCGGTCTTATAAAGGCCGGGAGCCATTATTCGAGGTGCCGAGACGAGCTCGGTCTTATAGTGCCTGGGAGCCTTCTAATGAGGTGTACCAATATTAAAAAATGGAATAACATCAAATTTTTATTGATAATACCTTTTTAAATACATAGCGTTCCACGGGTAAGTTAATCTTTGGCCGTTCAGATATTCCAGCCGGTGGGCTCCATTCTGAAGGACTTCACTAACTTTATACGGTCCTTCCCATTTGGGCTTGAGCGGTCCGGGATCCGGGCCCAACACCCTCTTAAGGACTAGGTCGCCGACCTGGAAGCTTCTCGGGTGAACCTTGGAGTTGTAATATTTTTCACTCCTTCTTTTGTAGACGGCGTTTCGCATTTCTGCCTGAGCCCGTTTTTCGGCAAGGAGGTTCAGGTTCACTTGGAGGGCCAAGTCGTTATCCTGTTTTTCAAAATGTGCTACTCGGTAGGTAGGTGCCCCGATTTCGACCGGGATAACGGCTTCAGAGCCGAAAGCCAAGGAGAAAGGCGTTTCCCCGGTGGCGGATCTATGCGTTGTTCGGTAGGCCCATAGGGTCCCGGGGAGCTCCTCTGGCCAAGAACCCTTGAGTTCCTCGAGGCGAGTCTTGAGATGTTGCTTTAAGATCTTGTTGACCGCCTCGACCTGCCCGTTGGATTGTGGATAGTAGGGCGTGGAAAAGTTATTTCGTATTTGGAGGCCGTCGCAGAAGCTCTAACTTCTTATTGTCAAATTGTTTCGCATTATCCGAGACAATGGATTGAGGGATCCCGAACCGGCATATGATTGACTTCCATATAAAGTCGACTATCTTCTGTTCGGTTGTTCGTGCCATAGGTTCGGCCTCGGCCCATTTCGTAAAATAATCAATTGCGACGATTGCGTATTGCACTCCTCCCCGTCCCTTAGGCAGAGGGCCGATCAAGTCGATTCCCCATTTGGCGAATGGCCATGGACAATATACGGACGTGAGGGTTTCCGGTGGGGATCGGATCTGCGGAGCAAAGATTTGGCACCAGACGCACTTCCGTACGAGCGCAATGGCATTTTTTTTGAGATTGGGCCAATAGTAGCCTTGTCGGATTAACTTATAGGCCAATGCCTGGCCGCCGGAGTGGTTTCCGCAGATACCCCCGTGCACCTCCTTGAGGGCATATTCGGCTTCTGATTCGGACAGGCACTTCAGCAGCGGAACCGAATATCCTCTTTTATATAATGCTCCGTCCACGATAGTGAACCGGGCAGACTGAGTTCGTAGGGATCTTGCTTGAGCTCGGTCTTCGGGTAAAATGCCGCTTTGAAGGTATTGCATTATAGGCTGCATCCACCCTCGCGGTTCTGACTGTTCTGCTGCTCGGATTTCGGCCATTTCCAGGGCTGATGAGGCGTGATACCCTATGCTGACCTCATCCATATGCTCGGCCCCGGAGCTAGATGCGAGTTTGGCCAAAGAGTCGGCCTGGATGTTTTCCGTTCTGGGAATATGTTGTATTGTTCCCTGAAAATCTTGCAGCCGGGCCCGTGCCAGGCTGAGGTACTTAACCAGTTTGGGCTCTTTGGCTTCGTATTCGCCGTTGATCTGGTTGACCACCAACTGAGAATCACTCAGGATGGTGAGGCGGGTAAGGCCGAGGGAGGTCGCCATTTTTAGACCAGCCAAGAGAGCTTCGTATTCTGCCTCATTATTGGTGGTTGGGAAATTTAGGCGAATAGCCGAGCAGAACAGGCGCTGGTCGGGACTAACGAGGACTATTCCCGCACCCGATCGGTCAGCGGTAGAGGACCCATCCACATAGAGTGACCATTTTTCTGATCGGTCGTCCTCCTGAGCGATCGTGGGCGTGAACTCTGCAATGAAGTCCGCAAGGGCTTGTCCCTTTATAGCAGTGCGCGATTCGTAAGCTATGTCAAACTGTCCGAGTTCGACGGCCCATTTTACCATCCGGCCAGAAACATCAGGTCGGTGCATAACCTGTTTTAATGGATAGTTGGTTAAGACGACTACCTGATGTTCCAAAAAGTAGGGTCTCAACTTCCAGGATGCCATTATGAGCGCATATGCCAATTTTTCCATTGGGGCATATCTGAGCTCGGCATCATGAAGGGCCTGACTCACATAATAAACCGGATGTTGCACCGCATTCTCCGTTCGAATCAGAGCGGCGCTGATTGCGGAGTCGGAGACCGCGAGATATAAGTTAAGAAGTTCCCCTCGGGTCGGTCTCTGCAAGGTCGGGGCTTCCGCTAGGACTTTCTTGATAGCTTCGAAGGCTTTTTGGCAAGGTTCTGTCCATTGAAAATCCTTGTTCTTTTTTATCGCCTCAAAGAAAGGTTTGCATTTATCCGTTGAGCGAGAGATAAAACGGCTCAGTGCGGCTAGGCGGCCAGTTAGGCTTTGCACCTTTTTGACCAAGTTTAGAGGAACAAGCTCGGCTACTGCCTTAATTTTATCGGGGTTGAACATTTCTTCGGATTTAACTTCATCTTATACTCCCGCAAAATAGCAAACATTTTATTGAGGTCATGTACATGGTCGGCCGAGCGCAGAGATTTAACTAACATGTCATCTACATATACTTCCATAGTATGACCTATCAAGCTATTGAATATTTTATTTACCAGGCGTTGATATGTCGCGCCGGCATGCTTGAGCCCGAAAGGCATCATCCGGTAGCAGTATAAGCCGCGGGCCGAGTAGAAGGAGGTGTTTTCCTCATCGGCGGGATGCATTGGGATCTGGTTGTATCCATGTTACGCATCCATAAAGCTCATTAGCTCGTGCCCGGCCGTTGCATCCACCATGTAGTCGATATGGGGGAGCGGGTAGCTATCTTTCGGGCAGGCTTTGTTCAGGTTGGAGAAGTCAATGCAGAGCCTCCATAGCCCGGTCGGCTTTTTTACCAGGACCGGGTTGGCTACCCAGGTCGGGTATTGGGCTTCCCGAATAAACCCGTTATCAATTAGCTTTTCTACCTTTTCTTCCAGCCCTTTCTATCGTTCCGGCCCCATTTTCCTTCTCTTCTGAACAACCGGCTTTGAGTTGGGGTCGATGTTCAGTCGGTGGCATGCCAGTTCCGGATCAATCCCCAACATATCAGAATGGGTCCAAGCAAAGACATCCAGATTTTGTCTCAGATGAAAGATTAGCTCGGAGCGGATCGGCTCTTGGAGATTGTGGCCGATCTTTAGCCGTCGGGTTGGATTAGATGAATCCACGTCGACCAGGTCCAATTCTTCTGTTGGCTCAGCGTGGCGGATTTTTCCTTTTGGATTTTGATACCCCGGGTCGACGGGATCTTCTTCTAAGATCGGCTCTTATCTGGGCCTGCGGCCATGGTCCGTTTCCTGTCCGATTCCCATTTCGGGGGTTTGCACGACCCCGGGACCGTCGGGCCCCCGGTCAAGCAGGGTGTTTCCCGTCTGTTGTTCGGAGCTGGTAGTCTCCATTTCTTCCGGCAAATTTTCCGGGATGGCTTCTGCGGTGTTGATCTCGCGAGCCCGGATGCTGAGATTGCATTCCCGGGCAGCCCTTTGATCCCCTCTGTGTACCCCGACGCCGTCCGGGGTGGGGAATTTCATGCACAGGTGGTAGGTGGACTGAGTGGCTCTCAGCCTCGACATCACAGGTCGGCCTATGATGGCATTGTAGTCGTTGTGCACGTCGATGATCTTAAAGGTTGTGATCATCGTTCTTCTGATCGGCCCCTGACCAAATTCCAGGGCAAGGTCGATTTCCCCCAGCGGGGAGGTGCGGAAGTTGGCAAATCCCCGGATATCCTCATTGCAGGGCCGGACGTAAGATTGGTCTATCTTCATCCTACGAAGGGTATGAAGTTAGATGATGCTTGCATAGGCCCCAGAGTCCACCAATATCCTGTGGACCGGGATCCCATTATGGGCAGAGTGATGACAAGGGCGTCTGAATGGGGATGGTTCAAGCCGTCCGCGTGGGCCTCCTCAAAAGTAACGGCCAGCTGGGGGTTTTTGGGGGCTTCTTCGGCCTCCTCAAAAGTAACGGCCTCCTCAAAAGTAACCTCCGAAAGATATTAAGTAAATCCGATGTTTCCTCGGATTAGCTGGTTAATTATCCAACCCACGACCTGGAGCTAGCAGCCGTGGTTTTCGCGTTGGGAATTTGGCGTCATTACCTTTATGGCGTCACCTGTCAGTTATTCACCGATCATAAGAGTTTGAAGTATATATTTACTCAGAAGGAGTTAAACATGCGACAGAGGCGGTGGTGGGAACTAATCGAAGATTATGATATCTGCTCGGCGTTCGGTCCGTTGATAGGAGGTGGTGGCTTCTCGGATGGATGCCTTTTTCTGGCGCTTGGACCGATGATCATCGACCTCGGCGGTGCCCATAATTGTTAGAATTTCCCGGGGGGATTTGGGGGCCGGAGGCACCCGATCATTCTTGGCTCTCGTCGGGTCGGCCCTATCTTGGCGATCCCGAGGCGGGTTCCGGGTAAACCGCCTCAAGCTTGTCTCGTCGCATACCGCGATCAGGGCGGCGACGAGGTCTCGGCACTGTTCGGTGTTGTGACCCGCTGATTCATGATATTTACAAAAGCGGGTCTGGTCCATGTTCTTCTGATCTTTGTAGATCGACCGAGGACTGGGAGCAGGTTTTTGTCTTTTATTTGATCGAATATCGCCGCGGCTCCGATGGAATATATTTCAGTGAAATTGGCCATGAGATCGGGCCGGCGATAGCTTTGAGTGGCCGGGACCGTCGAGGAAGGGGCAGGGGTTTTATTTTCCCGTCGGGGTTCTTGACGGGCCTCTTTGTAGTCACGCCTTTCTTCTTTCTTTTTATACGATCCTTTCTGATCGGAGGGCATGACTAGCATTGGTGCCGGCATGGCTTCCTCGGCAGCTATGTGGGAGCTAGCGCGCTCCAAAAATTCCTGGTAGGTGTGTGGGACATTCTGGCACACCGTCCAGCGAAAGAAAGAATTTTTGAGAAGGCCGGCCTGGGCAATAATGGCCAGCGCATCGTCGGACATAGGTTCCGTCTCTAATATCCGTTTATTGAAACGGGATATATAATCTTTAAGGGACTCGTTCGGCCCCTGGACCACGGAAGCAATGGATGAGCGTGGGGCGACCCGCACAAGGGACCCCATGAAGTGGGATCGGAACGTCGCCGAAAGCTGAGCCCACGTTTGAACCGAATGATGGGGCAGCGTCCGATACCACCTCTGGGCCCTCTCTCCTAGAGTTAGGGAAAACATTCGGCATCGGAACGCGTCCTGAGACCCGTGTAGATCCATCCAGGAATTATAATGCCCAAGATGGGCGTTGGGGTCTGTTTCTCCGTTGTATGGCGGAATTTGAGGAATTTTGAACTTCTCCGGGAGGGGTTCCGCCAGAACGCTAGGGGCCAGGGGACTCTCCTGGCTGTTGAGCCACTCCGAACTTTGGGATGGCTGGAGTTGTTTATTTTCGAGCTCCGTAAGGCGCTTTTTTAGAAACTCTATTTCGCTCGAATTATCGCCCGGAGTGGGAGGTAATACTTGCGTTGGATTTAGGGACGGGCGGGGAGCCTTTTCTTCCTTACGGCTCTGACTCTGGACAGTAGGAGCCGGCGCTGCCTTCTCGATTTTCCTCCCTGCCCCAAGGCGATCAAAAACGGATGAGGGGCGTGAAATCTTACTTTTCCGGGAGGGATGTGAGCTTTCGTCGTGGCTTTCCGCCCTTTCTCCGGCGGCCCCAGAGGCCGTCCTTTTCCTGTTTCGTCCCGAGGCAGCGGGGCGGGTCATCTGGGATTCTGCCTCGACATGGTCTTCGGGTTTTTGAAGGGTCCCGCCCCCTGTAACTCTTGCCATAAGGGCCGCCATGCCCTGGATAAAGGCACGGTGTTTAAAGCACTCTACCACCTTAAGGAGGTTTTCTTCCTCCGTCACGGGCTGGGGGTTTTTCGAACTGTCGTGAGACATCTCCGGTGAGGGATATATATCTTTTTTTTTTATCGGAGGTCCCCTTCCTCTAGCGCCAATCTGTTGACGTTTGGTTTGGTCAACGTCACGTGTGCTGATCTGGACAAATGGATCGAAGACACGTAGAAAATAATAAATAAGATGGAAGATGTTTGATCACTAAATTTTATTAATGACCTTTTGATAGAATAGAGCCGAGCAGAATAATTTGTGCCGGTCTATCTTGTTTGCTTGTTAATTACAAGTCTTTATCGTTCTTTTATAGTTTATCTTAAATCTCTCCTTTTTCTCTCTCTCTCTCTTATTAATGCTAAAAATCTAAAGATCCCCTTTTCACTGTACATTTCTTCTATATATAGACAATCTGGGCCAGTGGAGAGACGACAGCTGGCGAATGTTTGGGGAATATGCCAATAACACTTGTCAGTCTGCATTCAAGTCTTGGACATGTGGCGGCCTCTAAGGAGTGCCTTGGGAAGGGGCGTGACTGCATGCGTTAATTGGCATGCGGGTCTGTCTTGCCGACTTTTGGTGATGTCTATCCGATGGGGTCGGTCCTCGGGTCCCCCGCCGTTCAGGTCGGCCTTGCCGTAATCTTGAATCGGGACATTTTTGTCCTTTCTCTGCTCGGCCTTCCTGGATCAGATACCGGGTCGGCCTTGGAGTCACCGTCCGGTCCGGTTTTTAGCGAGCCCGGTTGGAAATCGGGTTTTTTGTCCGGTCCGACTTCAGGTTCTGCTCGGCCGGTTTGGCTGCCTGGAGTGCCTACGTGGATTCTGAGTAGGATGGGCTATCAACATGTAATATTTTCAAAATAGATGTCATTTTAGCTTTATTCTTCTCTTTATTCCATTATTACCTCAAAATTCATCTTTTCACTCTTCATTAATTATAAAATATCATTTATTAGGGGCAAATTTTGCCATAAAAGAATTTTTTTAATTTGCTTGCACAAAGCCAAAGTGACATCTATTTAAAAGTGGAGGGAGTATTAATTATTCGTCTCTGGTATATTTATCGATCAATTATCGATTCCCAGATAAATGAAGCATCTCGGATCTAGATATCTCCAAAAATCTGAGGCTCACCACAACGTAAAAGCACATTCATAATATTTTAAAAAAAATAAAACGTAAAATACTAAACTAACCTTATATCGAATTAAACAAAACACAACCTAATTAAATCGTAATTCATATGCACTCGCACTTAGATCTGGCAATTTACCACACGACACGAAAACACGATACGAAAACAACACGAAAATTTAGTGTTTGGGTTTGTATTTTGAGTACACAATACGAAAATATACGAAAACGAAAGTGCACGACCGAGATTTAGTATCGGTTTTGTGTTTACCCTTTGGGTACACGACACGACACGAGGTACACGAAATAAATAAATATATATATAATATTTTATATTTAATTCAATAAAAATATATAATTTATGAATTCTGTTTATACTAAACTTTAAAATTTGAAAATATAATGTAATTTTCATAAATTTCGTGTAAATATTCGTATTTTCGTCGCCATTCGTTTCATTTCGTCTACTAAAACCTATAAAAATAATATTATAATATTAAAATTATTATTTTTTATAATATTTTAATATTTATTTTATATTATGTGTCTGACACGAAAATACGACACGAAACGACACGAATTTGCGCGGTACACGACACGACATGATACGAATTCATTTAGTGTCGTGTATGAGTTTGGACTTTTGGTACACGAAATACGAAATTACACAACACGAAAATACACGACACGAACGAATTGCCAGGTCTACTCCCACTGCCGCCACATGGTCACCGACATCCGGCACTGAGATATCGATCAATGGTACAGAGTAACTACCTAGTCATTTTTCTCGAATCATTCTAACCGAAAAATGCCATATAATTGAGAAAAACTAAAATAGCCTGAAATGTTGAAAAAAAAAAAAATGTCGGTCACAAGTTTGGAAAAGAATAGATTTTGAAAAGAGGAATGCTACACCCACAAACATACTTCCATAAAAACACCCACAAAATGACGTGTCAGTGGGTGATTGGTGTATTTTGTGGCAGTTTCTCGCCCATCTATCTGATTACACCAATCACCCGCTGACACATCATTTTGTGGGTGTTTTTGTGGAAGTTTGTTTGTGGGTGTAGCATTCCTCTTTTGAAAAAGTGCATAATTAATAAGATCTCAAATATTCAGATATAATTTGGAAAAGAATGCCCGTTTCAAAAAAAAAAAATGAATCTCAAAATTTCAGATTTTCTTTTCGAGAAAAGTGGCAAATGTTGAAAAAAGGGTTATTGACCTCTAAATACACAATGTTTGGTCAAAATATGGTATTGCGCATGACCTTTTTTTTTTTTTTGCCTCAGTATGCATAACCTTTCATTTCATTCTGATTTTGCACACCGATATAATTTCCCCAAATTTTGAATACCAAACTAAACGACCTTGTCTTCATTTACAAGAAACGACGTCGTTTTTTTTACTAATTAAGCCCTGAGATCAATTTTCCCCAAATTAGAGTCTAGAGTATTGCGACATGCGGCATATAGGAGAAGAGAGAAAATCCTTATGAAGGGTGAAAGAGAGAGGGCTGTGATTCGTCAGGAGTCCTCGCGATTCAGTTCACGGCATATAAGAGAAGAGAGAATATTTGTTGTTAAGGGAACGAGAAAACCAGTGACGAAAGAGAATATCGCTCGATCTTGAGGATACCAATGACGAAATCGACATGAAAAATCAATGCAAATTCAAACCCGAACTGAATAGCGCGGATGCTCCTCACGAATCGCAGCCCTCTCTTTATCACCCTTCGCAAGGATTTTCTCTCTTCTCCTATATGCCGCATGCCGCAATACTTTAGACTCTAATTTGGGGGAAATTAATTTCAGGGCTTAATTAGTAAGGAAACGACGTCGTTTCTTGTAAATGAAGACGAGGTCGTTTAGTTTGGTCGGCTGATTTGTCCAGTGTGTTTTTCAGGCTGCCACGTAGGATTCAAAATTTGAGGAAATTATATCGGTGTGCAAAATCAGAATGAAATGAAAGGTTATATATACTGAGGTAAAAAAAAAGTCATGTGCAATACCAGATTTTGACCAAACGTTGTGTATTTAGAGGCCAATAACCCCAAAAAAAAAATCAAATCTCGAATTTTCAAAAAAAAATTATCGACAATTCTCGAAAAAAAATTCAAAAACAATCTAGGGCACAAGAGTATTACTAGGTGTTGTGTCAAGATTTATTCATCTCGACAGGCGATCGACTACAAGGCCGAGCGACCGAGTCCACAACCAATCAAGCTATGGCAAACTCGCCTAAACGAAGATACTAGACCACCTTCAGGTATCTAGCGATCAACTCCCAAAGCGATCGCCCTTTGACACCTAACGATCGACTTTGGTGCCCGGCTAAGGACGACCGTCCTACGCCCCGAACAGAGACCATCGTCCGTCAAAGTCCACGAAGACTAGATCTCAAAGCAGCACCCATGTGCAGATCCGAGACAAGATCCGCATTTCATGGATCATTGACCTCCAACAACTGTCTCTGACAAGGGCGGCTTTACCTACCGACAAGCCCGCCGAAAGGTACATGGTGGGACCGCCCGTGACAGCAACTCAGACGCGTGCAGGCTTCTCATTGGACCGCATAGCTGACTACCAGCAACTCCTGCAGACTTTAAGGAGACAAGCCCATGTGCTAAAAGACGATCGCCCGCTTATTATAATACAGCAAAGGCGATCGCCCGGCATATCCAAGTCCTATAAATAGAGAACCTCCTTCTATTGGAAAAAGGTTCCCGATTCTTTCTGCGTTCACGCATTCTCCACTAAGTTCAGAGAAAATACATACAATCATACAGACAGACTTCCAAGCTCCCAGCTTTCACTCCCAAATCTGCCTCAGGATTTCTCTCTGAGCATCTCTCAACCAGAAGACGATCGGCAGAGGCAAGAAGTCTCCACAGTGCAGATTCAAAGAAAACTCACGAGCCCAGGAGCCCAAACATACAACTAACACACGTCGTGAGAGACTGTCGATCTCTCACCGCTGTCACTGTTCATCAACGTTGTTACAAGAACTCAGAGAGCATCAAATCTAGTTCTTCCGGCAATCTACACGCTCACTAGCTAAGATAACAAGAATCTTTACACTCATTGTAATTGTATTCTTACATTAATACATGTATCCCCAGATATTTGTATTAATAATATCTCGCGAGAGCATTCAAGCCCGGGACTAACAACACCGGCAATTCTTGTGTTATTTATCTTTTCCCACGGAAGTGTTCTCGCATTTGTTTGCTATCCGTCCATTCCAGCAATATCTATCTCCGGATAATATTTTAGGTAGCAACAATTGGCGCTAGAAGAAGGGGATATTAACCTTCATTTTATTCCTACCGTACCAAAGGAACACTCACTGTTCTTGGGACATATACTTGAAGTGACACTCACTGCGCTTCAAAGAAAGCCTTCAGAATCATGACGTCCGTCTCAACATCGAATAGAGCCACCCTCCGAATTGCCGGACACCATACCTCGGCTCAATCCGAGCCCCAGCCGACGGCAGAGGGAAGTCGCGACAACGCGAGACTCTCGATCCCGCACCTGAGGGGTGGCCCCAGCCTCTCACTCGACTCGCCCAAATCATGAATGATCGAGGAGGCTATGGCCATCCTAAAGGAGCGACGGAGAGCATGCGCGTCGCCCGCACTAACTCCCTCGGCCATCCGCCGCGTGGGCAAACGGAAATTCAGGTGGCTACTAGGCGAGCGATCGTCAGAAAGCCCCGATTCGCGAGGTAAGGCTCTCGTCAAGCCGGGCGGTTCCGTATTCAGTCTCTTGGGAAGCGACCCGTCATGGCGACCGGGGCACTCTGGCAGCAATCACGAGACGATGGAATCCGAGTCCATCACCAGTAGTTCGGCATACCCAACTCCTAGCCAAACACAAGTCTACCGTTTGGCTCCCACTCCAAACGCTGTGGGTCGGGCTTGATCGCTCGGCCCCCGCTCCTGGGCCGCTTAGCCTCGAGCAACAAAGCACGGCGATGGCCGCTATGCAACACCAGCTCGACGAGATGAGAGCACTCTTGGACACTGGGGCAAGCACCAGCAAAAAGATCATCGGGCCGACCGAGCCACTCGCGGTCCACATCGAGCTCGCCCCCGTGCAACCAAGGATAGCTCCTCCCAAGACACCTCTGTATGAAGGGAGATCGGACCCCGAAACCCACCTAAGTAAATTCCGGATCTACATGACTGGGTGTGGGGCATCAGATGCAACCAAATGCCGAATCTTCCCATTGACATTGGGCGAGCTGGACCATAGGTGGTACATCTCGCTACCATCACGATCGATCATCTCCTTTGAGAAACTGGCGAGCGACTTCACGTCTTACTTCAACGCCAAGGTCGCTAGACCAGAAGGCCCCGCCGCATGATGAAAATCAGGCAGGGGGAAGACGAATCCGACGCGGATTACATCGACCGAGTGGACGAAATCATCCTCACCGGCGAACTCGTCAGTGACGAGCTCGCTCTCTATTCGGTCCTGGGGGGATTCTACGGTCATTCACCCATGTTTAGACATCTCACCAAAGACATCCCCCCAACCTACGCGATCTTCCGCGCTAAGGCTGCCGACTTTATGGCCAGGCAAAGGCTACTCACCCTCCGCCTAGGCGAGGAAACGCCTCCTCCTGCACGAAAGACGGCGATCACCAAAGCCAGGAAGACGGTCGCCAAGCCATCCGGCGGCGACAAGGCCAACGAGGATATGGAAGCCCATCTCCTCCACACATTCAACCGAACTCCGGCCCACATTTTCCACGCCATCAAGGGGCACGAACCGCTAAGCAAGCCAAAGTCGATAAGGGACCACGATCATCTGGACCGCATCAATATTGTGCCTACCACAAGAGTCCTGGCCACAACACCGACCAATGCCGCGACCTACTCAGACAACTCTGGAGATTATTCGAAGAAGGCAAGTTGGACAGCTTATTGGCTTATCCGGAGCCCCTCCAATCTCCCAACACGGTCGCCCGAGTCGAGCGCGAACAGTCCGGAAAGCTCATACGAGCCGACCCCTCAATCAACCTCGGCGACCGTATCTGCATGCTCCAATCAAGAGAAGGGAACTTCGGACGTCTCTCCCCGTTTTCCCGCCTCATCAAACCAAAGGCTACTGCCTGAGCTAACGCTCCAAAAAAGAGGATGGCTCGCTCGCCCTCTAAAGTCCGTCATCAACATGGTTGACCTAGGCAGCGATCGCCTCCCCTAGCACAACATTTACCGTCAAGGATCGTCATCTGACATGATGATCCGAGGTAGAAGAGTGCCGCCATGGTCGCGAAAATCGATTCAACCGACGATCCGTCCATGCAAGGTTCCTTTGGGCTTCGATCGCTCGCCCTTCGTTTAAATACGAGGCGGGCATAGCCGAAGGTCTCTCCAAAACAAATCAGAGGACTACTCGCTCGCTCTCTAAAGTTCGTCATCTACATGAAGAACCTAGGCAGGCGATCTCCTCCCACTACACAACGTATACCGTCGAGGATCGTCATCCCACTTGATGGTCCGAGGTAGAAGAGTGTCGCCATGGTCGTGGAGGACGATGGAACCGTTCTTGGCGCCCATGCAAGGTCCCTTTGGGCCACGATCGCCCGCCCTTCGTTTAAATACGAGGCCGGCGTAGTCTGAGGGCCCTACAAAACTAATCTGTGGACACGTTCGCCTGCCCTCGGAGGTCCAGCACTTAACGTGGTGGGTCCTCTCGGATAATGCGACGCGTCCCTAACCCCGTCTCAATGTACACCGTCGAGGGTCGCCATATTCATGGCGGGCCAAGGTGGAAGCAGAGCTAACAAGCCACGGACGTGGAGTTGATTAATCCGACGACGCCCCGCACAAGGACTCCTCCAGACCAAGACCGCACGCCCTTCGTTTAAATACGAGGCGAGGCGCAGCCTAACGGAGGACCCTCACAATAAAATGAGTCACGAGACAAAAAATGTCTCTCGCGCATAAGACATGGTCGTGGAGATCGGTCCATCGAACTCCGCGATCGTGCACGGTTCCTCAAGACCAAGATGGACAGCCTTCCTCGAGGATTCGACAAACTTAAAGACCACTCACTCAACGATTTAGTTTCGCCCCCTTTACTTTCACTAAGAGAACAAAAACAAGGGGGAAGAGTGCGGAGATATACACGATGATCGTCCCTATTCAACGACATACAGAGATCGGCATTATTCAGATGTTTGTGTAGCGATCGAATTTATTGTAAAAGTTATCTATATGAGTTTATCAATTCATTTGGAACTACACTCGCAACAATCTCTCCTCACACGTCTATACAAAAGTCATGCAAAGACTCGAAAAGCAAACATTCAAGTAAAAATCGGAGAATCAGACATTCATTTCATTGCTTGAAGTTTCATAAGTACATACAAGGTCGCCCGAAGACCTAAGTACTACAAAAAGAAAGCTACAAAACTACAAGTCAAAAAGCTAAAGCAAACAAGAATGAAGAGCCTCAGGCCCCCGCCTGGCCTTTGCCTTCAACCACCGGATCGGCCTGCGACCCTTCGCCAGCTTCCGGAACGGCCTCCCCATCCTCCGTAGCATCAGGATGAATGAGGTTCGCCGGAGTCGGATACCAGCTCAAATCCACGCCAAGTTCCGAGAGATCCAAAATCGGCAAAGAGAAAGCAGGATGGAGAGGATGCTCCAGCGCATACGCCTTGAAATTCTCAGCAAGAGGGCCGACCTCTAGCCCTCCCTTCTTAGCAGCTCGGATCGAGTCAGCGAATGCCATATAATAGGCAAACTCGCTGACAAACTCCAAGTTAAGAAAGGGATTGGCCTTGGTCGCCTCTACCTCCCCTTTCAGCTCCGCCATCGCCTGTTGCGCACCTTGGAGCTCGGCCTCCCTCGCAGCCGTCTTTTCCTTCGACTCCGCCAGCTCGCTAGTCAGCCGAGCGACGGTCACCTTCAGTCGATCGGCCTCCGTCTCAGCAGCCTTCTGCGAGCGTACGGAATTTGTCATCCGGTCCCGAAATCGGTCAACCGTCACCCGAGCCATCTCGGCATCCTTCCTCGCCAGCTCAAGCTCTTGGCTCGCCCGCTTAGCCGCGTCCAAGGAGTCCTTCTCCATTGCCACAATCTTGTCGGCGAACTCGGCGTTTTCTTTCCGAGCCGCCTCGAGATCCGCCTGCAGGCGAATAGTGGAAGGACGCCCCTCAAACTCCTGCACAGCCTGGACAGCCATGGTCGCCGCCTGGAGAGAAAGGGCGAGAGCAGCCTGCATTGTACTCCCAGATCGCTGACGAGCGATCGCATCTAGATCGGTCGTCCAGGCCTTCGGTAGAGCAGAAACGGCCCGGTTGACGTATTGCGGGATGTCACAGGACTGGCGAGGAGATCGGCTCGCTAAGAAATCCAACACCATCGGCGGGCAAGATGGATCTGTGCGACGGATCCTGCATCAACACAAAAAAGTTAACACATCTCCTACGCGAATAACCAGTTTCAACTCAACAAGCAAAGTTTACCTCTCGGCTCTCTCGGGATCGCGGCCGAAATATGGTTTTCCACGAGGGGTCTCAGCATCGGCGATCGCCATCTCCCGTAAGAAAGCCGCGGAGGGCGTAGGCTCATTCTCCGGAGGAACAACGGTGATCGGAGGCGCGGCGATCGGCACCTCACAGGCCAGGGCAGAAACTGGAGTTTCTCCCGACCTCTGCCATTTGCGATTCGTCCGAAGCCCCTCCTCACGAATTTCCTCCTCAGCCACGATCGGCTCTACGCGAGGCTCCACCTCCGGAATAATAGGTAACGCCACAGGAGGAGCCCGAGATGACTTCGTCTGGCGGAGACGACCCAAAACTCCTGGGTTCGACATAGCTATCTCCGGTGGGGGCTCCAGAAAGCGAGGAAAGCGAACCTCTGGAAATAAGAACAATCAAGTCACAGTTAGTCATATTCCTCCAACAGGACGATTGCCCAGCAAATGGAGATCGTAGAAATTCGTACCTGAGACCGAGAGATGTCTCGGAAAACGGAATAGGCGAGCGGACAACCGACGACTCTCCTTGTTGATCCGGTTAGCGTCCAATTCGTCGTCCGGCAAACTCCGTATCCGCTCCCAGGCGACCAGGAAATCAAAAGGCAGCTCCTCGATCGCCGGAATATAGAAACCTGCAAGAACGAAATCAAATTAGATCAGTTCAGAACATATCCAAACAAAGGGAGAGTCTGAACCCTTACCGGGATTTCTCTCCCGAAAGCAAGTGGGAATGTTCAGCTCGCCAGTGGGGTTGTCGCTCGCTGAGGCTTTCCAGGCACCGGCGACCCAGAACCACTTCGTAAGATCGCCCCGCACCTTGTTCGGGATTCCAAGGATCACCCGACCGGATCGGCCCTGAATATGATAGCCTCCGACCGACCCTTTCTGAGTCGTCAGTTTGAACAAGTGGTTCATCTCCGACGGCGAAGGGAGGCGGTACAGTCGGTGACCGCCGAACAAGGTCAGAGTGCAGATAATCTGAAGCCAAGCATTCGGCGTTAGCTGGAGCGGAGCCAAATTCCAAGCAGCCAGCAGATGGGAGACGGAGAACGACAAAGGAAATCGCAACCCCGCCTCCATGATCGCTTCGTTCACAACGACCATCCCCTCCGGAGGCTGATCGGCTCTCTCATTCTCGGCCGGCACAAAGAGATCCACATCTGAAGGGATATGGAACCTCGTCCTCCAGACGGCCAGATCCCTCCTGGTCGCCGAACTCCTGATTTGGCCAAGAGACCATAGAGATCGCTGCGCAGCCCGAAATAGCGATCGCTTAGGAGGCTGATAAGGATTAGCGATCGAGTACTCCCGAAAATCGAACCTTGGAGACGGACCGGCCAGCCTCTCCATAATCTCAGCAAAGGCTACATAGGCCTGGCCAAAGGCGTTATGCCGCTCCCAATAGGCCCTCACCACCAGATCCCTCTCCATCTGTGACCGTCGATGCTCAACCGCCGCCTCCTTAGCGACGTCGGCCTCGTTAAGTAACGCCTCGACTTCCGCGGGGTCGATGCCGGCGCGGATAGCTTCTGCGGCCGTCTCCAGGTGGAAATATGCGGAGGATCCTCCCCGGACGTTAGAAGTCCCAGCGGCGGAGGAGGTGCCCACTCCCGATGAAGAAGGTATTCCAGACATTCTCGAATTCAAGATAAGGAGAAAAGGAGTGTATTCTTACCAAAGATGGAATCGATCGACGATCGGCAATCAGATCTTCAGAAAAATCTGCAGCAAAATCCTTCTTTCTCCGATAATAGCGCGTAAGAATGAATACTGCAACTCTGCGCCTTTTTATAGGAGATGACAGGGACTCGTTTGCAATTAAGGAGAATCTCAGGGGTCGGAACGCAACCGTCGCAATTAATACTCCCTTGAATCCCGCGTACACGTCTTTTCAAGGACGCATCAGACGAGGAGTCATTAATGA
Source organism: Orobanche coerulescens (assembly GCA_033398695.1). Classification (NCBI taxonomy): domain Eukaryota; kingdom Viridiplantae; phylum Streptophyta; class Magnoliopsida; order Lamiales; family Orobanchaceae; genus Orobanche; species Orobanche coerulescens. Next base: position 170,225,526 of record CM065811.1, read on the forward strand.
CCGTCGGCCTCCTCCAACAGGAACCCGACATGTGTCCCGGAGACTCTTCCGCGTCCGCTGCCATCTCCCGCTTTTTTCAGCGACCGACCAGGTCATCCAAATTCAGAATCTATCAGCTCGAAGACGATCGCCAGTTCAGTAAAATGCAGAGTCACTCGTCAAATTTCAGCGATCGCCAGCAGAACCACCTCACCCCACGTTTCCAACATCGGAGCGAGCTGGGGGGCAATTGTTGTGTCAAGATTTATTCATCTCGACAGGCGATCGACTACAAGGCCGAGCGACCGAGTCCACAACCAATCAAGCTATGGCAAACTCGCCTAAACGAAGATACTAGACCACCTTCAGGTATCTAGCGATCAACTCCCAAAGCGATCGCCCTTTGGCACCTAGCGATCGACTCTGGTGCCCGGCTAAGGACGACCGTCCTACGCCCCGAACAGAGACCATCGTCCGTCAAAGTCCACGAAGACTAGATCTCAAAGCAGCACCCAAGTGCAGATCCGAGACAAAGATCCGCATTTCATGGATCATTGACCTCCAACAGCTGTCTCTGACAAGGGCGGATTTACCTACCGACAAGCCCGCCGAAAGGTACATGGTGGGACCGCTCGTGACAGCGACTCAGACGCGTGCAGGCTTCTCATTGGACCGCATAGCTGACTACCAGCAACTCCTGCAGACTTTAAGGAGACAAGCCCATGTGCTAAAAGACGATCGCCCGCTTATTATAATACAGCAAAGGCGATCGCCCGGCATATCCAAGTCCTATAAATAGAGAACCTCCTTCTACTGGAAAAAGGTTCCCGATTCTTTCTGCATTCACGCATTTTCCACTAAGTTCAGAGAAAATACATACAATCATACAGACTTCCAAGCTCCCAGCTTTCTCTCCCGAATCTGCCTCAGGATTTCTCTCTCAGCATCTCTCAACCAGAAGACGATCGGCAGAGGCAAGAAGTCTCCACAGTGCAGATTCAAAGAACACTCACGAGCCCAGGAGCCCAAACATACAGCTAACACACGCCGTGAGAGACTGTCGATCTCTCATCGCCGTCACTGTTCATCAACGTTGTTACAAGAACTCAGAGAGCATCAAATCTGGTTCTTCCGGCAATCTACACGCTCACTAGCTAAGATAACAAGAATCTTTACACTCATTGTAATTATATTCTTACATTAATACATGTATCCCCGAATATTTGTATTAATAATATCTCGCGAGAGCATTCAAGCCCGGGACTAACAACCCCGACAATTCTTGTGTTATTTATCTTTTCCCACGGAAGTGTTCTCGCATTTGTTTGCTATCCGTCCATTCCAGCAATATCTATCTCCGGATAATATTTTGGGTAGCAACACTAGGGTTGTGACTGATTCAGCTCAATAATAGTTTGAAGAACCAGAACCGAAATTGATTCTTAAAAATCGGCTCATTTTTTAAGTTTTTTTCAACCGGAATTGAAGAAGAACCGTGCTGAATGAAACTAGTTCGGTTCTTCCGATTAATTTTATGTGCTTCAAGCGGCAATGTAAGAGGACAGATCTCGGTGGGAACCTGCAGTTGGATTATGGAGACCCGGCATGCCTATCTATCGAGGTCCAGCATGTAGCAATCACTTGGGGGATAACTCCTTATGCGCAAAAGTGGAGTATATTTAATTGTTAGTCAGGTACATTATCTCACGGTTTAACTGAAAAATGTTCTGAGGGGTCGAATCTGTTTCTTATATAATTAATCATACTAAGTAAATATGGATCACCTGTGTATCCAAAAAACAAAAAAATAATCTGCAAGAATGATAATTATTTTAAAAGTACAAGGATGAATATAATGTTTGTGCAGAACCCGAATGTATATACCACTAGCAGAGTAGCATGTATAATACCCCCATTGAGCTATAACCTATGGATCTTAACAATTACCAGCTCGATCCGGCTCTCAGTCTCCACATTCTCCATCTTCACTGTGTTATGAATCATCATGTTTCTGGTCAAAAATCCAAAGGGAGAGAAAATTGATTAATCCAGCAATGAGCGAAATAGGATCGCATTTGTCATGGATATGGAGCCCAAGGGAGAGAAAATGCCTCTCTCTCCTCCAGATGAAGACCCACTGCAGAGCCACCCTTCTTCAGCTCCACGCCTTCATGCTCCGGAACGGTCTGGAAACCAACCTCAACCTTGTCGCGAAGCTCATCACCACACTCTCCTCTGCCGGCCCGCATTGCGGCCTCCGCCACGCTCGCCGGCTGTTCGACCAAATGCCCCAGAGACCTGACGCTTTCCTGTGCAATACCATGATGAAGTCCCACCTCTCCTCCCACCAGTTTCCGGAGGCTATCGGTCTGTATGTTCGCTTGCGGAGGGAAGAAGGCTTTGTACCGGATAACTACACTTTCGCCACTCTGGCCAAGTGCTGCGGTTTGAGTTTTTCAACGTGGGAAGGAATGGGAGTGCATGGTCATGTGGTTAGGTATGGGTTTGAGTCGAATTTGTATGTGGCGACTGCACTGGTTGATATGTATGGGAAGCTGGGGCGGATGGGTTTTGCGAGGAAGGTGTTTGATGAAATGACTGAGAGGAGTTCTGTCTCGTGGACTGCGCTCATGACTGGGTATATCAGGGGCGGGGATATGGATATTGCCAAAGCGCTTTTTGATGAGATGCCTGAGGATGGAAGAGATACGGCTGCATTCAATGTGATGATTGATGGGTATGTGAAGAAAGGGGAGATGGGATCCGCGAAGATGATGTTTGATGCCACACCGGATAAAAATGTTGTCTCTTGGACGTCCATGATTGACGGGTACTGTAGCAGTGGCAATGTAAATGAAGCTAGGCTGTTCTTTGATATGATGCCCTGCAGGAATTTGTATTCTTGGAACGTAATGATTGGTGGGTATTCTCAGAATAAGCAACCCCATGAGGCTTTAGTGTTGTTCCACGAATTGCTAGCGGAGAAAATGTTTGGGCCGGACGATGTTACGGTTGTCAGTGTTCTTCCAGCTATTGCGGATTTGGGTGCTTTGGATTTAGGGAATTGGGTGTACGAATTTGTAAAGAAAAATAAATTGGACGTTTCTGCAAATGTTTCCACGGCACTGGTCGATATGTACGCTAAATGCGGGGAAGTTGAGAAATCAAGAAGAGTTTTTGACGTCGTTCGAGGAAGAGAGACGTCGACGTGGAATGCTTTGATTAATGGATTGGCACTCAACGGGTGTGCGAAGGAGGCAGTAGAGGTGTTTGTTGAAATGACGAGAAAGGGGTTTAAGCCAGACGAGATTACCATGCTTGGCGTTCTCTCAGCTTGTAACCACGGCGGTTTAGTCGAGGAAGGGAGAAGATATTTCAGTAAGATGGATGAATTTAGACTCACTCCTAAAATCGAGCATTATGGCTGTTTAGTCGATCTCTTGGGTAGGGCTGGATGTTTGGAGGAAGCGGAAAAGTTGATCGAGGGCATGCCTTATGAGGCTAATGGAATCATATTGAGTTCGCTGCTGTTTGCTTGTGGATATGCTAAAGATGTTACCAGGGCTGAGAAGGTGGTGAAGAAGGCGATCGTGATGGAGCCGTGTAACGATGGTAACTATGTCATTTTGAGAAATTTGTATGCATCCGAGAAAAGGTGGAGGGACGTGGAACGCATCAAAAAGTTGATGTTGATGAAAGGAGCTAAGAAGGAAGTAGGCTGTAGTGCCATTGATATCGATAGCCAGATTTTGGAGTTTATTGCTGGGGATAATAAGCATCCACATATGGGGGTAACACAACGGTTGTTGGATCAATTGCAGATGCACATAAAGATGCGGGACCCACTTCTGGACGTGGGACTGTAAAACAACTGAAGCTTAAACTCGAAGGATTCTGATGTTTGTGAAGTGAATCAAATTTTCTTGAGGACTCTTCTTCCATCTGAAAATTGTCCTTTGGAGAGACCATTAACATTATGGTAGTCTTAAAGATGTGTACAGAACAGAAAGGCTTCTGCTGGCCATGGAAGTGGAGAAAATTTTTGTAGTTGAATTCATATCTCAAATATCCACATGCAAAAGCCAATTTCCTAAAAGATTAGACAAAAGTATATGGAACCAAAGTGTACGATTTCAGGCGGCACCGGGTGGCTGAGTACCCGGTGGCTTCGGACGTGCTGCCTCTGCTAGAAAAGCCGGTTGGGCCCGAACCGGAGCCCAGTGTGTTCGGCTCGCTCCAGTACCTTAGCCGAGATTCAACCAGACTGTCTGATGAGAATTTCCAACAAAAGAAGGAGTTGAAGCCCAAAGAAGCAATTGGCATGACGAATTGATATGGTTCGGATCGGATTTAAGCAAAAAGGAAAAGAAGGGATAGAAATTTAGAGGGAAATGTTTGAGGCAATTTCTGAATAACATTAACAAACATGGAATATCCCTTATAAAGGGTACAAACAAAGACTTCACCACTAACCCACTACCTAATAAAATGGAAAACATGTGCACATGGAAAGCTGGGCATAACCCACGAATTCCTTTTTTCCCTCACCACTATGCTGACTTTGAAAAAGTAAATAACTAACTCACCCAACAAACAAACAAACAACTAAAACACACAGCATGCATGCAGTCTTCCTAGGTCTTCTCTTGCAAACTGTTAGAACCGTAACAATCCACCCCACTTGAACCCACCTTGTCCTCAAGGTGAAAGTCTGGAAAAGCCTTCGCGAACCGCCATTTCGTCTCCCACGTAGCATCTTCGCGACCTTTACCGACCCATTTGATAAGAACTTCTGTGCGCGGTCGGTACTTCCCTGTTTTTATAACCCTTTCATCAAGAACACATTCAGGTTGTGGCATCAGAGGCGTGAACACTGTATCATCAAGAACCACCGGTGCTGTGGGAACGACCTATCCTTCACATTTTCGGAGGAGGCTCACATGAAAAACATCGTGGATTAGAGAACCTGGTGGCAATTGGAGCTGGTAAGCAACCTGTCCAACTCGTTTCAGAATTTTGTACGGCCCGAAGAACTTCGGAGCAAGCTTGTGAGATGTCCGGTGTGCAACCGTGACCTGTCGATACGGCTGAAGCTTGACAAAAACAAGATCCCCTTCATGAAACTCGACCTCGCGACGTTTACGATCTGCCTGCACCTTCATTCTGTTCTGAGCCACTATCAGATTAGCCCTTAGTTGACGGAGAAGAGCATCCCTATCGCCTAAATACTCATCAACAGCTTGAACCTTGGTCGTGCCTGGAACATAAGGGACCAGCCTAGGAGGCGGCCTGCCATAAACAACCTGAAACGGAGACAGCTTAGTAGACGAATGGACTGAAGTGTTGTAACTATATTCAGCCCATGGTAGCCAATCAAGCCAATTCTTCGGTTGGTCCCCTGCAAAACACCGCAAATATTGCTCCATAATACGATTAATAACCTCCGTTTGGCCATCCGTTTGGGGATGGTAGCTGGAACTCATACAAAGATTAGAGCCCTGCAACTTAAATAAGGCTTGCCAAAAAGAACTAATGAACACCTTATCGCGATCACTAACCACCGTGGCTGGTATACCATGCAGCTTGACCACATTGAGGACAAATTCCTTAGCAATGCATACGGTAGTGAACGGATGTTTCATGGGAATAAAATGAGCATATTTGGAGAGCCGATCGACGACAACCATAACAACAGTAAATCCTTTAGAATTGGGAAGGCCCTCCACAAAATCCATACTTATATCCTCCCATACCCGCTCCGGAATCGGTAGCGGTTGTAATAAGCCCGCCGGTAACATACTATCAGATTTAAAACGCTGGCAAACTTGACATTCTTTAATAAAAAATTTGACCAGTTGCTTAAGCCCCTTCCACCAGAAAGTTTGCTTGACTTTGTTCAATGTTTTGTGAAACCCAAAATGACCACCCTCAGGTGATGCATGGCAAAGAGCTAAGACAGTCTCCAACAGAGGAGAAGTAGGACATAAAAGGATGGCCCCATCTCGAAACCAAATACCATCTCGCATAACCAGTTCATGCCGACCCCCGTGATCCGAACCCGTGAGCAAAGTTTGATAATATGGGTCAGTGCGTACCTCATTCTGAATGTCTTGCCAGATAGAAGCACATGGATGCGAGATCGCCATGAAGTGAAACTCGGGAATCCGAGAAAGAGCATCGGCTCCACGGTTAGAGACCCCTTTCTTATACTCGATAGTGTAGTCATACCCCAATAATTTCGGTAGCCATCGGGCTTGGGCCGGAGTGGTAAGACGCTGCTCAAGTAGATACTTCAAACTCATGTGATCCGTTTTAACCACGAAGGGGCGACCAAGTAAGTAATGTCGCCATTTACGCACCGCCTTAACCACCGCCAACATCTCCTTTTCATACGTGGACCAGGAAAGCATCGAACCTTTTAATGGAGCACTAAAATAAGCGAGAGGCTTACCACGCTGGGTCAATACCGCACCGATTCCCACCCCGCTGGCGTCACACTCAACCGTAAAAGGTTGTGACCAATCCGGAAGTCCCAAGGTAGGAGTGGTTGTAAGGGCAATCTTCAGAGTTTGGAAGGCAGCCTCTACCACCTCATCCCACACAAACGGACCCTTGCCTACCAATTTGTGTAACGGTACCGCGATGCTGCCAAATCCCTGTATAAACTTCCGGTAATAACCGGCCAATCCCAAAAAACCTCGTACACCCTTAGCATTTTTCGGGGTGGGCCATGAGAGAACCGACTGCACTTTGTTTGGTTCCACCGCCACGCCGTCAACCGATATAAGGTGACCCAAATAGTGAACCTGTGAAACTCCGAAACAACACTTGGATTGTTTTGCAAAAAGATGGTTAGACTCCAAAATTCCCAAAACCACAGTTAAATGCTCCACATGATCAGCAATAGTCTTAGAGTAAACCAAGATATCATCAAAGAATACCAAAATAAACTTACGGAGAAACGGGCGGAACAATTCATTCATCAAACATTGGAATGTAGCTGGTGCGTTAGTCAGCCCAAACGGCATAACGACAAACTCGTAATGACCGTCATGAGTGCGGAAAGCTGTCTTGTGTATATCTTCATCCCGGACCCGTATCTGGTGATACCCGGAGCGGAGGTCCAGCTTAGAATAAATACGCGAACCATGGAGTTCGTCAAGGAGTTCGTCAATAACCGGAATGGGGTACTTATCCTTCACCGTAATATCATTGAGTGACCGATAATCAATACAGAAGCGCCAAGAACCATCCGCTTTTTTTACCAGCAAAACCGGAGAGGAGAACGGACTGTGACTAGGGCGGATCAACCCTTGCTGGAGAAGTTCACGAACCTGTCGTTCGATCTCCGTCTTCTGGAGGTACGGCTGCCGATACGGTCGGGTGCTAATAGGGCGAGCACCGGGAATCAAGGGAATGGAATGATCTTGGGATCGGTACGGAGGCAAGGATACGGGCTCCTGGAACACCTTAGCAAACCGTTCTAGAACATCACGAATGGCAGTACAGGGGCTGGTGTCAGATGTGGGCTCGGAGGGAAGTAGGCTGACATGGAGTAAAAGGGCTGGCCCATGCATGACCATTGCCTCATGAGACTTTAATGCAGCCAATTCAGAGCTCTTGAGGCCCTGCAACTTATGTGAAGACCCTGCAAGATGAAACCCAAGAGTGAGTTTTTCATAATCAGTCTCAACTGGTCCTAGAGTCTTCAACCACTGGACGCCTAGCACCACCGGACAAGCGGTGACCGGTAGAACAAAAAAATCCGTCGAAATAAGATATCCCTGGATGGTGATGGTTAAGCCGCGTACTCGACCCGCACACGACACATGTTCACGGTTAGCCACCACAACCTTGAAGGGAGTATCCTTTTCCACAGTTAACCCAAAGCGGTCGACCAAGGCTTGGTCAATGAAATTATGGGTGCTGCCGCCGTCGACCAAAACGACCACATCCTTGTTCTTGATTTGCCCTGGCAAGCGTAAGGTTTGAGGCGTTGGAGCACCAGTGATAGCATGAAATGAAATCTCCGCCGGCGGATCCTCTACCACTGTTTCGTCTGGTTCATCCGTCGCACCCAGGGCGTCTTCAATCATAAAAAGCTGTGGCTTACTACACTTGTGTCCCGGTACGTAGCGCTCGTCGCAATAGTAACAAAGCCTCTTCTCGCGGCGTTCGCGGGCTTCTTGGTTCGAGATCCGACGGATCGGAGGTGGAGCCGGAAGAGCTAACCTTGTAGTTGGGCCTGGACCCAGAAGTCCAGCCGACGTCGGAGGTTTGGGAGGGGCCGTAGAGCCCACGTTTCTCGGAAAGGAGGAATGTTTGCGTTGCAGGTTCAATTTGTTTTCCACCAAACGAGCAATGCCAATGGCGTCCGATAAGTTACGTGGTTTCTTGATTTTAACTTCCAAACGGATCTCATCCTTCAATCCACCGATAAAACACCCAAGAAGGAAGACCTCCGGTAACCCATCCACCCGATGAGAGAGCCGTTCAAAAGCCTCTACGTAAGTAGCAACGGTGGAAGTTTGTGTGAGACGGGAAAGAGCCTCGGACGGGTCTTCAAAGTCGGTGGGACCGAATCGGTGAAGTAAGGCTGTAGAGAACTCAGCCCAAGTGAGTGGTCCACGTGACTTGGTGAACCATCTGTGCCATTGGAGAGCAATCCCTTCGAGGTGAAGAGAGGCTAGGTGTGCTTGATCGTCGTCCGGAACTTTCTGAAAATCGAAATATTGCTCGGCCTGGTAGAGCCAAGCCGTCGGGTCGTCCCCGCTGAAACGCGGGAAATGGAGCTTCAAGTAGGGTTTATGATCATTGCCGTGACCGGCGTTAGGTCCTCCACCAAAAGAGGAAGGACGACCTGGATTCTTTTGCTGCATGGTGTGAACGGTTGTTTGCAAGTTCTGACAGTCTCCCATAGTTTTTTCGAACATAGCAGCGAACTTGGCTAGGGTCTCTTGTGTTTCCTGTTGGAATTGCTCGGTAGTTTTCTTTCGGGTTTCCATGGAGATCAACACCTCTCCGATACCACTGATATGGTTCGGATCGGATTTAAGCAAAAAGGAAAAGAAGGGATAGAAATTTAGAGGGAAATGTTTGAGGCAATTTCTGAATAACATTAACAAACATGGAATATCCCTTATAAAGGGTACAAATAAAGACTTCACCACTAACCCACTACCTAATAAAATGGAAAACATGTGCACATGGAAAGCTGGGCATAACCCACGAATTCCTTTTTTCCCTCACCACTATGCTGACTTTGAAAAAGTAAATAACTAACTCACCCAACAAACAAACAAACAACTAAAACACACAGCATGCATGCAGTCTTCCTAGGTCTTCTCTTGCAAACTGTTAGAACCGTAACACGAATCTGTGAGCAAAACATAACCATACCCATACCGGATGCGTATCATATCTGATACTTTATCCACTACTCTGTAAATACATATTTATACATTCCTAGAAACTTTCCAACTAAAAGCTAAGAAACTAATTTTTTATTGCTGATTTCCGACATGTTGTCGGTGTGTTCATGGGCTTGTCACATTTTAGATTTGAGCATTTATAAATTAACTCTACTATGGTTATGATATTTTTTAATTGTATTTGCTATATATTTTCAGAAATATATATGTTATACCCGTACCCTTAAACTTCCAGAAGCCGTATCCTCATACTCGTGTCGTATCATATCCGTGGCCCATACCCGTATCAATGCTTCAAGAGAATTCATTAATAAAATTTACTACACTGGCTTATCTGTTAAAGGTAATTGTGAATATATTTTGTGTTTAGATCTATGAAGCACAAACACGAGTAAGCTCACGGGACATGTACGGGAAACGACATTTATGAAAAAAACGTGAAAAACAAAGATGAGATGATATTGATTGTGAATTTTGATTTATTGTTTTGATTTGATTAATAACATTTTTCTCCATTTTTTCAAGTTCTATAAAAGACCCCAAAATATTCTATTATATACACCCGAGTGTCCGACACGCGTATGCATATCCCCGAGTGTCCGACATGCACACTTTGATCTTTTGGGAGTGCTTCATTGTTCAAATGCTCTAATGTTGATTGGTTGTGTTTGAAAATCTTGTTTGTAAGAGTGGTGTGTTTTTCCTTTTCTGATATCCATGTACAATTTCTTCACTCATCCATATGATCAAACATATTATATGTACTAAAGAATAGTAGAACAATATTCTTTTAACCAGTGGCCCACTGGTCACCGCGTTCTTCCCTTTGTGGATACCCGTGTTCGATTCGGTTTGGGACGAATTAAGGAGTTACAATGTGGTTTGGTGGTAACGGTGTTCAGTCTAGGAGTGTTCGGTGCTTGGTGAACTAACTATTAGTAACAACTAACAAATTACTAAGAACCTTTTTCTTCTATACCTCTTCCCCCCCCCCCCCCCCAAAAAAAAAAAAAAATCCCCTCTTTTATTTAAGATTTAAATGGCAAATCTGACTCTTTGACCATCTCTTTCCCTCTTATTCTTCCCTTTTGGTTTAGTAGTCTTCAAAATCGAGCATGTACCATCCGTGTGGCGATTAGATTCTGCCGGAACTGATCTCTGGATGATTGGTTGAATCCTGAATTGCTTCAAACTATTCATCTCTTCCTTCATCCTCGGATTGTCGATAAGAGTTCCATAGTCTTCCTGAACAAATCAAACGGTTACATTATTATGATCATAATCTGCCAAAGAGCCGGTCAAGAACCGGTTGACGACAGGTGAAAACCGATCCAGAACTGGCGCAAATAACCGTTGAACGGGTCATTTTTTTTTAATATTTATTGTAATTAACATTTTTAACATATACTTGTGACAAACAAGTTTAAAATAATTTACACATGAATTTATATTAAAAATTCATGACATTCAACAATAAAAATAGGGCTAATTACAAAAACTACCCCTGAGGTTATAACTAATTACAAGAAACCCCACCTGACTTGTAATATTACGAATACCCGTAATTTTAATACATAATCAGTTCTTCTTTTTTTTTTCTTTTTGTAATTAGCTAATACTCCGGGGCAGTTTTTATAATTATCCCACAAATAAATAAATAAACAGCCAAAAAAGAACACTCACATTTCCAGCCGAACCTGCGAAAAAAGCAGGATTCGTTCTTGCATCATCACAACAAGCTCTAACTGCACTTCGCGTCGCAAGAAACTCACTCAATCTATACTCTGCCATAAGCTGAGACACGACATAAGCGCCCACCGATATTCCGTTGCCAGCATTGTCCGTACCGTAAAAACCATTATTATCGGGACAAGAAAACCTCTCAGCATTTTCATCCGTTATCTTGTCGGCTCTACACTTCAGCTCGCCAACTCGTGACCATAAGGTATCGATCTTCCGGAATATGTTCTCCAAAAAAACATCATCGTCGTTGTCGACGCACGACAGACCATCATCACCATCATTAATCTTGGCTTTCTGAGTGGCTTTTGATATAAAAGAAATACAAAAAAGAGTCATTTCTCCCCAGACTAATACTTTTTAAAATGAAGAAACAGTACTGTTGGAAAAACCCAGTAAATGGATATAGAATTACAAAACCGACCCCTCTGGTTTAGTCCAATTATAAAAAAGAGAACACTTGGTGCGTTTTATGATTATGAATATCTCCTTCAGATTTGTAATTACCTTTAAAAATGCTCCTCTCATGAGGGTGCACTTTCGAGAGATAGAAATAAATGCCGGGGTAATTTGTAATTTTTGAGAGCTAAGTGGTTTCTTTTTTAATTAAGCTAAATCTCGGGTAGTTTTTGTAATTAATCCTAAAATCAATTAGAAGTTACAGAGAATCAAATCAATGAAAGTCGAAAATGTGTGTGTGTGTGTGTGTGTGTGTGTGTGTGTGAGAGAGAGAGAGAGAGAGAGAGAGAGAGAGAGAGAGAGAGAGAGAGAGAGAGAGAGAGAGAGAGGGCTTAACGCCGAGAAAGCTTATGGAAGCAGCTGGAGGTAGATTTCTGATTCATCAATTCAAAGTGATGCAAAATACAAGGCAAAAGCTTCTAAAACATCAAGATTCAAGGACCAAAAGAGTAAGTATTAATCAAGATAAAGCCAATATATGATTTCTCACCATGACTCGTCAAGTCGGTATTAATAGAAGCACCACTCGTAAAGCACTCTCTATTCTCTGCAGAACACCATGCATCAAATTCTTAGCTTGAAAAAAAAAATCAGAAATGTAAAAATAACTCAGATAACTAAGGAGATAAACACCGTACCGTAATAAGAAAAAAGATTATGACGCGACATATATGCTGTGACATTCTTTGTAGCCTCGTCTCTTCTTCTTTTCTTCCTCGTGAAGACCCCGCCTCTAACACGGTTCTCGGGAAAGGGAAGCGATTTTACACCAAGATCCTCCACTGCTGATTCCTCTAATAGAAGGAGCTTTTGCTGATGGCATTTCTCAAGTTCTCTGTTGTATTTTTCGGATTCGGCCTCGACTTTCAAGATTTGCAATTCGGCCCATTTACAGCGCCACATAAGAGGCTTTATAAAGGTCCTCCAATGATTTGTCCGCTTTTTCTTCCTAAGTATCAGAAAAAAAAATTGCATGACAAATATCTCCAATTATTATGGGATAATGTATTCTGTTTAAGAATAAAATAGAAAATGACCCCTGGGTTTTAGCTTAATTACAAGAATAAAAATCCAGTTAGTATCTTCTGAAATTACAAATACCCCCTCACTCCTTGAGGTATTGCAATGATGTAACTTCTACAAAGCACCGACACGGGTTCATAGCCGGGTACGGGGATGGGGACGGGGATGGGAAACGACATTTTTGGAATAAATGAGACACAAGTACGGGGTATATGACCAAAAATGTGTATATATACACACACATATATATTGTAATATGAACCAGAAAATACACTTAAGTAAAAATAATATCCACGAGTAGATAACATTTTACTCCTATTTTCTTAAGATTAATAAAAAATACCCCAAGATTTTATATTATATAAAAAAGCCCCATTTTTATTTTTTTTTTTATAAAAAGTTCCATAAATTATCCCCGGCGTATCCCCATTTAAAAAAAATGAAAAATAGAAGAAAGCCGTATCTCGGACGTATCCCCTAGTATCCGACAAGCTTACTTCGACCTTTTAAGAGTATCCGTGCTTGATAGTGTAATTTGTACAATAGAAATAGATGTGAAGGGGGTGGTTGTAATTTTGAAAGATGAACCAAGTTTTTTTCTAGTAATTAGGCTAAACGTCAAGGGCAGTGTTTGTAATTATCATAGAAAGAAAAAAAGTGAGGAAAGAAAAATAAGTACCTCATCCTAAAGATTTCACCAAATCCATCAAAATCCATTGGTAATGGGGTATCTGTTGTGTCCATGCACCAACCCGATAAAACTTCAGCCTCGTCAGGATCTCCGACTCCACAATCGGAGCCGTCGAACGAACTCGAGCTCTCTGTTGTGTCCATGCATTCTGCTTCGTCCGTCCCGTCGCCTTCGAATTCCCTACGTTCCATTATGTCGACAGTCAAATCGGTCTCCGGTTCACTTTCTTCGTATTTCGTGGTGAATTTCATGAGCTCCTGTTCGAGTTCTTGATCCAGAAGCCCATTCATCATCTTACAGCTTGAGATTACCATCTTTTGTGTTTAATTCTATTCTCACAATAAGAAAAAAATCAGTGAAGTGAAATGACTGATTTTCAAAAAAAAATGGGCCGTTATCCCCTCCGTTTTTAAAAAATGGGCCGATTACTCCCTATGTGTTTTCAAAAAGGTGGATTTTTCGTACGGAGGGTTGATCTGCAATTTTTGAGAACACGGAAAGTAACGTGCCTATTTAATTTTCGTAAGGTGTAATCAACCTATTATTTAAAAACACGTGGGATAATCGGCCTATTTAATTTACACCGTGGAGTAAATTGCTCATTTTGTAAAACACAAAGGTTGACCTCCCACCATTGACCATCGTGATCAGGATTTTTAGTACAAAATATAAAATAAAAGAACAGAACAAGATTGGTATGAATGAGAATGAAACATCAGGATTTAAGAGAGAGAGAGAGAGAGAGAGGAAAAAACACCTTAAACACCTACTCATCCCCAACACACACACGCACTACACACACACACACGAAAAAAAAATTAAGGAACCTTTACAAGAAATCAAAATCGACAACGCATGAAGCATATCCCATTAAAGTAAAACCAAACGTACTCAAAAAGGCAATAAACATGAGAGATAAGAGAGAGAGAGAGGGAGAGAGAGAGAGAGAGAGAGAGAGAGAGAGAGAGAGGGAGAGGGAGAGCGAGAGGGAGAGGGAGAGGGAGAGGGAGAGAGAGAGAGAGAGAGAGAGGGAGAGAGAGAGAGAGAGAGAGAGAGAGAGAGAGAGAGAGAGAGAGAGAGTTATAAACCAATTGAGAAGGCAATCAAAGCATTGATGAAAAAAAATCAAGAAACAGTAATTAACCTGAAAACTTTCCGGGCTATCAATGGCTGCCCACCGGTACTGTGTGATCGATTTGCGGGGAGAGCAAAGAAGAAAAGAAGAACAGTTATATTTCGGGACCAAATCTTTTGGGTTTTTTTTTTCCCGCAAGAAAAGGCATTTGCAGATGATCTAAGTTTGAATTTTGAACGATCACCTCATGATTTTATAATATTTTTTTTATTTTTTTACACTGAAATAGTATTAAATTCGTTTGCTTCTTTTTAATTCCCACTCTTTCCTTCCGTTTGATATTTATATTTGGCAAGTGCTGATGTAGAGAGAGAGAGGAATTAGAGAGAGAGAATTTTAATGTGTTAGGTCCCAATTATAATGGCCCTTAGCGCTTTTATCGGACCGGTTCGAATCGGTTTTCTCCAGATTTGGATCCGGTCCGATATGCACGGTAGATTCGGCCCGATCCGATTCTGCCTTGCTCAATTTTAACTCGAATCCGAACTCGTTAGTTTCGGGTGAGTTTGGTCTCTGTATTTGGTTCGGTTCATGATCGGGTTTTGGGTTCACTTGACCGCTTATTTTTATGTGGGGTGGATCTTTACTAGGAAAATGAAGGAAGAGCAGAAATAAATCACATAAATGGGGGTTACATGATTCGAACTCCAGACCTTTTGTTCAAAGGTATAGCGTCTTAACTACTTGACCAACATGCTATTTGTGTTTAAAACATGCAAAACGTATTAATAATATATGTATAAAATATATAAATTATAAAATACATATAAACTTTTTTTTTAATTTATTACCGGGTTTCTTTTCGGTTTTATCGGTCCGGGTCTTATCGGTTTCGGTTCAATGTTTAGAACTCGAATCCGAACTCATTAGTTTTCGAGTGAGTTTCGATCCCGGGTATTTCGGTCCGGTTCATGACCGGGTTTCGGGTTCACTCGGACCGCTAACAACCCTAATGGCCCTCTCCGGGTTGGCAACGAAATACTTGCGGAGTCGGGGCTGAGCACCGGGTCTGACTCGATCCGGATCGACTCGGTTCAAAATGGACCGAAAAATAAAGTGTTGGACTTTATTGACCCGAAAATCAAACTTGTTTGGAACGACTCCAACCCGGACCGAACTCGATAAAATGTTGCAGGTGAATTTTTTGTTTCTTATTTTAGCTCCATTTTTTTAATTGATGACAATGCTAATTGATATATTCAATACATTTTTCTTCTATAAGTATATTGAATATTTTGTTATTAAAAAATATGTGCCATATTAAAATCACTGTATGTTCGACCCGTGCAATTTATCAGACAGAACATTTTATTACTTAAAAAATATTTTTCGTCTCCCAAATTTATTTTTGATGAATCTTATAGTGTGTTCTAGAATAATAAAAAAATTGGGGAGTGTATTATAGTGTGTCATTGGAGAATGAATCTTACATTAGCATAGTGTTAAGTTAATTGATATTATTTATATGAATAAATTTAGGGGAAATACAAGAAAAAAAGGCGCAAATTTGGGGGACGAATTATGTGATTAAGTCCTAATATATATGTGTCTGTTTGCAGTGTGTTCTATTATTTTTAATTATTATAATTAAATAAATATCATAATTTATTTCTATGCAGCAATATGAATCTCAAATCTAGTTTTTTTAAAAGTTAGTTAAGTTATTTTTATTTTGTATCGATTTACCTTACTAACTAATATCCATATTTTTTCTAAACCAAACCAAACCAAACCAAACATATCGAGTATATCCCGCTCAGAGCAGTGTCTGGGGAGGGTAAGATGTCCGCAGACCATGCCCCTACTTTTTACGGTAGGGAGGCTGTTTCCGTGAAGACCCTCAGCTTAGTGCACAGCAAAGTAAAGAGTGATATATACAGAGAAGCAAATGATACGAAAAGCTCCAAACCATACCTGAGCCCAGGGCTTAATTCACACGAGCCTTACCTAATGGGACTTTGGCAACTGCACTCTCGATGAACGCTGCTCTAATAGAAGAGAGGTTGACTCTGCGCACAACTCCTTGTAAAAAATACACCACACGCAAAACGCAATAGGATAAAATATACGATAAAAGTAAAAAAAATGTAATGCTCTAGGTCAAAGCTAACCGAGACAACCCAACCCTGCGGCTCTCAACTACAGTACCGCTCCCTACAAAGGAATCCACAACTCTGATCTGGCGCCTCCAAGAGCACCTATCAACAGTCATGGTCTCGGAAAGGTTTAATGCCTTCAAATCTAATCTCAGCTGCTCCTCCCACGTCCTCCTCGGTCTGCCTCTCCTCCTCTCCCCGACAACCAATAAACTCTCAACCCTCCTCACCGGAGCAGAACCTGCCTCCTGCGGACGTGACCAAACCATCTCAATCTCCTTTCTCTAACTTTCGCTGAAATGGGCGCTACTTCTAGTGCGTTCCTGAAAACCCCGTTCGAGATTCTATCTAACATGGTGCGACCATACGACCAACGTAACATTCTCATTTCAACCGCTTCCAACTTGCTCTCAAGCGACTTCTTCATCGCCCAACATTCGGAGCCATACAACATAGCAGGTCTAATTGCCGCTCTATAGAATTTACCCTTCAGCTTTAGAGGGACTTTCTTGTCGCACAGGACCCCTGTCGCTGCTCTCCACCTTAGCCACCCCGCCTTGATACGATGAGTGACATTATCTTCACACTCACCTTCCTTCTGAATGATCGAACCCAAATACTTGAACTTATCCGTACGGGGTACGATCTGATCCGCAATCATTACCTCTACTTCTTCCTCGTTGGCCTCACTAATAAAGTTACACCAGAGACACTCGGTCTTAGATCTGCTCACACGCAAGCCCTGGGATTCTAACTTAGACCTTCATAGCTCCAACTTCGAGTTCACTTCCTTACTCGACTCCGCCACTAACACAATGTCGTCAGCAAAAAGCATGCACCACGGGACGCCATCCTGTATCCCCCGCGAGATGACGTCAAGTATTAGAGCGAAGAGAAGAGGGCTTAGCGCCGACCCCTGGTGCAGCCCTATCTCAACCGGGAAATACTGGGTGTCACCAACTGGGGTCTAACGCAAGTTCTAGCTTGGCAGTACATGTCTTGGATCGCCCTAACGAACGGCAGCGACACCCTCCTCTCTTCTAGGCTCCTGATAGAACGAAAATAGTGTGCTAAAATCATTGTTAATTATAAGGTTTTAATGGATTTTATGTTGGCACACTTGGTTATTTTCCATATATTTATATTTTGGATGCAATTTACTTCACTTGGCAATTTGTTGTTTAATTTAGGTGTTTGATGGAGTTTTTAAGCTTAAGGAATAAATTGGATCATCAAACGGAGCAAGCCAAGGTGATTTGGGCTTAAATAAAGAAAATCCCGCAAAGACCTTTGGGTGGCCCGATGTCGGTCACGCCCAAAGGCGACCCTGTTACGAAAATAACCTTACTTGGGGCCCAAGAAACGACTCAAAAATCGCCCAATCAGTTCCACAAGGCAATAAATCGGTCCATATGCTGGGAAAAGGAATTGGAATAGATTTGGGAAGAAAGACTCCAAGGAAATTAAAACTCAAGAAGGAAAGAGTCCTAATTAAAGAAGGAAACTATGAGATAAGGAATAATTATAAAAGGGGAGGAGGGCTGGAATAAAATAAAACTTCTGGAGCAGTAAATTCACGGCTGGAGAGGAAGATTACACGGCTGGAGCAGAAGAAATCACGAGGGACGACCGAACCGATCTTTCGCCGGAGCAACCGAGCCAATTCCGACGTGGAAGAAGAAGACTATACCGTTTGAATTTCTTTCTTCTCATGTCTATCTTTAATTTGCTGTTTTCTAAAGCCAACATGTCCGGCTAATTTCATATTCTAGTTCTTAGTGAAGTTTGAAACCATATTTGAATTATTCATGTTTTAATCCCGCAGCGTATTCTCAACTCGAATTCTCTTGAATTACTTTTGTGTTATTGAATTCACGATTATGCCATTTAATTTCTTGATTTGGTTTGGCCAACTAGATTAGGAGTTTTATGTCTTATGCTAGAAATTGAGTTGTAATCCGTAATTGTTGCAATTTTAATTTCACCAGTAGCAAACAATTGATTTTTCCCAATTGAGTAACACAAAATCGAGATCCCTTAAGTCGAGCTTATGAACTTAATATCTTGCCTATTCCATTATTTTGGTTTTTAATGCATCTAGCGAGCGAGATTTGAAGAGCTTGTTTTGAATCCACCGTATAGATAGGTTCAATTAAAGAGCTTGTTTTAATTGAATAAACTTAAGAAATAATTGGGGTCAACAGAGCTTGTTGTTGGCTTCGGAATAGGAGTTCATGAGATTAGAGAAGGGATAAGCGCTGCATTGAAACTTGAATTAATTCGAAACGGTGGATAACGGAGCTAAGGACTAGATTTTTCATTTAATTGATATTTTCGATTTTTATTTCCTTTGTTTATTTTAATTTACTTTATGCAAATTATTTTAGTTAAGATTAGAAACCGAAATCCCCCCCTCGTTTTTATTTTTTTGCTAAAAGTATTTAATCCTTAAATAGTATAATTGATTTACCGTTCTCCGTGGGATCGACCCTTACTTGCCGATACTACTAGTTAGTAGAAGTAAGCCAAGGAAAAATATAAATAACTAATTTTGGCGCGTCACGACAGCGCGGTCAGCTCCTCCAAATAACATCGCACGGAATGCTATCATAAGCCTTCTCTAGATCAATGAACACCATATGGAGGTCCTTACGCCGCTCTCTAAACTTCTCCATAAGACGTCTGACGAGATGAATGGCCTCCGTCGAGGACCTCCCCGGCATGAAGCCAAATTGGTTCTCTGAGATCTCAACTTCTCTTCTAACCCTGCATTCCACCACTCTTTCCCAAAGTTTCATAATATGATTAAGGAGTTTAATACCCCTATAGTTACTACAACTCTGAGCATCGCCTTTTTTCTTGAAAAACGGCACGACAATACTACGTCTCCACTCTGTCGGCATCTTAGAACCTCTGAGGAGGATGTTGAACAGCTCTGCTAGTCACTGAACTCCAACTTCTCCCAGACAAAGCCACACCTCAATAGGGATCTGATCTGGGCCTACAGCCTTAGATCGACCCATCTTCATTAGGGCTCCCTTTACTTCCTCCTTGCTGATGCTCTCACATGAACTAAACGAATGAGCAGAAGATAGACTAACTCCTTGCACCACCGAGTTGCTTCCCTTAGCCTCGTTGAAAAGTTCAAAAAAATACTTATTCCACCTCTCCTTAATAGCCACATCGTTCACTAACACTTGGCCCAAATCATCCTTAATATACTTAACGGGACCCAGGTCCCGCCGCCCTCTTTCCCTAGCTTTCGCTAGTTTAAAAATAGCATTCACGCCTTCTTTGGTGTCTAGGCGCTTGTACATGTCCTCGTATGCCTCACTTTTAGCCTTAGCCCCTGGCTTCTTAGCCTCTCTTTTCACCACATTGTACGCTACAAACTTCAAGATTCTCTCCTCCCCAGCACTAACCGACAAAAGCTCCTTAAATAGCGCTTGTTTAGCCTTAACCTTCTTTTGGACCTCCTCATTCCACCACCATGCCTCCTTCGATCCACTAGACCTGCCCGAAGAAGCCCCTACCACCTTCTCGCCTACACTCCTAATAGCATTGGCCATGCTGGTCCATATAAGGTTAGCATCCTCCCCCCCTCCCCCGCAAAAGACCTCATTCGTGGGTCAGAGACTCCTTGAATTCTGTCGCTTTCTCACCCTTCAGATCCTTCCAGAGAATCCTTGGTCTAGATTCTCTAACCCTGCTAACAACACGACCTCCCATGGATACATCCATAGCCAGCAGCCGGTGTTGCGAAGTACATGCCTCGCTCCGGAACACCTTGCAGTCCACGCACGCCCTAGCATCACGACTACGCAAAATAAGGTAGTCAATTTGCGTGTTGTGCCCCCCATTACCGAAAGTGATGAGGTGCTCAGCTCTCTTCTGAAAAACAGAGTTCGCAATTACCAAGTCATGCGCAGTGGCAAACTCCAACAGTGCGGAACCTCCTGCATTCCTAACTCCGAAGCCGAAACCCCCATACGCACTATGGTAACCATCCACCCCCTCACCAATGTGTCTATTGAAATCGCCTCCCATAACAATAAATTTATCGTCCGGAATACACCCTACCAACTCATCTAAACAGACCCAAAAAGCTTCCTTAACAAGCACCCCCAAACCAACATGTGGGGCATACGCACAAACCACGTTAACCACCTTCTCCCCAACCACCACTCTAACGGCCATAATCCTATCGTTACACTTCTCCACTTCCACGACGTTATCCTTAAGATCCTTAGACAAAAGAATACCCACACCATTACTCGAGTTCGCAAGGCCTGAATACCACAATTTATAATAGTTCGCCTCTCTGGACTGCGCCCCCTTCCACCTAGTCTCCTGAATACAAGCCACATCAACCCTTCTCTTACCCAATACATCCACGACCTCCAAAAGCTTACCCATCAAGGTACCCAAATTCCAACTACCAACCCGCAAACAGCACGACATCAACCAACACAAAACACAAACGCACTACGACAAATAAGAATGAGGTAGTGTAGCCAAAAATGAAAATATGACGATAATGCAAAAGACAATTTAAAAGCAAGTAAACCGCATAAAAATCACAGAAAATAGTAGATATATGGCTGACGAAAAATAAAATTTAACAGAAAAATACAATGATACCAAACTTCGGCAGGGAAAGCTGCGGAAGCTGGCAACCGATCGGCTCCTGAATCAAACCTGGCTCGACTCTGCACCTCCTGAGGCTCGAGCTTGTCTCTTGGGTGGGAAAAGGTGAACGGCAGGCCGACGGCGTCTCGGAGCAGCACGGGAAGATTTCGGGCAGCTTGAAAATTCGGCTGGGAAACCTGCAAAACAAATAGCTAAAATGTAATACTACTGTTAGATTGACAGGGAGGGATGAATGCAGTGGTGAAAATTTATTATTCCGGCGATACGCCGGCCAGAGATGACCAGCTGTAATATCCGCATTTTTCCTTTTTCCCGATATTCTCATTTTTGGTGTGTTTTCATTTTTAGCAACTTGCTTGTAACCGTATTGACATTTTGAGAATATTTAATATTGGACTTCTTGTCGTTCGAGCTTGTTTCGGACTCGTTTTACTCGATTCGGTGTTTTTTGTCGTTTTCGTCGCTATTGTGTATTCTCGTAAATCGTCGTTCGGAACCGCCGTTTCGGGGTTGCCGAAGATCCATATCATGTTATTACGCGTGTTGTAAGCTTTTGTTTTGTGTTTCGACCGTGTATCGTACATTTCGGACGTTTTGGGCCATTTTGTAATTTCCCAAAGTTTTGGGATAATTACGTTTGTTGTTGTTTTCCGAACCTTCGGGTAGTCGGGAATATGCTTTCCTTCAATACTTAAGTTCATCGCCTCGAATCCTTTACGTTTGTACCCTCGTGTTTTGTTCACCGTTGCATTTCAATTTTTCGGTTCCTTCCTTGCCTGTTGGTAGCGGCTTGTGCTCCTCAGGAAGGGACATTACGTACGTAATGCAGTATGTTGTTACGTACGTAATGGTATGTATGAAATTGGATAGGCGGTCCTGCCCATTTCATTACGTACGTAAGCTTGGGAGGGCTTACGTACGTTAACAAGCTAACGTACGTTAACTACCTGTGGCTAACGTACGTAACGCGGCCTGGGTTTATAAACCCAGGAGTTGACCGATTTCGGTCATTTCACTTCTCCTCCTTCCCTTCCGACTCCAAGGCGATTTCTTGGCATTTCCGGGCGATTTGAAGCTTGGTAACTCTGAGCCATCATCTTCCTCGAGTTTTTGGAGTGTATTATCAACATCTAATCGTGTTCTTCGTCTTTAATCCGAGGTAAATTCCTAGAACCTTGTTTTTGGGGAAACTTGGGGTTTCGAGTTTTTCGTCCGATTCGTTCTGTATGGTTTATTAATTCATGATGAATATGATTAATCTTGTTGATATTCTTGGTTTCCCTACGGATTTATGGTATATTTCGTAGTTGTTATGTTTTCGAGAGGGTTTGGTTGTAGTCCACCCTCGTTTATTTTTATACGAATATACATGAATCGTAGGCGGGTTTTCGGGAGTATTTCAATTCCGTATTCGTTTAGAAATGGTTGTGATTGTATTCTTCGATGCGTTAGGTTCGTGATTATAGGTTCCTAGCGTTCGTCGGTGATTTTCCTTTCTGTTCGTTACGTCGTCAATTACTCAAGGCAAGTATTTTTTGGAAACCTTTATGCTTAATATGAAATGGTGATGTATATTGTGTGTGCTTTGCTCACCTCGGTAGGGTCCAACGGGGCCTCGAGGTAATCCAATGGTATAGTCCTGGATTCATGAGTTTGTTTCGCTAGCCAGCTCGGGAGGGTCCTTAGAGGCCTCGAGCGGGATCAATGGTATAGCCCTGTTCCCAAGGCGATGCGCGAGCGTGATTTATTTTTATGATATGGCCAGCTCGGGAGGGTCCTTAGAGGCCTCGAGCGGGATCAATGGTATAGCCCTGTTCCCAAGGTAAAATTGATTGACTGTTTATTTCCGGAAAAGATATGTCTAGTTTTTGGTTTTGAAATGATCTTAGTGCATTGTACTATGAAATGTGTAAGCGAATGGTTTGCCTTGAATACTTGTACTAGCGTAATTGCTAACCCCTTTGGGGACCCGTTTTGGGGAAATTCTTGTTATGGATTTCGGGTTATGATCAGCCGGACGAGCGGGCGCTGTGATAGTACGAGGATGCTGCCCAGGGTCGTTGACATGTGCATTTGAGTCCTTTTATTTTCGTTGTTTCATTCGATATGGTTGTTGTCTACTTTCTAAACTTATAGATTGTAATACTTAGGCTTTTCTCTTCGAATTGTGATCGTTATTCGTTGAAGCTACTATCTTTGTCGGTTGATGTTTATTACGCCGGTTGTTCCGGGCGTGTTGTTATTTGTTGTATTGTTAATGTGTGTTTCCTCGCTAACCGAGACGGATAGTCGAGTAGTGTTTTCTTATTTTAGCCTGGTGGGTCCCACGTAGGGGTCCACGACGCTGTAATATATTTCGAATATCTCGGGGTGTTACAGAAAATGGTATCAGAGCACTAGGTTTATGGATACCTAGGCTTGTCGGTTATTTGGGTCTAGTTGTGTTTTGTGTTGCACATTGTCACACCGCTGCCAGCATCTCGGTACTTCCAGTGCTCGTAAGTTTTCCTTACACGATTCTTTATTTTCTCATACCGTATTTCCGTTTCTTGAATTGTGGATGTTTTCCTCTCTTACTTATCATCGAGTTGCTTTTGCTACCTCTTAACACCAGCATGGATGTTGGAAGAGGCCGTGGTCGTGTTCGTGATCGTGGTCGTGGTCGCGGACGCAGCCGTGGACGTGGGGCAGCTGGTGGGGCCAACACGTCGCATTCTTCGGGAGCCGGCAGCACCGGTGACCGACATAGCCATGCTTCTTCTCAAGATGGCGCCGACCTTGGTGTTGCGGCTGTTATGCAACAAATGGTGAACCAAATGGCGGCGATAGCCCCGGAGGTTCAGAATCCAGCCCATGCTTCTCGGGACGGAGCTGACAGTTGGCTTCAAGATGTCATCAAGATGCATCCTCCTCAGTTTACGGGAGCCTTGGACTCGATTGGTTGGGAAGGCTGGATCAAGGAGATATCCAAAGTCTTCGTTGCCACCAACTGTCCCGAGGACCGCAAGGTCCCTATTGCCCAGTATTTTCTCACTGGGGACGCTACTGATTGGTGGGAGGCCGTTGGGCCTAAGGATCATGTTGCTTCATGGGCAGAATTTAAGGACCTGATGGAGACTGAGTATTGCCCGTGGCCGATTAGACAGGCTCGAGTCTATGCCTTCTATGATTCTCAATCGCGGGATATTCCTGTCTCCCAAGCTATTATGGATTTCAACAAGGTGTTGGGCTATGTGAAGACCAAAGTTGTCGAGGAGAGCGACAAAATTTTTCACTTTTCCAGACGGATGAAACTGTCAATTCGAGACTACATGTCTGGGCTCGTCTGTACTACCCTAAAGGATTATCAGAGTCGATCTCTTGCTTATGATATGTCGGTGACGGCTAGTGCGGCGGTTCGGGAGAGTAAGAAACAGAAATCCGCTGGAAATTTCTCGGGTCACAAGGGTGGAGGCCAGCAGAAATCTCAATCTGCGAGTGTCCCTACGGGCGGTTCGGCTCATTTTTCTGGGAGTCCTCGAGGTGCTGCTAGAACCTCCGTTCGTGAACTCATATGCTTTAACTGTGGCATGCCGGGCCATAAGAACCGGGAGTGTCCTCGTCCGCAGTTGACTTGTCATACTTGTGGTCAGTCAGGCCACAAGGCTTCCTTTTCTGAACAGATCTGCGGTGCCTGTTCTTCTCATCCAGCGCCTAGGGAGCCGAGTGTGAACCAGGGCTCGTTTGCTCCGCAGTTTCCACCGAGTGCCAGCCGGGGGAGAGGTCAGGGTTAGCCCGCTAGAGGGGGAGCTTCCAGTGTCGGCTCTGCCCATCCGCGTATCTATGAAATGAGGAGGGCCAGTGATCCAGCGGTCACTGTGGCGACAGGTACCGTTCACATCCATTCCCATCATGTCAGTGTGCTTTTTGATTCGGGTGCTACGCATTCATTCATCTCTTTGGAGTGTGTACGCCATTTGAGTCTTGATTGTTTGTCGCCTTGTGAGCCTTTCATCGTTAAACTTTCTAGCGGTGATAGAATCGTTGGCGATCGAGAGGTCCGAGACTGTTCTGTGTTTATTTGTGAGAGGGCTTGGCTCTCTAATCTTATTGTTGTGGGTATTGAGGGTGATGATTTGATTCTCGGGGATGATTGGCTCGAGCGGCATGGTGCAATCATGAACTACCGCACGAGGATCATCACCATGCTAGCCGAGGACGGCACCGAGCACTCTTTCTCGGGGTGAAAGAGAAACCAGAAGTTCGTAATTAACATCTTGAAGGCGATGAGACTCCTGCGAAAGATGTGTACTCGTTATTGGTGCTACGTCTTGAAGGCAGAGAGTGGTGGAGTCGAGCTTTCATCGATTCCAGTGGTTAATGAGTTTCCTGACGAGTTATCGGGATTGCCGCCGGACCGTGAGGTAGAGTTTGCTATCGAGTTAGAGCCGGGTACGGCTCCGATTTCGAAGGTGCCGTATCGCATGGCACCTTCAGAGATGGCCGAGTTGAAGAAGCAGTTGAGTGAGATTCTTGAGTCGGGGTATATTCGACCGAGCGCTTCACCTTGGGCCGCACCAGTTTTGTTTGTTCGAAAAAAGGATGGTTCACTGCGTTTGTGTATCGACTATCGCGAGCTAAACAAGGTGACCATCAAGAACAAGTATCTTTTGCCGAGGATTGATGACTTGTTTGATCAGTTGCAGGGAGCTGCGGTATTCTCGAAGATCGACTTGAGATTGGGGTACTATCAGCTTTGGGTGAAGGAGTTCGACGTTCCAAGAACAGCTTTTCGGACGAGATATGGTCACTATGAGTTTGTTGATATGCCTTTCGGGTTAACTAACGCGCCGGCGGTGTTCATGCAGTTGATGAACAAGGTCTTTATTAAGTATTTAGATAAGTGTGTCATCGTCTTCATTGACGATATCCTTATTTATTCAAGGAACGAGGATGAACACGCGTATCATTTGCGAGTAGTGTTGGACATTTTGAGGACCGAGCAACTCTATGCAAAGTTTTCAAAATGTGAGTTCTGGATGAAGGAAGTGATGTTTCTAGGTCACGTGATTTCAGCCGAGGGAGTTCGTGTGGACCCGCAGAAGGTTGAGGCAGTGTTGGATTGGGCACCGCCTAAGAACGTGAAGGAGATCCGTAGTTTCTTGGGTTTAGCTGGCTACTACCATAGGTTCGTCGAGGGTTTCTCGAAACTAGGTCGGCCACTTACACAGTTGCTCCAGAAGTTCGAGAAGTTCGTCTGGAATGACGATAGGCATTCGAGTTTTGAGGAGCTGAAGAGGCGTTTAACTTCAGCCCCGATTTTGGCGTTGCCACGTAGCAACGAGGGTTTTGTCGTTTATAGTGATGCTTCGGGTCGGGGTCTTGGGTGCGTGTTGATGCAGCACGGCAAGACTATTGCGTTTGCGTCGAGACAGTTGAGGCCGTATGAGCTTAACTACCCTACTCACGATTTGGAGTTAGCGGCAGTTGTTTTTGCGCTCAAGATTGGGCGTCACTATCTTTTTGGCTCTGCATGCCAGATTTTTACCGATCATAAAAGTCTGAAATACATATTTACTCAGTGGGAGTTGAATATGAGGCAGAGGAGGTGGTTAGAGTTGATTAAGAATTATGACCTCGAAATCCTTTATCATCTGGGCAAGGCGAATGTAGTGGCCGATGCCTTGAGTCGGAAACCGGCCTCGTTGTGGACACTTGAGATCCTTACGTCTCAAGCCGAGCTTCAGCGGTATTTGATTGAGTTGAGTGTTGAGATTTCGTTGCCTGGAGCCGTAGGGCAACTCTGTGCTTTAGAGATTTCGTCGTCTCTGATCGACGAAATTAAACTGAAGCAGCTGGAGGATCCGATGATTATTCAAATCCGAGAGAATGTCCTTAAGGGAAAGTCTCCTGGATTTGTGATTCATGAAGATAAAGTATTGAGATTCCAAAGTCGTCCGTGTGTGCCGAACGACTCGGAATTGAGGCAGGGTATTTTCCGTGAGGCCCATGCTACGCCTTTACTCCGTTCATCCTGGATCGAGTAAGATGTACAAGGACCTGAGGAGGAATTTCTGGTGGAATGATATGAAAGAGGAGGTCGCACAGTTTGTAGTGAGATGTTTGACTTGTCAGCAGGTCAAAATCGAGCATCAGCGACCGACAGGGTTATTGCAGTCACTTCCCATCCCGGAGTGAAAATGGGAAGATATATCGATGGACTTCATCACGAGTTTGCCGAGATCGAGGTCGGGTATGAACATGGTTTGGGTGATTGTTGATCGTTTGACCAAATCGGCATATTTTCTGGGCATCAAGGATACTTAGGGCCGGGAGAAGTTGGCTCGTGTTTTTATTGCGCAGATTGTGAGGCTTCACGGTACTCCGAAGTCTATTGTTTCGGATCGGGATGGCCATTTTGTATCGCACTTTTGGCAGGCGGTGCATAAGGCGTTGGGTACTCGGTTGCGTTTGAGTACTGTTGCTACCCAAAATATTATCCGGAGATAGATATTGCTGGAATGGATGAGATAGCAAACAAATGCAAGAGCACTTCCGTGAGAAAGATAAATAACACAAGATTTGCCGGGGTTGTTAGTCCCGGGCTTGAATGCTCTCGCGAGATATTATTAATACCAATATTCGGGGATACAAGTACTAATGTAAGAATACAATTACAATGAGTGTAAAGATTCTTGTTATCTTAGCTAGTGAGCGTGTAGATTGCCGGAAGAACCAGATTTGATGCTCTGTGAGTTCTTGTAACAAAGGAGATGAACAGTCGCGGCGGTGAGAGATCGACCGTCTCTCACGGCGAGTATTTAGCTGGATGCTTGGGCTCCTGGGCTTATGAATCCCTTGGAATCTGTCTAGTGGAGACTTGCTGCTTCTGCCGATCGTCTTCTGGACGAGAGATTTAGAGAGAGAAGTCCTGAGATGGATTCCGGTGAGATAGCCGGGAGCTTGATGATATGTATGTTCTTCAGTATTTCCGTGAATGTATCGGAATGTGAGAGAATGAGTTCTGAGCGTAAGTCAGAATGAATTCGGAACCGTTGGTGGAATGAAATTCGAACCGTAGGTTGAGTGAATTGGGAACCGTAGGTTGAGTCAATTCCGAACCGTAAGTTGTGCGAAGTCGGAACCTTTTTCCTGTAGGAGGAGGTTCTCTATTTATAGAGCTTGGATACGCCGGGCGATCGCCTTTTCTGCATTATAATAATCGGGCGATCGTCTTTTAGCACATGGGCCTGTCCCCTCAAAGCCTGCAGGAGTTGCTGGCAGTCAACTATGCGGTCCAATGGGGAGCTTACACGCGTCCTGAGTTGCTGACACGGGTGGTCCTACTGACAACTTTCGGCGCGCATGCTGGTAGGTGAGGTAGGTGGCAGGCTGTGGTCAAAGGTCTTGTCTGTCAGCTAAAGATCTTGTCTGCTACGAAGATCTTGTCAGCGCCTTTGGTGGATCTGCACGTGGGTGCTTTTCTGAGACCCAGTCCTTGATGACTTTTGACGGGCGATCGTCTCTGCTCGGGGCGTAGGTCGATTGCCCTTAGCCGGTCACTAGAGTAGATCGCCAGCTGCCAAAGGGCGATCGCCTTGGGAGTCGATCGCGGTGTACTGATGGTGGTCTGATATCTTCGACTTGGCGAGCTAGCCATAGTTTGACTGGAGTTGACTTGGTCGCTCGGCCTTATAGTCGATCGCACTGTCGGGATGAATAAATCGTGACACAACAATTGCCCCCCAGCTTGCTCATACGTTGGAAACGTGGGGTGAGGTGGCTCTCTTGGCGATCGCTGAACTTTTGACGAGCGACTTCGTGTTTTATTGAACTGGCGATCGTCGTTGAGCTGATATATCCTGAGTTCGGACGACCTGGTTGGCCGAATCATGCGGGAAAAAGCAACGGGCGTTGAAAAGTCTCCGCGCACGTGTCGGGCTTCTATTGGAGGACACCAACGGTCATTAATGACTCCTCGGCTGACGCGTCCTCGAAAAGACGCGTACGCGGGTCTCGAGAGGGTCAACTAATGTGTCGTTTGAGATCCGACCCTTGAGGTTTTCCCTTATTGCAAACGGGTCCCTGCCTTCTCCTATAAAAGGGGCGCGGGGCTGCAGTATCACTCACGCGAACTTTTTGGAGAAAGAAGGACTTGCTGCCGAATTTTCTGAAGATCTTAGTGCCGATCGTCGTTCGACTTCACCTTAGGGTAAGAAAAATTCTTTTCTCCTTTTCTGCTTCTGAAAATGGCCGGAAACTCATCATCATTTGGAGCGGGTACTGCCCCGCCACGGACATCACGCCCAGGAGAAACTTCTCCCGTCTTCCACCTGGAGACGGCGGCTGAAGCTATTCGGGCCGGAATCGACCCGGCTGAAGTCGAGGCTTTATTCAATGAGGCCGATATTGCTAAGGAGTCGGCTGCTGAGGAGAGACGATCGCAGATCGAGAGAGATCTGGCGATCAGGGCTTACTGGGAGCAACACAGCGTTTTCGGTCGGGCCTATAGGGCCTTTGCTGAAATAATGGAGAGGTTAGCCGGTCCTACTCCGAGATTCGATTTCCGGGGATACTCGGTCGCTTATCCATATGTGCTTCCCAAGCGGTCGCAGTATCGTGCCGCGCAGCGATCGTTATGGTCGCTCGGCCAAATACGGAGCTCGATGACCAGGAGAGATCTGGCCGTCTGGAGGACAAGATTCCATGTTCCTTCAGATGTGGACATGTTCGCGCCGGCGGAGAATGAACGAGCCGACCAGCCTCCGATGGGTATGGTCGCAGTGAGTGAGGCCGTTATGGAGGCCGGGCTACGCTTCCCTCTGTCCTTTGCGGTCTCCCATCTGTTGGCCGCTTGGAACGTGGCGCCCCTTCAGCTGACGCCGAACGCCTGGCTCCAAATTATTTGCACCCTCACCCTTTTCGGCGGTCACCGCCTGTACCGCCTCCCATCGCCGTTGGAGATGAATCATTTGTTTAAACTGACGGCTCATAGAGGTTTGGTCGGCGGTTACCATATTCAAGGACGATCTGGTCGGGTGATTCATGGAGTTCCGAATAAGATACGGGGCGATCGGACGAAGTGGTTCTGGGTCGCTGGCAAGTGGAGAGCTTCGGCGAGCGACAATCCCACAGGCGAACTGGAGATCCCCACTGAATTTCGGGAGAGGAATCCCGGTAAGGGTTTAGACTCTCCCTTCGTTTGGATGCGTTTTGGACTGATCTAATTTGATTTCTGTTTTGCATGCTTTCATATTCCGGCGATCGAGGAGCTGCCTTTCGACTTTCTCGTCGTTTGGGAGCGAATTAGGAGCTTGTCGGACGACGACCTTGACGCCACTCGGATCAACAAGGAGAGTCGCTGGTTGTCGGCTCGACTATTCCGTTTCCCGAGACATCTCGCGGTGCCAGGTATGAGTTCCTGCGACCTTCAATTTCTAGGCGATCGCCTTACTTGAGGATAGTGTCTGACCGTTAGTCGATCGTCTTTAACTGCAGAGGTTCGTTTTCCTCGCTTTTTGGAGCCTCCGGCGGAGATCGCTATGTCGAACCCAGGAGTCCTAGGCCGTCTTCGCCATAAGAGGTCGACTCGGGTCCCACCCGTTGCGTTGCCTATAGTTCCGGAGGCGGAGCCTCGCGTGGAGCCGGAGCCTCGCGTGGAGCCGGTCGTGGTTGAGGAGGAAATTCCGGAGGAGGGGCTTCGGGCAAATCGCAAGAGGCCGAGGCCGGAGGAAACTTCGGTTCCTGCCCCGGGCGATGAAGTACCGATCGCCGCTCCTCCGATCACCATTGTTGCTCCGGAGAGTGAGCCGCCTTCTGCGGCTTTTATGCGGGAGATGGCGATCGCGGATGCAGAGACTCCTCGAGGGAAACCGTTTTTCGGTCGGGATCCCGAGAAGGCTGAGAGGTAGATAGCATTTTTGTGTTGAAAATTGCATCTGCGTAGGAGTTGTATTAACTTAGCTGTTTTGATGCAGGATCCGTCGTGCAGATCCGTCTTGTCCACCGATGGTCGTGGATTTCCTGGCGAGTCGATCTCCTCGCCATTCCTGCGACATCCCTCCATACATCAGCAAGGCTGCTTCCGCTCTGCCTAAGGCATGGACGACTGACCTGGATGCGATCGCTCGACAGCGATCGGCGAGTTCGATGCACGCTGTTCTCGCCCTTTCTCTTCAGACGGCGACCATGGCCGTCCAGTGCCGCCAGAGTTTGAGGCGGCCCTCCACCATTCGCTGCGGGGAGGATCTCGAGGCTCGGAAAGAGAACGCCGAGTTTGCCGACAAGATCGCGGCGATGGAGAAGGATTCTCTGGAGGCGGCTGCGGGCGAGCCATGAGCTTGAGCCGAGAAGAAAGAGACCGAGAAATATCGAATGGCGGTCGACCGATTTCGGGACCAGATGCAGAGTGCCGCCCAGCGCGGAATGTTCTTGAAGAGGAGGCCGATCGCGTAAGGTGACGATCGCTCACCACTGAGCCGAGTCAAGTGAGGCGAAAGAGAAGGTTGCCGCGAGGAGGCCGAGCTCGTGGATCGCAACAGGCGATGGCCGAGCTGAGAGGAGAGGTTGAGGCGACCAAGGCCGATCCCTTCCAAAACTTGGAGTATGTCAGCGAGTTCGCCTATTATTTGGCGTTCGCCGACTCGATCCGAGCGGCTAAGAAGGGAGGCTTGGAGGTTGGTCCTCTTGACGATAAATTCAAGGCGTATGCGTTGGAGCATCCTCTCCATTCAGCTTTCTCCTTGCCGATCCTGGATCTTGCGGACATCGGCGAGGATTTGAGCTGGTATCCGTCTCCAGCCAATCTTGCTCATCCTGACGCTCCGGAAGATGAGGGGACCGCGCCGAATGTTGATGGCGAAGGCCAGGCAGGGGCCTGGGGCGCTTCATTTTTGACGCTCTTAGCTTACTTTCTTAGTAGTTTGGTAGCTTTCTTTTGTAGCACTTAAGCCTTCGGGCGACCGTGTACTTTGATCTTCTCAAGCAATGAATTGAATGTTTGATTATCTTCGATTACTTGAATGAATGGTTATTTTTGAGTCTTTGTTTGACTTTGTACAAATGTGTGAGGAGAGATCGTTGCGAGGGTGGTTCCAAATGAATTGATAAACTCATAAAGACAACTTTTTACAACAAATTCGATCGCTGCACTACATCTGAAAAAATGACGATCTCCGTATGTGGTTGAATAGCGACGATCGTCGTGTAGGTAGTCCGCACTCTTATTGCCCCTTGTTTTTATTCACTTAGTGGAAGTAAGGGGATGAAAATAATTCCTTGAGTGAGCGGTCTTCAACTTTGTCGAATCCTAGGGGACGGTCGTCCATCTTGAGGAACCGTGCACGATCGCGGAGTTCGATGGACCGACTCCTTGATCATGTCTTGATGCGCGAAGACATTGAGTGTCTCGTGACTCACTTTATTATGAGGGTCCTCTGTTAGGCTGCGCCTCGCCTCGTATTTAAACGAAGGGCGTGCGGTCTCGGTCTAGAGGAGTCCTTGCGCGGCGGCGTCGGATGAATCAACTCCACGCCCGTGGCTTGTTAGCTCTGCTTCCACCTCGGCCACCATGGAGATGGCCGACCTCGACGGTGTGCGTTGAGACGGGGTTGTGGCACGTCGCATTGTCCGGTTCACCATGTTAAATGATGAACCTTTGAGGGCGAGCGATCGTGTCCACGATTTATTTTGAGGGCCCTCGACTACGCGGCCTCGTATTTAAACGAAGGCGACGGCGATCTTGGCCTAAAGGGACCTTGCATGGCCTAAGCGATGGTTCCATCGACCACGAGGACCATGTTGCACTCTTCCACCTTGGATCGTCATGCAGATGCCGACCTTCGACGGTGTACGTTGTGCGGGGAGGCGATCTCGTGCCTTAGTCCATCATGTTAGATGGTGAATCGTAGATGGCGATCGAGTCCTCCGGTTTCTAAATAAGGAGGAGATCGGGGTGACTTCCGTTGTCTCCTTCTCTTGATTGAAGCATGCGGGGACGGTCGCCGAGGTTGGTCCAGGGTCGGGTCATATGAGCTTTCCACTGTTTTGTGTTCGACTCGGACGAGCGTCCATAGATATAGGTAGGGGCATAGGCTAAACCAATAAGTCGTCAACTTGCCCTCCTCGAACAATCTCCAGAGCCGTTTGAGGAGGTCGCGACATTTGTTAGTCTTGTGGCGGGACTCTTGTGGTAGGCACAATATTGATTGTTGTCGGTGTGACCGTGGTCCCTTATCGCCTTTGGCTTTTTGAGCTCTTCGTGCCCCTTGATGGCATAGAAAATATGCGCTGGAGTTCTGTTGAACGTATGGAGGAGATGGGCTTCCATGTCCTCGAAAGCCTTGAGATCTCCGGGTGATTTGGCGATCGCCTTCTTTGCTTTGGCGATCGCTGTCTTCTGGACAAGAGGTGGCGTTTCCTCGCCTAAGCGGAGGGTGAGTAGCCTTTGCCTGGCCAGGAAGTTGGCAGCTTTAGCGCGGAAGATCGCGTAAGTTGGGGGAATATCCTTGGAGAGATGTCTAAACATGGGAGAGTGACCGCGGAATCCCCCCATGGCCGAATAGAGAGCGAGCTCACATCGACGGGTTCGCCGGTGAGGACGATTTCGTCCACTCGGTCAATGTAATTTGCGTCTGATTCGTCTTTCCCCTGCTTGATTTTTATCATGCGGTGGGGGCCTTCTGGTCTGGCGACCTTGCTGGCGAAGTATGACGTGAAGTCATTCGCCAGTTTCTTAAAAGATGTGATAGATCGCGGTGGTAGTGAGACGTACCATCTATGGGCCAGCTCGCCCAATGTCAACGGGAAGATCCGGCACCTGGTAGCATCAGATGCCCCACACCCAGTCTTGTAAATTAGTAATTTACTCGGGTGGGTTTCGGTCCGATCTCCCCTCATACAGAGGTGTTTTGGGAGGAGCGATCGTTGTTTGTATGAGGGCAAGCTCGATGTGGACCGCGAATGGCTCGGTCGGCCCGGCGATCTTCTTGCTGGTGCTTGCCCCAGTGTCCAAGAGTGCTCTCATCTCATCGAGCTGGCGTTGTATGGCGGCCATCGCCGTGCCTCGGCCGCCGCGGCTCGGCGCCGGAGCGGTGCCGAGGCGATTGAGTACCGATCCTCAGCGATCGGGCGGAGTCGAGATGGCCGACTGCGTTCACCGTGAGGTGGGTAGGCCGAACTTCGGTGACGGATTCGGGTTCCGCTTTTCGAGGTTGGAAACAGAGTGCCCTTGGCCGCCAGGATGGGTCGCGCCCCAGCGATCGAATATGGATCCGTCGGTCGTGCGAGAGCCTTTCTCGCGAATTCGGGCTTTCGACGATCGCTCGTTCGGTAGCCTTGGTTTTCCGCTTTCCCATGCGGCGGATGATCGAGGAGTTATCGCGGGCGACGCGCATGCTCTCCGTCACTCCTCCCGGGATGGCCATAGCCTCCTCGACCGTTCTTTGGTTTGGAACCGATCGAGTGAGAGGTTGGGGCCATCTCTTGATGCGGATCGAGAGTCTCGCGTTGCCGCGCTTCCCCGTCGTTGGCTGGGGTTCGGACTGGGCCGGGATATGGTGTCCGGCGGTTCGGAGAGCGGCTTTCTTCGACGTACCGGCGGATGTCATGATTCTGAAGGTTTTCTTTGAAGTGCAGTGAGTGTCACTTCAAGTATATGCCCCGAGAACAGTGAGTGTTCTTCGGGATGGTAGAAATAAAAGTTTGAGGGTTAGATCGCCCTCCTTCTAGCGCCAATTGTTGCTACCCAAAATATTATCCGGAGATAGATATTGCTGGAATGGATGGGATAGCAAACAAATGCAAGAGCACTTCCGTGAGAAAGATAAATAACACAAGATTTGCCGGGGTTGTTAGTCCCGGGCTTGAATGCTCTCGCGAGATATTATTAATACCAATATTCGGGGATACAAGTACTAATGTAAGAATACAATTACAATAAGTGTAAAGATTCTTGTTATCTTAGCTAGTGAGCGTGTAGATTGCCGGAAGAACCAGATTTGATGCTCTGTGAGTTCTTGTAACAAAGGAGATGAACAGTCGCGGCGGTGAGAGATCGACCGTCTCTCACGGCGAGTATTTAGCTGGATGCTTGGGCTCCTGGGCTTATGAATCCCTTGGAATCTGTCTAGTGAAGACTTGCTGCTTCTGTCGATCGTCTTCTGGACGAGAGATTTAGAGAGAGAAGTCCTGAGATGGATTCCGGTGAGATAGCCGGGAGCTTGATGATATGTATGTTTTTCGGTATTTCCGTGAATGTATCGGAATGTGAGAGAATGAGTTACGGCGTAAGTCGAGAATGAATTGGAACCGTTGGTGGAATGAAAATCGAACCGTAGGTTGAGTGAATTGGGAACCGTAGGTTGAGTCAATTCCGAACCGTAAGTTGTGCGAAGTCGGAACCTTTTTCCTGTAGGAGGAGGTTCTCTATTTATAGAGCTTGGATACGCCGGGCGATCGCCTTTCGCATTATAATAATCGGGCGATCGTCTTTTAGCACATGGGCTGTCCTCAAAGCTGCGGGAGTTCTTTGGCGATCAACTATGCGGTCCAATGGGGAGCTTACATGCGTCCTGAGTTGCTGACACGGGTGGTCCTACTGACAACTTTCGGCGCGCATGCTGGTAGGTGAGGTAGGTGGCAGGCTGTGGTCAAAGGTCTTGTCTGTCAGCTAAAGATCTTGTCTGCTACGAAGATCTTGTCAGCGCCTTTGGTGGATCTGCACGTGGGTGCTTTTCTGAGACCCAGTCCTTGATGACTTTTGACGGGCGATCGTCTCTGCTCGGGGCGTAGGTCGATTGCCCTTAGCCGGTCACTAGAGTAGATCGCCAGCTGCCAAAGGGCGATCGCCTTGGGAGTCGATCGCCAGGTACCTGATGGTGGTCTGATATCTTCGACTTGGCGAGCTAGCCATAGTTTGACTGGAGTTGACTTGGTCGCTCGGCCTTATAGTCGATCGCACTGTCGGGATGAACAGTGTGAGCGCACTATCCAGACGTTCGAGGATATGTTACGTGTTTGTGCTCTCGACTGGAGTAGTGACTGGGAGGAGCATTTGCCATTGATCGAATTCACGTACAACAATAGTTGGCACGCGTCCATTCGGATGGCACCGTATGAGGCGCTTTATGGGTGGCGATGTCGATCGCCGATTTGCTGGAATGAGGCGTCCGATTTGGTTGGGACCGAATCAGATATCACTTTAGAGACGAGGCGGAAGGTGGAAGTGATTCGGGAACAGATGTTGACTGCTCAGAGTCGACAAAAGTCATATGCCGACGTCCGCCGTCGACCTTTGGAATTAGAGGTGGGAGACCATGTTTTGCTAAAGGTGTCGCCGACGAGAGGAGTTTTCCGTTTCGGGAAGAAAGGGAACTTGAGTCCTAGATTTATTGGATCTTTCGAGATTCTCGAGAGAGTCGGCGAATTGGCTTACCGTTTGGCGTTGCCCCCAGCTATGAGCCATGTTCATAGCATTTTCCATGTTTCCCAGCTCAGGAAATATGTCCCGGATCCTAGTCATGTCATCGATTATGGTGAGATCAATATTGCCGAGGACATTACCTTCGAGGAGCGTACCTTGAAGATTTTGGAGCACCATGAGAAGCGACTGAGGCATAAGACCATTCCCTTGGTCAAAGTGCAGTGGTCGAGGCATGGTGTCGAGGAGGCAACTTGGGAAACCAAGGATAGCATGCGTGCTAGATACTCCGAGTTGTTTGTTTCTTAAGTTTCGGGACGAAACTTATTCTTAGAGGGGTAGAATGTAATATCCGCATTTTTCCTTTTTCCCGATAGTCTCATTTCGAGAATATTTAATATTGGACTTTTTGTCGTTCGAGCTTGTTTCGGACTCGTTTTACTCGATTCGGTGTTTTATGTCGTTTTCGTCGCTATTTCGTGTATTCTCGTAAATCGTCGTTCGGAACCGCCGTTTCGGGGTTGCCGAAGATCCATCTCATGTTATTATGTGTGTTGTGAGCTTTTGTTTGGTGTTTCGACCGTGTATCGTATATTTCGAACTTTTTGGGCCGTTTTATAATTTCCCAAAGTTTTGGGATAATTACGTTTGTTGTTGTTTTCGAACCTTCGGGTAGTCGGGAATATGTTTTCCTTCAACACTTAAGTTCGTCGTCTCGAATCCTTTATGTACCCTTGTGTTTTGTTCACCGTTGCATTTGGATTTTTTGGTTCCTTCCTTGCCTGTTGGTAGCGGCCTGTACTCCTCACGAAGGGACATTACGTACGTAATGCAGTATGATGTTACGTACGTAATGGTATGTATGAAATTGGACAGGCGGTCCTGCCCATTTCATTACGTACGTAAGCTTGGGAGGGATTACGTACGTTAACAAGCTAACGTACGTTAGCTACCTGTGGCTAACGTACGTAACGCGGCCTGGGTTTATAAACCCAGGAGTTGACCGATTTCGGTCATTTTCACTTCTCCTCCTTTCCTTTCGACTCCAAGGCGATTTCTTGGCATTTTCGGGCGATTTGAAGCTTGGTAACTCCGAGCCATCATCTTCCTCGAGTTGTTGGAGTGTATTATCAACATCTAATCGTGTTCTTCGTCTTTAATCCGAGGTAAATTCCTAGAACCTTGTTTTTGGGGAAACTTGGGGTTTCGATTTTTTCGTCCGATTCGTTCCGTATGGTTGATTAATTCATGATGAATATGATTAATCTTGTTGATATTCTTGGTTTCCCTACGGATTCATGGTATATTTCGTAGTTGTTACGTTTTCGAGAGGGTTTGGTTGTAGTCCGCCCTCGTTGCTATTATTATACGAATATACATGAATCGTAGGCGGGTTTTCGGGAGTATTTCAATTCCGTATTCGTTTAGAAATGGTTGTGATTGTATTCTTCAATGCGTTAGGTTCGTGATTATCGGTTCCTAGCGTTCGTCGATGATCTTCATTTCCGTTCGTTACGTCGTCAATTACTCAAGGCAAGTATTTTTTGGAAACCTTTATGATTAACATGAAATGGTGATGTATATTGTGCGTGCTTTGCTCACCTCGGGAGGGTCCGACGGGCCTCGAGGTAATCCAATGGTTTAGCCCTGGATTTATGAGTTTGTTTCGCTAGCCAGCTCGGGAGGGTCCTTAGAGGCCTCGAGCGGGATCAATGGTATAGCCCTGTTCCCAAGGCGATGCGCGTGCGTGATTTGTTTTTATGATATGGCCAGCTCGGGAGGGTCCTTAGAGGCCTCGAGCGGGATCAATGGTATAGCCCTGTTCCCAAGGCAAAATTGATTGACTGTTTATTTCCGGAAAAGACATGTCTGATTTTTGGTTTTGAAATGATCTTGATGCATTGTACTATGAAATGTGTAAGCGAATGGTTTGCCTTGAATACTTGTACTAGCGTAATTGCTAACCTCTTTGGGGACCCGTTTGGGGAAATTCTTGTTATGGATTTCAGGTTATGATCAGCCGGGCAAGCGGACGCTGGGACAGTACGAGGATGCTGGCCATGGTCGTTGACATGTGCATTTGAGTCCTTTTATTCCCGTTGTTCCATTCGATATGGTTGTTGTCTACTTTCTAATTGTGATTGTTATTCGTTGAAGCTACTATCTTTGTCGGTTGATGTTTATTACGCCGGTTGTTCCGGGCGTGTTGTTATTTGTTGTATTGTTAATGTGTGTTTCCTCGCTAACCGAGACGGATAGTCGAGTAGTGTTTTCTTATTTTAGCCTGGTGGGTCCCACGTAGGGGTCCACGACGATGTAATATACTTCGAATATCTCGGGGTGTTACACCGGCAGCCCGGCGCGGCGCAGGCGCAAGTTAGGCCAAAACGGTCAGCAACGGCTCAAATGAAGGCCCCGGTCCGCGGTGAAATCCATATTTTTTCTAAGATAAGTGCAATCGGCCGCCAATGTAAATCCATCAAATTTACTATCAATATGGATGTGTGATTGACGATCGTGATATAAGAATTATTTGATATATTTTTCATCAATAATAAACTTGATATAAAAAATTATAAACATTTG
Organism: Orobanche coerulescens; assembly: GCA_033398695.1. Taxonomy (NCBI): domain Eukaryota; kingdom Viridiplantae; phylum Streptophyta; class Magnoliopsida; order Lamiales; family Orobanchaceae; genus Orobanche; species Orobanche coerulescens. The sequence goes on from CM065811.1 coordinate 170,264,713, forward strand.
GTATTTAATGCTAAGGTAATAAAAAAATAATTTTTTTTTTTGTAAATGTGCGTAAATATTGAATAAAACTCACACAACACATATGAGAATTTCATTATCTTTTTTATTTTTCCAAATATTTAAGAAGACATCTATATATGTATAAGCTATAATTTTTTAAAAAATCAAAAACTTGAAAAATAACATGTGTTCGTGACTTTCTTTTAATAGAAGTATAAATTCCTGAAATAATATTTTTTTATTAAACTTTTAGTTATTTTATACATTTTTTTTTCTTAGAAGGTTTTTCTAAACGAGTAAATTAGCTTTTTTTTTAAGTTAATAATATCGAATTGAAACCAATTAGGATAGACATAAATATTCGTGTCGTTTTAAGTTATTTTATAAAATATCAGTTACTTTTTCAATTAATTTGACCTGCCTTCCCACGTACTTTATTAGGCAATCAGTCACCTTATTAATTTTCAGTCATTTTGTCAGTTTTTAATCTCCTTATCAATCACTTTTACCAAACAATCTATGAAAATAAGTTTGTTTCCCGTTTAGTCCGTTCCACCATTCCAAGTGTATAATGCAATGACTTTATTTAATGCAAGTGTATAATATAAAAAACTACAACAAAATTTATTTTTCAAACAATATTAACCATAAATTCTTTAAACATGTGAGATTCAAACTAATATATATAATAGGATAAATTAGGTTGAGTTTTATTTTTTTTTTAAAAATATTCAGGATATATTAAGTAAGGAGGCACATCTGTTGTGAGATGATCTCGAAAACTATATTTTATAATAGTTTTTTTAAAAAAATATTAAGAAATATATAACTCCGAAAAATTGAAATAACTAAAAAAAAAAGATAAAAGAATCCAAAATATTTATAATTAAAATGGTAAAAAAAAGTATAAACATTGAAAAAATCTAAAAAAAAAGTAGTATTAGATAATTAAAATTAAAAAAAAAATTAAAAGAACTAATATAAAAACTACACCTGAAAACTGAAAACTGACATTTAAACTCCAACAGTAAAAGTCGCGTCCTCTTTACCTACTGTGATTCATCAGTCATCCACTCACCGGAAAATATAACCGTTTTGTCCTCTCCCCGTAAATCGTCACGCAATCAGGCAATCGCCGGCGGGATTACGTCGGCCGGCATTGATAGCCCGGGAGTCATCCCCCGCACAGGTTCTTGAATCTTAATTGTAATCGGTGATTTCTCCAGGTGGTTTATCTTCACTCCCTCTCTCTCTTCTCATGGTGCCGGGTTTGAATTTTCTTGTCATTTTGTTGCTTTAATTTTTATTGTATTTGTTGTTTCTGTCTGGTTTACTAAATTGGGATATTCTTCACGTGTTGTCAATTTTGATTTCTTGAAATGATTCTTTTTGGATTTTTTAATCAGAAAATCTAAGGTCATTTCCCCTTGTTTTCTTGGGTCGGGGGCTTATGGTCGGATGGTTTTTCTCCTCAGGAGAGAGAGAGAGAGGAGAGAGAGAGAGGCATTTCTTGATGGGGATTCATGTTATCGAATGTTTTGGTTTTTTAATTTCTCAAAAATTAAAAAAAAAAAGTGTCTTGATGCGAAATTGGGATATCCTTCACGTGTTGTCGATTTTGATTTCTTGAAATGATTCTTTTTGGATTTGTTAATCAGAAAATCTAAGGTCATTTTCCCCTTTTTTTTTTTTTTTTTATACCGAATTCCAATCTTACACTGATTGGCCCTGATAATGTACTCTACCCACAAGATCGCTACTGGTTAAATCGCGAGATGTGTATCTGGCCTCGGGTTCTTAAATATCCTCGACTATCGCGCATGCGAGTCGTCCCCAAGTGATTGCTCCACGCTTGACCCCAAATCAGGTTCCCACGAGATCCGGCCTCCCACCGCCGCCTGCCTCAATATTTAATTGCTCCACCAACCGTATCCTGGAAGCAGCCTAATATTTAATTGGGTCGGGGGCTTATGGTGGGATGGTTTTTCTCCTCAGAAGAGAGAGAGAGAGAGAGAGAGAGAGACGTTCTTGATGGGGATTCATCTTACCGAATGTTTTGGTTTTTTAATTTCCGACAAAAAAAAAGTCTTGATGCGAAATTCGATCATCTTTGTACGGGAGAGAGAGGGACTTGACTATTTTGTGAATCTTTTTTGGCCTGAAATTAAGTGTCAAAGTATCATGTCTGTGTTGGAGTGTGTTGAGGTGAAATGAGAGTCCGAGTAACAAAGGTAGTTGCTAAATATAATTCGACAGTTCACGGCAATGCTATTTTATCTTTATCTTTCAAAGTTGTAAAATTACCCACCTAAAATTTGTTTCTAAATTACTCAAAATGCAAACCTCAATCACGATTAAATTTTTAGGGTGTTCGTAACACTTTAATGGTTATTTGTAATTTTTGAAAGATAAGTGTTTTTTTTTCTGGGTAATTAAACGAACCTTCAGGGATAGGTTCTGTAATTACCCCTTTCCAGATTGTTGATACCTTTTCGCTTCAGCATTGAGTGATGAACCTTTAACATTACCTGGTTTTGGAACAGGATTTCGAGCTAAATCAAGCATGAGTAGAAGATTGCAGAGGAGGGTTGTCCGTGAGGCCGAAGAAGAGGTTCTTGATTGGATTAAGTTACCCGATGACATCATAATCACGATTTTTTCCCACCTGAACCATCGTGACCGAGCTAGTATGTCCTCGACCTGCCGGGCTTGGCGGGCACTGGGAAAGTCTATGTGTTTGTGGCGAGAATTGGATCTCGGGCCCCATAAGTTCGATGCTTCAGTCGCTTCATCACTAGCCTCTCGGTGCCAGAATCTCCTGAAGCTTCGTTTTCGACACTCAGACTCCGAATCCGCCAGTGCCATCATAGATCTTCAAGCTAAGAATCTATGCGAGCTTAATTTCGGCTGTTACAGGAATATGACAGACAGGACACTCTGGAAGCTGGCGGCCCGACACAAAGCCTTAGAGTGCCTTCAGATTGGTGGTTACTCTGCGAGCATCACTGGTGTCGGTATAAAAGCGGCCGCAATTTGCTGTCCGCGGCTACGAAAACTTCGGATTTCGGGTGTTAGTGATGTGGACACGAAGGCGATCAATGCTCTGGCGAAGAATTGCAAGAATTTGACGGATATCGGATTCATCGACTGCGCAAGGGTGGCCGAGACTGCCCTCGGAAATTTTGCCTCGGTTAGGTTCCTTTCGGTTGCAGGGATTAACAACATTAAGTGGAATGAGGTGGTACAGCAATGGAGTAAGCTGCCTAGTCTAATTGGATTAGATGTTTCTAGAACAGATATCACCCGGGATACTGTTACAGGGCTTTTCTCATCCTCTTTTAGTTTGAAGGTTTTATGCGCCATATGTTGTGTGGATCTTGAGGAGGAGGAGGAGGCAGATGCCACCTTTATTTCTAATGACAATAACCGCGAAGGTAAAGTTCTACTGGCCGTCTTTACGGACATTAATAAAGGAGTAGCTTGATTGTTCAACGATCACGCACCGAAGAGCGACGGGAATATTTTCCTGCATTGGAGAAATTATTCTAGTAAGGATGAGAAATTAGCCGAGACGTTGAATTGGCTGGAATGGACCATCTCCAATTGGCTTCTACAGTGTTTCTGGTCGCAGTCTGGGTGGTTGGGATAATTTCTGGCTCGAACAAGGCACAGCTTTGTTACTTGGTTTATTGCATAGTGGGCAGGAGGAAGTTCAAGAGAAGGCAGCCGCGGCTCTTACAACTTTGGTCGTAACTTATGAAGGGAGTTTTAGTGTTCACACTAAAAGGGCTGATGCGGTTATTCGATATGGCGGAATACGCCCTCTCCTAGACCTTGCCCGATCATGGCGGGAGGGGCTTCAGTTAGAAGCTGTTGAGGTACATTTAATAGTATTTGTTGTGCTTTCTTGAATAAAAAGACACGCGCCATTCTTAACTTTATTTTTACTTCCGCAATTTGGTTCCGTTGTCGTTTCTATTTTTTTGATCAATATACCATTACTCTTGCATTTTGACTTTCTCAGAGGTATGACTTACAAGGTTCGCGGAAAAATAATAAATCATTTCTCAAGTCTTTTGGCACAACTAAGTGCGAATTCTCTCACAGGTTGTGTTTGGATAGAGGATTTGTAATTCGAATCCATGGATTTCAAATATCCAATATTTGAATTTCATTTCTTTTCAAATTTCTTGTTTGTGTGTAATGTGGATTTGTGAAGATTTCAAATCATTTCAAATTGCAATATTTTTTTTCTTAATTGTTGTTTTTTAAATAGAAGAAAAACATAAATTTATAAAAATGTAGAAGTGAAAAACATGTAGTGTGTTAACATGTTTAATGTGTGTTTTGTGGGGGAGAGTGTAACACCCCCAATCCACTCAGGGATATTACACGCCGTAGACCCTCTCCTTGAGGATCTACCAGGCTGATAACTAAAATCGAACATCTAAACATCGCCGTTAAGGCTAAAATGACTCAGTAGACCGACTTGGTCTTTCAATAATAACATACAACTCAATTCCAAACACATACCCACGCAGGGGTCAAAATACAATAAACTCCGTACAACGGAAAAGATCTTGCGGCGGAAAAGAAAATACAACTAGACCAATACGACATCAACGGATCCTCGTGTGATTAGTGTCGTTCATCTTTCATCATCCTTCGTGCCGACCCTGTGCTATGCTCCAAAACCTGAATGCAAAAATAGACATCCACCCCCCGAATACTCGGGGGTTAGCAAAACTCCACTGTTTTGCTAGTGCAAGAACAAAGTGCAAATAGGAGCCATACGATTCACATTCCACGAATAACAATAACCAGGAATCCTCAAAGATCCAAACGTAAAGAAAAGTACTTCCCGAGGCAAGAGTTTGGATAAACATTTCCAAAACCGAAAGATCGCAAATAAAGGGAAACAATTTATAAAACAGTTTAAAATGCCATCGAGAGTTTTAATAGAAAACAATTTAGGATTATAAAATCCTTCTCTTTCCAAAAATCAATAGGGTCACAGCCCAAATGTTTTGTTTTCGCAAATAGGAGACCACCAACAATTTACAGGGTCAGAACCCAACATCACGTGTCCTCAACGGACATAAAATCAACAAAACATAATCACGCACGCGCATCGCCTAGGACCGGGACGCTACCACAGACATCCCACTCGAGGCCTCGAAAGACCCTCCCGAGCTGGCTAGCGAAACAAATCACACACATCTCACGGTTGGATCAATCGCTTGTTGCATCCTGGCCACATGATCGCATGCCATGTGCCACCGTAGATTATCTCAGGCTCTCACGGTTGGATCGATCACTTGTTGCATTCTGACCACATGATCACGTGCCATGTGTCACCGTAGACCTTCAACCATATCCACACATTCACACAAATAACATATCACATCAAGGATATTCAAACAATTCGCCCAGAGGCATCAAACACTTAGCAAAACACCACGTCAATCCAGAACGCACCGAAATGAAATAATATACGTCCACACGCAATACCAAGGGCAACATCAACACCAAACATATCCATAGAATTCATATAGTTATTCACAAACCACACCATTCACAAAACACACGCGTTTTGAAAGCAAGCCTTTAACAAGACTAAACCGAATATTTTGAAAGTTCAATTCAAATGACTAAGCAACCACATTTAGACGATCACTAATTATCATATCCATAAAACAAGAATAGTATGGGCAAGGTACTTGCCTCGAATAAGAACAACGCAGAGAATCGACCGAAATAGGTTGGCACGAACCGACTACGAACTCGCCGACTCCACCGAACGACAATCCACAACAAAGAACTACGAACGAAAACAATAACAACGAAAATGAATTCCAAAGTACGACCCAAAGCCGCTAAATTCAAAGAACAAATGACGAAGGTTCAAGGATTTCCCAAAAGCGGCGAGAACACGATTCGTTCACAAATCACGAAAACGGAATTCCAAGTTGAAATATGGATATACAATCCATAGAATATGTTTAACAACATCATTTAACCATAATCGATCCATCGAAAACGGATGAAAAACGAGATCGAGGACAAATCCCCCAAAAAGTCAATTCGAAGGAAATCAAGAAATATACTTCGATTCGACGAAGAACAACGGATTAAATGATGTTAAACACAAGAATACTACCAATATTAATCATACCCATCGTGTATTAATCAACAACACGGAACGAATCGGACAAAAACGCAAAAACCCCAAATTTTCCCAAAATAGGGTTCTAGGAAATCTCACCTTGATTCGCTAGATCAAAGGAGGTTATGGAGGGATTAATCGATGATATAAACTCCCAATCTTCATGGATTAGTTGCTTGACAACATGTCTCCTGGATCGCCAAGTCTCCAGCCGCGGAGAGGAAAAGATGGAAATGAAAAACGGGTGAAAATATGGCTACTCTGTCATATTTATACAGGCACGGCCTAGTGTGCGCTACACCTTCCGGACTAGCGCGCTAACGGGCAGCCTCGGCCGATAACCCTCGGCCGTGGCCCGCAAGGCCCTATACTGAAAACTCAATCTGCCGGTCGGATCCTGCCTGCCCGACCGCGATAGCCTTGTGGCTGCGGACGCTAACGTGCGCTAGCCGTCTCATCGAGAACCCTCTGATCGACGCCCGGCAGTGTAACGTCGCTAAGCGGCCGGCGGCGTGCGATACGCTGCCGACTAGCGCGCTTACGCTCGGCATAGCGTGCGCTACCTGCCGATCCTTCCCAAGTCCGTAACCCCGAAACCCCACTGTCCGGTCCGATAGCGTGCGTTGGTCGACCAAGCTAGCGTGCGCTATACTGCCGGTTAGCGCGCGACCTTCCGGCAAAGGCGTGCGCTTACGCCGGTTCTGCCCGCACTGTCCGGCGGTGCCCTGTCGTCCGGCGATCCATAACCGTCCGGCGATGCAGACCACTGGGCTCGGCGACCGATTTCCAAACGTCACGGAGCGAACACGGCGAAAAGTTCGCGGACAACATCAACGACCGGAATGAAAACATAATACCATAATTAGTCATACGCGACCAAGAAAGCGGGTCAAGACAACAATTACAGATACGGATACCCGTAACTTTCAAGAAATTACAAAATGGCCCAAAACGCCTGGAAATCACGATACGTGATCGAATAACCAAACCGAAGTTCACAACACGTCTAACAAAGTTAAACGGACTTACGGGAAACTCGAAATAGCAGTTTCGAACGAGATTCGCAAGAATCGAACTCAAGTGCGGAAAAGTCGCTAAAAAGCACGGAACTCAACAAAAGCGACACAAAGCGAACTCGGATGTCAAAAAGTGTAGAATTAATCATTCTCAGAATGACGAAACGGTCATGAGCGAGTCGTCAAAACGGACTTCCGCTGAAAAAAAGAAAAAAAAAGAAATTACCGAAAATCGAAAATTGCGGATATTACATTCTACCCTCCTTAAAAGAAGTTTCGTCCCGAAACTTAAAACAAGTAGGGAGAAGCAATATCCCACCAGGAAAACTCAACGAGATACGCAAGAAACGCGTAACTAACGCCCAACGGAGAAACGTTACAAACAACACAACGGAATATACGGTGTGGAAACACGCTCCACGGCGACCAACACAACGTCGCCGTTAGGGATATAATAAAACCAACAAATGACAAGCGTCATCAAATGGATAATACAATCAAGTCAATTATCCGAACAATCGCAAAACACAACGAACAAAATCAATACGATTGACCAACCTAACGGTACATTGATCAAAACGCGAGCCAATCGCTGAACAAATACGAAATTCCACCGCCCAATGGTTGGGAGATCGAAAACGAGACTAATTTCCCAAACTTAAGGGAATTAGGAAGGAGCCTGAATGCTCAACAATCACGAAACGAGAACAAAAACCGAACAAGCAAACGATCGAGACAACAAAGATCGAACAATCATGTCCAAAACACGAAGGATAAGAAAATTCAAACAACAACTCCCAGGATGATCTGGTGAGAACAACAAGACGTGCATTCCCATAAGATCCACAGGAAAGAGAATAGCGATTGAAAAGTCACGACGACAATTGAGTTATTCCAAAACAATACCACACTCGTTCGATCAACAAAAGCAAGGGGCAGGACAAGCTCAGAAATGTCAACGAACATAATGAGTCGACAGAGTCGAAAACACAAGAGTTCCAAATCCGATCCACATCGAATAAAAGAACTAATAGAATCGAGATGATGTCACTCCGAACAAGGTTCACAAGAATCGAATCGAACCCAAAAAGTCACATCGATAACCGAGATCGACCCACAACAAGATCACGGCTCGTTCGGACGATGTAAAAATACATAACAAGTTCATAAAGTATTAACGAACATGAGTGAATCGATAGACTAGAGAAAGAGAAAATACAGAAGCCAAAAATAATACGGGTATTATATCCGACCTCTTATAAAAAAAATGTCGTCCCCGCAGCTCACAACAACGGAAACAAGTTAACCACACAAAAAGCGTGACGAAAAATCTCCACTGGGCCTCTCGAGCCGATCGATAATCTGTCTTTGAAGCGCGAACTCGAAAGTCTCGGTAGCCATTCGCAAAAGCCCGAATTCGGTGTCCATCGAGTCCGCACTTGAAATGTGTTACCAGCGAGAGGGACAATTTACACGTGCATGCCCCAAAGACATCACGGTTGAAAGCGTCTCGGCTCGGCATACCGAAAATACAAAATTCTACAAATAATTGGGCATAACGTCGCAAAAAAACAAATCATATATGCCAACAAAGATCAACAAAGAAACATCAAACACATCCTATACAACGATTTCCAACGTAAAGAAATACACACACAAACAATACGACAGACGGTATCGTTCGGCAACCTTAACGGCCCGAACAATAACCAAAGACATAATTACAAACATCATGAAACAATCACACATGTACACAAACGTACAAACCCAAGCTTTAACGGCTCACACAGTGCGATAACACGCAAGTCACCTCGAAATGACAACATAAAAGATCGTCATCACACCTCACACAAGGGGACAACAAAAACATATGCGTGGCGAACGACTCAACGCTCACACCACCAATTCAATCACAATTCGGAGGGTTAACACCTAACAACAATACCAACATCATACACACCTTCTCCGACCACAAGCGTGAAATGACGGGTTTTAAAGCGAAAACCACCTTTTGAAGACAGTTTGGAAACACGAGTTGATCTTGAGTATCATTTTACAAAAAGTTGAACAAACATCATTTTCGAGACTTTGAAAATCATCTTGCGTTTGAACAAAAATGAGGACACCTTTCTTTTAGTGAAAAACTTTCAAAATATTCGACCCTTGGGTCTAAGCAATCGCATTTGAGAATATCTCAAAATGTTTTTGGTCCTCAACTGGAAATTTTTTGAAATGTATTGCGGCATTAGAAAGCACCTTAAAAACACCGCAAGAAAATAATTCGTTTTAAATGTACGTCTCGAATTTGTATTTTCTAAGATACTCTAGGTTTTCATGGATAATTGATGGGCTAAAATGCCCAAAAATTTGAGATAATTACACGGAACATTATAGCGCCGTGGGTCCCATGCGGAACCACCGTGCTAAAAACCATTTACAAAACGCCAAAAAGGTCGATGACGGTAATATTTCAAAACTCTCAAAAGCCATTTATAAAATACTAAATACCGTCATAAGAATTTCACCAAAACGATCAAGGCCATAATGCCAAAAACTCGGTTAAGGGAATCGATTTTCGAAATAAAACTCAGTCGGTAAAATACCAAAAGTCATTACAAAAAGACTCACGCAGCGGATAAAAGAAATACAGTTCAACATGCACAATCCAGCAACACTACTCCTCATATGAACGAAGTATGAGAGTCAAGTAACCACATATCACGAAATCAAAATTCATAAAAGGATTCCGTCACTTAACAAATAATCATAAAAATAGCTCGTGTCACACGAGGCACAACACAAAAAAAGGAGACTTACAGCCACAGGTTGCACGAAGATGATGATCGCCCCACGATACTAATCACGACCAACAAACTCAGACGACGCGTCGCGACACGACTCAGTCTGACAAAATCCAACGAGACAAAACTCAACAGACACCACTGACCCGACAGCCTAGGTTTCCACAACCTAAGCTCTGATACCATTTATGTAACACCCCCAATCCACTCAGGGATATTACACACCGTAGACCCTCTCCTCGAGGATCTACCAGGCTGATAACTAAAATCGAACATCTAAACATCGCCTTTAAGGCTAAAATGACTCACTAGACCGACTTGGTCTTTCAATAATAACATACAACTCAATTCCAAACACATACCCACGCAGGGGTCAAAATACAATAAACTCCCGTACAATAGGGAAAAGATACTGCAGCGGAAAAGAAAATACAACTAGACCAATACGACATCAACGGATCCTCGTGTGATTAGTATCGTTCATCTTTCATCATCCTTCGTGCCGACCCTGTGCTATGCTCTAAAACCTGAATGCAAAAATATACATCCACCCCCCGAATACTCGGGGGTTAGCAAAACTCCACTGTTTTGCTAGTGCAAGAACAAAGTGCAAATACGAGCCATACAATTTACATTCCACGAATAACAATAACAAGGAATCCTCAAAGATCCAAACGTAAAGAAAAGTACTTCCCGAGGCAAGAGTTTGGGTAAACATTTCCAAAATCGAAAGATCGCAAATAAAGGGAAACAATTTATAAAACAGTTTAAAATGCCATCGAGAGTTTTAATAGAAAACAATTTAGGATTATAAAATCCTTCTCTTTCCAAAAATCAATAGGTCCATGACCCAAATGTTTTGTTTTCGCAAATAGGAGACCACCAACAATTTACAGGTCGAACCCAACATCACGTGTCCTCAACGGACATAAAATCAACGAAACATAATCACGCACGCGCATCGCCTAGGGCCGGACGCTACCACGGACATCCCACGAGGCCTCGAAGGACCCTCCCGAGCTGGCTAGCGAAACAAATCACACACATCTCACGGTTGGATCAATCGCTTGTTGCATCCTGGCCACATGATCGCATGCCATGTGCCACCGTAGATTATCTCAGGCTCTCACGGTTGGATCGATCACTTGTTGCATTCTGACCACATGATCACGTGCCATGTGTCACCGTAGACCTTCAACCATATCCACACATTCACACAAATAACATATCACATCAAGGATATTCAAACAATTCGCCCAGAGGCATCAAACACTTAGCAAAACACCATGTCAATCCACAACGCACCGAAATGAAATAATATACGTCCACACGCAATACCAAGTGCAATATCAACACCAAACATATCCATAGAATTCATATAGTTATTCACAAACCACACCATTCACAAAACACACACGTTTTGAAAGCAAGCCTTTAACAAGACTAAACCGAATATTTTGAAAGTTCAATTCAAATGACCAAGCAACCACATTTAGACGATCACTAATTATCATATCCATAAAACAAGAATAGTATGGGCAAGGTACTTGCCTCGAATAAGAACAACGCGGAGAATCGACCGAAATAGGTTGGCACGAACCGACTACGAACTCGCCGACTCCACCGAACGACAATCCACAACAAAGAACTACGAACGAAAACAATAACAACGAAAATGAATTCCAAAGTACGACCCAAAGCCACTAAATTCAAAGAACAAATGACGAAGGTTCAAGGATTTCCCCCAAAGCGGCGAAAACACGATTCGTTCGTCAAATCACGAAACAATTCCAAGTTGAAATATGGATATACAATCCATAGAATATGTTTAACAACATCATTTAACCATAATCGATCCATCGAAAACGGATGAAAAAGCGAGATCGAGGACAAATCCCCAAAAAGTCAATTCAAGGAAATCAAGAAATATACTTGATTCGACGAAGAACAGATTAAATGATGTTAAACACAAGAATACTACCAATATTAATCATACCCATCGTGTATTAATCAACAACACGGAACGAATCGGACAAAAACGCAAAAACCCCAAATTTTCCCAAAATAGGGTTCTAGGAAATCTCACCTTGATTCGCTAGATCAAAGGAGGTTATGGAGGGATTAATCGATGATATAAACTCCCAATCTTTGTGGATTAGTTGCTTGACAACATGTCTCCTGGATCGCCAAGTCTCCAGCCGCGGAGAGGAAAAGATGGAAATGAAAACGGGTGAAAATATGGCTACTCTGTCATATTTATACAGCACGGCCTAGCGTGCGCTACACCTTCCGGACTAGCGCGCGCTAACAGGCGACCTCGGCCGATAACCCTCGGCCGTGGCCCGCAAGGCCACATCTTAAACTCAATCTGGCTGATCCTGCTGCCCGATCCGCGATAGCGCGGCTGCGGACGCTAAGCGTGCGCTAGCCGTCTGTCGAGAACCCTGCTGGTGACGCCGACGATGCGTCGCTGGCCGAAGCGGCGTGCGCTACGCCTGCCGACTAGCGCGCGCTACGCTCGGCATAACGTGCGCTACCTGCCGATCCTTCCCGAGTCCAGAACCCCAGAAACCCCACTGTCCGGTCCGATAGCGTTCGTTGGTCGACCAAGCTAGCGTGCTGTCACGGGGTTGGGTTTGAGCACTCGAAAGCTCCTCGGACCCGTGCGGCACTAGACTAGAATTGCCTCGATCTAGCTAGTAAGCCTAACTCACTCGGTTGCTAAGTATGAAAGGAGGGGTTTAAACACTTGGGAGTTGAGAGAAAACTCTTCACTATTTCACAATCACACTTTACAATACAAGAATGTTGAGTCTTTGAGGGTTGAGTGCAAATGAGCCTCCCCTTCACCTATTTATACTACTCCTAGGACCTAGAAACTTCTATGCCACCTCCTCATTTGGAGGACTCTAGAACATCCTATACAATCCACACACTTCTATCCTATTCTAGAACCTATCTCTAGAATCATCCACACTTATCTACATACAAGACTTACAAACACAAGTCTAGAGTATTCTACAAGTACAAGACTAAGTACAATCTAGAATACTCCACAACCTTCAAGTGCTACATCCTTCTAGAGGGTCCTAGAAGGTTCTTCCATCATCCGGGCACCCGCCCGTCTCTGTCCGTCCCTGCCCGCATCGGCCCGTCCCCGCCCGCACTGCCCGTCTCGGCCCGAACACTGGGCCGTCTCTACAATGTTCCGGACTCTTCCCGAACCTCTGGACCAAGCCGCCCGCTTCTAGTTGCTTCCGGCCGAGTCTTTCCCGCCGAGTGGCTCCTCGCCTTTTCAATGTCTCGCCCTACAAGGCTTTTTCCGTCTAAGCCTATTATAGGGGGAGGGTCTCTCTCGCACCTCGCAAGGCCACAAGACGCCGGCCGCGCCGGCATCCCATGCCGCTCCGCCGCCTGTGTCGAGTCCTGTTCCAGACTCGGCCTTGTCCTGCCGTGCCTTGTCCCACACTGCTGCTCGTCCGACCTTGCTCGCCCTCTCGCTGCTTGATGGGCCCGACATGTCCGTCCGCAATGCCCCTTGGGCGATCCGCTTCCCATAGCGGCGTCCGTGTGCTCCTCCCACGGTTTCTCGCGTGACTCTCCGTCCTGGCCACGCCGTCTGAAGGCCGGGTATTCCCATGCGGCCGATGCCATCCATGGCGTCCGCCGTGCTTGGCCCCTCGGCACTCGTGCGACTGTCACAGACACATGTCTCTTTGTCGATCGTCGGCCGTGACATTCTCCCCGCCCATTTCGCCGACGTCCTCGGCGACGTGGCGGCCCTCGATGAACCGAATCGCTTCCAAGGTGGTAACTCGGCTCCTCCTCAAGCTTCCTCACGTACTTGAGTGCCGACATGGCTTGTCCCAAGGCTCTGTGGTCAAGCGTATTTCCCGCAGCCTTGGCTTGATCACACACGCATGCCGCCCTCTTGTGCGGAACAACTCCAACATTATTCTTCCTTAGGAAGTCCATGCCCGATATAATGTCCCGATCATCCATGCTCGTCACCTTGAAGTGCACGCGGTTCCCACGTGCCAATCTTTAGTCGCACCCCATTGGCGACTTCGTAACTCGAGCGGGTGGTGCATTATTCGACTTCATCCAAATCCCTCGATGACCAAGCCCCAACCTCGTGCTTCACCTCGCCGATGTAGTTGTAATCGCCCCTGTGTCGACCAACGCCTTGACGGTTTCCCATTGATCGCCCCGTCGCATACAAAGAAGTTTCCCTCCCGGTGTTCCGTCCCGCGATGCCATCCCTATGGCCGAAGTTCAACACCAAGCGCCATCGATGTCCCATCACCCTCGGCATCGTCCCGTGCCTTGGTGTAATCCATGGCGGCTACCCTCGAAACTTCGAGCATTGTCTCGTCGAATGCTCCGTGCTCCAGAAATCTCGCATTTCTTCTTCTTCGGACACGCCGCTACGAGATGGTCCGCACTCCCGCACCCATGGCAAGTCCGAGCCCATCCCGACCGCTTGCCGCCCTTGGGCCTCGCCATCCTCGCGCCCCTATCCGTACCCTGGTACGACTTGTCCTGCGTCCGATGCCGTCCTCGTCCCTCCTGGACTTTCGGCTCTCCCCGGTGGTTTCAACTCGATCACCGTTCCGCTATCGCAATTGCCTCGGTCACGGTCTGTGCCTTGGCCCTCTGCACCTCCATCTTTGCCCACGGTTTTAGCCCATCCTCGAACGAGAACAACGCTTCCTGCTCACTAATGATAGGCAACTCCAGGACGATCTGCTGGAACTCCTTCACATAGTCCTTGATCGTCTTGCTGTGTGTCAACTCCTTCAACCTAGCCCGGACCTCAAACTCAACATTCTCCGGGTAAAACTGCCGCTTGAACTCGGCCTTGAAATCCTCCCATGTCTCCATCCGACATGTACCACGCGCGATCTCTGTTTCGCGCCTTCTCCACCATAGCAGCGCCACATCTGCTAAGAAGAATGGAGCCGTCTGCAACTTGGTCGCATCATCTACTATCCCTGATGCACCAAAGTAACGCTCCATGTTCCACAGGAAGTCATCCACTTCCCTACCATTCCTCGATCCTTGGAACGAACACGGCCGAGGGATGTCGATTCGATGGGGTGCCGCACCCCGCTGGTCCCGACCGTGGGCCATCGCCCGCTCGTACAATGCTGTCCTTCCCTCGATGGTCTCGATCCTCCCTACGATCTCCTCTCGAAAGGCTGCGATCATGGACCGAACCTCCTTCCTGACAGACTCAAGGATCTCCTCACACAAGTCGCGTCGCAACGCGTTAAGGGTGCCCGTCACCCGATTCTCAAGCTCCTCCAACGACTCGCTCATCTCTGTCACCTGATCGGCCACGTTGCTCCATGCCTCAAGAGCATTCTCGTGCTTGCCCATGGTTTCCTCCAGTCGAGCCACTCGTGCTTCCATGGCAACACCTCTTTCCACGGACTTGTCCCTAGACCCTTTCTTGGACTTGTCCTTCTCCTGGCCGGGTTGAACTTTGGTGACGCTTGACGTAGTCTCCATCGGTCCTCCTTGCACAAAACCTCTCAGCAACGTCTCAATGCGGAAGTTCCTTGAACCACTAGCGTGGCTCCGATACCACTTGTCACGGGGTTGGGTTTGAGCACTCGAAAGCTCCTCGGACCCGTGCGGCACTAGACTAGAATTGCCTCGATCTAGCTAGTAAGCCTAACTCACTCGGTTGCTAAGTATGAAAGGAGGGGTTTAAACACTTGGGAGTTGAGAGAAAACTCTTCACTATTTCACAATCACACTTTACAATACAAGAATGTTGAGTCTTTGAGGGTTGAGTGCAAATGAGCCTCCCCTTCACCTATTTATACTACTCCTAGGACCTAGAAACTTCTATGCCACCTCCTCATTTGGAGGACTCTAGAACATCCTATACAATCCACACACTTCTATCCTATTCTAGAACCTATCTCTAGAATCATCCACACTTATCTACATACAAGACTTACAAACACAAGTCTAGAGTATTCTACAAGTACAAGACTAAGTACAATCTAGAATACTCCACAACCTTCAAGTGCTACATCCTTCTAGGAGGGTCCTAGAAGGTTCTTCCATCATCCCGGGCACCCGGCCCGTCTCTGTCCGTCCCGGCCCGCATCGGCCCGTCCCGGCCCGCACCGGCCCGTCTCGGCCCGAACACCTGGGCCCGTCTCTACAATGTTCCAGACTCTTCCCGAACCTCCTGGACCAAGCCGGCCCGCTTCTAGTTGCTTCCGGTCGAGTCTTTCCTGCTGAGTGGCTCCTCAGCTTTTCAATGTCTACTGCCCCCACAAGGCTTTTTCCGTCTAAGCCTATTATAGGGGGGGAGGGTCTCTCGCACCTCGCGCGCGCGCGCCCGGCATCCCACGCCCGCGTCCGGCCGCCCAGGTCGAGTCCTGTTCCCAGACTCGGCCTTGTCCCGTCGTGCCTTGTCCCACACGACTGCTGCTCGTCCGACCTTGCCCGCGTCCTCTGCGCTGTCGGACAGTCCCGGACATGTCCCGTCCGCAATGCCCCTTGGGCGATCCGCTTCCCACAGCGGCGTCCGTGCTCCTCCCACGGTTTCCTCGCGTGACTCTCCGTCCGGTCACGCCGTCCTGAAGGCTGGGTATTCCCATGCAGCCCGATGCCATCCATGGCGTCCTGCTCGTGCCGGTCCCTCGGCACCCTGTGCGACCGTCTGCGCACACATGTCTCTTTGTCGACTGTCGGCCGTGATAAAGGCGCTTATACTGCCGGTTAGCGAAGGCACCTTTCTGGCCGTAACGTGCGCTACGGCTCTGCCAGATCTGTCCGGCCGGCCTGCAATCGTCCGGCGATCCTAACCGTCCGGCCAAGATGCGACCACTGTGGCTCGGCGACCGATTTCCAAAACGCGTTTTAACGAACACGACGAAAAGTTCGCGGACAACATCAACGACCCGGAATGAAAACATAATACCATAATTAGTCATACGCGACCAAGAAACAGGTCGAGACAACAATTACAGATACGGATACCCGTAACTTTCAAGAAATTACAAAATGACCCAAAACGCCCGGAAATCACGATACGTGATCGAATAAGCAAACCGAAGTTCACAACACGTCTAACAAAGTTAAACGGACTTACGGGAAACTCGAAATAGCAGTTTCGAACGAGATTCGCAAGAATCGAACTCAAGTGCGGAAAAGTCGCTAAAAAGCACGGAACTCAACAAAACGACACCAAAACGAACTCGGATGTCAAAAAGTGTAGAATTAATCATTCTCAGAATGACGAAACGGTCATGAGCGAGTCGTCAAAACGGACTTCCGCTGAAAAAAAGAAAAAAAGAAAGAAATTACCGGAAATCGAAAATTGCGGATATTACACACACACACACAGAGAGAGAGAGAGAGAGAGAGAGGTGAGTGAGTGAGGGTTTCAAGACGACATGGTTTTAGAATAGATTTCAAACAACGAAAATTGAATTAAAATTGAGGAAGGATTTGAAATCTCTTGATTTGAGTTACTAGCCAGGCATGTCGGGACCAATTGACGACGAATCAACCTTAAGAGTATTTACTTTTTGTTTAAGCTTTATCATCAATTTTGTTCATGTTGTACTCAAAATGATTTTGCATGTAGGCCATTTCAAACTTATCGTTAAATGCTAAGGGTGCGAAAGCTGTGGTGGAGGAAGGAGGCATTAGCATTCTCGTAAATCTCGCATGGTCCACTAGCATATTTGTCGCTGAACGGGCTACAGGAGCACTGTGGAACCTCTCTTATAGCGAAGATCTCAAGGTTCTCTTTTTCTATTGGTTCTCTTTTCATCAAATGATACGAAAATTTAAGCATGAAATAACCAATAGAAAAAGAGAACCTTGAGGTCTTCGCTATAAGAGAGGTTCCACAGTGCTCCTGTAGCCCGTTCAGCGACAAATATGCTAGTGGACCATGCGAGATTTACGAGAATGCTAATGCACCACAGCTTTCGCACCCTTAGCATTTAACGATAAGTTTGAAATGGCCTACATGCAAAATCATATATATATATATATATATATATATATATATATTGGGCTCATGTAAGAACCTTGCCATAAGACCTAGAAACTTGCTAATAAACATGTATCTGATGATAATATTAATTTATGGATGCTGGTATACTTCTAACAGCATATACTAACAACATATAATATATAAGATGCTGCTAAATGTATAATATTACATACAGTTAAACCTCGATAAATAAATGTTCGATAAACGAATAACCTCGCCAAATGAATAAATTTTTCCAGTCCCAACTCTTTATAACATGTTCACATTTTCTTTCGATAAATGAATAATTTCGCTAAATAAATATTTTTCTCAGGTCCCGATCATATTCATTTATCGAGTTTTACTGTATTCACGTTTCCTAGCACTAGCAGGTTCCTATGGGGAAAAGGTTTGTATATGAAACAAAACTCTCTCTCTCTCTCTCTCTCTATATATATATATATATATATATATAGGGAAATTACAACCAACTACCCTATTAGATGGCCTCTTTACACTTTAGTCCCTATTGTTTCATAAATTACAGCGAAGGACAAAAATCTGAATTGGTGTTGACTTCTATTAAAAAGACGAAAATGCCCCTCTATTTACTTGAATAAAATATTTCTTTTAAAATACATTTCATATTAAACAAATAGCTTATAAGTTATTAAAGTGTTTGGCTAATACATTTCTTTTAAAATATATTCTTTTTTTCAGAAAATAATTTTTTTCCGAAATATAATTTTTTTCCAGAAAATATATTTTTTTTTCAAAAATATTTTATTTTATTTTTTTTCCAGAAGATAATTTTATTTTTTCGAAAAAATAATATTTTTTCAAGAAAATAATTTTATTTCGAAAAAATATTATTTTGCCAAAAAATATTTTTTTCTCCAGAAAATATTTTTTTAATTTTTTCGAAAAATTTTTTTCCAGAAATTTTTTTCCAGAAAATAATTTTATTTTTACGAAAAAATTTTTTCCAGAAAATAATTTAATTTCGAAAAAATATTATTTTGCCAAGAAATATCTTTTTCTCCAGAAAATATTTTTTTGATTTTTTCAAAAAAATATTTTTTTTTATTTTTTTTCCAGAAAATAGTTTTATTTTTTCGAAAAAATAATATTTTTTCGAATAAATAATATTTTTTTCAGAAAATAATTTTATTTCGAAAAAATATTATTTTTCCCAAAAATAATTTTTTCTCCAGAAAATATTTTTTAATTTTTCAAAAGATAATTTTACCCAGAAAATAATTTTTTTCGAATAGATAATTTTTTAATTCCATACTATAATAAATTTTTAGAAAATATAATTATTTTCCCAGAAAATATTTTTTTTTATATTTTCGAAAAATAATATTTTTTTCAGAAAATACTTTCATTTTTGGAAAAAATATTTTTTTCTAGAAAACTTGAAAATTTATTACATGAAGTCCAAAAGTGTTATATATATTCTGATGAGTCAGCGTATGCCACGTGGCGCGAAAAATAAATGGGTAAACAAGAAAAGAAAAAAGAAAATGGCAAATTCGGAATATCAGTACTCTCTCTCCAGTGACATCATCTGAAAATTTGACTTTTGTCCTTCGTTGTAAATATAGTTTCTGGACAGTGCAAAATTTGTCCTTCGTTGTAATATCTGAAACAATAGGGACCAAACTGTAATTAGGCCATCTAAAAAGGTAGTCAAATGTAAATCGCCCATATATATATATATATATATATATATATATATATATATATATATATATAGAGAGAGAGAGAGAGAGAGAGAGAGAGAGAGAGAGAGAGAGAGAGTAAATACAAAAAACTCCCCCATGAGGGATTCAGGTATCTTCTAATATTACGAATAACTCCGATATCTGTTTCTATATATTACACACCGCATCTTGCCGAGGAGGGAAGGGGTATTTGTTAGGTAAATACAAACCTCAAGAGGGTGCATGTAATATTTTATCTATGCACAAGATAGGCACACTAATATTCGGCGTACGAGTTCTCACTTACCAGTTCCAGCACCATCAGAACCTTTTAGCATGTTGCATTTACCAACAATCTTGCGCAAATCATCGAAATTTATCTGAAATGCATGTCCGCAGCAAATAACTTCAAACATTACAAAAGATGAACCAATAAGATAAAATGCTTAAGAATTTGATGAAACGAGCTATGAAAAGTTGTGAAGGTAAGCTCGTCACGGTTGTCTAAATATCACTAACAAGATGATAATAATAATACTGATGATGATGATGATGACGATGACCTTTCCATCTCCATCATTATCAAAGCAACATATCATATCAGCCATCTCCTTTTCTGACCACGTAAAGTCGTGGGCTGTGGCTACTCTCTGGACGTCTCCGAGGGTGAAGCCACCTTTCCCAGTTTCTGTTTAACATTTTAGTGAATCACTTGTGAAAATGTAACTATACAAATAGAGAAATGTTAATTATATTAATTCCAAATTAGATGGAAACAACAGACTTAGATCAAACGAGTGAGTTAAGATTCGGGAGTCCAGCCCATTAAAATAAGATTTAATTTCTTAAATTTAACATATCCATTACCATCGAACTGAAAGAAGTGGACAAGCATTTCGTCTTCAGTCATTTGAACTCGACTGCTGATCTGCCGACCATGAAAAGAATAAAAAAAAGTATGAAAACAGAGAAAATAAATGGATAAACGGTTCCACAATCACGAACCGGTTTTTTTCTCTTCCTCTTTCCTGATTCATTTTCAATGTAGGAGTTTCCTTTAGTAGAGGTTTTAGAAAATGTGTTCGTAAGATGAGCACCCGGGCTTCGAGAAGGAGAACTAACAGAATCCTGTAGCGAAAGAGCAATTGCCTGCAGCATGAGATAACTCTTTAGAGTTCATAACACTAAATAGTCATACGACAAATCTGTAACAGCTTGTAAGCTATGAAGCACAATCACAGGTGCCCACACGGGTATCAGTACGGTCCGGGTAGGGGAACCGACATTTTTGGGGAAAATGAGACACGGGTACGCGGGATGCGGGAGGTACAAAAATATTGTAATAAAAACCAGATAATATACTTAAAAAACTATATATTGATGATTAATAACATTTTACTCCTATTTATTTAAGATTAATAAAAAGGACCCCAAAAAAATTCTATCATACAATACAAATATCCCCATCGTTTTGTGATCTTTTAACAAAGAAGTCCATAAATCCGTACCCGCAAAGTAACTCCACGTATCCCCCATTTTAAGAAATAAAAGATAGAATAAATTTGTATCCCCACATATCCCGCGTACATATCCCCTCAAATCCCCCACATATCCCCGAGTGTCCAACATGCATCCTTCAATATTTTAGGAGTATCAGTGCTTCATAGCTTGTAAGCTACCGCACCCGGGAAGCAAACACAAAATGAATAAACAATTGGTACTAAATGGAAATGTATGTTTACCTGCCTCAAGGCATCATCATCCTCCACAAAATCCAAGTCGAGAAGAGATTTTTGGATAGGACCTCGCTTTTTAGCAGTCGACGAATTTCTCTTCACCTGGAGCAAGATTTGAGCAATAAATATGGCGTTTGTACCAACCAAATACGCATCTCATTTCAATTAGGAAACAAACAACATATATAAATACCGAAAAACATGCCACAATGGAGGTTTTTTGGCAAATTACCCCCTATATAAATTAAATAGTCATATTACCAGCATGTGTTCTAAAAAAGAGCCACTTACCCCCGTGTAAATTAAATCAGCACATTATCCCCTGTGTCTTTCAAAAGGTGCATCTCGCCCCCTCTATCGTGTTGTGCACAAGGGGGTGATTTGCATTGTCTGGATAAAATAGGGTTAATCTGTAACTTTTTGAGAACATATGCAGTAATATGACTTTAATTTACACACGAGGATAAACGGCTTGGTTTGTAAAACATAGTGAGGCCCGCCATTCATCCCACAATGGATGCCAAAAATGTTCTACGAAAAACAAAAATCAAAACAATCTTGATTTCCATATGACACTTTACTTACAAATAATACAATATAGAAGGACGACCGGATAAATCGTACAGCATAAAATCATACATAGTTCATTAGCTACACCCGATAACTTTGCCAGAACAAATCAATTATAAGAGCACCATCATTTATCTTTGGCATTCGTAAACATTCATTACCTTGTGTTAAATTTTAGATTTCTCAATTCATAACAATCTATACAAATACTGTCATAGCAAGGGACTCTTATCTCAAACTCATGTCTTAAACGAAATACCACTCAACAAAGGGTAAATGAAGATACAACTTCCAATCATCATTGACCTAATTTAACCTTCCAGATCGCTTAGTCTCCACCGTTACACTGTACTCATCAACAAACACCTGATTAAGTCGATCTACCTCGACCCCGAAAATCAGATACCACATCACATAAGTAAAATCAAACAGCCAAAAAAAAAAAAAAAAAGGCTCAAGAACAATCTGATGATTTTGATAAAAAGAACGATCACAGGCCTTCTTTTACTAATTTCATCCCCCCCCCCCCATGTTACTGAATATCTCCCAAATTTTAAAAACCGAGAATTTTCAGATTCATCTTTATTTTGTTTATTATTTACGGAAATTTCATATTTGTTAAATAAGTAAAAAATGCAAGAACTAAACGTACCTTCTTCAAAGAAAGTGAGAACTCATCATCACTTTCATCATCCTCTTCCGATGAGGAACTTATTTCCTCATCATCTTGAGCTGGGTTATACTCGTCGTCTTCATCAACTACTTTTTTCCTGCCCTTTTCATAATTTTTAATTTTCTGGGTTTTCTGAACAGATCCCATGAAAGAATTTGCCATTTTATGCAGACCCAAAGCCTCCATTCTTTTTCTGTTATCTTCGATCCTCTTCAATCTCTGCAGCTCGTAGTTCGACATTTTCTTTTGCTGAGTTTTTGGTCCGGCCTCTTCCGATAAAACATTTTCTTCGGAATCTGACTGTGAGAATTCAGATTTGGGCATTTTGTTCTGATTAGGGTTTTCGATTTCTCGTGTTAATTATCGAAATTTTGTTGTTGATACTATGAGAATTGAATCGGACAATTTTTTTTTTTTTTGAGTTCTTTATACCGTTGCTTGTTGGGGATAGGATACGGATGTTAACAGACCGAGCTATCTGGTACTGCTCGAGGTCCGACTTGAATATTCGGTTCGAATTCGGTAGATCGTTCGATTTTTTATATGATTCAGTCTCGAACTATTCGGTTCGATAGACCGTTCGATTTTTTATTAATTCAGTCTCGAACCATAGTTGATACTCTATTATTTAATGGGTCGGTCTGATACCCGACTTGAATAGTCGGACAGAGTATAATGTTACCCGATTTAGTTCCACCTGTTAACAACGATGCGAAGGAGTACAAATTTTCACACCACCAATAAAGAAATTTGTAGACATTTGATCCTAATGGCGCGTTATTTGCATAACTCAGTTACTTGTTTACTACTTCTCGACACATCCAAATTCATTGTTCTGTATAGACATTTGACTAGTTAAATTCAGTTACTGACCCAAAAATGACATAGAAACAGTATCCCGTTACGTGTTTACTACTTCTCGACACATCCTAATTCATTGTTCTATTACAGACATTTGACTTTTTAAGTTTTCAGTTAGTGACCCACATATGATTTAAGTATAAAACCAAACTAACACTGAACAGCAAGTAAACAAAATAATATGCTGACTCTGTTAAAGTGGTATAAAAACTTACCATGTTTGGATGCATATCAAGTTAGGATCAGCAGGATTTGATGCAATCCCGAGGCATGGAGCACCAACAGTGAGTTTTAAATCCTCCCTTGCATGTCCATAATCATAACCAAACACCCGTCTGTCCCTTCCAGATGTTAGAACAACACTTCTACCAGGGAGACCGCATATGCCGGTTATAGAGTTGGTATGAAGCTTGTATGGGGCACTACAAACCCACTTTCCTTCAATGCATGTCCAGATGCCAACTTGATGTCGCTTTCCAGCTGTCACTAGGACCGGGTTGTTGTCACGGAGGGGCATGAAAGCAACTTTTGAAATGCCACGCGGATGTGGTGAATTTTGAACTTCAATCACTCTTGTAGCCTGCACCAAAACAAAGAGAAAAATTGTTTAGAAAAGTAAAGCAGCAAGAATTTGCTCAGTTTTGGCAGAGATTTCTTCATCTCCAATCCATGGCATCCTTCTTGTTTAAACATTGTGATAGTTTTCAGAAAATTGCTTACCTCATCCTCCATTTCCTGAACAAGCGATACAATCTGAAACTCCTCCCGCTGCCTATAGACAGCAACGAGGCTGTCATCAAGAGGGTTGATGGCGATGTCTTCTGGAAACAAGGTTTTAAAAGTGAGATCAACAGAAAGCTGATCCTCTAGTTTAGGCCTCCTGCTAACAACTGGTTAGTTAATAAATATTTAAAAATAATAATAATAATAATAATAATAAGTAGAAGGTGTAATGAAAAAAGCATACGTTTCAGATTCAGAATCAAAAACAAGCTCCCACTTGCGAACAAATCCATCATCAGCGCTGTAGATTACAATGCAAAGTGCAAAATTACAGATATATAAGACGCTCATCAATTGTTGTACCATTCATAATAGATAATGTGGCCGATTACTACTAATGATGTGTTGTGTAGTAGTTAATTTTATATGAAACAGAATTATCAGAAAGGAAATGAACATAATATTTCGGTGCAAAAAAACTTAGTAAAGTTTAAGATTAGCAAACAAATGTACCAAGTGACAAACTGGTTTTTGTTGGTCATGAGAAACTCCAGACAGCGCAGCTTAGAGTTGTGTCGACTTGCGATCATAGTAGAATTTTTGACACTGTATGGTGGCAACGTCTCGAGGTTGCCAACCAAACCATGGCTTTGAGGGTTAGCTACCACCAGTTGGTGGCTAGAACCAACACTAGTAGTGGCTTGTGATTGAAGAGGCTGGTGAGCTTCTGATGAGGATGAGCTTTTGCACCGAAATATTATGTTCATTTCCTTTCTGATAATTCTGTTTCATATAAAATTAACTACTACACAACACATCATTAGTAGTAATCGGCCACATTATCTATTATGAATGGTACAACAATTGATGAGCGTCTTATATATCTGTAATTTTGCACTTTGCATTGTAATCTACAGCGGTGATGATGGATTTGTTCGCAAGTGGGAGCTTGTTTTTTATTCTGAATCTGAAACGTATGCTTTTTTCATTACACCTTCTACTTATTATTATTATTATTATTATTATTATTATTATTTTTAAATATTTATTAACTAACCAGTTGTTAGCAGGAGGCCTAAGCTAGAGGATCTGTTGATCTCACTTTTAAAACCTTGTTTCCAGAAGATATCGCCATCAACCCTCTTGATGACAGCCTCGTTGCTGTCTATAGGCAGCGGGAGGAGTTTCAGATTGTATCGCTTGTTCAGGAAATGGAGGATGAGGTAAGCAATTTTCTGAAAACTATCACAATGTTTATCAGGCCTTCCCAGTAGGCGTAAAATAGCCTTCCTTTCGATTCTGTAGTGGGCGAGCTGTGTTCAAAGCAGTAAAAGTAAATTAATCAGCAAACAACACCATAAAAGCAAACAAAGTAAAACAAAATTGAAACCCAAAGAGAAAATTAAAACACATATCAAAATCCTATCCTAACAAGCAAATACCCCGAAATACAGTCAGCCTATCACAGTACATACCAACATCATTATGGTCTTCATTAAGGTATATGTGAAAAACGCATTACCAAGTGAAGTAAAGAGTAAACTATATTTTGTTTTTGTTTTTCAAGTTGTCGGTATTTAAGCGGTATACCGATACCGATACTGATACCGAAAAACAACCTCAAAAAAGTTTGGTATAGTCGTAATCGGTATAATTCGGTACCGACATTATACCATGATCATCCTACCAAACAGGATATAAATAGCAATCAAAAACCATAACAAAACCCTAGCTAAGAGTTTCCCATTTTCCATCTATAGGTTCTCTTATTTCACCAAGGTGTGGCCAATACACCTTTCCGGCTTTATTTTCCATCGCCTCATTTAAATTTAGCTTCAAAAAGTAATTAACGACTTCGTGTGTCAAGGGATGATTTACCACTAGGTAAGTCGGACGACAAATAGAAAAAAATGCATCAACGATCAGTGAATTCTCCCACGGCGAGCCCTCTGTATATGTTACAAACTGCAGCTTTTCAACATTTGTAGCCGGAAACGGGATCCTTGTTCTCACATCATCAATATCGAATGGCAGCATAAATCCATGAAAGTTTATACTAATGTTGACCTTGCTTGATATATTATTGAGTGCGTCCCACATCTTAATAAAAAACATATGATCTATGGAATAAAACAGCTTAATACTTAGCTGAATTTGCTTAGGAGCAGTGGACGGAAAAAAGAAACTAGGCAGTGTGATGCATTCGTAACCCAAGAATAGCAATTTTGGAGCAGAAACTTGTACCTTCATTTGCGTTTTTGTCCGCAGTTGTATCATTAATCTCCTCAACGAAACACATCTGATATCCACAGTTTCCGTGAAACAAGAAGTCAAATTAAGGGTTAAGATCTCGAGAAAAGGGAACTTGGAATTGATCATGTCGGACAATGCCTGATCCATGGACGCAAAATCCATATACAACTCTCTCAAGCTCCCTATTGAACCCGTATTGGATAACACAGGCATCCATATTGCCAATGTTGCGTCGTAAAAAATAGAGCGAAGACTTGGGACATCAGAAATTTCCAAACCGTCATTGGGTCTACACGGAGCTATTATTAAGTCGCGAAGATGTTGGAGCTTATTTACCTTGATTGTCTTTAAGCCTTTGGGAGCTTGAAGGTTGATTTTTTCAAGTAACTTACAAGTGGAGAATAAGTGATGAAGCACCTCTTCACTAATATGCACATCAAACAGCTCCAGTACTCGTAGGTTCAAGCAGTTGATCACAGGATTGCTACTAAAGTGAAGGGAATTGTGAGGGGAATTCTTGTTGACTTGATCAAGTTTTAAACTTAACATAATCAGGCTTTGACTTGAGAATATCTCATCTGGGCAAATAAAGGGAGCGGCGTCGGGCATGATTGTAAGGCACAGCCCCTTGAGAGAGGTTTTGGAGGTTACGAGCTTAATCCATTCTTGAGCACGAGAGGCGGAGTTTTTCGTGCGGATGGCAAAGTGAAGATCACATGTTATGATTGGTAAGTTGTCGCGGTGATACCTTTGTAGGGTTTGGTTGATGAGCCTCATGTAGTGTCTTTCTTATTGTTTGTTCAAAGACTTGAGGGATGATGGATGAAACCTCAGGGTAGGGATGGTCGACCAAGCAAGTAGCCATGACTTGGACAAGAGGCAGGTGCGGGCTGCATCTTTTGCCGGCAACATTGATTGTATAAAGTGAATCAGCTCGGGAACATGTTCGAGTTATTGTTGTTGTTGTTGATGATTGTGAACCAGTCTCATTCTCTTCACTTGCTCCATCTATCTAAAAAGAAAAGAGATGGTCACGTCGTCGTCTAATATCACATATGATGAGAATAAGAGGTCCTCCAAACCTCCTCCTAGTCTAATTGGTTAACTAGTATGACTCAACCAATCAGCCCATACATAATATATCCACCAATTATATCGGTTGAAGGTATTTCTGATAAAGTTATCAGATATTGTTCTGGTTGATAGTGTTCAATCCAGGTGATGTTATATTAGTTTGTAAGATGTAAAAGTTGTGTTATTAATAAGATATGTTCACCCTTTGCACAAAAATAATAATAATAATAATATTCGGGCAAAGATGCCAACTTTAGGGTGGGCGACGGCCTGAATAAGCTTAAGCTTATCCAAACAACCCGAACCAATTAATTTCACGCAAAAGATGGTAACTTTGCTATACATTAAGCTAGCTACCAATGAATAACGGAAAATGGTTTATTATTACCAAATTTACAAACAGTAGAAAACATATGTATCTGGGTGTTGGGCTAAGCAAGCTTATTGATTTAAATAACTATCTATATCTATACTACATATAATAGAGGAAGCACTCTCTCTCCAAAATTTTCAGATTTACAAAATATGATGCATAGTTTACAACACTTTAAAGCAACCAATTTTCATAATTACAACAACAAAAGCATGGTGTACAACAAAAAATAGCATGAAATGAAATTCAGACCAAAATTCTATGAATTCTACATTAATGCTATTAAAAACACCCCTACACCCAAAATTATAATAATTTAAGCACAATGTACAACCCTAATGATTTCACACGGTTCAGTCATATTCTATCGTTCTTTATCTGATCCTAAGTAATCCATCCAATCTTGAAAACCGTATATAAAGGTCGTTGGTACTTTCCACTCGGAAGATCTACACACAAAAGAGAAGCAATATATGATGCCTTTGATAGGTAGATTAACTATCAAATACGCATCCACAAAATTCCGGCGAACATAGTAATAAAAAAACGTAGATATAAGAAGTTGAAAAAAGATACTACCTTGGAAGAGGTATTTTGAGATGGCCTTACGGTTCTTATCGGGGATAATATGTAAACACAAATATATATATATATATTTATAAATTTAAGAGATAAAAAATGGAAATGGTGACACAATGATTGCTGCTGCTGCTGCTGGTTGTTTGAGATGGGATGAGAGAATATGATAAAAGGGATGAGAGGCAGCACAAAAACAAAACCCTACATGTGTTTATGTTTATGTGGGTGGGTGGGCTAAAAGCCCATTTCGACATGGCTCATGATCTGTCTTTTAGTAATGGTTTATGAAAGTTTGGAGTTTTTATATAATAATTTTGCTAGATTTAAGATCATTTGAGGACCAAACTTTTTTTACATACCAAGGGATTAATTTCCACCCTTCATCTTCCCTCCATCTTTATTTGATCTAATGAATGAGATTAATCCCAATTTAAAACAGCACTTTCATCATTTTTTTGAATATCAATATCTTTCAGCGTTAATCGTTAAGTCAAAAAAATATCTGAATTCTGACGAAGATTTAATTATCTTTCTATAGATAGGCACTTTGATATACTTTCGACAATTTTTTTTTTCCGCTTTTTTCACGTTTTTTTTCGTGGCCGAAAAAATCATATGTGATATATCATATATGATATGTAATATCATATATGTCATATGTGATATGTAATATCATATATGATATATCACATATGATTTTTTCGGCCACGAAAAAAAACGTGAAAAAAATGAAAAAAAAAATTTTGTCGAAAGTATATCAAAGTGCCTGTCTATAGAAAGATAATTAAATGCTCGTCGTGATGGTGTAATTATTTTCGCTTAACGATTAACGGTTTAAGAGATATTTAAATTATAAAAAATGTGTGAAATATTAAATGTTTTTAATCTCAACCATTGATTTCTTTTTGGATGGATGGTGGGATGAGTCCCTTGGTATGTAAGAAAAGTTTGATATTTAATATAACTCTACTCATTTTGCTATGTATCTAAAGTAGAGGTGCAAAAAAAATCGGTTTTTTTCGGTTTTCGGTTTTTTAATAACCAGTTTTTCGAATAACCAGTTTCGGTTCGGTTTCGGTTTTTCGGAATCGGTTTTCTTCGGTTATAAATGTTCGGAATCAGTTTTTTCGGTTATAAATTTTCGGAATCGGTTTTTTTCGGTTTTTTACCGGTTCGCTTTTTTCGGTTAAAAATGTTCGGATTCGGATTTTTTATCGGTTGTTTACCGGTTCGTTTTTTTCCGGAATTTTACTAAAAGCTTCGAACATTTATTTAATAAAATTGTTAATTATCAAACATATAATTAAACAATATTCTCATAACTTTTATTTAAACAATACAATTATACAATCATAACTTTTATTTAAACAATACAATTATACAACAAAAAAATACAATCATAACTTTTATTTATACAATACAATCATAACTTTTATTTAAACAATACAATCATAAAAACATATAAATACTAATACATTTTGCGAGCTTCGGCATGGCCATCACCCGAAAACATATTAGTGTAATCAAGTATATCGAGCTTCGGCATTGCCATCACCCGTTATACTCAACTAGTCACTCAAGTCGTCATCAAGATCATTTTCTTCCAAAAAATCTTGTACATCTAAATCTTCAACTTCAAATTCTTCAAACTCACCTTCATCTAATTCGCCTTCGGTATTCGTAGTCGAAGACGAAGGTGATATCCCCGCTTTCTCTTCTTCTCTTATTATACCTTCTTCAACATCTTTATCTATTATTGGACCTTCCAACGACGATTCATGTTGTATCCTATCTACTCCGTCCAAATAATCTTTCAAACATACACATACTTCCACGGATTCGCATGTTAGTCTTGTCCTTCTATCCGATATAATTCGACCACTAACCGAAAAGGCCGATTCGTAAGCTACCGTCGAAGCTTGGACCGCTAATAAGTCACGAGCCATAGCGGATAAAACCAGATATTGGATTTCCCTTTCTTTCCACCAAGCCAAAATGTCAAAGTTTGCAAACTCATTGGGACTTAAAGTTCTTAAAAAGTTTGTAGCCATATATTGTCCCAATTCGCTTGTTGGGGCCGATGATCGTTGACGCCTTGTAGCGTCTTCAAATAAAGAATTATAAAAGTTTATATTAATGTCTCTTGTTTGGGACGATCCGGCCCGCATTTGGTCAACAATTGGGTTTTGTTGGTAACCATATTTTGTTGCATAAATGCCAAACAATTTTGAAAATGATCGTTAAATCTAAAAATTTGAGATGTTATATAGTTGGGGTCTTCACCGTCTAACCCAAAAGATAAGTCTAAATTTTCCATTATTTTTGTTATTAAATAATCTACACCTCCAACATTTAAACATGGATTAAGTGCGGCGGAACAAGTAAAAACTAAAGGTAAACTAGCAAAATATTTTATAAATTTCTTTTTTATAATTTTAACCATTTTTCTAAATATTCGTGAAGGTGAGTTTTTTAAATCATATAATTTTTCCGTCATAGCATAAATTTGTTTTAAAACTAATGGGCTACTTGGGTAATAAACACCCGATAATATAGTTGTTGCCTCTTTAAAAACTTGTAAAAACATAGTTAATTCATTTAGTCGATCCCAATCTTGGTCGTTTAGTATTATGTTGGACAATTTTTTATTAATAAGTTTTTGATTAAAAGCATGTAAAGTCGCACGTTGTCGTAATATATTTTCAAACATCATGCAAGTAGAATTCCATCTAATATTAATATCAAGGCAAGGTCCTAGGGGTTTTTCATTACACATTATACAAAAACGTTTATAGTTTATTTGTCGTTCGTTGCTCGATTTATATATCAATACTAATAAACCCCTAAATTTCGTATATAAACTATCACATATTTTTAATGCCGCTTGTATGAATAAATTTATAACATGAGCAACACAACGGGAATGAAAAAAAAGCACCATCTAAAATAGGTTTTACACGTAATTTTAACAAGTCCATAGCTCTAGTATTATTTGATGCATTATCTAGTGAAATCGTAAAAACTTTATCATCTAAATTATATTCAATTAAAGTGTCATGCAAAATTTTTCTTAAATTACATCCCGTATGACAATAACCAAATATTTTAAAAGCGATTGTCCGTTTCATTAATAACCAAGATTCGGGATTAAACCAATGAGCCGTAACGGCGAGATAAGAATTTGCCGTACCATGTGGTGCGGTCCAAGTATCCGTAGTTATAGAAACACCATATTTATAATCACGAAAACCTTCAATTATTTCTTTTTTAGCCGTTTTCCATAATTTAAAAGCATCACTTCTAAGAGTAGTACGACTTACATGTTGATACCGCGGTTGTAGCCTCCTTTTGATGATCTCCGTAAGCTTGACGTTGTCGAAGTGGTTGAACGGAAGCCCTTGTTGAATGACAAACTTCGTAAAATCAAATCGAAGCGCATCCGCATCATATATAAAAACTTGACCATCCGCACCAATAGTAGCTTGCGAACTAGTATTTTGAACCGCCTTACAACTACCAACATGATTCCTAAGTGTAGAGTTAGACCCGGTGCTATAAAAATTCCCACATTTCCGGCAACGCGCCTTTACATTACCATCTTTCATAACACACATATGGAAATTAGACCACACATCACCTTTTCGGGTAGTTGGTCTAATAAGTTCAACATCATCATTTGTGTAATGTTGTTTTCGGACATTGCTAGTAGCAACGGAGGGAGTAGTGGAAGCTTGTTGTGATTGTGAGTTTTCCATTATAGCGAATTAGCGATTTTAGAGCGTTTTTGAGAGATTAGAGAAAGAAATGAGATTGTTTTTGATGTGTTTTCAACCCTAACTCATTACCTCTATTTATAGTGCCTTAAAACTCCCCAAAACCCTCAAAAATTTCAAAAAAAAACGGTCATATGGCTACTAGCCGTTTGGCCTCGGTATTTTAAAAAAAAAAACGGAAAAAACCGGTTATAACCGGTTAAAACCGGTCATAACCGGTTAAAACCGGTCATAACGGCTATTATTTTTTTTTTTAAACAGTTATATTTAAAAAAAAAACGGTTAAAACCGGTTATATCCGTTTTTTTTTTTAACGGTAACTTTTTTCCTTTTTTTTTTTTTAAAAAAAAAAAACAAACTGGTTTTATTTTAAAACCGGTTTTATTTTAAAACCGGATAAAAAACCGAAAAAAGCCGGTATAAGGTGAAAAACTATAACCGGTCTAACCGGTCCGGTTTTAGAAAACCGGTCTGGTTTTTTATAAAACCGGTTTTGTCAAAACCGGTCACCGGTTTAACTACCGGTTAAAATTAATATACTATTAAAAACACCTCTTTATTAAAAAATACAAGTGAAAAAACATAATTTAGAAGTAGTTGAAGTACAAATAAAACTAAAAAACAATATTCAACACATACAACTAATACATAATTTAATTCACCCTTTCACCAAAATATACAACTATTTAACCACAATATACAATCTAATTAAGCTTCCAACAACCCAAAACAAAATAACATTTTGATGATGAGTTTTTTTTTTTTAGGGGGGACTTTTTGTTTCTTCACTTTTTCCATGTTACATTTGTTTGTTCTCTTTATTTTTCTCAAGTTGAAGAGATGCCTTGGGATAATAGAAAGGGATAATTACAGAATGGATCCATGTTGTTTGCACTAATTAAGAAAAAAACAGAGGTTTTGGAAATTACCAAAAAAGGAATTCTTGAACTTTGATACCATCGTAAATGCGAGAGTCGTATTGTCATATTTTTCACAAATTGGCCGTGTTTCTTATTACATCAGTTTACATCAACTTTCAGAACGTGCAATGAGTCGGCTGCAGGAGCTATACTGTGTTGGAATATTTATTCCACACATTATTTAATTTATGTTTTGATGATTAAAGTTGCTAAACTACAAAACAACATCGAGGCGAAGCAAAACATCGAAGCAGACGAAGACGCAAAAAGTTGCAATCTGGACTATATTAGCGCACGCTAAGGCATATATGTTAGCGCACGCTAGCGAGGAGTTAGTTGCATTCCAAGTTTCAAGTAGTTCGGTGAAGTAAGCTGATGGATAGCGCACGCTACACTTCATTATTAACGCACGCTATCGAGCCATGTTACTGTTGTGGAAGAATTCAAACACAGAATAACGTATGCAATGAAGTCATCATTAGCGCACGCTACAAAGTATGATTAGCGCACGCTAAGTTGTTTGAACCTAGTCAATCCGAACGTTGGGAAAAGCAAGTCAAAGTCAAGCATCAAACGGATAGTTTGACAAGTAAAGGCAACAGATATATTACGTTAACGCACGCTACTCAATCATGGTTAACGTACGCTAAGTAAGTGAAATAACGTACGTAAGGAAGGAAGCATAACGTACGCTAAAGAAGAAACGAAGCCACTAGACTGAAACTGGAAAGGTCTAGCGCACGCTACAAAAGAAGGCTAGCGCACGCTAGCAAGTCAAAACAGCCAGCAACGGCTAGTCTGTGGAAATTGCCTATAAATACCATCCCTATGGTATTGTTTGAGTACAACAACTTCAAGCAAACAAGTCATACATCTGAGAATCATATACTTACATTGTTGTTGTAATATTGAGCTCATTTTGGTAGTTTGAGTGTTTATACATTCAACATTATACACGAGAGGTAAAAGAAAAGATACGATTGGATTCGGTGTTATTAGGATCAAGTATCCGGCATTGTTAGAATCGCAATCGATATCTAAGTGAGGTTTATCTAGTACCCATAGAAAGCTAGAGTGGTTGATTCCTTATCCAATAGAAAAGGAAAAACGATTTTACTCGGACCGATAGAAGACGAGCTTGTAACGGTAATCCCTCGACCGATAGAAGAGAGGCGTAGAGGTTTTGATCTTAATCCTAAGAAAAAGATACATCGAGAGAGGACGTAGGCTTAGTTAATAGCCGAACCTCTATAAATCCTTGTGTGATTTATTTTCCGCAATTTACTTACGCTTCCGCATAAAACGGCGCAAATATCCGATTTGGTACCCAACAATTGGTATCGGAGCGGTTCTCCAATACGCGGCTTAACATCCGAGGAGAAGATCCAAAATGGCGTTTCAAATCTCTCCAGCTGAAGGCCTCGCTCTCAACCGACCATTATTTTTTGATGGCGCGAACTTCATGACTTGGAAGAAGAAGATGTCAATATTCATTCGAGCTTACGACATCGAACTTTGGAAAGTGATTTGTCTTGGTCCAAAAATCCCAATGAATTCCAACGGTACGCTTAAAAATTTTGAAGAATATGACGACTCCGATTGGAAAAACGACCATTTCAATTGTAAGGCAACTCAACTTCTTTATTGTGCCTTAAATCCGGAAGAACACAACCGGATATCATCGTGTGATAGTGCCAAAGAAATCTGGAAAATGCTTGAGGTAACACACGAAGGTACGTCTCAAGTCAAGGAGACGAAGATAAACATGCTCCTTCACGATTATGAATTATTCCAAATGAAGGACGACGAATCCATCTCGATTATGCTCGACCGATTTTCGGTCATCACTAATGGATTAGCATGTTTTGGAAAACCACTTTCGAGTAGTGAGAAAGTAAAGAAAATTCTCCGATCACTACCTCGAGAATGGGACGGTACGGTTACGGCAATAATGGAATCCAAAGATTTAAATACTCTCGATTTTAGTGCTCTCGTTGGTTCTCTTATCAACTACGAGATTGTTCTAAAATCTCGGAATGACAAACCGAAACCGAAGGAGAGGTCGATAGCCTTCAAGGCTAAAATGTCGAAAAAGAAAGAAGAAACCCCGATGGACGAAAGCGACGAAGAAATGGCATATTATGCCAAAAATATTAATAAGTTCCAACACTTATTAAACCGGAGAAAGAAGGACATTCAAGCGGGCGAACCTAAGAAATTCGACAACACTTGTCGATTATGTAGTAAACCAGGCCACTTTGCCAAAAACTGTCGAGTAAAGCAAAAGGAAGTTTTAATCGCAACATGGAGCGACGAAGATCCCGATGAAGATTTTCTTGAACAAAATAATCTCGCGCTCATGGCCCGGAGTTCATTCGACGATAGCGAAATCGAAAGCCAAGTAAGTAATTCTTACGATGAACTTTTTGAAGCATTCGAGTTATTACATACGGACTATCAAAATGCTTTAAATGAAATTAAACTCCTCAAGTCTAAATACAAAACTTTGGAAATTGAAAATTCCAAAATACTTGAAAAAGGGAAATTTGTTGAAATCGATCATTCGAAATGCCTTGAAAATGAAAATATTTTGAAAAATGATCTTTTAAAAGTTCAAGATGAACTAAAAATTTTGACAAAGAAATTTTCGTGCGGCAACGATAAATTTGAACAAATGTTATGTGTTCAAAAATATACTTTAAATAAAGAGGGGTTAGGATTCAAATCACGTTCGAAAAACGAATCCGTCAATTTCAATATACCCCATTGCGAAAAGTGTTTAAAAATTGGGCATCATATTTATAATTGCAAAAGCCCAAGACGGACGATAAAAATTAAGAAAATTTGGGTTCCTAAAGGAACAAACATTTCAAACATCGTCTATGTTTCAAAAGAAAAACCAACTATCAGTTGGATCCCCAAATATAAATTTTAACAAATGATATTTTACAAAGGGGGAGAAGGAATATTTTTGAGGAAATAATATTTTCCGGGGGAGTTTAATACCCTTATTAATGCATAAATTGATATCATGCATATTTGTATTTCTTTTGGTATCCTTTATATTTCTTTTGTTTTTTGATGAAGACAAAAAGGGGGAGAAGGGGATGAATTGAGATAAAAATGAA
Source organism: Orobanche coerulescens (assembly GCA_033398695.1). NCBI lineage: Eukaryota > Viridiplantae > Streptophyta > Magnoliopsida > Lamiales > Orobanchaceae > Orobanche > Orobanche coerulescens. Next base: position 170,301,076 of record CM065811.1, read on the forward strand.
AAAAAAAATCGAAGAAGTCGAAAAGAGAAGAAACGCATACAAATAGGGGGAGTTGAAAAATAAAGGAGATGTCGAAAAGAAAAGGATTGGAGAAACTAACGAAACGATCAAAGCCGAAAACTTTGATTCGTAGAAATATACATATATTATTTTTTACAGATTATCCAATTCAAGAGTTGTTTTGTAATCATCAAAAAGGGGGAGATTGTTGGAATATTTATTCCACACATTATTTAATTTATGTTTTGATGATTAAAGTTGCTAAACTACAAAACAACATCGAGGCGAAGCAAAACATCGAAGCGGACGAAGACGCTAAAAGTTGCAATCTGGACTACATTAGCGCACGCTAAGGCATATATGTTAGCGCACGCTAACGAGGAGTTAGCTGCATTCCAGCCAAGTTTCGAAGTAAGCTGCAGTGAAGTAAGCTGATGGATAGCGCACGCTACACTTCATTATTAACGCACGCTATCGAGCCATGTTACTGTTGTGGAAGAATTCAAACACAGAATAACGTATGCAATGAAGTCATCATTAGCGCACGCTACAAAGTATGATTAGCGCACGCTAAGTTGTTTGAACCTAGTCAATCCGAACGTTGGGAAAAGCAAGTCAAAGTCAAGCATCAAACGGATAGTTTGACAAGTAAAGGCAACGGATATATTACGTTAACGCACGCTACTCAATCATGGTTAACGTACGCTAAGTAAGTGAAATAACGTACGTAAGGAAGGAAGCATAACGTACGCTAAAGAAGAAACGAAGCCACTGGACTGAAACTGGAAAGGTCTAGCGCACGCTACAAAAGAAGGCTAGCGCACGCTAGCAAGTCAAAACAGCCAGCAACGGCTAGTCTGTGGAAATTGCCTATAAATACCATCCCTATGGTATTGTTTGAGTACAACAACTTCAAGCAAACAAGTCATACATCTGAGAATCATATACTTACATTGTTGTTGTAATATTGAGCTCATTTTGGTAGTTTGAGTGTTTATACATTCAACATTATACACGAGAGGTAAAAGAAAAGATACGATTGGATTCGGTGTTATTAGGATCAAGTATCCGGCATTGTTAGAATCGCAATCGATATCTAAGTGAGGTTTATCTAGTACCCATAGAAAGCTAGAGTGGTTGATTCCTTATCCAATAGAAAAGGAAAAACGATTTTACTCGGACCGATAGAAGACGAGCTTGTAACGGTAATCCCTCGACCGATAGAAGAGAGGCGTAGAGGTTTTGATCTTAATCCTAAGAAAAAGATACATCGAGAGAGGACGTAGGCTTAGTTAATAGCCGAACCTCTATAAATCCTTGTGTGATTTATTTTCCGCAATTTACTTACGCTTCCGCATAAAACGGCGCAAATATCCGATTTGGTACCCAACATACTGGCTCTTGCTTTCTGTCCTACTAATGCTTTCCGCGTTATGGAGGAAGGTGGTGTTTGTGCTTTAGGTCATCTTTGTTCTTCTTCTGCATCAAAAGCTGCCCGCTTCTTTTCAGCAATGGCACTGGCATACATGTCTGATGGAAGGTATTTATGAATCATCTTGATCCGGATATTTTCGTTTCTTTTCTATTTTTATTATTTTTCGCTTTTATCGAGACAAGAAGTGTTGGTGATTTTAGTGTCACCATTCATTTTGTGTAATTGGAACTAATATGTGAGCTAAGGGGTTTATGATTCGTATTCTAATATATGATCGGGTATGTGCGGAGTGCACACATGTATAAGATCGAATTATAAGCCGGTACGGGCTAATGTCGGGGGTCTAGGGGCAGCGCCCCTAGCGGGGTCCATGGGGCAGAGCCCCTGGCGGTGGTTTGGGGCAGCGCCCCAAAAGGTCTTCGGAAATTTAGACTGGGGATTTAGTGATATTTCCGAATTTTAGAGGGAGACTGTGGTAAAATTGATTAATTTCGTTAACCACCCGTCAACCCTAATTTCGGACCACTAATGACGGCGCCGTCATCAAAACCCTAAAATCGACCTACTTGTAACCCTAATCCGACATTATAAATAGGGCTCTCCTCATGAGTCTGAGACACAACCCTTTTCTGAGCTCTTTATCTTTCTGATAAACACAGAATTTCTCTAGCAATTTGGCTTACGTTTCTGTGCCTGGATTCGTAAGTGTTCCATTGGATTATCCTAGGCTGAATTTCTTGTAACCCGGGCATAGGGTAGAAATATCAGTTCGGAAAGTGTTTACACGATCCATTGGAAAATCCGGATCTCCACAATACCCTTATACCCCAACATTCGAACTGATATTTCTTGTCTTCTGGAGATGGCTGAATCAATCCGCGAGATGACTACGAAGTTCAACAAACTGGACAAGTTCGAAGGCAACGATTTCAGCGCGGCGAAGAAGATGCACTTCATGCGACTACTTTGAAGGCGGCGTATGTCTGAGTACTCGAGACCGGAGGTGGTTGAAAACGAGACATTGGAGGAAACCGGGAAGAGGAGCAAGTGGGACAACGATGACTACATCTGCAGAGGCCACATATTGAGCGGTATGTCGATTCTTTATTCGATATCCATGGTGATGCCAAGAGTGCGAAGGAATTGTGGGACACCCTTGAATCAAAATACATCACGAGGATGCTTCGAGTAAGAAGTTTAAGTTAGCGATTTTAATGCTTATAAGATGGTTGATTCAAGGTGTCATAGAACAATACAATGAACTCCTTCGTATTTTGGGTCAATTTAAAGCGCACAACATGAACATGGGCGAATCCATTCTTTGTGTCAAGTGTGATTGACAAACTTCCACCATCTGGAAAGATTTCAAACATAACCTAAAACATCAAAAGGAGGAACTGTCTTTGGTTCAACTTGCTAGTCATCTTCGCATTGAAGAATCTCTTCGTGCAAAGGATAATGACAAATCGATAAAACCAAAGGAAAAGTTGAATGGATGACCCTCTGTTCATATGGTTGAAAGCAAACCAAGGAACCCGAACAACAAAGGACATGGCAAACGTAAGCAAGAAACTGTCCCTAATAACTCCAACAAAAGGAATAAGGGAATTACTTGTTGGAGGTGTAACAAGGCGGGACATTGCAAGCGTAATTGTCGTGTGAATCTGGGCAACAATGGTGCCGAAGCAGTGGAGCCAATGGAAGTGGACATGGGTCTAAGGACCAAGTTAAAGGAGGTCAGTACTTGACTAACCTTGATAATTCTAAACAGAATTATGTCTATTATGTCTCACTCATTCCAGAATCATTCTATGTGCAGGATGATGATGTTGCTTGGTGGATCGACTTCGGGGCAACGAACCATGTATGCAAGGATAAACGGTGGTTTGAAACATTAACACCCCTTGAAGATGGATCGGTGCTGAAAATGGGAGACGATTCTTTTATACCTATTTGTGGTGTCGGTGTCGTTTGTCTTGAATTTACTTCTGGAAAGACTATTAGACTTTTTGATGTTTTGTTTGTTCCTAAGATTCGAAAGAATCTCGTTAGTGGTAGTGGTTTGAATTCGATGGTTTTAGACAAGTTTTGAATCGGATAGGTTTATCCTATCTCGTGGTGGAATGTTTATTGGCTTTGGATATTTGAATAATAGAATGTTTCGTTTGAATGTTATTGATAAGTCTTTAACTGTTCAAAATTCTGCATTTGTGTCTTCTACTTCTAAAATTGATGACTCTATGCTTTGGCATGTAAGATTGGGTCATGTCAATTTTAGAAGGATGCATGAGATATCAAAAGATGGATTGATTCCAGCCTTTGACATGAATCTTGAAAAATGTAAAACATGCATGCTTACAAAAGTGACAAAACGGCCTTTTCCAAGTGTCACTAGGAATTCGGCTATTTTAGAACTTGTACACAGTGACTTGTGTGATTTTTACTCTACTCCTTCCTTGGGTAATAAAAAGTATGTTGTCACATTTATTGATGACTGTACTCGGTTTTGCTATGTGTATTTGTTGCATTCTAAGGATGAAGCCTTAGATAAATTCAAAATATACAAAACTGAGGTGGAATTGCAATTAGGCAATCCGGTTAAATGTCTTAGAACTGATCGGGAGGTGAATATATGGATCCCATATACTTCCAATCGGTGGGTATCATTCATGAAACCACACACCTTACTCGCCCAACAAAATGGAATCGCCGAACGCAAAATCGAGTTTTAAAAGAAATGGTAAATTCGATGCTTTCTTACTCGGGATTGAGTGAGGGATTACGGGGAGAGGCCATGTTAACGGCCGCTATTTGCTGAATAGGGTTCCAAATAAAAAGAACAAAAGCTGTCCCATATGAACTTTGGTTCAAGAAAAGCCGAATTTGAGTTACTTTCGGGTTTGGGGATGTCGGGCGGTTGTAAAACTTACCGAACCTAAAAGGAAAACTTTGGGTGAACGTGGAATAGATTGTATATTCATTGGATATGCTGAACATTCCAAGGCATATAGGTTTTATGTAATAGAACCTAATGATTTCAGTCGATTAACACCGTTATTGAGTCACGGATGCGATTTTTGATGAGATGCGTTTTTCGTCGATTCAAAGGCCTAAGGATCTGAATTTTGGCACTAATGAAGTGCAAAATCCAGGAAATTCAGATGGTGTTGCTATACCAACAACACAAGAGCCTCGGAAAAGCAAAAGAGGCCGAATTGCTAAAAATTTCGGTTAGATTTCCAACTCTATTTGGTAGAAGGGACAAGGGACGAAATTGGTTTTCAATCTTTATTATTGTTACGGCATTGAGGATGATCCTAATACTTTTCGAGAGGCCATGGAGTCTCGAGATGTTGTCTTTTGAAGGAAGCTATTGATGACGAAATGTCGTCAATTCTTGAAAATGACACTTGGGTGTTATGTGATTTGCCTCCGGGTTCTAAACCACTTGGTTGCAAATGGATTTTCAAAAGGAAAATGATCACAATGATACTATTGACAAGTTTAAAGCCAGTTGGTCATTCAAGGGTTTAGACAAAACCGGTGTTGACTATTTTGATACTTATGCTCGGTGGCGCGTATTTCTACTATTAGATTGTTAATTGCCTTGGCAAGTATTCACAATCTGATTGTCCATCAAATGGATGTTAAGACAACCTTCTTGAATGGTGAACTTGATGAGGAAGTTTACATGAAACAACCGAGAAGGTTTTGTTATGCGGTAAAAGAGCATATGGTATGTAAACTTGTGAAATCATTGTATGGCTGAAGCAAGCACCCAAACAATGGCATCAAAAGTTTGATGAGGTTATTTTGTCCTCTGGTTTTAAGTTAAACCAATGTGACAAATGTGTTTATAGTAGATTTGATGAAACTACTAGTCTTTGGAGTGATCATTTGCTTATATGTAGATGACATGCCGATTTTGATCTTGACCAAAATCAAGTAGATGAAACTAAAGAATTGTTGTCATCTAAATTTTCCATGAAAGATTTGGGAGATGCTGATGTAATTCTTGGAATAAGAATTAAGCGGGTGAACAAAGGTTTAGTAATGACTCAAAGTCATTATATTGAGAAAATTCTCAAACGGTTTAATTTCGGTGATTGTTCTCCGTCGGCCTCTATGGACTCTAGTGTGAAATTAATGCCTAACACGGCATTCCCATTTCACAATTGGAATACTCTAAGGCCATTGGTAGCTTGATGTATGCCATGACAAGTACCGGGCACGATATTGCTTTTCTTTGTGGGAAAATTGAGCGGATACACTAGTAATCCTAGTGCTCAACATTGGCAAGCTTTGAATAGAGTATTTAAGTATCTCAAGGGAACCATGGATTATGGCTTGAGTTACTTGGGATATCCTTCGGTTTTGGAAGGACATTCGGATGCAAGTTGGATAAACAACTTGGAGGACCATTCCTCGACTTACGGTTGGGTATTCTTGCTTGGGAGATGCCATTTCATGGGCTTCCAAGAAGCAAACTTGTATTACACACTCAACAATGAAATCTGAGTTTGTTGCGTTAGGCTTCTTTAGTAAAGAAGCGAGTGGCTAAGAAATATAGTCTATGAGATTCCATTGTGGTCTAAGCCGATAGCACCGATTTCTATCCTTTGTGATAATGAAGCAACCTTGGCTAAGGCATATAGCCAAGTTTATAATGGCAAGTCTAGACACTTAGGTGTTAGACACAGTATGATTAGAGATCTAATCATGAATGGTGTTATTTCGGTTGAGTTTGTGAAATCGCAACAAAATTTGGCAGATCATTTGACTAAAGTGCAAGAGACTTAGTGCACAAGTCTGTAATTGGGATGGGATTAAAGTCCATCTAATTCTATAATGGTGAGACACCCAATTCCCTTCTAATATGACATTAGGAGTTGAATTCAATGAGGAAAGCTCACACTTATAGATTGGAACACACAAATTATTCATCCCAGGTATGTGTTCGGTTCTGCAGTTGGCTAGGTTGAAGTTTAACTTCTTAATAATTCCTTTGATAAAATGTATGTGCAGATACATGAAGTAAAGGAATTACCTACGTGATTGTGAAGTGTAGCCGCATTTCAAGAGGTTGAGGACTTGGCCTTGATACAGTCATGAGAGGATTAGGACACTCGGCTTTATAATAGTGTCAAGTTGTATTTTGTTAGAGAAATTCAATAAACTTGTATGTATTTTACCTTCACGTATTCAAATGGGTTGAAGGGTTCAATTCTTAGAACACCCTAATTCTCGAGTATTTGAAAGTGTATGATACTAAGATGGAAATTCAATCGTTGCGATATTTTCATTTATGTACTGGTTTGGTTTGATTGGATTAATGTTATATTGGTTCATGGGTTACACTAAAATGGGGGAGGATTGTTGGTGATTTTAGTGTCACCATTCATTTTGTGTAATTGGAACTAATATGTGAGCTAAGGGGTTTATGATTCGTATTCTAATATATGATCGGGTATGTGCGGAGTGCACACATGTATAAGATCGAATTATAAGCCGGTACGGGCTAATGTCGGGAGTCAGGCGGCGCCCCTGTGAGTCTAGGCGGGCGCGCCTGGCAAGTCCATGATATTTCCGAATTTTAGAGAGACGTGGTAAAATTGATTAATTTCGTTAACCACCCGTCAACCCTAATTTCGGACCACTAATGACGGCGCCGTCATCAAAACCCTAAAATCGACCTACTTGTAACCCTAATCCGACATTATAAATAGGGCTCTCCTCATGAGTCTGAGACACAACTCTTTTCTGAGCTCTTTATCTTTCTGATAAACACAGAATTTCTCTAGCAATTTGGCTTACGTTTCTGTGCCTGGATTCGTAAGTGTTCCATTGGATTATCCTAGGCTGAATTTCTTGTAACCCGGGCATAGGGTAGAAATATCAGTTCGGAAAGTGTTTACACGATCCATTGGAAAATCCGGATCTCCACAATACCCTTATACCCCAACAAGAAGGATGTGTAAATGTATGTGTGTTTGTTTGTTATTTAGTGCTGGGATCAGGTCGATCCGGGCTAAAAGTTTTGATGACCCAACTTGAACCCGAAGTTTTCGGGCCGAGCCGATCCAAGCTTTTAGAAAGTGTAAACCCAAAATGAGCTCGGCTTGTACGGGTTCGGTTCGAGCTTCGGGCTTTTTCAAAATACTTATGTGTCAATAATTTTGGGACTAAGACTTAGATGTTGTTATGTGTCAATGATATGTTCAAGAAAATATCATGCAAACTATTTTTTCTTTTTTTTTTTGCGTTTTCTCTATTTTTTTCGGATTTATTTGTTCATGTTTTTTTTGGGCTTTTTCGAGGGCATGTTCGGAACAAATGTCGCATAACCTATAAAATGAAATTGGATTTTTTTCGGGTTTTCAGGCTTTCTGACTTTCTGAAATTGAGATTCGAGCTTGGCTAAAAAATTCTTCTTTTGGGCCGGATTCGGTCGTGAGCTTCTTCGGTCCGTGCCCGGGTTTTCGAGCCCAAAACCCCAGCCCTACTCATTATAATTATTATAGTATTTAGTTATTTTTATTTTTACTTTCTGGTTCTTCTTTCCTTTTTCTTTTCTTTTTTTCTTTGGAACGGGCGGGTATCGGCCAAAGTTTAAAAAAAAAAATCGTTTTGCAGAATGGATGAAATTGTTGTGGATGCAGGCAATTCTAAGAGTGTAGACTTAGATGGTCATAGAAGGTTGGCCATGAAACACCTTGAAGCTTTTGTCACAACCATTTCTTGTCCTCGACTATTTGATGCTGTTGTTGAGCCATTGGGCCATGAATTAGTGGTGCGAATAACCGAATATGCTCGTATTGAAGAATTAGATTAACTGAAATGCAGGTTATCTTCATGTCTCAAAATCTCAAATTTTCTATTATGGGAATTTATTGATGTATAGTTTGAAAAGTTGATGATGGTGGGGTCCACTTTTAAATAATCCCTCCATCCCCCAAATAATAGGCTCGCTTACCCTTTTTTATTGTCTCAAAGATAAAGTCCACTTTTCTTTGTGTCCTACATTTACGTTTCCTATTGTAGCCTTATTTAATGTATTTTATTTTAAATGTTGGCTGCAGTTTTCTTAATCTGTGTGAAAGTCGAAGTGAGCGTATTGTTTTTCGGATGGAAGGAACAATTAATTTGTATGAAGATAGTATAGTAGATATGACGGTATAGCGGTGGGTCCCACCGGATTGATTCGATTGAAAAAGATGTGAATAATGATTTAGAAATGATATATTATGGTATGTATTGTGTTGGACATTGAAATTATTAGACGATTTATTGTATGGAATATTATATAAATTTAATTAAACATTAAGCTTTATTTTGGAACTGTATTGTTCTATTTGGAGAAAATCATATTTGGGAAGTACCGTCTTCAAGTGGGATAGAGGCAGGCAGGCAGCATTCTGTCTTTGTTCATAAACCGTCTTTGTTTGTAAAGGAGCACATATTTTTGAGATTTTGTTCCATATAATTCACAATGCATAATTATTTTCACGTAATTATGTCTGAATAGTGATTCCTAGCGTTCTTTTTCTTGGTTCGTGTTCCACATTTTCCGACTCTCGTCCTTTACGTGCTTCCCTCCATGCATAATTCTTTGAAGTCACAGAATGCACATCATATTTTTTTGTCTGTCATTATATTCTTTAATAACATATTAGTCGAAAGCCGGCTAACTTGGCCAATTTCTTAAAATTTATTTTTTCTCGTCGGATTGATTTTTTATTTTTATTTTTTAATTTCTAGTCGGGATGAGATCGAAAGGTTTGTTGTTATACTACAAAATCCTTCTCCTGCGCTGAAGTCGTGTGCTGCATTCGCGCTTTTTCAGGTGAGTTAGAAGCACTTCTTTTAAATAGCTATTTTTAGTTATAGGTTTACAATTTTCACCTTATTGGGGTATGAAAGAAATCTGGGTTTCTTTTGTAATTAGACTAAACTTTGGGGGTAATATATGTAATTTAACTATCTTTTTTAAATTTAATTACAAATTTTTCAGTTTACCATCCCCGGTGGCCGGTTCGCAGCGGAACACATGAAGCTTCTCCGTGATGTTGGAGCTCCACAGGTGCTGCGGCTACACGAAGGGGCCCCAATTGAAGCGAGATTTTTTATGTGTATTGTACTTGGTAACCTGGGCGAGCAGCATCACCAAATGTGATCTTTGACGCTATGAATATTATTTCGACGTGCAGACTCATTTTACCACTGTAAATTTTTTGTTCGTTGGATGAACGACACGTGTTTCATTAACATGAATCGATGTTTGCCGATTGTTCTAATGCATGGACATAGTGTAAGTAGTTCAGAGAATTAAATGTATGATACCTTGGAAGCAAGCTTTAGGATGCTCTTAAAGGCAAAAGGAAAAAAGACAAATGAGGGGGTCGAGAATCAAAGCTACCACAGAATAATAATATAAGTCGCGATAATTAACCTTTTCGAGTTTTCTAGTAAAAAATTTCATCGATTTGGCATAAAATGTGAAAAAAATAGACATGTTATTTCAATTTATCCGACTCTTTTATTTGTTTCCTACGATGTACATTGTATAGTTATTTATTATAAAATTTATTTTTAATTGAAAAAAATAGAAAGTGATACTTATTTTATTAGCATAAATTGTGAAAAAAAATATATATGTTATTTCAATTTATCTAGCTCTTTTATTTGTTTCCTACGATATATTGTTACTTTTTATTATAAAATTTATTTTTAACTGAAAAAATCAAAAGTGGGACTTATTCTATTCATGCATTGAATCCGACAAAATCTCAGAACCGGCCATGCACTGAGCTTGTGATGGGAGGTTGTGTGGAGCCGCGAGGTCAGCTGACGCTACCGTTGCGGGTTGCGGGGGGCCGTGAATGGGATCTGTGTAGGGGTGTTACTAGAAATCCGAAAACCGACCAACCAATCCGAACCAATCCGCACCGAACCGAAAATCCCCGACCGAAAGCAACCCCGAACTTGAAACTTACAAACCGAAACCGAAACCGAATTAATTCGGGTTTAGATAATTTAAACCGAACCGAACCGAATTTCCCCGAATTGGACCGAACTAACCCGAATTATTTATATTATATAAAATTTTATTTATATGACTAAAATTTTTAAACTTATAAAATAATATATCTACACATATATTGTAGTTTTGATAAAAACAATGATTAAATATATCAATTAAAGATCTATCTATTATTTTTGAACAAGTTTTATTAATATAATTAAATTTTTTGTTACTTTATTAAATAGATATATATAAATTAAATATGTTTGGGTCAAAACCGAATTTGACCGAACTAATCCGAAACCGAAACATTTGGGGAGGGTTTGGGTTTTGAGTTTTGAAAACCGAAATCGACCGAAACCGAAACCGAATTTTAAAGTTTGGGGAGGGTTTGGGTTTCGAAAATTTTATCCCGACCGAAACCGAAAACACCCCTAGATCTGTGTGATGGTTCGACGTCTGGGCGAGCGACACGATGCATTTTCAACTGTCGTTGGTCGAGCTGAGGTTTTTCTTCCTCTTCTTCTGCTAATCTGAACCAGGTGAGTGGGATGAGGAGATGGTGCTATCTGGTTTGGGGCACGGTGGACGACAATTGTGTTGCAGTTGGCGATGTAGCTCATGGGGAGAAAGTGTAATACCCGTGTATTTTATGAGTGTTGTTTTAGATGTATTTTGTGGTATTGTGGTTATTTGGATCGTATGTATTGATGATTGACCTTGGTATGTTCATGGCTGATAATTATTGAGTTTTGTGATTCTCGGACTGTGCTCATTTTGGCTGGACTTTGCGAATTTAATTTATGAAGTAGCGCACGCTACTCTTGTGCAATAGCGTGCGTTAGGCCCGCTGGACAGTGAACTTTATGGACTCTGGAATGGGGCGTTAGCGTACGCTATGGACGGACTAGCGTACGCTATTTCAATGTACTAGCGCACATTACTTGTAGGATAGCGTGCGCTAGGATGTCAGGTCAGTGAGGGCAGAAACGTTTCTGGACTGCAGGTACTTGTAGGTAGCGCACGCTACTGTATGGAGTTAGCGCGCGCTAGTGGCAATCGATAGCGCACACTAACAGATGGTTTAGCGTACGCTACCGGAGTCTGACAGAATGTTCTGGACTGCCTTTTGTTCAGCAGTGCACCACCCTCAGCTCGTTAGCGCACGCTAAGCCTGTAGTCGTAGCGTGCGCTAATATCTCCTAGTATATATGGGGGGCAGGTTCTAGAAATGTCATTTTTCACCTTTTCCTCTTCTCTTCGGCGGCTGGGCGATTTGGAGTGTAGTTAGACGTGGTTTTCGACCAGTTTTCACCATCCAACAATATTTTCGAGTTCCTAGTCTCAATCTAACAAGATTTCATCCAGTGTATCATCCAAATCAAGGTAAGATTGTTCAATCCCTAGTTTTTGGGAATTTTGAGGGTTTTGTTTAGATCTCGTCCTTCTAGTTCGTTTTAAACCTTGAATTGGGTCAGATTATGATTGTGAGACCATAATCCCTTGTTTTTTTTGAAGTCTACGAATTTTGTTTGAGTTCCCACCTATTGATTGGAGTATGAACAACTCCGCCTTAGTAGTGTTTGATAGTTTGTCCCTATGAGTAGAATTTGAAGGGAATCCTTCCGTTTCCATAGTGTTGTGTTTTGATTCGGTATTTCGATGTGTTAGGATCGAATCGTTGAAGGAAGTTCGGACCGTACATTCATCCGTTCTCCGTTTTTCGTGTCGTTCAAATTGAAGCAAGTACTTTGATTGTGTTTAATGTACTTCGTGTGAATATGTAAAAAAAATGGAATTTGTGCCAATTGTTGATCGAGTGTGTGTGAGCCGAGTAAAACCAGTGAGGGGCTGCGTTTCCCTACGGATCACTCGGTTGGGCTATACACCACGGAGGGCCCGACGAGGTGTCTCTGGGGTGTGTATCTTGCTTGAGAGGTACAGGGCCAGTATAACTCGGGAGGTTGTTTTGTGATGATGACTCTGATGTGGTATTCCGGAATATCTGTAATGGCACTATGATTTCTGTGGTTTTTGTTGATTATTCACTTGTTGTACATATTCTAGAATCATTGTACTTGCACCGGCTTCTTGCTGACCCCTTCTGGGGTGGATATACTTTTGTGTATTCAGGTACAGGTCCAGTGGGAGGACTAGCACAGGACGGACACGAGCTTGGTGGGCAGCACTGATATCGTGCATCATTTTGAGTTGGTGGTCGAATGCTCATGGTCAAAGCCGTGTTTTGGTTTTGTACTCACGCGGGTACTGTTCGGTGTTGTATGTCGTGTCATTATTAATGGTTAATGATGTTGTATTTCAGTTGTGAACGGTTGTATTGGTTATGATCCCACGGGATGATATGTTATTTGGTATTGTGATGTTTGTCATGTTGAAATTGAAGTTGGTTTTGAATGTATGAACGTTTATGTTTGTCGTATTTAAGGTGTTTTACTTGGGTCTAAGCCTGGTAGGTTCTCCAAAAAGGATCTACGGCACTGTAATACCTCCGTAAATCATGGGGGTGTTACAGAATATAGTATCGGAGCCTAGGTTTATGGATGCCTAGGCTGTCGGTGTTTTGGGTCTGTTAAATTGAGTCAGTTTTGTCTACGATATCATTGGCATGCTCCACCCCGTGTTGCCTGTGCTGGAAGACTCTTCGGATGTTGGTTGTTTCTTTCTTTCGGAAATAATTACCTTAATATTGTGCAATCTATTATTGTAATCGTTTACTTGTTGAATCATTCTTATTCTTCGTGGTCGAGGCCGTGGCAGAGTGGTAGTGTCTGAGTCCGAGAGGTCCGTTTCTGAATCGGCATCTCGTTCTGAATCTATTTTTATTTCTATTTTTTAATTTATAGTCGGGATGAGATCGAAAGGTTTGTTGCTATACTACAAATCCTTCTCCTGCGCTGAAGTCGTGTGCTGCATTGGCGCTTTTTCAGGTGAGTTAGAAGCACTTCTTGTAGTCTCTACCTTGTAATGATTCTGAAATCTATAAATAGCTATTTTTAGTTATAGGTTTACAATTTTCACCTTCTTTGGTATGAAATAAAACTGGGTTTCTTTTGTAATTAGACTAAACTTTGGGGGCAATATTTGTAATTTAACTAACTATCTTTTTTAAATTTAATTACAAAATTTTCAGTTTACCATCCCCGTGGCCGGTTCGCAGCGGAACACATGAAGCTTCTCCGTGATGTCGGAGCTCCAGAGGTGCTGCGGCTACACGAAGGGGCCCCAGTTGAAGCGAGATTTTTTACGCGTATTGTACTTGGTAACCTGGAGGAGCAGCATCACTAAATGTGATCTTTGATGCTCTGAATATTATTTCGACATGCAGACTCGTTTTACCGCTGTAAATTTTTTGTTCGTTGGATGAACGACACGTGTTTCTTTAACACAAATCGATGTTTGTCGATTGTTCTAATGCATGAACATAGTGTAAGTAGTTTTGCGGTTCTTTTGCTGTTTTCCTCGACTGTGTTGTTACAAATTCCTCTCAACCTGAAGATTCATCATCAACAAAATTAATTTTTTGTGATAAAAAGAATTAAATGTATGATACCTTGAAATCAAGCTTTAGGATGCTCTTAAAGGAAAAAGGAAAAAAGACAAATGAACGGGTCGAGAATCGAAGCTACCACGCAATTATAATATAAGTCGCGATAATTAACTTTTTGTTATAATATACCTTGAAAATGACATTTCAATTACTCTTTTGTTTTTATATAGTGTGAATGACTATTATGCCCCTGATGTAATTATGTAATTACGATTGTCTTATCCAAGTTTCACATAAATAGAGCGATTATTAATAAAAATATCGCGAGAATCATTCTCTCTATACAATTTCTACTATAATATTCGATTTTATAACACGTTATCAATGTATTTCTAGCAAGAATGAGTAATATGGCGAGTATCTTTCTGATTCGTCGTATAGATGATCCTCTGTATCATAAATCAAATTATTATCATCCATTTTAGATCTATATCCCGTAAATGGTTTTCATAGTTCATCAAGAACTACTAACACCCACACACGCACAAAAGCACTCATGGCATAGCGATAACACAAAAAAAAAAAAAGAAACCCTTACTGTGTGTTCTGTACGCGTTTTCTAAAAATGAAAGATCAGTACGGAATAGCAGATCTAAGGCAGTACATCGCCGATCGGCCTTTCTTTCCGTCCATTTCTCCGACGCCGGACCTTCCGTCTGTCCACCGGAGTTTGGCATCAGGTCACCACCACCACCCTTACTACATGCTCAACTTTCGGTCAGACAATTCCACCACTATTCCGCCGGTTACCGCAGGAGACACCGGCGGCAGTCGGCTGGCTACGGGGTTGGAGACGGAGCCCGTCGGCGGCGCTAGGCGTTGACCGACGGAAGAGGCAATCGTTCACGTGATGAGGTATTTATTCTATGTATGTTACCGTGAGCATATCACGGATGAAAATAAAAAAAAAACAAAAAAAAAAACAAAGTTGTTCACGGAACAATAAAAAAAAAAAGAGAGAAAGTTTGAAGAAAAAAAAAATGGAGTGAGTCAAGGGGAAAGAAAAAACAAATTTGAAACCAAAATTCATTTTCCTGCCATGGGTCACGGAAATCGACGATAAAATAAACAAAATATAAAAAGAATAAAATATTCTTTTAATTTATTGAATCACACATTTGTCTTTCTTAAATATAAGATACATATGTTATCAGAATTAATTTTTCTTGATACCATCGTGATCCATTTTACGAGAGCTTCAATTTGACATTAATATTGATATGTGTATTAATTCTTTTCATATATGTCATTATTTAATTTATTAAAATGTGCGAATTAATATCCAACTCCGGAAATCGCAAAGATTTATACATACCATTACACTTGCTATTAACGGCAGTTGATATTTCGACATATACCTTGACGATGACTATTTTGAGGAATTGATTGGACGATCCTGCTCTGGTAGAAGCAGTTAATTATTTTGCAGTTTAAATTAGGTCACTTATTTATCTCAAAGTGGTGGCTTCAAACCACACATTTATTAAGCTTACTTTCTATAATTATAATACCTCCCATGTGATGAGTTCAATTATCACAAGATGGATGGTTTTACATGTACGAAATTTATATATTATATATCACCATCGTGGTTGGTTATAACCACATGAATGGTTCATAAATTCTGCTCTCAAAGAAAAAACAGTTGATAAAAATAAATCCTACTCTAGAGAAGTAGTTGATCGATTATCCAAATCCTGCTCTCGAAGAAGAAGAAGCAGTTGATAAAAATAAATCCTACTATGGAGAAGTAGTTGATCGATTATCTAAATCCTGCTCTGAAGAAGCAGTTGAAAGAAATAAATCCTACTCTGACGAAGTAGTTGATCAATGATTCAAATCCTGCTCTCGAAGAAGAAGCAGTTGATGAAAATAATATCCGATCTCCATAATTATTAAATACGAACGGAGAAAATTGAACAAGTGATACCATAAGCTATCACCGATTAATTAAAGAAATCCCATGCAAACTGCATGATGGGATCATTTGACGAGTGATATGGAAAACTATCACTGGAAAATAATTGCTCAATAAATCCCATGTTGATTATATCACATGGTGGGATCATTGAAATCATATTGATTGACAATATTCATGGGGAAACATATATCACATATTTGTGAAAATATTTTATTTGCATAAAAGCAAAAGATGGTCTTATTATTCTTTGAAGAAGCACAACGATCGAAGTGAAAATATCGAAACTATTTGAAAGGCGATAAACACTCGACAATATGAAGCGAAAAAGAAAATACATATGAAACCCAAAAGAAAAGGGGTGCGTCTCGAGAGTATAAAACTCAGTAACTCTACCACCCCGGCATAAGGGTTTATAATGAAAGATCTAAATGATCTAAACTTCTTTTAGTTTAGCGTGATAACTTTGTGGTGATGAGCTTTGACTTCAAATTCTTAAGCGAAATATATGCACGGAACTTTATAAGTCGATCAAAGACGATGTCAAGACATATTATTATATCTCGAGATGGTGAGATATAAACTTGTGATCTACTCCTTGATCCAGGAAAAGCAAATCGTTGAAGAAATTATTAATATTCAACAAATCTATAGGTTTGGTATGGAAGTCCCTCGGCCATGACGTGATGTTGAATATCTCATTGAGTGTCTTGTAGCCACTGGAAGAACAATAAAGGCATCACTATTATTCACCACATACATCAAACTATCATACAGATCGTGTTTGAAGCATCAACCCGATTGAACCCCATATCTCTTGGTTCTAAGCGTGGGATAGTGTAAGGCACTTGTTACTCTTATTACGCCATTTTGTGCATTTCTAAAAGATAACCCAAAAATCTATAATTACTCCCACCATACAATATATCGATTTTGTGCTTTCCTAATTCTTTTACGAATTGATATGCCATATCTATATGCTGGATATGACCTATCAATTTGGATCCACCTAAAATACATATAGTTTTAAATGGGTGAGATCTATATGAGGATTCTGAGAACTCCATCTTTCTACACTAGACTTTCAAAATACTTTTATGAGAGATACATTTTCTGATTTGTGGATCCCAAATTTAAAGAACAAACTTCTTTCTAAACGACAAATAACTTCACTATTTTCATTGAAAAAGGTGCGGCAGATAAGTCATTACTTTTGACAAAATTATAAAAGAAAACGAAAGATATGATATTATATTTTTCAATGAAAATGACGTTACCGATCAGCAACTGAGAAATTTAAATATTGGAAAATAATATTCATCAACTTGCATTATCTTTTTTATTACCTTATACCAACTTTGATAGAACGGACTTACAAACTGGATCTTTTGAGATTAATTTTTCATGACTATAACGTTCCCGTTCATCCTTAAATTGTATCCACAAAGCCATTAGTTCACGATGAACGTATCCACTAGGATGTGTATCAAGAATATGTATCCTTGATAAATGCTATTTTATCTTCTCGATTTTTGGATACAAACCCCACAGATTGCATCGTGTGTCACATGTCCATCGAGCACATTTATAGCACCCACCTAATCTTTTTGCTCTCCGTCTCTTTGCAAAACTACTCCGACCTGTACCTGGCATGTAATTAAATGAATTTGAAAATTCGCCAGATAGTCGAACTTGTGCCTCGATTAACCATCGAATATCTCCTGGGATGCCATTTCTCATTAGCACCCTTAATCTTTCGAGTCGACCTTGATAAATTCTTTTTATGATATTCACTGGAAGAGATGGATAATATTTACGAAGATTCGAAAGCATTGAATCCATTATGATATTCAGACCCTCGGTATGGGTGAATTTTGTGAACACAATGATAATCTATTTATAGATTGGAATTACGCGTATGAGATTTGACTCCGCGTCCTGAGGCGTATGAACTACGACTCTATATTTGAATAATGGACATAATATGACATGTGGGAGCAGCGACTCCATGTTGATAATGATGTGCAATAATGGCACCGAGAGATGATGTGATATGCCGATAAAATATCTATATGGTGATATAGACACATCGTCTTCAAATATTTGTTCTCGATTAATATTACTACTAGCCAATATTGGGAATGAATCCCTTATAAATTTGGAATATATTAAGAGAGAGTATGAGCCCACTTCCTCTACATGTGAACTACTAGATATTATGGATCCACTAGATAGTCACATGTTTATATGACTCGTAATCAGAAATTTACGAGATTATTTGCTCACGGTTTGAGCATATATTCCATATCAAATTGAGCTAGTAATATGTCCCAAATAAACTTGAATAGATCCCAGAAAGAATCAAGATATGCGCATACAAGTGGGATATCAATTGGCATACTATTTGAAATCCTCCAGCCAATATCGAGAACATAATATATAAACTCCCATGACTGAAGATGAATACTGAGATACTGGCATATGTGTTTGGTGCTCAAGAAATCTCTCAGCATGAGGGGGGGTATTGATAGTTGGAAATATGTGAAATGCATCACAATATATCCTCACAACTCAAATATGAACTTGAAGTTCAAAGATGCATGGCGGATTATTAACCTTTGGTACCAACTACAATTGCTTTGATAAATACATAATAATTCCCCGAATATGAATCAAAGCAAATGATAAAAGGAGGCATATACTTTTGAGAAGTATATAGATATAATCCCAATGGGTGATTGATAATGAGATATCTCGGCAAGTTGTGTTGCCATGGGGAAGTAAAAGTGTCGACACAATATAGCGCTATGATTAAAATGAGGATATCAATGATTGGAAAGAGGATATCGATAAATGATATGAGGATATCCATGACTGTGAAATATGGATATTGGAAATAAGGATATTAAAATCCATGATTTGTGAAAATGAGGATATTGAAATCCATCAAAATTGAAATATATGCCCTTATAATAAAATGAAATATATGGGCTTACTGAAAGTGACTCATAAGGAGATTTTGAACATATTATCAGTGCGTGCAGTCACTCAAAATAAGATGTTGTGAAAGAAAATTATCTGCTGTACTCTTTTCCTTAACTGAGGTTTTATCCCATTGGGTTTTCCCAGCAAGGTTTTTAACGAGACAGCCTAATCACAACAAATATGGAATCTCCAAAAGAAATTTGGAATATATTGCAATGAATATGAGTCTGATATTACAAACTGCACTGAAAATGATACTCGTACTAATCCCTAGAGGATCATTGAAATGCCTGGGGCATATTTATATAAAATACGCGTTGCACTCTTTTTCCCTTGACTGAGGTTTTGTCCCATTGGGTTTTCCTAGCAAAGTTTTTAACGAGGCAACTGGAATGGCGTATTAGTATGAATAATGTATTCTTTTTCCTTCAGTAGGATTTTTCCCACCGGGTTTTTCCTAATAAGGTTTTAACGAGGCATATTCATGGTATAATGAGGAACACTACAAAGATCAAGATTATTCCTCAAAGTTTGAAAACGGAAGGAGTAGTTGTACTCTTTTTCCTTCGATCAAGTTTTTTCCACTGGGTTTTCTTGACAAGGTTTTAATGAGGCAACACGTGGATACTCCCAACAACGAATGATATACATGACAGATTCACTCAGTTTTTGTCCCACGAGGTTTTACTGAGATGGCACAAGAATACTCATACAAGAATTATCAAGATAAGGGGGAGCAAATTTACGAGATTACAGATTGCTGAAGTTTTTATCCAATGGAGATTTCCTACCAACATCATGATGCAACATGATATGATTGCCACAAGCTCCAATACAAACAGTTTGAAATTTTTTCTCCCATTGGGTTTTTCTTCAAACTAGTTCAGCAGATATTTATGTAAATAGTCATTCAAGGGGGAGTGTTATAATATACCTTGAAAATGACATTTCAATTACCCTTTTGTTTTTATATAGTGTGAATGACTATTATGCCCCAGATGTAATTATGTAATTACGATTGTGCCATATGAAGTTTTCCTATAAATAGGGCTTCAGTTATTAATAAAAAATATACCTGAGAATTATTCTCTCTATTCTCTCTCTAATTTCTCTCTCTACAATATTCGATTTTATAACACCTTTTCGATTTTTCTAGTAAGATTTTTCAGCGATATTAGCATAAATTGTGAAAAAAAAATATCCATGTTATTTCAATTTATCCAGCTCTTTTATTTGTTTCCTATATCGGTTACTTTTTATTATAAAATTTATTTTTAACTGAAAAAAATCAAAAGTACTTATTCTATTCGTGCACTGAATCCGACAAAATCTCAGAACCGGCCATGCACTGCAGCTTGTGTGGAGCCGCGAGGTCGGCTGACGCTACGGTTGCGGGTTGCGGGGGGCGTGAATGGGATCTGTGTGATGGTTCGACGTCTGGGCGAGCGACACTAGACGTACCTGGGCTTCTCGTCCCGGTGGTTTTGGCTCGGAACCGACCCAAAGTCAACGGTTTTAGCCCGGGCCCGCGGTCAGCGAACTGACCGGGGCCAGAAGCCGGCGAGGCTAAGTCGGGAAATCAATCAGAGGCCAAGCAGTTCGAGCCGTCGGTCCTCGAAGACCGTCAGTTCAATGACGGCCGGCGAGCAAACGAAAAAAAAAAGATGAGTCCGATAGCTAGAGTGGCAATTTTCGACACGACACGAAAACACGACACGGGCCAGGCACGGAATTAATGGGTTAGTGTCAAGCCTTATTGGGTTCGGGTTCTTATCGAGTTGACCCAATAAGGACACGATAATTTGGTCGGGTTCGGGTTGGGTTGGGTCAGTTCGGGTAACCGTTATAATTTATTTTTTAATAAATATTTATTAAAAAACAAAATATTTAATAAATATTTAATAAATAATTTTTAATAATTTATTTCTTTTAGACTTTTAGTTGAGGTTTATAATTCTTATTTTTTTTATCATTTTTTGTTAGTATTTATAGGTTATCAGGTTGTTATCGTGTTGAAACAGGTTTTTAACGTGTCGTGTCGTTATCGTGTTGCTATCGTGTCGGGTCAACACGAATCCAATCGTGTTTTTATCGTGTTCGTGTCGTGTCCGGGTCGTGTTCGGGTTTGACCTTAGCAGGTCGGGTTCGTGTTCGGATTTAGGGAATCCTTATCAGGTCGTGTTCGGGTTTGACCTTAACAGGTCGGGTTGTTATCAGGTCAACCCGATAACGACCCGACCCGCACGATTTGCCACCCCTACCAGTAGCCTTCTCTGCCAATGGCTCTTTTCTGCAACTAGCCGTTGGCAGCCTTCCCCCCACCCCAAACCTTCCCAATAGTCCCTCCTTTCCCCAACCATCCCCACTATAAATACTACATATTTCTAACTCAAAATTCACCAAGAATCACATTAAAAAAGAATAAAAATTAAAAAAAATTAAGAAAGTTAAAAATTAAAAAAAATGCAAAATTGGGCACCAGTCGGATCCCCTATTTTCGTCGCGGGCTGCGGGCCGGTCCGTCGAAACCGGCGGTTTTAGCTTGGCCCGGGACCGGAGGGCTTCTAGTCCGGCACGGGTGGTCGGGCTCGTCTCCGGTCCGGGATCGGTTATGTATTTTGGGGACCGAGGACCGCCGGTTCGAGGCCCGAAACCGACGGTTTCGGCCCGACGGCACTTCTAAGCGACACGATGCATTATCAACTGTCATTGGTCGAGCTGAGGTTTTCCTTCCTCTTATTTTGCTAATCTGAACCAGGTGAATTGGATGAGGAGATGGCATTATCTGGTTTGGGACACGGTGGACGACAACTGTGTTGCAGTTGGCGATGTAGCTCGTGGGAAGAAAGCACTATTGCGTATGTATGGTTGCGTCCGTACTTTTTCGAATTACTGAAAAGAGCGTGTTGAGGAAAAATTGTAAATATATATATATATATATATATATATATATATATATTGTGAAGTACATGATTACAACCAACCTATTTCAACCCATCAATTTAACTAAGTAGAAGCCCAATTAACTAGACAAAAATAAATAAAGTGTATTTCCTTAAACCTACACACTTATTTAACTTCATATATTCAAAACTATTTTCTGAGTATATTAATATCAAGATCAAATTAAATTTATTTACAGTGGAAATTTCACATTGCAGTAGGGGTATTTTTGGTTTTGGTCGGGGCGAGAACTAGGGTGTCTCAACCCCAACCAAATCCAAAAGTTTTTGAGCTTTTCTATTTTTAAATCTCCAAAACCAAACCATGTATCATATCTTGGTTTGGTTTTTTCGGATTACTTCATTCTAATCGAAACTAAGTATATCCTACTTCGACCTTTACCAACAACAGCAAAATTCGACTTTAATAACCTCTTAGTAGGTTGGTTATATCATTATAATACATAAAGATACATTTTAAGAGAAAAAACAAGACAGAAAAAAATGTTACAATCTTGTAAGATATATATACATTTTTTTATTGGTTTTACAAGAATATGGTACGTTTCAACTTAGTATTTATATATCTTTGCAACCATACAAATGTGTAAAATAATCTTGTTTGATTTGATTCGATTCAATTTTTTGAAATTTGCTAGGAAACCCAACTCAAGTCACTTTGATTTCGGTTTGATCAATTGTTATTTTCGTGTACGCCACAACACCTCTAATAACCGGCGCCGTTAATCGGTTCGCTTCCTATGCCATTTTCGGAAGAGTATTTAGTCGTGCGAGCCACTTATCTTTCGTAACATATCCATCGCCTAGGAATTTGACTGTTTTTCTCTTCCTACTTTTAATATTCTTCTATGTTATTTTTTTATTCTTTTACTTCTAAAATTTGTACTCCTTCGTATCATTGTTAACAGATCGAACTTAATCGGGTAACATTATACTCGGTCCGACTTGATAAAGTGTCCAGTCGGGTATCAGATCGACCCCTTAAACAATAGGGTAGGGCTGTCAAACGGATAATACGGAGCCGGATATGGCCATATCCATTTTCGGATCCGGCATTTAGTAAAGTGTTGTGTCGAGATTTATACACCGCAACAGGCGATCGGCACAAGGATCGGGCGACCGAACCAGAGTTAAATAGATCAAGGCAGACTTGCCGATCGAAGGACCCAGAACAGGACCCAGCGCCGAGCGATCGACTGCCAAGGCGATCGTCTCCCGGCAACTAGTGATCGTCCCAAGTGCCCGATCATGGACGACCGCCTCATGCCACGTGAAGTCAGCATCCGCCAAGTCTGCGAGGGCCGAAACTCGGAATAGAGACCCACATGCAGATCCGGAAAAGGCGCCGCAGGATAAGGCCCTTTGACCCCAGCCTGTCACCATCTTCTCACCTACCGACAGACCCGCCGAAAGGTCCAAAGTGGACCTCCCAAGACAGCGACGTAAGGCACATGGCGTTTTCTCACTGGTTCGCACAGCTGGCTGCCAGCAGCAGCCGCGGACTTTAAGGCAATCAGCCCATGTGCTAAAGACGATCACCCCCTTATTATAATGCAGGAAAGGCGATCGCCCGTCAGGAGAAAGGCATCCCAGCTCCTCCTATAAATAGAGGACTTCCAGCTTTCGGAAAAGGGTCTTGGCTTTGCTTCTCTATCTTGGCCACGCTATAAACTTCGGACATCTTTCTATCTCTCACTCTCAGAACCTCTTAATCCAAAGACGGTCGGCAAAAACGAGAACAAGAACTCACAGAGCTTCAACTCTGGTTCTTCCGACAATCATCAGCACTCAAGAGCTAGATAACTAGGGTCTTTTACACTCATTGTAATTGTACTCTTACATTAATATTTGTACTCCAACGTATTCGTATTAATAACATCTCGCGAGAGCATTCAAGCCCGGGCCTAACAAACCCGGTAAATCTTGTGTTATTTTCTTCCCCACGAACGTGCTCTCGTATTTTGTTTGTTACTCATCCATTCCAGCAATATCATCTCCGTATAATATTTTGGGTAACAACAATTGGCGCTAGAAGTAGGGGATCTTAACCTTCATTTTTATTCCGACCGTCTCGAAGAACACTCACTGTTCTCCGGGGCATATACTTGAAGAAACACTCACTCTTCTTCAAAAGAAAAGCCTTCAGAATAATGACGTCGTCTACCCCGTCGAAGAGAGCCACTCTCCGATCCACCTAGGGATGGCAAAAAAAAACCTCGGATTCGGGTACCCACGGGTTTTTGCCCGAATGGGTCCAATTCGGGTAACAAAATTCGGGTCCGGGTCCGGGTCTGGGGCGGATAGAGAAAAATAAGTTCGGGTCCGGTTCGGTTTCGGGGTATGGGGTACCCACCCCGAACCTGCCCCGATATATATAAATATAAATATAAATATAAATATATATATATATAATATTAATACTTAATAAATTAAATATATATTAGTAATTAAATTAGTAATATTATATATATATATATATATTAAATTAGTAATAAATTTAAATTAGTAATATATTATATATATAATATATATAATATTAATACTTAATAAATTAAATATATATTAGTAATTAAATTAGTAATATATTTTATATATATTAAATTAGTAATAAATTTAAATTAGTAATATATTATATATATAATATTAATTCAAGAAAAAAAATTAATCCGGGTACCATTTGGGTACCGAACCGAGCGGGCGGAGTGCAGGGGGACCCGAAAAAATTTTGGCGGGTCTGGGGTGGGTCTGGGGCCAGTTTTTAACCGTGGGTCCGGGTCTGGGTAGGCAATACCCGGCCCCGACTCGCCCCATTACCATCCCTAGATCCACCGAACGTCTAATTCCGGCTCAATCCGAGCCCCAACCTACGGCGGAGGGTAGCCGCGGTGGCGCGAGACTCTCGATCCTGCCCCCAAGGGACGGCCCTAGCCTCTCGCTCGATCAGTTCCAAACCGCGAAACAGATCGAGGGGGCCATGGCCATCCTACGGGAGCGACGGAGAGCATGCGGTGCGCCCGCTATAACCCTCTCGGCCATCCGTGGCGCGAGCAAACGGAAGCTCAAGGGGTTACTCGTCGAGCAATCGTCAGGAAGCCCCGATTCACGAGCAGAAGCACTCGCGAGGTGGGACAGTTCCGTTTTCAGCTGCATAGGAAGCGACCCATCATGGCGACTGGGGCATTCTGGCCCCATCCATTAGACGATGGAGCCCGAATCCGTCACCAGGAGTTCGGCGTACCCAACTCCCAAAAGGCAGGTCGATCACTTGGCTCCCCCTCGTCGAAGAACCAATATCGGCGTCGACGACCTCATCGCCTACCGTGGAGCCAGGAGATCGGTACACGATCGCCTCAGCTCCCACTCCGAGAGCCAAACCACGAGCGACCAAGCTAAGGCGATGGCCGCAATGCAACGCCAGCTCGATGGCATGAAGACGCTCCTAGAAACTGGGGCAGGCGCCAAGAGAAAGATTGCTGGGCCGAGCGAGCCGCTCGCGGTCCAGATCAAACTCGCCCCCGTGCAACCAAGGATCACTCCTCCTCAAACACCTTTATACGAGGGGAGATCGGACCCCGAGACTCACCTGAGCAAGTTCCGGATCTACATGACCGGATGCGGGGCATCAGACACGACCAGGTGCCGAATGTTCCCGTTAACATTGGGCGAACTGGCCCATAGGTGGTACATCTCACTGCAACCGCGATCCATCAGTTCCCACTACAAAAAAACAGTATTTACCGACGCCATTTACCGACACCAGTAAAGGCGTTGGTATTTTTTGGCATTTAACGACGCCGTTACCGACACCCGTGAATTTGGACGATCCCCGACGGCTTTAATGACGCCATAGCGCGGGTGTCTTCCCGCGAAATTTGCCGACGCCAGTACCGACGCCGTAAGTCGTCGGAGAGATACCGACGGCACTTTTGCCGTCGTTAAATGGCATGACTTACATGAATTAACGATGCCACTCCCGCCGTCGGTATTTGTTAAATTTAACAACGCCTTTACCGACGCCAAGTTATCTGTCAAATTTTACAAGGCCATTACCGACGGCCCGTTAGCGTCGGTAAATTTTAATACATTCTCAGCCCTCTGCCTATTCTGGTTCGACCTAAAATCATTCTAATTCACCTCCCGCACCTCTGCAAAACCCCTCTCTCCCCGCACCTCTCTGCAAAACGCCTCTCTCCCCGTGCAAAACGCCTCTCTCCCCGGCGAAAGATTTCCCCGACGGAGATATCTGCGATTTCTTCCTCCGGTGCACCTCCGCAAAACACCCCCAATCGGCGACCTAAAATCCCCGACGGAGATATCACGCTATCCTCTTTCGATTTCCCAATTCAGGTAACATCTCTGTTTCCTTTCCATTTTTGATTGTTTTCCGGACACTTTTGGGTTCCTTGTTTATTTATGTTGAACATTTTGGCTTTCCATGAGTTAACCCTTTTTTCCTCCCTATTCTTGATCTTCTTGAGGAATTCAGATGTCATGGCACTTAGAAGTCAACAACCTTTAATGTTTTGTATTGATTAAAAACTAGAAAAAGAATCTACCAAAAAAAAAAGATGAATGACGGATCACTCTCATTTTTACAAGCGCACTGTTATTATCTCATTTTGAAGTTCTTTTCTTTTTTACTATATCTATTTTCAATTATAAAATATCTGGATCTTGAAAACCACAAAAATGTAGTAGATTAATTATGTTATTGCTTGAATTATCCTTAGTTTGGATTTTTGAAGAGATTTGTTTGAAAGCCAATGATCTTTGATTTGAAATTTTGAAGTGCTTTTCTTAACCTTCTTATGATCTAAGGTAGTGTTTGCAAATGCTTCTCGAAAATACTTATACTTATGCTGAATTTAGTAAAAAGCGGGGAGTTTTTGGTATTTAAAAACAAAAGTAGCTTAAAGCATAATCTAAGCGTTTGGTTAATTTTTAAAGAAGCAGATTGTGTTAAAATACATTCAAAATTGCAAGCCTTAACTTAAAGCAGTCAAAAGCATCCATTGACTAACTTAACTTCCATGCTTCTAGTTGTTACCTACTTTTTTTTTTGAGAATCTGCAGCGGACGTCGATAATAGCAAACACTCAAATATCCAGAATGAGTAAAAAAAAAGCAAAGAAGTGCTGTTAAAAAGCCTTTGCCGACACTTCCTAATTAGTGTTTCCAAATTTGTGATAGTAATGAACACCTACAGAATAGTTGAAGTCCGTCCATGTTACAATTTGTGTAGGTTAGAGAACTTATTCAATTGTAAAAAGTACTAGTTGTAATGAGTTTCATTTATTTACATGGTTTCTTTGGTCTTGTTATCAGCCTCCAGAAGTTTCTAATTTTGTGAAGGCTGCGTCTTGTGCCTCATTGTCAGATTTGATTACAAGGTTTGTGTGTTTGGGTTTATATATTGGAGTATGTAGATTATAATAATTACGTATTTAATAGTGGTTAAAAAATGATGTTTAACCTTGTTTACAAAGATTTTTAACCTTTTTCTTAAAATATAGGGGGTAATGTGCTTGTTACACATAGAGGTATTTGGTCCATTTTTAAAAATAATAATAATATGACTATTTAATTTAAGCAGAAGGCTAAATTGTCTGTTTAAAAAACCCGAGAAAATAGAAAACGCATTTCGACACATGGGCTTCACATCATTTTCTTCAACATGTTTTGCTGATCTTTTACTAAAGAGGTTTATAACGAGGTTGAATGAACCTCCAAATAGGGAAAAATAAAAATCTTTGATAAATAAATTATCAAGAAATTCTGTAGTTGGAAATCTTATTGGCTTTTTGTTAAATGAGTGTACATTAATAGACTTCAATCTCTCACAACAGAATTGCAATGTGGTAATCTCATTAAAATAGTGGAGTATAAGGAATAAGAAGGCGAAATACTTATAGTAGTATCGAAAGTATATGTACTTATAGTAGGACAGCTTTGTGGCTATTTGAGTTAACTGTGATTACCTTATATAGGACAGCTTTGTTGGCTATATAGGACAACTTCTTGTTAGGGACTGCTCATTTGTGGCTATTATGAGATCTCTGTAATCCTTAAAGATAACCATTTTTTTTAAATTTGTGATTAGACTAAATCTCATGAATTTGTTTGGGATAATCACAAAATCTACCCTTGAGGTTTGTGTAATCACGAAACCCCCTAGAGAAGTTCCATAGTTACGAAAAAAATCTTGAGTTTTGTAGTCTGTAAATTAAAGGGTGGTAACTGTAAGAGTTTTATGACTGTAAGGGTTTGTTTTCATAATGTTCTTCATAAGATGAAAAAAACCTTGAGTTTTTTTTGATCATTTTGTTACAATTTTTAGAATGGGTGACAACCGTGAGTGGATGTATCGCCGGAAACTTGATGGCTCTTGGAATCCTGCATTCCTCTCTGGACTTAACAACTTTATTGAGTATGCAAGTAGTCAGCCGCACTGCATGTCGGGTGACCAAATAAGATGTCCATGTAAAAAATGTGATAATATACACATTGGGAAATTTGGGTTCATTAGGGAGTATAAAACTTGGATTTTTCACGGCGAAATTGAAATGGATGAGGGATGTGAAGATATGGATGAAGATGTGAATATAGATACCAACGAGTTGGGATCCAATTCGTACCGTACGATGGTCATGGAGCATGTCGGGCCACAATTTAATGTTGAGAATGTGGAAGAACCACCAAATCCTGAAGCAAAACGAATATATGACATGTTGAATGCTGGAGACAAAGAGTTGTGGCCTGGTTGTGCTAATTACTCCCAATTGTCTTATATGACTCGTTTCATGAGTTTGAAAGCAGAGAACCACTTATCAGAAAAGTGTTTTAATCAGTTTGCAGAGTTCATGAAAGACAGTCATCCAAAAGGGAATCTATGTCCCGATAACTTCTATAGTACAAAGAAATTATTGCGTGGGTTGGGATTACCTGTAGAGAAGATTGATTGTTGTCCAAACAGCTGCATGCTTTACTGGGACCATTACAAAGACAGTGAGAGTTGTATATTCTGTGGTACATCACGCTACAAAGATATGTGTCGTGCCTCAGGAAGCCGTAGGAGGAAAAAAGTGGCAGCCATGAAGATGTACTACTTTCCTCTTATTCCCCGATTGCAAAGGCTATACATGTCAAATGCTACCGCGGCAGATATGAGGTGGCATGCTTCATGTTCTTGTTCAAATAATGGAATTATGCGTCATCCTGCACTCTCCAGCATGGAAGCACCTGGACACTATTTATCCAGATTTTGCTGTGGAGGCTAGAAATGTGAGATTAGGTCTTTCGACTGATGGTTTTGCACCTTTTGCACAATCAGGGCGACAATATTCATCGTGGCCAGTTATAGTCACACCCTATAACTTACCACCTTGGCTCTGTATGAAGGAACAATTCATGTTCCTAACAATCTTAATACCAGGGCCACGCAATCCTAAGATGCAATTGGATGTGTTTCTTCAGCCGCTCATAAAGGAGTTGACGAATTTGTGGGAAGAGGATGTTCCAACATTTGACATCTCATTGAAGCAAAATTTTCAAATGCGAGCACTGTTGTTGTGGACTATTAGTGATTTTCCAGCATATTCAATGTTGTCTGGATGGAGTACTGCTGGAAGATTGGCATGCCCTCATTGCATGGATGAGACTGAAGCGTTTACTCTTTCTAAGAGTGGTAAACAAACATGGTTTGATTGTAGTTGGAAATTCTTGGAGCCAGATCACATGTTTAGGAGGAACCGACGAGCATTTAGAAAGAATATGACATGTGAAGTACCTACACCTGAGAAAAGGTCGGGCGCTGAGATATTGAATCAAATAGAGGCACTGGGTCTTGTGAAAGTGACAGAGGACTACAATGACACAAACAAAGAGATATCCAAGAATTCTAGGAGCGGGTGGAAGAAAAGAAGCATCTTTTGGGATCTCCCATATTGGAAAGAACTTCTGATTCGTCACAATTTGGATGTCATGCACATTGAAAAAAATGTGTTTGACAATGTGTTCAACACTGTGCTTAATGTGCCGGGAAAGACCAAGGAGACCACCAAGTCTAGAGACGAGTTGCAATTGCTCTGCATCAGACCTGAATTGAAGAAAAATGAGACGACAGGAAAGTATCCGAAAGCTTGTTACTCACTTGACAGAGATGAAAAGAGAGTAATATGTGAATGGATATCTCGTCTTAAATTTCCTGATGGCTACATGTCCAATATTAATAGATGCGTGGATAAGAAACAACTAAAGATGAAAGGGATGAAAAGTCATGACTGCCATGTGTTCATGCAACGCTTGTTACCTATTGCGTTTCGTGAACTTCTTCCTCAAGCTGTTTGGAAGGCAATTACAGAGTTGAGTATCTTCTTTAAAGACTTGACATCTCGGACAATAAAAATAGAGGACATGTGTAGACTTCATGAAACAATTCCAGTTACTTTGTGCAAACTTGAGCGTATCTTTCCGCCTAGCTTCTTTGATTCAATGGAGCATCTTGTTATCCATCTGGATGACGAAGCCCGAATTGCTGGTCTAGTACAATATCGATGGATGTATCCATTTGAGAGGTATATGAAGACATTGAAAGATTTTGTAAAGAACAAAGCCAAAGTTGAAGGATCCATCACCAATGCCTACTTAATGAAAGAGGCATCAACATTTAGCTCATACTACTTTGAAGATTGGGTGACTACGAAGATTACAAGTGTGCCTCGAAATGATGAGGGGGGAGCCGATGAAAATGATGATCCGAATATGCTCTCAATTTTCAAATTGGATGGCCGTCCTTTTGGCAAAATGCCTTCACGATATTTTGATGCCAAAGAGTATAATGCAGCACATATATATATTTTATCCAATTGTGCCGAGGTTTTAGAGACATACTTGACGTGAGTACCCTCGTGATATTTTATTTTAATGAAGAATATATTCATTCATTAAATATATAATAACTCGTGTGTTTTTTGAAGATTGTTTGAAGATCAAATTCGAGCAACTAATCTGGAGATAACGGAAAATGACTTACAAACAAGAGTTGAAAAGGAGTTTGCAAGTTGGTTCAAAACATATGTAAGTGTGGGGTCTCATATCAAATTATTTATAGACTAATTTCATATGTAGAAAGTTACATAACTAACATACTTAATAATTGTCATAGGTTAATGATCCTTCAAGTAATGCAAGCCAATGCATTAAGGACCTTGCAGAAGGGCCATTGTACGGGGTTCAAATTTATTATGGGTGTTTAGTTAATGGATACATGTTCCACACGGTTGACCATGGGTCAGATAAAAGTACTATGAATAGTGGTGTCTGCATAAAGGGCGAGGTTTATAATAGTGATGAGCAAGATTTTTGCGGGCGATTAATGGAGGTGTGTGTGGTAGAGTATAATGGTAAACCTACTAAAACAATTGTGTTATTCAAGTGTGAGTGGTTTGACTTATCACCTCTAGGGACTTCGGTGAATACAGATTTCAATTTGGTTTCAGTAAACCACACCCGTAAATACAAGAAGTACGAACCTTTTGTGTTAGCCAATCAAGCTACTCAAGTGTATTATGCTTCCTATCCTAGTATGAATCAAGCTAAGAAGGATTGGTGGGGAGTGTGCAAGGTCACACCTAGATCTAGAGTTGAAGTAGCTTGTGAACCATCCGCCTCGTCATTACATCAACCATTTCAAGAGGATGCCGTGGTCATGAGGACTAGAGGTAGTCAAGCTACTGTAGATGATGAGATATCAATATCGCATCCACGAGGTGGACTTATTGATATTGATGATGTGGATGAGGCATCGGATGATGGATATATAATAACGTCAGATGAGGAAGATAGTAATGATGATGATGATTCTGATCATATGTTATAGTCTTTACGATCATGTCAATATTGTGATCATATGTTTTGAGTTTGTAAAACAGAATTCAAACTGAAACCAATTGGTAATGATTATTCATTTATTAATTATAATTTTTACATGATATATATACTTGAATCTTCATGTTTTGTTCATTTATATATTTGGAGATTAGTGTTGTGAAGAATAGGTTTTCTCTTATAAAAAAATAGTAACAACTAGAACAAATTATGAGATGTGATGCTGACAGTTCATATATGATTATTCTAGGTTTTTTTCCGACTTTGCTGCTCAAATGTAATTGGAATTCATATATGATTATTCCGTTTTTTTCCTTGTTGCTGCTTAAATGTAATTAGAATATTTATTTCTGTAAATTTGTATTCATTTGGAATGTTTTTCTCATTGAGCATGTTTTTCTTATCAGGCTAGGGTTAAGCAGCTTGCTGCAGAGCAAGGAGAGGGAGCAGATTTAAATATGATCTATAAGACTGTACTGCAGGAGAAGGAGGCCGCCAAAGAATATGTCAAGAAAAACAAGATGTATGGCACTGGAAGTCTAGCTCCCAGCATCATAAGCACAGGCTCTAGCGGCGGTGGATCAACGACCTCACAGTTTCACGCATCTGAAGAGATCCACACTCGATTCACATCCTTAGAGGAGCAGCTGATAGAGGAGCGCAGACTGAGAGAAGAGCAGGCAAAGGTGATTGAAGAAGAGCGCGTGAAGAGACAACGCCTTGAGGAACAGTTGCAATCCATTCAAGAAATGCTAACACAACAAAATCTTCCACCTCCGAGTCGCCCTTCTACTTCACCTTGATTTAGACTACTTATTTCTTTTTTTACTGTACGATGAAATGATGACAACTCTTGATTGTGTACGACGATATAACTATGACGATTGTGTAACATTGAGACGTTTTTGATATTTATGACTAGTTTGTTTGATTATTCAGAAATTGAAAGCAGGTAATGAAAATAATTTAAAATTCAGAATATTGAGCAAAAACAAAAATACCAGCGGCATTACAAGCGGAAAAGCGTAGTTGAAAAATTACCGACGCCCTTTTACCGTCGGTAAAACGCGTCGTGATTTACAGTTTTACCAACGGCTGCGAGACCGTCGGCAATAGTAAATTAGCGACGGCTAAATTCCGTCGGCAAAGGCATCGTCATTGTTCCGTTTAACAACGCCAGGCCCGGCGTCGTTATTGCAAAACTAACGACGGCAACACGACGTCGTAAATTCCGTCGGCCGTGGCGTCAGTAGTGGCGTCGGTATCCGTCGGCAAAACCGTCCCAGTTTCAGGTCACCCGGGGATTGCCCGACGCCACCGGCGTCGGGAAGCCGTCGGTAATTTAACAACGAAATGGCGTCGGTAATTTTTACCGTCGATCAGTTTTCCAACGCCCTTCTGGCTTCGGTAATGGCGTCAGTATTCATTTTACCGACGCCCCCTGCTTATTTTGCCGACGGAATTTGGCGTCGGTAAATACTGTTTTTTTTGTAGTGTCCTTTGAACAGCTGGCGAACAACTTCACATCGTACTTCGCCGCCAAGGTTTCTCGACCAGAAGGTCCCCACCGCATGATGAAAATCAAGCAGGGGGAAGACGAGTCCGACGCAGACTACATCGACCGGGTGGATAAGATAATCCTCAACGACGAGCCCGTAAGCAACGAGATCGCCCTCTACTCGGTCCTAGGGGGATTCAATGGTCTTTCGCCCATGTTCAGGCACCTTACGAAGGACATCCCCCAACCTACGCAATCTTCCGCGCCAAGGCCCCAGACTTTGTGGCCAGGCGAAGGTTTCTCGCCCTTCGCCAAGGCAAGGGGGCAGAGATGGTGATCGCCAAGTCCAACAAGGCGGTCGCCAAGCCACCCGGTGATTTCAAGACCTTCGAGGATGTGGAAGCCCATCTCTACCACAACCTCAATCTATCTCCGGCTCATATTTTCTACGCCATCCAGGGGCGCGAGCGGCTAAGCAAGCCGAAGGCGGTAAGGGACCACGGTCATCTGGACCGCAACAAATTTTGTGCTTACCACAAGAGTCCCAGCCACAACACCGATCAATGCCGCGACCTCCTCAGACAACTCTGGAGATTGTTCGAGGAGGGCAAGCTGGACAGTTTAGTAACTTAGCCGGAACCCCGGGCGGAAAGTATCAAAGTGCCGCGATCGGCGTCAGAACGACGATCGCCAGTCTCCCAGTCCGATCGCCAGAATCAAACACGGCGAGCCAGAGGATTCATACGAGTCGATCCTCCCGATCAACCCTGGCGGCCAGATCTTTATGCTTCAATCAAGAGGTGGAAACTTCGGAGGCCTTTCCCCAGTCTCCACCATGTCAAACCAAAGGCTACTGCCCAAGCAACATTTCCAAAAATGGAGGACTCACTCGCTATCTAAACTTCATCATCTAACATGATGGACCCAGGCACGAGATCGCCTCCCTCAGCACAACGTATACCGTCGAGGATCGCCATCTAACATGACGATCTGAGGTAGAAGAGTGCAGCCATGGTCCTGGAGGTCGATGGAACCGATAGCTTCGTCCATGCAAGGTTCCTTTGGGTTGCGATCGCTCGCCTTTCGTTTAAATACGAGGTGGGAGTAGCCGAATGACCCTCCAAACAAATCTGTGGACATGCTCGCCAGCCCTCAAAGGTTCATCATCTAACATGGTGGACCCGGACAATGCGACGCGTCCCTATCCCCGTCACAACGTATACCGTCGAGGATTGCCATCTAACATGACGATCCGAGGTAGAATAGTGCTAACAAGCCGCGGACGTGGAGTCGATTAATCCGACGACGCCCCATGCAAGGACTCCTCCAGACCAAGACCGCTCGCCCTTCGTTTAAATACGAGGCGGGCGCAGCCTAACGGAGGACCCTCACAATAAAGTGAGTCACGAGACAAACCTACAGGAGGAATGTCCCTCGCGCACAAGACACGGTCATGGAGTTCGGTCCATCGAACTCCGAGACCGTGCACGGTTCCTCAAAGTCGAAACAATCGGCTTTCCCCGAGGGATCTGCAAAATTGAAGATCACAAGAACAAGACCGAAGATAGCTCGCCAAGCGATCAGGTCGCCCAAATCCGATACCAAAGTCCGCTCAACGGATCGCCCGTCTTTATCCTAAACGATCGCTAGTGGAACCACCTCACCCCATGTCTTCAACATCGGAGCAAGCTGGGGGGCAATTGTTGTGTCGAGATTTATACACCTCAACAGGTGATCGACACAAGGACCGGGCGACCGAACCAGAGTAAAAGAGACCAAGGCAGACTTGCCGATCTAAGGACCCATAACAGGACCCAGCGTCGAACGATCGACTGCCAAGGCGATCGTCTCCCGGCAACTAGCGATCGTCCCAAGTGCTCGATCATGGACGACCGCCTCATGCCACGTGAAGTCAGCATCCGCCAAGTCTGCGAGGGCCGAAATTCGAAATAAAGACCCACGTGCAGATCCGGAAAAGGCGCCGCAGGATAAGGCCCTTTGACCCCAGCCTATCACCATCTTCTCACCTACTGACAGACCCGCCGAAAGGTTCAAAGTGGACCTCCCAAGATAGCAACGTAAGGCACATGGCGTTTTCTCACTGGTTCGCACAGTTGGCTGCCAGTAGCAGCCGCGGACTTTAAGGCAATCAGCTCATGTGCTAAAGACGATCGCCCCCTTATTATAATGCAGGAAAGGCGATCGCCCATCAGGAGAAAGGCATCCCAGCTCCTCCTATAAATAGAGGACTTCCAGCTTTCGGAAAAGGGTTTTGGCTTCGCTTCTCTATCTTGGCCACGCTATAAACTTCGGACATCTTTCTATCTCTCACTCTCAGAACCTCTTAACCCAAAGACGGTCGGCAGAAACGAGAACGAGAACTCAGAGAGCTTCAACTCTAGTTCTTCCGGCAATCATCAGCACTCAAGAGCTAGATAACTAGGGCCTTTTACACTTATTGTAATTGTACTCTTACATTAATATTTGTACTCCAACGTATTCGTATTAATAACATCTCGCGAGAGCATTCAAGCCCGGGCCTAACAAACCCGGCAAATCTTGTGTTATTTACTTCCCACGGACGTGCTCTCGCATTTTGTTTGTTACTCATCCATTCCAGCAATATCATCTCCGGATAATATTTTGGGTAACAACATAAAGGTAACCGAATCTGTATCCGGATTCGGAAATATCCGGATTCGAAAATATCCGTATCCGCCATTTTTTTTTATCTTCAAAAATTTAATGCAGGAAGAGGGATTTGAACCCTCGTGGAGCTCCTTCTCCTTACCAAATTCCTAATGCCAATATCACTTGGGCTAGCTGACTTCATTGTTGTGTTAAAATTAGAAATAACTAATAAGTAAAGATAACTTATAACGCATGCTTATATTTTAATATTGAGAAATAAAGAATGAAAACATGTGACAAAGTATTATGGGGGAGTAACATGCTTATATTTTGTAATTATATATTAAAATTATATTAAGAATAAACATTATATACAATTCATTTCGGATACGGATATTTTCGGATACGGATGCGCCTATATCCGTATCTGTATCCGGAATCTTCGGATACGAATAATATTCGTATCCATTTTTTTTTTGGATACAGATAATATCCGCTCTTTCCGGATACGAATACAGATATTTCGGACGGATATCGAATTTTTTTGACAGCCCTACAATATGGTATCAACTATGGTTCGAGACTGAATCATTAAGAAATCGACCGGTCAATTGAACCGAATATTCAAGTCGGACCTCGAGCAGGTATCAGATAGCTCGGCCGTCTGTTAACATCCATATCCAATCCCCAGCAAGCAACGATATAAAGAACTCAAAAAAAAAAAAAAAAACATACCAGTGTGATCGTGTGTCTTAAGTCTAATTAAATATTAGAGTATTAATATAATGAGAATTATTTTTTTTACACTAAAAAGCTTTTGGGCTAATTTGAAGTCACGTCACAATTCTTTTTTTTCATCCGACACCAAAACTTTTCAAAAATTTTGAAATCACACGAATGTTGTGGATGGCGTTAAAAATTTCCGTCAGAAAAATAAAAAGTAAAAAAAAAAAAATTCAGAAAATTTTGAAAAATCTGAAAAAACTGAAAATTCTGAAAAATTCTGCAAAAATTAGAAAATCTGAAAAAAAATCGGAACTTTTATTTTTCAAGAAAAATTATCTTAAATAATAATAATATTAAAAATTAGATATTTTATTTAAAATTCAAAAATAAAAAGTAAAAAATAAAAAAATTCTAGAAAATTTAAAATAAAAGTTTCGATTCTAGAAAATTCTGAAATTTTTTAAAAGAAAATTCTTAAAATTCTGAAAATAATAATATTAAAAATGAGAACTTTTACTTTTTATTTTTGAATTTTAAATAAAAGATCTGATTTTTAATATTATTATTCCAGATAATGTTTTCTTAAAAAATAAAAGTTCCGATTTATTTTTTTCATATTTTTTTAAATTTTCCAGAATTTTCAAATTTTTTTATTTTTTACTTTTTATTTTCGAATTTTAAATAAAAAATTCTGATTTTTAATATTATTCCATATATTTTTCAAAAATAAAAGTTCCAATTTTTGTGTCATATTTTTTAAATTTTTCAGAATTTTCAGAATTTTGTATTTTTTACTTTTTTTTAATTTTAAATAAATTATTATTCCAAATAATTTTTTCTTAAAAAATAAAAGTTCCGATTTTTTTTTTCAGATTTTTTAAATATTGCAGAATTTTCAAAAGTTTTTTTTTCGAGATTTTTTAGATTTTCGAGAATTTTCAGAATTTTTTTTTACTTTTAATTTTTCTGACGGAAATTCTTAACGCAATCCACAACATTTGTGTAATTTTAAAATTTTTCAAAGGTTTTAATGTCGGATGAAAAAAAAAAGTTGTGGTGTAACTTCAAATTAACTCAAAAACTTTTAGGGTAAATAAAAAATTTATCCTAATATATTTAAAATTGGGCTATATACTATTGTTAGACTTAAATCCAAGTAAAAAAATTGACGGGTATTTATAAGGACTGGCATCATATACCCAATTTTCTGTGGGTAGCAAGTCAGAGTTGTGACGGGCTCATTAAAAATCGATCGGTCCGTATGACCAGGTTTTAAGCCAGAACGTGGGGATGGTACAGGGGTAGCTCAACCCATTAACAATCCGGCTCCTTCGTAATAATAAGGCACAATACATTAAATAAATAGTTTGTTAGTATTATTTTTCTCAATTATATTCTTATTAATTTAGAAAGAAAAAAAATGGACCATACAATCCATATAAGTATGTAAGAGACGTAGAAGTAGAAATAAAAATCTTCTATTACATAAAATGGTATTATAAAAGTAGATTTTTGTTGGAATCGTTAATGATTTTAATTTTATTTTGTAAAATTAAATATCATAGGATCAATCTACGTTCCGAGTAGATGATCGTGGTATATTCACTTTCTCTAAATCGATTCCCGGTGAGTGAGAAATAGTGAATTAAAGTTTGTCACTCAATTGTGAATAAATGAGGGATGACTATCCCACATTGAATAATGAGCTATCATTGTTCAAGTATATAAGGAGTTACCATTATTCATGTAATAATTAATGGCACATGTCTATGGGCTTAAAGCCCAAACGCGTGCGCCGCCGCCGCCGGCCCGTCTCGGCCTCGGCCTCGGCTACTCAGCCGTGGACCTTGGACCTTGGGCTGTTCTTTGGGCCTGGTCGTGGGCTTGGCCTTGGGCTAGGCCTTGGTTTGCCTAAAGAATTTTTGGACTAGCTCAAACATGTAGTTGGGCTCATATGTACACATAAGGATGTACAGATACATCCCTCGAGCGGTTAAGGAGCTGAATACAGTTCAGGTGCGTCTTGACTGTTCAAATTCAGTCCAAATTCGGAAGTAACCTCCCAGTGTAATGAGGAGGAGTTAAGGCTACCTGACTGTTCAAATTCAAACCAAAAAACGGGCAGTAACCACTGTATTTGAATTGTGTAACTCCAGTGTTCAATGCAGGCATGAATGCCTGCATTATGACAGCCATTAGTGCTGTGTTTAAACCCCCATACACAATTTGGAAGTATTAAGAAAGCATCACTTGCCATCATCTGGAGTACGAAATAGGTGCATTCTCATTGCATTCCACACACTTGAAAGACGAACATTACACACAAACAGTTTTTCAGCATTCTCTGCATTCCATAAGTCGGAGCTTTGTCCTCATCTCTCCCAGTTCGTCGGAGCTCGTTTGGTTTTGTGGTGCTACTTTCGAGACGAATCCATTTTATCTTTGGGTACGATACGCCTAAATCGAGAGCACTACCGGAGCGTATCTCGTCTCGCGGAAAGAGGCCTTCCTCGACTCGGCTATAACTTACTCTTTTCTGTCCTTTTAATTTATTTATTTTTGGTTCAGTTTCAAAACCTGTAATTTCTGTTTCTTGTATTTCTGTTTTGTCTCGAGTTGTAATCCAGTATCAAGTTGTATTCCAATTTTTTCGAGTTGCAATTTAATTTCGCCCAGCAAGCAGTTTCCAACAAGCGCAAGATGAGAAAACTACTTGCTGTCTTTACTAAATTCCACAAGTGGAGAAAATTCCACAAGTGGAGATGTCGACTACCGCATCCACTAACTCGAGCACCATTGCTGCGACTGCCTTTGCGACCGCCGCCTCGACCATGGCGAACACCTTTGCTGCAACTATGTCAAATATGATGAGCTCAACTACCTCAGCAACAACTCCATGGGTGTTTTTGAACCCCTTTCTGACTACTGGTGGATTCATCTCGAGTGGCACCGTTGGTTCCACTTTAGTGGTACCGTAGGATCCATGTTAGGATCCAGTGTTGGAGCCTATGGGTTCAACACGAGTGGTTCCTTTTTTGGAACAACCTCGGGGCCTAGGATGATGCCTACCGCCGAGAAGCCGCCAAAGTTTGGCGGAGCCGACTTCAAAAGGTGGCAACAAAAGATGTTCTATTTGACAACAGTGGGCTTTGCAAACTTCCTTAAGGAAGATACACCACCGGCACCAAGTGCTCAAGAGACTAGTTTCACAGTCCGAGCTGCCTATGACGACTGGCACAATGGAGACTATCTTTGTAAAAACTTTATTCTGAATTCTTTATAAGATAGTTTGCACAATGTATACTCTATTGTAAGCACATCAAAAGAGATGTGGGATGCACTCGAAAAGAAGTAGCGTAAT
This sequence comes from Orobanche coerulescens, assembly GCA_033398695.1. Lineage (NCBI taxonomy): Eukaryota > Viridiplantae > Streptophyta > Magnoliopsida > Lamiales > Orobanchaceae > Orobanche > Orobanche coerulescens. The sequence goes on from CM065811.1 coordinate 170,341,068, forward strand.
GATGATGCGGGTACAAAGAAGTTTGTAGTCGCCAAGTATTTGGACTACAAGATGGTTGACTCAAGACCAATCATGGAACAAGTGCAAGAGTTCAATTCGTCATTCATGATGTCAATGCCGAGGGAATAGTCCTTTCGGACGCTTTTACTGTTGCCACTGTGATCGAAAAATTGCCCCCCAGTTGGAAAGACTTCAAGAGCTACCTCAAGCACAAGCGAAATGAGATGACTCTTGAAGACTTGATTGTGAAATTGCGCATCGAGTCTGACGTGTGCAAGAATGATCATAAACCAAAAGGCCTGATCGATGCTAAGGCCAATCTGTTGGAGCAAGGCGGTCCCTCCCTCAAACGAGCTCGCCCTAGTGCTCAAAACAAGAACAAAGTGAAGCAACCAGTCAAGAAATTTGATGGTGATTGCTTCAACTGTGGCAAACATAGGCATGCGGCGAAAGACTGCCGCAAGCCAAAGGCCAACAAGAAGAAGAAACATGTTGCCAACATCGCCGAGATTAATGGCAAATGGAAAGAGGATGACCTTGTCGCTGTGGTCACCGAGGAGGTCAACCAAGTTGAGAACAAAGGTGGTTGGTACGTCGACACTGGTGTGACTGCCCACGTTGGTGCCGATAGGAGCCAGTTTAAGAACTATCAAGCTGTTGAGGGGAGGAAGCTCAACATGGGGAATCCAGCTTCATCTGAGATTATCAGAGTTGGAGAAGTGGATCTCAAACTTACGTCCAGACAAACACTCACCTTGAAGAATATGCTTCATGTTCCGGATATGAGGAAGAACTTGATCTCGAGCTCTATACTAGTTAAAAAGGTGTTTAAACTAGTGTTTGAGTCAGATAGAATTATCATAAAAAAGTTTGATAGGTTTCTTGGTAAGAGTTACCTCACGGAGGGACTCTTTAAACTCAATGCTTTGGCTATATGCCATGTAACCAAGTCTGCAAATGCTAATAAAAGTGCTACTTCTTCCTCTTATTTGACTGAGTGTTCTGATTTATGGCATTGTAGATTAGGTCATGTGAATCTAAATGCTATAAAAAGATTAGTAAACTTAGATTTACTAAAATTAAATAAAGTCAATACTCAAAACAAATGTGGGATTTGTGTTGAAGCAAAAATGACGAAACTTCCTTTTTATTCGGTAAAACGGAACACAAAACCCCTTGAATTAATTCACACAGACGTGTGTGATTTAAAGTTTGTGCAAACTAGAGGTGGTAAGAAGTACTTTATCACTTTCATCGATGACTGCACAAGATATTGTTGTCTTTATCTTTTGAGAAGTAAAGATGAGGCTATTGAAGCTTTTAAGAACTTCAAGAATGAAGCCGAGAATCAATCTGTCGTATTAAGATGGTTCGAAGCGATTGAGGTGGTGAATATGTAGCCCCATTTGAGTAATTATGCAACGCAAGTGGTATAATTCATCAAACAACGGCTCCATATGCACCACAATCTAATGGCATTGCTGAACGTAAGAATCGAACACTTAAAGATATGATGAATGCCTTATTGATTAGTTCAGGGTTACCCCAGAACATGTGGGGGGAAGCTGTCTTGACAGCCAACTACATATTTAATAAGATTCCAACGCAAAGGTAAGGATGTTACTCCTTATGAGTTGTGGAAAGATAGAAAACCTTCATATAAATATCTTAAAGTGTGGGGGTGTTTGGCTAAGGTCGAGGTGCCTCTACCAAAACAAGTTAAAATCAGGCCTAAGATGGTCAATTGTTTCTTTATTGGGTATGCACTGAACAGTAGTGCCTATCGGTTTGTTATCCACAAGTCAGAAGTACCTGAAATGACTGTGGGAACAATAATTGAATCAAGGAATGTTGTATTCTTTGAAAACATATATCCTTGTAAGGACAATGATAAAGTTGAGAATAATTCTAGCAATAGAGTTGAAGATGAAGAAACAAGTTCAAAACCTGTGGATGTAGATCCAAAGTCACGTAAGCGATCAAGATCTAATCTGGAAGAGGTAGAAGTGAGACGTGGTAGTAGGGTTAGGACACCAAAGACATTTGGACCTAACTACATAGCATTCATGTTGGATGAAGAACCAATATCGATCAAAGTAGCTTATGCTAGACCAGACGGGTTGCTCTGGAAAGAAGCTGTTTAGAGTGAAATTAACTCAATTTTACAAAACCAAACTTGAGTTTTGGTTGATTTACCTGAAGGTTGTAAGCCCTTAGGATGCAAATGGATCCTTAAAAGAAACTACAAGGCTTATGGGTCAATTGATAAGTATAAAGCTCGTTTAGTAGTCAAAGGTTTCAAGCCAAAGGAAGGGTACGATTTTTTCGATATCTATTCACCTGTAACAAGAATTACATCTATTCGAGTGCTTCTCGCGATTGCTGCTTTGCACGATCTTGAGATTCTTCAAATGGATGTTAAGACTACTTTTCTTAATGGTGATATGGATGAAGAGATCTATATGGAACAACTTGAAGGGTTTATAGTACCTGGACAAGAGAAAAAGGTCTGCAAACTAGTTAAGTCTCTATATGGATTGAAACAAAACAAGCTCCACTACAGTGGCACTTGAAATTTGATAATGTAATGTTATCAAATAGTTTCAAAATAAACGAGTGTGATAAATGTGTTTATATTAAGAACACTAATAACGGCTATGTTATTGTGTGTCTTTATATAGATGACATGTTAATCATGGGTAACAATATACAAGTGATTAATGATACTAAGAACATGTTAAAAAGAAATTTTGACATGAAAGACATGGGGCTATCCGATGTGATTCTTGGAATGAAAATTTTGAGAAAATCTGATGGAATCATCTTGACACAATCCCACTATACCGAGAAAGTTCTCAAGAAGTTTAATACTTTTGATAGCTTGCCAGCTAAGACTCCCATAGAGTTAAATGTTCACTTGAGCACAAATCGAGGGGAGCCCGTTGCACAAGAAGAATATGCACGAGTCATCGAGTGTTTAATGTATCTTAAAAATTGCACTCGACCCGATTTAGCTTGCGCTGTGAACAAATTGAGTCGTTATACGATCAATCCAAGCAAAGAGCATTGGAAAGCTCTCGTTAGAGTTTTGAGGTACTTAAAGTATACTCAAAACCTTGGGCTACACTATTCGAGATACCCCTCGGTACTTGAAGGGTACCCCGATACAAAAAGTTCATTTTCTACAAGTGGTTACGTGTTTACCATTGGGGGTGGAACTGTCTCGTGGAAGTCCGTGAAACAAACGTGTATAGCCCGATCCACCATGGAATCGGAATTCATAGCTTTGGACAAAGCTGGTGAAGAATCCGAGTGGCTTAGAAACTTTCTAGAAGATATTCCATGTTGGTCAAAACCGGTGCCTGCAGTGATGATACACTGCGATAGTCAAGCTGCTATTGGTAGGGCAAGAAGTAACGTGTATAATGGAAAGTCTCGACATATTCGTCGACGCCATAACAATGTGATACATTTGATCAAAAGTGGGATTATCTCTATTGACTATGTGAGGTCATTGGATAATCTCGCAGATCCGCTAACCAAAGGGTTAAACCGTGATCAAATGAATAAATTGCTAGAGGGAATGGGTTTAAAATCCACAAATTGAGAATTATCATAGTGGTAACCCAACCAAGATGACTGAAGATCCCAAGAACTTGGTTCAATGGGAGAACTAAGCTATGAGAGTTCGTGTGAAACACTCATCTAAGTTTATTCCCTATAGAGCAATTGAGTGTTGAAAACTTGCCTAGTGGTGAGATTAAATCTATGACTTTAAATAATTCCTAAAGACCTCGAGGAGGTTGAGTATGGCAAGATACTTGATAAAGAATCACCTATATAAGTGAGAAGTGGGGGCCGCTTCATGAAATACACTTATGAATCCAAAGGGATGTCCAAGGCCTGCAAAGGACACAAAACGTGAGAACGAATGAGGTTGAGGTATTCAAGTGTTAGCACCATTGTCTCGGTGCACGCCGTGGGGGAATAGTTCAAATCATCAAGCCACTAATCTGCCTGTGTACCCGATGATGTTAACTATGGAAGGTTCAAAGTCACAAACTACCTATCCTTATACTTTAACGCCTCTTGAGGACTGAGCTTGAGTATGCATTTTGCATTTGGGCTATCTCCACTCATGTGGGGGATTGTTGGAATCGTTAGTGATTTTAATTTTATTTTGTAAAATTAAATATCATAAGATCGATCTACATTCTGAGTAGATGATCATGGTATATTCACTTTCTCTAAACCGATTCCCGGTGAGTGAGAAATAGTGAATTAAATTTGTCACTTAATTGTGAATAAATGAGGGATAGCTACCCCACATTGAATAATGAGCTATCATTGTTCAAGTATATAAGGAGTTATCATTATCCATGTAATAAGTAATGGTACATGTGTATGGGCTTAAAACTCACACACGCGCACACGCTCGTGCCACCGCCGCCCGCCCGCCTCGCCTCACCTCGGTCTCGGCCGCGAGCCGCGTGCCACGTGCCGTGGACCGTGGACCTTGGACCCTGGACCTTGACCTTGATCTTGATCTTAGACTTGGACTTGGATCTTGGATCTTGGATCTTGGCAATTGGTCTTTCGTGGGCTTGGCCTTGGGCTAGGCCTTGGCTTGCCTAAAGAATTTTTTGGACTAGCTCAACAATGTAGTTGGACTCGTATGTGCATATAAGGATGTCCACGTACATCCCTCAAGCGGTTAAGGAGCTGAATACAGTCCAGATGCATCCTGACTGTTCAAATTCAGCCAAAAACAGGCAGTAACCTCCCAGGTGTAATGAGGAGGAGTTAAGGCTACATGACTGTTCAAATTCAAACCAAAAAATGGGCAGTAACCACTGCATTTGAGTTGTGTAACTCCAGTGTTCAATGCAGGCCTGAATGCCTGCATTATGACAGCCATTAGTGCTGTGTTTAAACCCCCTGCAGGTGAGATACCTATAAATAGGTGCATGCTCATTTCATTCCATACACTTGAAAAACGAACATTATACACAAACAGTTTTTAAGCATTCTCTGCATTCCATAAGTCGGAGCTTTGTCCTCATCTCTTCCAGTTCGTCAGAGCTCGTTTGGTTTTGTGGTGCTACTACATTCGAGACGAAGCCGTTTTATCTTTGAGGATGACACGCCTAAACCGAGAGTACTACTGGGGCATATCTCGTCTTGCGAAAAGAGCTCTTCCTCGACTCGGCTATAACTTACGGTTTTCTGTCCTTTTAATTTATTTATTTTTGGTTCAGTTTCAAAACCTGTAATATCTATTTCTTGTATTTCTGTTTTGTCTCGAGTTGTAATCCAATTTCAAGTTGTATTCCAATTTTTTTCGAGTTGTAATTTAATTTCGCCCAACAAGTTTTACGAAGCAGTTTCCAACAAATTTTAAAGCGGGAATCAGTTTTTTAATACCAAATCATAAAATTGACAAGTTATATATCCCCATTCATAAGAGTATAAGTTTTTAATACCATTTTGATTAAAAGTACTAAAATATCCACCCAGAAGTTGTAATGTTGACTTTTTTTTTGTATTTTATTTAATTTAAACTATTTTTCTTTTCTTTTTTATTTTCCTCATCTGCTCAAAACCGATCGATATTAATGTCCAACAACCAAAATTTAACTACAACCTATACATTAAACAACACAACTATTTTTGACAAAGGGTCTCTCAAAAATCTTATAAAAATCACAAGATTATTCGAAAAGAAAAGTTGACGTCCAAATAGGATTTCATTTGTCGTGCTTCTGGGTTCATAAACATGGTATGCATCAATATTTTACCGCTGTAATTTTTTTTCTGACAATAAGTTCTTCTGGACATGATGGCTGCACACGATGGCAAGCCACCATGTGCAACGATCGTGTCCAACGGCCTTGACATCATGCGCACAACTAACGTGTCCATGATCGTTTAAGATGATCGTCTACAATCGTGTGCATCGATCGTGTTCATGGCCAGAAACTTTCACACGATCGCTGCACATGGTAGAATATGACCGTGTGCATCGGTCGTGTCCAAGGCAGACCATTTTAGAATATTGTTCGCTCAATTTTTTGAATAGTTATTCATCTTTTTGTAATCAAATTTTGTGGCAGCGTATTTTGATACATCACGGTGGTCATTGGGAGCGATCGACATTATGTAGACGGGGACTTCTTTTTTGTGGTGCAAACCTCGTGGGGGTTATCAGAGAGGGTTTGGGTGGTCCAAATGAGTCCGATTACAAATTATGGTGCTTGACAAACATGGCCAAGGAAAACAAAGTAAAAGTCCTATTACGGGGCGATACCGAGATACTTCGATTACTAGTAGAATACAAGAAGGATCCTGAGGTCTATGTTGAGAACAACAACTCCTCCATTCTCGAGGTTAATATGGGATGTAGCAGCTCGAGAGTAGAGCCCGACAACATAAATTATGACATGCCTTCCAAAGATTATCAATACGAGGAAGATGAGGAAGGTGAGGAGGTACATACATCCGAAGATGATGATTGTTGTAAAGACTTGCTTGAGTCACTATCTGCAGAGTTTCTTGCTTGGGTTCGCCAACCTGCCCAAATGGATAGGATTATGAGTCATCGGAACTTCTCATCCGACCATCAATCTGTGAGCGAGCATGAGCATCGACGTTCAATGTGTAAGTGGATCATTCCATTTTCGGACCCCGGTAGTTCCGGGACTTTGGGTTGGGTCGAGCAGCCTCCACCTTTCACCGGTCAGCTAGAGGTGGGGTCCACCTTTTGGTCCAGGACAGAGTTGAGGATTACTGTAGGAATGTATCATTTGGAAAACATATTACAGTGTAACACTGGTCGTTCCACCGATGAACGTATAATGTTTGTCTGTAAGAGTGGGAGAAACAATTGTCAATTTAGGTTGTGTGCTATTGAGGGTGCAGTCATTTGGAGAATTACTAAGTTGACCTTGGAGCACAGCTGTCACCCTAACTTGAACTGTGCTGCCGCACGGTCGGTCACTTTTGTGGTTGCCGCCCATTATTTTGCTAAAAGATTGACCACTGGGGGGGTCACTTTGAGGCCAAAGGAGATGATTGCAGAGATGCGTAGGGAGTACAACATTGACGTGCTATACAGTTTTGCTCTCCGGATGAGGAATATAGCGATAGAGAATACATATGGCGGCTTTGATGAGTCGTATCAGAGGCTCCCGTCTTATCTGTATTTGTTGAAACAGCATAATCCAGGGACAATTTATGATTTGCAGACGACTCGTGAGGGAGTGCTTTGCCACATGTTCGTTGCACTCGGACAGAGTATTAGGGAATTTGATACGTGCCTTCGATCGGTGATTATAGTTGATGGGGCCCACCTAAAGGGAATGAATAAAGGAACTCTATTTGCGGCCGTCACATTTGACGGGAACGAGCAAGTATTTCCTCTTGCAGTTGGTCTCGGTCTGAAAGAGAACGGCGAGTCATGGACTTATTTTCTGTATAACCTGCGTAGATGCTACAATCCGATGGAAGATTTACTGATTATGAGTGACCAACATAAGAGCATTTAGAATGCTGTTCGAGTCGTCTATCCGAATGCATTCCACGGGTTGTGCTATCACCATCTTGCAAAAAATCTGACCTCCTATGGTACTCGTGCTATAAGACTCTTTAGAACTGCTGCCTACACGCATCGTGAAGAAATTTTTGAAAACTACTTTTCAAAATTACATATTGAAAGCTATAATGGGGCTCACAGGCGCCTTTCAGAAATTGGGCCATAGAGGTGGGCTAGGTCGAAGTGTCCGGTACGATGCTATAACTTCTTGACATCCAATGTTGTTGAATGCTTTAATAATTGTATGTTGTGGGCAAGGCGTTTACCTGTTTGCTCGCTAGGTGAGATATTTCGCCTAATTTTAGAGAATTGGTTTGATGAGAAGCGGGGAGAAGCTACATCAAGAGACCATGAGTTGACAATGCACACTTTTGAAAATCTCTCTAACTCTATACAAGCCAGTCTGACTCTTATTGTTCGAGCTACCACCCCACTTGTTTATAAAGTCGAAGAAAATAAAGTTTCTTATGAGGTCGACCTTCGAACCTGGACATGTTGTTGTTGGGAGTTTGATTTGGATAAGATTCCATGTCGTCATGCTGTTGCTGCTATAAGGTAATTATTTTGCTCTAATGTGCACATCATTCAATATTTTTGTCTATGTTGCCGAGCGCTGTGCCTACAGCATGCGGGCGCTGTCGGGCGTTGTATCCTACAGCTTGCGGGTGCTGCCGGCCCCTGTATCCTACAGTTGCTGAGTGCTGTCGGGGAACACGATCATGCCCATGATGGGACTAGACATCGTGTGCATAGGGTCATGGCAGGATGCACACGACAACAGAAGTCCATGACCGTGGGCATGATGCACACGATCGTAACCCACGATGGGCACGATCGTGTGCAGCCATCGTGTGCAATGTAATACCCGCAATTTTCGATTTTCGGTAAATTTCTTTTTTCTGCTAGAGTCCATTTTGATGACTCTCTCATGACCGTTTCGTCATTCTGAGAATGATTAATTCTACACTTTTTGTCATCCGAGTTCGTTTCGGTGTTGTTTTGTTGAGTTCCGTGCTTTTTAGCGACTTTTCCGCACTTGAGTTCGATTCTTGCGAATCTCGTCCGAAACTGCTGTTTCGAGTTTCCCGCAAGTCTCTTTAACTTTGTTAGACGTGTTGTGAATTTTGGTTTTGTTATTCGATCACGTATCGTGATTTCCGGGCGTTTTGGGCCATTTTGTAATTTTTGGAAAGTTACGGGTATCCGTATCTGGAATTGTTGTCTCGACCCGTTTCTTGGTCGCGTATGATTAATTATGGTATTATGTTTTCATTTCGGGCCGTTGATGTTGTCCGCGAACTTTTCGTCGTGTTCGTTAAAATGCGTTTTGAAATCGGGTCGCCGAGCCACAGTGGTGGTCTTGGCCGGCGGTTCTGGATGGGCCGGACGATTGCGGGCACCGCCGTGAGTGCAGCGAGAACCGGCGTAGTGCACGCCATCGCCGGAAGGCTGCGCTTAACCGGCAGTGTAGCGCGCCTTATCCGGTGGCCTAACGCGCCGCCATCGGGTGCAGGCGGTGGGGTTACGAGGTTCGGACTCGGTCAGATCGGCGTGTAGCGCACGCTCTGTCGGTTGTAGCGCACGCTAATCGCGGCGGGTAGCGCCTTGCTGTCGTGCGACTAGCGTCGTTACACAGGTGAGTTTGTTAGTCCGCAGGCTGCGGGCCAGTCGGCTAGCGCGCGCGAGCTTGGCCGTAGCGCACGCTAGCGGGAGTCGGGCGGGATCATGGTCGGCGGGGTGGTCGGTGGTGCCGCGTCATGCGGTCCATGGCGAGAGTGCTCGGCAGTCTTGGCCGATAGCGCACGCTAGTCCGGGAAGGCTAGCGCACGCTAGTTCCGGCCCGATATATATATGAGACGACCACTTTTCCCTTCGTTTTTCATTTCCTTCCTTCTCCGTCCGCGGCTGGAGATTCATGGGTGACGAAGCCATGTTGTTTAACAACAAATCCATGAAGTTATTGAGTTCATAACATCAATCGATCATCCGTTATCATCCTTTGATCCAGCGAATCAAGGTAATCTTCCTTAGAACCCTAATTTCGTGAATTTGGGGGTTTTTGCATTTTTGTCCGATTCGTTCCGTGTTGTTGATTAATTCATGATGGGTATGATTAATCTTGGTAGTATTCTCGTGTTTAACATCATTTAATCCATTGTTCTTCGTCGAATCGAAGTATATTTCTTGATTTCCTTCGAATTGACTTTTCGGGGGATTTGTCCCCGATCTCGTTTTTCATCCGTTTTCGATGGATCGATTATGGTTAAATGATGTTGTTAAACATATTCTATGGATTGTATATCCATATTTCAACTTGTAATTCCGTTTTCGTGTTTTGTCGGGACGAATCGTGTTCTTGGCCGTTTTGGGGAAAACACTTGAACATTCGTCGTTCGTTCTTTGAATTCAACGGCTTTGAGTCATGCTATGGAATTCATTTTCATTGTTGTTATTGTCCTCCGTAGTTTATTATCGCGAATTGGCATTTGGTGGGGTCGGCGAGTTCGTAGTCGGTTCGTGCCAACCTACTTCGGCCGATTCTCCGCGTTGTGGTTATTCGAGGCAAGTACCTTGCCCATACTTTTCTTATTTTATGGATATGATAATTAGTGATCGTCTCTATGTGTTTATTTGATCGTTTGAATTGAACTTTCAAGAATTCGGTTAGCCTTGTTAAAGGCCCTCTCTCAAAACGCATGAGTTTTGTGAATGTTGTGTTCTGTGGATGGTTACGTGAACCCTGTAAATTCGCTTGTTGTTGTTGTTGTGCTTTGATAATATATATACATATATTCTCTTTTCGGTGCGTTGTGATTTGACAATTGTGTCGTGCCTTGCGTTGTTGCCTTTGGGTGGATTTCTTGGATATGTTTGGTGTGATATGCTAATTTGTGTGCATGTATTTTCGCTCACCTCGGGAGGGTCCGACGGGGCCACGGAGGGAATTCCAATGGTATAGCCCTGGATTCACGAGTGCGGTTGTTTGTTTTGTGAATGTATTTGCTCACCTCGGGAGGGTTCGACGGGGCCACGGAGGGAATTCAAATGTTATAGTCATTGATTAACGAGTAAAACTTCAAGAGTGATTGTTTATGTTTGGTGTATGTATTTGCTAACCTCGGGAGGGTTCTTCTGGGCCACGGTGGTAGTCCAATGTTATAGCCATGGATTCACGAGTAAATCTTCTATATTTGGTGTATATGGTTTCAAAACGCATTACGCTCACCTTGGGAGGGTCCGACGGGCCACGAAGGGAATCGATGGTATAGCCTGGATTCACGAGTTGATGTTGTATTTTTGGTGACCAAGGTTTACGTATCTTGGCGATTATATTGTATTGATTTTATGTCCGCCGAGGACACGTGGCCTTGAGTTTTAACCACCTGTAAATTGTTGTTGGTTTTCTATTTGAGAAAACAAAACCTTTAATTTGTGACCCTGTTGATTTTGGAAAGATAAGGATTCGGTAATCCTAAATTGTTTTCTATTAAAACTCTCGAGGGCATTTTAAACTGTTTTATAAATTGTTTCCCCTTTAATTATTGTCTTTCGGTTTTGGAAATATCTACCCAAACTCTTGCCTCGGGAAGTACTTTTTGTTACGTTTGGATCTTTGCGGATTTCTGGTTATTGTTATTCGTGGAATGTGAATTGTATGGCTCGTATTTTTGCACTTGTACTTGCACTAGCGAAACAGTGGAGTTTTGCTAACCCCCGAGTATTCGGGGGGTGGATGTCTATTTTTGTATTCAGGTTTTGGGAGCATAGCACAGGGTCGGCACGAAGGATGATGAAAGATGAACGATACTAATCACACGAGGATCTGTTGATGTCGCATTAGTCCAGTTGTATTTTCTTTTCTGCTGCAGTATCCTTTCCCGTTGTACGGGTGTGGTTGTATTTTGACCCCCGCGTGGGCATGAGTTGTATTTGAGTTGTATGTATTTATTGAAAGACCAAATCGGTCTACTGAGTCATTTTAGCCTTAAAGGCGATGTTTGATTTTAGTTATCAGCCTGGTAGATCCTCGAGGAGAAGGTCTACGACGTGTAATATCCCTGAGCGGATTGGGGGTGTTACATGCAACACAGGGCTGGTATGGATTTACCAACTACACCATAAACCAGTTTTTTCCAGATTTAACAACACAACACATCAATCTTACCAAAATATATCTAAATGAAAAATGAAATACATACTCATCAATATCAAAAATACATTATGCTACACAACATCCTTGACATAATTGCTTATTTTAACAGGCACGCTGGTAGTGGTTTGTCTGTGTATGATTTTGTTAGTCGTTATTTCAAGCAACAAGTCCTTAGAGAGGCTTATAAGGAGCATATTAATCCTATCCCACATCCTGATGAGTGGAATGTCCCACCGGAGATCTCATCCATCGTTTGCTTACCTCCATATGAGGTACGACAAGCCGGTCGACTAAGAATGATTCGTGCACGGTCCGCTGTTGAAAATTTGCCTGCAGGTAGGCGAACTCAGGTGTGCGGTAGGTGTAAAGGAACCGGCCACAATAGAAAATTTTGCAAAGCATTCATTCCCATAGGTGGTGTGGATTTGAATATCCCTCCAGAAGAAACTCAAGAAATGGATGAACAAACAAGGCAAATATGCTGGCAGAAGAAGAGATGTAGCATTTGTCGTAATGATGACCATGGCATAAGGGGATGTCCATACCATGAAACTTAAATTGCTTGTGTATTTTTATATTTGTGACTTACTAGCAACAATCATGCGATGATATTTGATCCTCGATGGATCATGTATTGATTCATTATTCTGATTATAAGTTGAATTGAAATGCATAATTTTGTCTCTATTTTCTTTATATTTGAATTAAAATTTAAGTGTTCAGTGATGTAAAGAAAATAAAGGTGAATATGGAGGCAAACATCAACCATAACAAAGTAGCTCAGTTTAAGGAGCAATAGTTTACACCAAAAGCATATCACTTTACATAACAAAAGTTCATCACCGTTACACCAAAATATCTAAGATTAACTTAAAAACCACAATCACTTGGATCCCATTTTCCCCACCTGCTATTGTTTCTTTAGTCTTGTATCTTTTATAGGGCTGGGGGCGGGGCGGGTTGGGGCGGGGCGAAGGTAAAACCGCATCCGCCCCGCAATTTTTGTGCGGTGCGGGTTTTTGCGGGGCGGGGCATTTTTGATATTGAAAACCGCACAAAATCATAGTTTTCTTGCGGGAGCAAATACAATATTTATATAAATATCTAAGTGTTTTCCCTTGTTATATGCGGGGCGGGCGGTTTTGCGGGCGGTTGGGAAAAAATAAAACCGCATTCGCCCCGCAATTTTGGTGCGGTGCGGGTTTTGTGCGGGGCGGGGCGAAATCAACATTTGAAACCGCCCCGCCTCGCTATTTTGCGGTGCGGTGCGGTGCGGGGCGGGCGGGGCGGTTTGTTTTGCCCAGCCCTAATCTTTTATATCAGCTTCATCTCCATGAACTTCAACTTCTTCTAACATAACCTCATTTTCATCTACTTTTTTACTTGTCTTCTCAGAAATCTCTAAATCATCATCATCACCATCTAGTATAACTGGAGTGCTCGCAGTGTTTTTAAATAGGCCCTGTTTCATAAAACTCATTAATTTGCAGTACACAACTACACATACAACAAAATTAAAAAACTTACTCTGAGCATTGAGTATCTTCCTCTCGGCCTAGTTCTGTATGGTGGGTTGGGAGGAGGTATCCTCCTTCTTCTTTTTGGTGGAGGTGCTTCGATTCCTCCTAAATTGCTTGCTCGTAGTCGGCCGCTCATTTCGTGTACTTGATTTTAATGAATTTAAATTGATTAGGGTTATAGTGAAAAGGGGGGGACTAACACGAAGGTTCAGGTATTTCACTCTTGGTCCAGAAAGATGGGCTTATATTGAAAAAGTGGGAGGGAGGCACGATGGGTTTTTATAATAAAATAATTTGATGTTGCCATCTGTAGTGCATACGATGATGACACATGATGGGCATGATCGTGTTCTCCGATTGTGTCCCGCATTGGCAACCATGTGTCACGGTGTCCACGGTGTCACCATGTCACTGTATCCACGTGGGCACAGGGTGGGGCACACGATCGTGCCCAGAATGTAACTAGCCATCGTGTGCACAAGAACATCAATATTTTTCACTAATTTCTCAAATTACTCGTCAATATACGTGTTGTTACTTATATATAACAAGTATTTGTCAACAATATACTTATTTAAAAAGTTATAGATTGAATTAACATAATATATTGCATATCGTGTGTAGTCTATATGTTCTCAATGTATTAGTTCGTACATATAAGTTCATCATCTGTATGAAATATCTCATATACCAATGAATTACACGAAATAACAAGTACGAGTTTGTATAAGAAGTCATGTAGTAATTAATGCTTGAACAAGCAATTTTAGAATCACAAAACATCCTTCTAGATAACACATTAAATCAAATTGGCAAAAATACCAAAAGTTCATGTTTACACGATGGGGCACATGATCGTGCCCACAACACCAAAGCCCAAAACACCAAAATTTGATCATGAAATTAGTGCCCAAAACGAAATACACACATAAATTTAGTAAACAAGTCAATCAACAACATTGGCAATACTCCAAGTCTCCAATGTTCTTCAGTAGACAAGCACCTGTAATTCCATGAAAGAAAGAAAAATCAAGATCACAAGCAGACACAAAAGTAGTACATGAACGGTTCATTAGGGGGCTTTGACAATATATTTAAATAACTAGACATTGAAAGATGCGAAATAGTCTTAGATTTTTGGGTTTTTAATTAATATAATTCCATTGAATTAAAAAAAAAAATCTGCAGGAAGCTTCATTGTTTTAAGAAACAAATAGGCAAAATGAGTGAGAGGGCAGTAAGCTTCACCATTTTTAACAACAGAATCAAATAGGCAAAAGATATCTAAGAAACACCTAATAATTTATAAATCCACTGTTTTATAATTCAACAAAATGAGGAATAGAGCATACATTTCGCATCCACTAACAAACAGAAACCAAAGTAAATAAAACATATCATGAATAAAACATATTGTGCTTATTCCTTACTGTGCTTTTATAAAACATAACATAAACTCAGTTTATTCCATACTTTTTCATGAATAAAATATTCCAATCCAATCACATTACAAAGTATATTTTCCTAAGACACGAACAAATAACACCCTAAAACAACACCAGAAGATCAAGTAAGAAAACGCACCTGAAAACATAAACCAAAATATTATGTATGATAGAACATAAGACTTAAGGGTTAGGTAATGCGACCTCCAATGGATTCTGTGCTTTCTGTAAATTGCAGAAAACAAAAAGAAAAACAGGAAAAACAGGTTAAAACAAACAAGAACACGGGTTAAAACTCATTAAATCAAATAGAAAGTGCACATTTAAACCTTATCCTTCTTCTTCACCCCATAAAGCTTACGACACCAATCTCCCTCACCTCCAACTGCATTCTCACCTCCAGCTGCATTCTCACCAGTTTGCTCATTTTGGGCATCATCTTTCATGTCTTCTATAACCTCATCATCACTACCTATTGTTTCATTTCCAAGTGATCCCAATTCTAATATATCATTAGCATAATCATCAATTTCCATACCAGTTCCGTTTCTCCTAAAATGTGGACTTGCGAATCAACATCTTTAGCAGAGGTATACGAAGCCATTTTGACACCTTATAAAATTTATCAAATGGTTAAAGAAATAAATGAATTTACAAACAAACTGCAGCTACTTTATTTGCATAAAAATAGATAGTAACAAATTGCAGCTACTTACGGCAACAATGGATTCACGGTGGAGACGAACGGAGCAGAAGTCGCGGCGGAGATGTACGGAGCAGAAGTCGCATGATGGATTAGGGATGGAATGGAGTGGAGCCGATGATAGATGCATCGACGGAGATGGAACGGAGTGGATCCGGTGATAGATGTGTGATGCGTCTCTGGCTTGAAGGTTAGGTTAGGCGATGGAATGGAGAGGGAGATGGAATGGAGTGCACTGTGCAGAAAATAAGTTGCGGGTGGCTGCTTCTTAGCTTAGGTTATTACTTATTATATATTTATATAATATGATATATATATATATATATTAATGTTCGCGAACAGTTCGCGAACACCCGATCAAAATATAAAATATTCGATGTTCGGTTCGAAAATACTCGAACATGTTCGCGAACATGTTCGGTTCGGTCAAACCAAACTCGAACTGACCGTTGACCGAGCTTTTCATGAACAGTTCGCGAGCGTTCGGTTCATGGGCCACCCCAGTTATATATTAACAAGTATTTGTTAACAATATACTTATTTAAAAAGTTATAGATTGAATTAACATAATATATTGCATATCGTGTGTAGTCTATATATTCCCAATGTATTCGTTCGTACATATAAGTTCATCATCTGTATGAAATATCTCATATACCAATGAATTACATGAAATAACAAGTACGAGTTTGTATAAGAAGTCATGTAGTAATTAATGTTTGAACGAGCAATTTTAGAATCACAAAACATCCTTTTAGATAACACATTAAATCATATTGGCAAAAATACCAAAAGTTCATGTTCACACGATTGGGCACACGATCGTGCGCACGATGAGACTAGCCATCGTGTGCACAAGAACATCAACATTTTTCACTAATTTCTCAAATTACTCGTCAATTTACGTGTTGTTACTTATATGTTAACAAGTATTTGTTAACAATATCCTTATTTACTAATTAGCAAAGAGCGTTGTGCCTACAACATGCGGGCGCTGTCGGGCGCTGTATCCTACAGCTTGCGGGCGCTGTCGGGCCCTGTATCCTACAGTTGCTGAGTGCTGTCAGGGCACACGACCATGGCAGGGTGCACATGGTCATGGCAGGATGCACACGACAGCAGCAGCCCATGACCGTGGGCAGGATGCACACGATCGTAACCCACGATGGGCACGATCGTGTGCTGCCATCGTGTGCAACACAGGGCTGGTCTGGATTTACCAAAAGCACCATAACCTAGTTTTTTTCATATTTAACAACACAACATATCAATCTTGCCAAAATATATATGAATTAAAAATAAAATACATACTCATCAGTATCAAAAACACATTATCCTACACTACGTCCAACGACAACATAAAGATTTAGCAGCTAAACCATATCGATATTTCTTAATATAATTCTCATTCATTTCCTTTGGTGCCTTACTGCTGGGTTTGCAGAGATGAGTCTATCCAAGTACATGCACGTGAAGGGGCCACAACTATGATTGTCGTTTTGTATGAACTGCAGTTCTTATGGCATAATTTTGAAACTCATCTCCGTGTCATACTTTTTCTTCGATTGGTTGTTCATCCAGTACCCAGATTGAGCTAGCACACGAGGCATCAGACGAGTAATTGGTCGCAGTTGGTTGAATCGGTATCGACCATCTTGGTGTTGGTGTGACAAGGAATCGTACAACTCCACGGTCCATGTTATGATGTTAATCTTGATAGTCACCCAGTGGCTCTGGTCGAGACAACAAATGGCAATGATCTCTTGAAACAAAATATATAAATATATAAGATCATCACATCAAACATAGCAAAGCATTTATAAATATGGTACTTTTAAACTTACTTCGTCACAATTTGACCATGGAACTGCATTTGGTGTATCAAGACCTGTCATGAAGTCCTCGATGGATTTAGGAGTTTTCCAACCATTGTAAACCGGCTTCCCTGTCACCTTGATACCAAGTGGATCATCCGGATGGAGTTTTGAGTACTCGTTGGCTATAACTAACTACAAAAAGCCAAACCACAAAATAAAAAAAAATTCCACATCACACCAATGATATATAGACGAATAATTTATAGAACTTACGTAAAATTGGGAACGGACAAGTACAGTGCCAACTCTACCGACAGTAACACTGCGGACTCCCCTCCGAAGCCTCGCTCGAGTGGCAAGCACATAACAATCTATCACATCGGCATCAAAGTTTTTACGGCTAGACTCTATCCGGTCAAATAATGCCTGGATGAGAACATGCCCATTCTCCAAACATCGCACAATAGCATCACGTGGCTGCTTCCTAAACTGTAGGTACAACTTCTTCAGAGCCTCACTTTTCTTGGAGGCGCCACCACAAAAGGCTCCCGAAGAGCAGCAGAGGGTCGACTCACTCGCAGTGGAAGACTACGTTCACCCAACTGCTGCGGACCGACACTCTCACCAACTTCATCACCCTCAGCATCCCTCTCACAACTATAACGATCAGAGACCTGTAAAATCGGCTACTCGATCTCAAAAACTGGCTGCTCGATCTGAAATGGATACTGCTGCTGAGAACTACTACTCTGGCTGGGAAACGTCGTACTATAATGATTCTCGTCCTGAAATCGATCGAACATCGTACCATACTGCTGAAACGGATCATCAAATGGCTGGTACTGATGCTCATAATCCAGAAACCGCAGAGTCAGCTTAAGGGGTTGCTCAGTCCGCTCAAAAGAATGCTGAATCTGAGAATGATGACTGTGATGGATCTCAGAATGGTGACTAGGCTGACGCTGAGAATGGTGACTAGGCTGACACTGAGAATGGTGACTGTGGGCTGCACCAGAGATTGAGTGACGTGGAGGGTCAGGAATCCTCCCCTGGGCGCTGCTAATAGATACAGAATGAAGAGGTTGATCGGGAAACCTATCATGGCTCCCAGAATGCCTATGCGTAGGTCCAAAGAAATCCACGATCCCAGAAAGCACCCGGCGAGAAACTCGAGCAATAAATCCTGTCTCAGACTCGTCGTACAATATCGCCTTCAAACGGCGATCGAAGTACTCATCCCTGCTCGTGTCCTGGGTGTGGTCCGGACAAGGAAATCCGTGGAAACAACACACCCTCTCTGGCTGTCTCTCTCGGTCACATGTCTCTGCACCATCTACTGGTGGGGTACTCTGTCAGCGTCGCTTCGACACTTTATGTGCCGACTCATGTGTAATCAATTTCCCAGCAGCCTTCTTCAACCTATCCATAGCTTTCTTTCTCGGCTTCGGTGCAGGCTCATCCTCCTTGTTCTTCATAGCTATTCTTATAGGCTTTATGAACTTAACATCATATGGCGAGCCATTCTCAAAACTCAGGTAGTAGTACTCAGTCTCATCCTCCTCCAGGTGCGGTAAAGAGAGAAGTATTTTGTGCTGCAAAAATAGTCATTAAACTATTCGATGGGCAATCACATAACGTTGAAGAGATGGGTGAAGTCAGAAGAAAATACTTTTATAAATTTATGTACCTTATCGTCGAAGAAATGAGTGAAATCACATAACATCTTCCTCGTAGTCCACATCAAACACCGGGGAACTTGGACAGCTTTATCTCGAATTCCACACAATTCTCCCAATGAAGGAATCATCTCGTACGATCATATTTGTAAAGCCCAAACAGGACCATAAAAGTGATACTCCGTATGTTACAGTCCCTTCTTCATGGCAACATTGTCTATGTAGTAAGACAAAACCACAAAGCCATAAGAACCCCAAAAAAACATATCTCACTGCTCGAAATCCTCAACTAATGCCCATGCCCATGTCTCGACCATCATGTCGTCACGGCATAGGATAAAGTAGTAGTATATAAACAAATTGGCAACCTTCACATAATCTCTTATGTCTCTACCAAAATCTCGAGCATTGAGCTTCTTCCGCAGAACACTAGCCTTAATATTTTTGTCATGGAGTATTCTGTGGAACATACCGTCAGACCGAAGGAGATGGTCGTCCTATGGATGGAAGGTAGAGTTTCCAAAGTGCAGTGCAGTGATCATGGCAAAATCACGGGCCGTAAAACGAATGGTCCTCCCGCAAACCTGGAACCACGACTCATCCGGGGGGATTTGATCACCCTCCAACTGACGGGCAATCAGGTGATGTAGGGCAATATTTGTACTCTCATTTCTCCTAACTTTAATCAAACGGCCCAGGACTCCCTCGGTCAAGCTCTCGATACCTCGATCATCAACTGCAGAATTGCGGCCCATACTTCTTAGTGTCTCAATAATCTCTTTAGATACTGCCTCCCGTATGTAAAGATTCACTAGTCGTGTAACAAAGCGCAATGTAGGTCTCTTCCATAGGCAACCAGTCTGCAATATAGACATACAAATCATAAGAATATGATAGAATGCTTAAGAGAACGAAAAAAAATGACACTGCTTGCACACGATGGCCTGCACACGATCGATGCCCGTCGTGTGAAGACCATCGTGTTCATCGTCTCACGATGGTGCTGAAGAAGATGACACCATCGTGTGCACGATGGTCTTTCGTGGGCACAATGGTGTCATCTTCTTCAGCACCATCGTGAGACGATGAACAACCGTCGTGGCACGATCGTGTGTGAATAAATTATACTAACCGGCGGCTCATTGACGAAAGCCTCTTCAGATGGAGTGTCCCTAGCATGTGAGGAACTTCTGGCGTCTTCAGATTCTCTATTGTAGTCGGAGTTCGACATTTTCTTGTCGGCGATAGAGTTTCACGACGGGGGGTGTCAATTTCACGAGAGAGAGAGAATGAGTTTTTTTTTTGAAGAGAGAGAGAGATTGGGTTGTGGGACAGTTTAGATTATTGTTGTTTGGTTTTATTAGTTTTTTATTTTTTATGTTTTTTATCTTTTAGTGGTAGACTTTAAGAGTAATAATGTCTTTTTAACATATTTTAATATAAAAAACTTATACGTTTATGAATATTGATATAAAACTTGTTACATGACCCTTTTTTTAAGGCAAGTTCACCATATCCGGATCCAAATAAGTGATCAAGCTAAAAATAATTATCCGACTCAAATTCTCATAGTATCAACAAAATAATTTCGATAATTAACACGAGAAATCGAAAACCCTAATCAGAAAAAATGCCCAAATCTGAATTCTCACAGTCAGATTCCGAAGAAAATGTTTTATCGGAAGAGGCCGGACCAAAAAATCAGCAAAAGAAAATGTCGAACTACGAACTGCAGAGATTGAAGAGGATCGAAGATAACAGAAAAAGAATGGAGGCTTTGGGTCTGCATAAAATGGCAAATTCGTTCATGGGATCTGTTCAGAAAATCCAGAAAATCAACAATGATGAAAAGGGCAAGAAAAAAGTAGTTGATGAAGACGACGAGTATAACCCAGCTCAAGATGATGAGGAAATAAGTTCCTCATCGGAAGAGGATGATGAAAGTGATGATGAGTTCTCACTTTCTCTGAAGAAGGTACGTTTAGTTCTTGCATTTTTTATTTATTTAACAAATATGAAATTTTCGTAAATAATAAACAAAATAAAGATGAATCTGAAAATTCTCGGTTTTTAAAATTTGGGAGATATTCAGTAACATGGGGGGGGGGGGGGGGGGATGAAATTAGTAAAAGAAGGCCTGTGATCGTTCTTTTTATCAAAATCATCAGATTGTTCTTGAGCTTTTTTTTTTTTTGGCTGTTTGATTTTACTTATGTGGTGTGGTGTCTGATTTTCGGGTCTGAGGTAGATCGACTTAATCAGGTGTTTGTTGATGAGTACAGTGTAACGGTGGAGACTAAGCGATCTGGAAGGTTAAATTAGGTCAATGATGATTGGAAGTTGTATCTTCATTTACCCTTTGTTAAGTGGTATTTCGTTTAAGACATGAGTTTGAGATAAGAGTCCCTTGCTATGACAGTGTTTGTATAGGTTGTTATGAATTGAGAAATCTAAACTTTAACACAAGGTAATGAATGTTTACGAATGCCGAAGATAAATGATGGTGCTCTTTTAATTGATTTGTTCTGGCAAAGTTATCGGGTGTTGCTAATGAACTATGTATGATTTTATGCTATATGATTTATCCGGTCGTCCTTCTGTAGTGTATTATTTGTAAGTAGTGTCATATGGAAATCAAGATTGTTTTGATTTTTGTTCGTGGAACATTTTTGGCATCCATTGCGGGATGAATGCCGGCCCTCACTGTGTCTTACAAACTAAACCGTTTATCTCAGTGTGTAAATTAAATAATCATATTACCCCATATGTTCTCAAAAAGTTACAATTAACCCCAGACGATGCAAATCACCCCCTTGTGCACAACACGATAGAGGGGGCGAGATGCACTTTTTGGAAAACACAGGGGATAATGTGCTGATTTAATTTACACGGGGGTAAGTGGCTCTTTTTTAGAACACAGGCTGGTAATATGACTATTTAATTTATATAGGGGGTAATTTTCCAAAAAACCTCCATTGTGGCATGTTTCTCGGTATTTATATATGTTGTTTGTTTCCTAATTGAAATGAGATGCGTATTTGGTTGGTACAAACGCCATATTTATTGCTCAAATCTTACTCCAGGTGAAGAGAAATTCGTCGACTGCTAAAAAGCGAGGTCCTATCCAAAAACCTCTTCTCGACTTGGATTTTGTGGAGGATGATGATGACTTGAGGCAGGTAAACATACATTTCCATTTAGTACCAATTGTTTATTCATTTTGTGTTTGCGTCCCGGGTGCGGTAGCTTACAAGCTATGAAGCACTGATACTCCTAAAAGATTGAAGGATGCATGTTGGACACTCGGGGATATGTGGGGGATTTGAGGGGATATGTACGCGGGATATGTGGGGATACAAATTTATTCTATCTTTTATTTCTTAAAATGGGGGATACGTGGGGTTACTTTGCGGGTACGGATTTATGGACTTCTTTGTTAAAAGATTACAAAACGATGGGGATTTTTGTATTGTATGATAGAATTTTTTTGGGGTCCTTTTTATTAATCTTAAATAAATAGGAGTAAAATGTTATTAATCATCAATATATAGTTTTTTAAGTATATTCTCTGGTTTTTATTACAATATTTTTGTACCTCCCTCATCCCGCGTACCCGTGTCTCATTTTCCCCAAAAATGTCGGTTCCCCTACCCGGACCGTACTGATACCCGTGTGGGCACCTGTGATTGTGCTTCATAGCTTACAAGCTGTTACAGATTTGTCGTATGACTATTTAGTGTTATGAACTCTAAAGAGTTATCTCATGCTGCAGGCAATTGCTCTTTCGCTACAGGATTCTGTTAGTTCTCCTTCTCGAAGCCCGGGTGCTCATCTTACGAACACATTTTCTAAAACCTCTACTAAAGGAAACTCCTACATTGAAAATGAATCAGGAAAGAGGAAGAGAAAAAAACCGGTTCGTGATTGTGGAACCGTTTATCCATTTATTTTCTCTGTTTTCATACTTTTTTTTATTCTTTTCATGGTCGGCAGATCAGCAGTCGAGTTCAAATGACTGAAGACGAAATGCTTGTCCACTTCTTTCAGTTCGATGGTAATGGATATGTTAAATTTAAGAAATTAAATCTTATTTTAATGGGCTGGACTCCCGAATCTTAACTCACTCGTCTGATCTAAGTCTGTTGTTTCCATCTAATTTGGAATTAATATAATTAACATTTCTCTATTTGTATAGTTACATTTTCACAAGTGATTCACTAAAATGTTAAACAGAAACTGGGAAAGGTGGCTTCACCCTCGGAGACGTCCAGAGAGTAGCCACAGCCCACGACTTTACGTGGTCAGAAAAGGAGATGGCTGATATGATATGTTGCTTTGATAATGATGGAGATGGAAAGGTCATCGTCATCATCATCATCATCATCAGTATTATTATTATCATCTTGTTAGTGATATTTAGACAACCGTGACGAGCTTACCTTCACAACTTTTCATAGCTCGTTTCATCAAATTCTTAAGCATTTTATCTTATTGGTTCATCTTTTGTAATGTTTGAAGTTATTTGCTGCGGACATGCATTTCAGATAAATTTCGATGATTTGCGCAAGATTGTTGGTAAATGCAACATGCTAAAAGGTTCTGATGGTGCTGGAACTGGTAAGTGAGAACTCGTACGCCGAATATTAGTGTGCCTATCTTGTGCATAGATAAAATATTACATGCACCCTCTTGAGGTTTGTATTTACCTAACAAATACCCCTTCCCTCCTCGGCAAGATGCGGTGTGTAATATATAGAAACAGATATCGGAGTTATTCGTAATATTAGAAGATACCTGAATCCCTCATGGGGGAGTTTTTTGTATTTAACTCTCTCTCTCTCACACACACACACAATATATATACCAGCATCCATAAATTAATGTTATCATCAGATACATGTTTATTAGCAAGTTTCTATGTCTTATGGCAAGGTTCATATATATATATATATATATATATATATATATATATATAGGGGCGCGTTACATGCGACAATATTAGATACGATCTTTCTGATCTTAATTTATGCATGAGTTTTGTACTAATTATGCATTAAATATATGTATTTCGTGCATCAAAATTTGAATGCATTAAAATATGCAATATATTTGATGAATATAATCTAATATTTTAATGCATTGATATTTTAATGTATTGAGATTTTGATCCACGAAATGCATATATTCCATGCATAATTAGTACAAAATTAATGCATAAATTAGTACTGTAAAGTACTGCATCTAATATTGGTACTGCATAGAACACACCACTATATATATATATATATATAGTGTGTGTGTGTATATATATATATATACATACACGTATGTGTGTGCGCGCGTGTGTATGTGTGTGTTGGTACTCAGAACTGAAGATTGTCCCTTCTATACCAACACGGGTATTTTCTTGCGCTTTTTGTCCTGTCACCCATCCCAAATCCAGCCTAAGGCAAGCACATTTAACTATGGAGTTTCAATGAGAAGGCCACTGGAAAAGAAGGTGCACTTTGATAGTATAGATGACTGTTCCATATCAATCTGTTTAACTCCACGTGTTGAATCGCACTCCTCGAGCCTCTTTAAGCCCATGCAAACACGATGTTGGGCCGAAGCCTAACAATACATTCGAGAGTTCGAGAGGGTACATTCGAACAAACTCTGTAAAATTGCAGAAGATATATATATTGTTTTATCTCTTTATTCACATTCTGCATCAGTTTCCATCGTATAATTGTTTTAACTATATAAACACCTAATACTTACGGTAAGTCTCTGAAAAGTCGACCGTAGCTTCTAATTTTATTATCTTTTTGAACTTGTTATAGGTTGACAATTTTGGAAAACTGCTTCGCACCGTTAGACCATGAAGTGATTCTTCATTGTCATCTCG
This sequence comes from Orobanche coerulescens, assembly GCA_033398695.1. Lineage (NCBI taxonomy): Eukaryota > Viridiplantae > Streptophyta > Magnoliopsida > Lamiales > Orobanchaceae > Orobanche > Orobanche coerulescens. The sequence goes on from CM065811.1 coordinate 170,365,863, forward strand.
ATTACCAGAGTTCCCGATCAATCAAAGAGATCACCCGATTGAACTTCCCAACTGGTCTACTAAGTCATTAAAAAGATGGTTATCGTTGGGGGAGGTATTCATAATTTTTGATATATGATTAGAGTTTTTTTGTAATTATGTTAAACTTTTAATGTTCCTTTTACCCCGACCTAGTGGTATTGGTGGAGTTTGAACCCGTGACCTTTGACCTCCGAGTGTCATCCCCAATGGGACAATCTTTGATGTTCCTTTATTGTTATCAACTGATTTATGGAACGATCCTCCTATGTAGGGATGTAAACGGGCAGGACGGGTATGCCATTCTCATATCTTATCCTAACACAAATTACCCTTCTCATATCCTACCCTATTATTCTATTACAAATAAATAACATGTTTAATAGTAATGAAAAAAATTGCAATAAATTAAAATAAGATCCATAAAATAAATTGTAATTACTAATTAATTGATTTTTTTATCTTATTTATTGAAAAAGAATAGTATTTATTATATATACAAAATAAATATATTTAAGAAAGTAATCGAGTAGGGTAATTGTGTCGGGTAGACGGGTAAAATGCTACACACATTCTACTCTTACCCTAGTAGAATTAAGCAGGCACAGACATTACTATCCGAATTTTCGGGTCATCCTACCTTTTTGCCCATTTACCCACGGATAATCTGACCCTACGAATAAAACTGACATCCCTAAATGTATCTGTAAACTTGTTTTAGTGCACATGAGTTTTTCCTAGATTACAGGCTTTTTTTTCTCACCATGAGAGGAGAATTGACCCGTTTCCATGTCCCAAGTACCCTTTTAATAACTCTGCTTCATATCTAAATAAATTTATTGTAATATCCTGCAAATTAAAGTTCCAAGTACCTTCTAAGAACTCTGCCTCAGATCTAATTAAAATTTATTATAATTTCTTGCAAATTAATGGATACAAAAAAAATGAAAATAAACGGGTTAAACAGTGTTGTACCAAAGTAACCAAAAAAAGAACTTGAAAAATGAAAAAATATATACAAAATAGCCCATAAAAACTAGAAGACCCCATTAACTGAAGGAAACAATCTGAGAAAAAAAAAAAGAGGGAACGTACTCCATCAGAGAGACGGATTGACACAAGTTCTTTTGTCAAGACGAACAAAATATCGACAAATCTAACAACTCATAAAGTAACAAAAACAAAAAGGACTTCTACACAATGACGAAAAATGATAAGAGTCGATAAAAGTCGCTAATAGAAGGGGGATGTAGCAAATAAAAATGGTAAAACCTAGTCACAGAAACCAAACGCATTTAGAGCAATTACAATAACCACCAAAACCATTTAGGCATAGGCGTCTTACAGACGAACAAACAGCTAACTGAATATAAAATAGTTCTTCTTACCAGAGACCCTTCTTCATATGTCCTAAAAATTTGAACAAGCACAGGTATCTAAATTGGAATGCCCAAACCCAAGTCTGAATAAATCATGTTCTCTTCAGAAGGTATCCCAGCAGGATGCCAATCAAACCAACAATGATGACGTACATGAACGGGATGCCGCCATGGTTTTTGTTGCTTTGACGTCTCAACAGCTCCTGCACACCATAATCAAAATTAATACAATTAAATTGGTCGGAATTAATTGCAAGATCCGCAATCACAAAGTCAAGACCCACAACACGCGTTCGAAATTGAGGTCGAGGCTTAAATGATGTTCGTAATATATACTCCTCACGTCCCATCCCACTTGAAGAGTCTTATCTCATTGTAGTGAATGTATAGTTTTTTTATGTAGTCATTTTTTTAACAAATATACAACTTTTTCTAAACCGTGTATTCTCGCTTATTTTTACTTTTTTTGTTCAATAATTAACTATTATTCTTATTCATATAACAAATATCCATTATATAGATCATCATCATCAACAAGTGATCCCAATCCCAACTATATTGGGGGCGGTGGCATAAAGATTATAGTACCAATTAATTGTCTAAAATTATAATTCATGCAAAAAACAAAGTGGTAAAATTTTACGCCGGATGCCAATTATACAGATATTAATGTTTTATTTTGTAAGCGGACTCTTCTAGTGGGACAAATTATATTCTAATAGGGATTCTTCAAACGGGATAGGGGAGTATCATGTACGCTGTCATTCATCAAGGTTTATGTTATTATGATATAAGCTCTTAATTTCATCAGCATGGGCAAAATTACATATACTAATTTCTACCATTAACGTGTTCACCACATTCTTTAACCATGATGTACCAGAGAAATCTTAGAATTAGATGGACATTTATGTGAATCTAATTAGATGACGGTATCGAAAAATTATAAATAAAAGATTAAATTTCAACCAATTTTCGACAAGATTGACTAAGTCTATGTTCTCGATATGCAGCATATCGTAGAGGGGCCACACTCTCATAATTGGGCATATTATGCTGATCGAATCTTACACGACTTGGGAGGACCAACTTATATGCGAAATTATTTGATTTGCAGGGGAGACCACTTGAAACCTGGATAGCTTATAGTCATCACGTCCAAATATACAATAATTTAAATTTTGTAAACATTATAAATGTCTCATTGCATAGTACTATTTCCATTATAGACCCCAAAAAGATACCCACACTAACAACCTGTATGGTTGGGGCATCAAGGCCCTATTACAGAACCAACCTGACTATAGAACCTATGTTGGTTATAGAACCAGACTAATACATAGTTTGTGGGGCATTAAGGTCCTGCTTTTTTAATAAGCCCAGCTAAAACCAACCTATAGGCCCAACTGTTTGCAACCGGAATTTCAATATCCACCTCTGTAACCCACTCTTTAGCCATTGTTAACCATTCTAAACCCAATTAAACCAACAAACCAAACATGTTTTTTATTTAACCTTGTTTTCTCAAACACGAGTAAACCACCCAACTAAACATATTAATATAACTAACTCATGTCCATCATATAACCCCAAAAGCCCATTTTGTTCAGATAACCCAAATGATGGGTTGGGCAACCAAACAGGCAGTAAGTGTATATTTGGCAGAATTAAACTAGCCTATAAAGTAGCTTATTTTTTAGCTTATTTGAAAAGCCTCATTTCATACAAAATAAACTAGCATATAAGCTAGCTTATTGGAATGCTATTCAGAGTAGTATCTCAACTAGCTTATCAATTAGACTGCCACCATAACACAGAAGGAAAGGAAATGAAAAACAAGACATAATGTATTCTCTTCATTTCATAATCACTACTTTTAACAAGCTGCGTAGAAGGAATTTGGGAAGAAGCAACCCACGAAAAATTCAAGAATCAGAAAGCAGACAAAAAAAATGATTACCAGTTCCTGCTGAAGCTTATTATTTTGCTGAATAGCAGAATGCTTTTCCTCTGTCAGCTTTGAAATCAGGGCCTTAACCTACAATTGGAGCCAGCAACTAATTATCAAAAATGACAGCCCAGCAGAATAATTAACATCTCCCAATGCCGGGAAAAAGATATTTTCTAATGAAATTCAAACATAACTCTTAAACTCCCAACACTCACAAACTGATAAAATGGCGGTGAAATAACAATAAGTCTAAGAAAATCGGATCAGACAACTTCAAACAACAAAATTAAAAAGAAAAAAAGAAAAAAACTAAGACGCAACCTCAGATGAGCTCTCCTGCGGTTCAACAAATGCTTTCGACATCTGCCAAAGTCATAAAAGCAAACAGAATAATTATCGAGTGCACAATGTTGCAATATTTTTGAGGTTATGAAAACAAATTTAGAGCAAAGCATTCAACAGCACAATACTTTACCGTGTTGATATCAGGAGTCTGATTTACAGTCCCATTGTCTGACACTGAGGCCCTAGGCGATGAACCTTCCTCTGAGCCTTCTCGCACTGGAGAAGGTGGTTGAGGAGGACGAACATAGAAAACTCTCAACTTGCATTCATCTACTTGATTCCCCGACTCTTTGTTAAACTATTATACAGATCAGGTGGGCGTGATTTACAGTCTAAATGAACTATCTAATATAACAAAGACTGAAGAGGAATTATAGAAATACCATTTCAGGAGTAATATCCTTCGCGGTAACTCCAGGGCTCACCACCACGCTCTGGAGGAGAAATTTATCCCTACATTGCATGTCCGGTGGAGCCTCTTTTTGGGCTTGCATGGTAACTGAATGAACAAACAACTTAACAATTCAATGAATACATATGCCCTCACTCATACATATATCTTATCAATCATTTTCAGACTTCAATTTCAAAACTAAATAAGTTTATAAACTTCAATTGAAATTCATGTGTGTGTGTGTCACAAAACCGACACACAAATCCACGACTGCACACACACACACACACACGGAGAGAGAGAGAGAGAGAGAGAGAGAGAGAGAGAGAGAGAGAGAGAGAGAGAGATTGCCTAGGGGTCCCACTTGGCCTCGGGCACCAATTTTTTTTTTTACTACATAGTGATGTTCCATATGATGTACATGTTGATGGTTTTGGAATTTCATCTCATTTCTCCTTCGTATGAAGGTTCTGGGACAGTAAGGGCATCCGGCGTAAAACTTTGACACTTTGTTTTTTTGCATGAATTAGTGTTAACTAATTTTGGCAATATAATCTTCATGCCTCCGACAACAACATAGTTGGGATTAAAGTGCACTTGCTGATGATGATGATGATGATGATGATGATAATAATAATATCCATACATAATATTTGGCACAATTCAATACTAACAACCTAATTTTATGCTCCATCGTTCACCTTGTCTGCACAACGTAAAGAAAGGGCAAAATATCTGGTGGAATTCTACTTCGAGCCGACAAAGCACTAAGCAATAAGTAAAAATAAATTTACTCAATTGCGTTCTCACATATCTCACCACACAACACCATCCACTTTTCTTCAAATTCTAATCTTTTTTTAATTCCAAAATCAACTGTTAAAGTTATTTTGTTAGTTTTTAATAATAATTGATTGTTATAAAATTGCTAATTGAGTTTGATTTAGTGTTTTCTAAAGTTCCGCTCGACTTTAGGACACAATAACGGGCAAGCGGACACAAGACTCCGGAAATTAAAAGAGAAAAATTAAAAAAACAAAAGGTCGGGTTTGCTGGTTTTACGGATGGGTAAGTTAAGAAGAAACTTACTCCCCCAGATTCAACTGACGAAACGTGTGTGTGTGTGTGTGTAATGATGAACATGTTAGTACTTTATATGAGAATGTAAATGGTGACAACGAGAGAAAGTAAATGTTGACGGCTAAAATGGAGATGAAAAAGCAAATATGAAACCCAAAATAAGAATGCAAATGCTGAAAACCAGAATGAGAATGCTACTAATGAAAATGTCAATTATATAAATGAAAATGTCAATCATTCAAATGATAATGTTAGTTTAGATAATTCGGCTGACCCCAGAAATCGGAAAGCACATAGATCACGAAGACAAAGGGATCTGCTAGTTCAAAGACGTCCTATAAGAGTGACTAGTTGTCCACAAAGTACTAAGGCCCAGAACTGAGATTTGATTGTAGCGATCATAGTTGTTAAAGGCGAAAGGCAATGCGCACCAAGGCGATTCGGGCTCCCATCGCCTGAGGCGCAAGGCGCAAGGCGCGCGCCTAAGAGATGTGAGGCGCATAAAAACTAAAAAATAAATTAAACTGAATTATAAAACTTATAAAAACATAGTCACAAGAAAATATAACTATCCACAAAGAAGTTGATAATCAATAAAATTGAAGTGTCAATACAACCAAATAACTTTTAAAATATTCTGAAAAATACAACAACAACAACATCTAAGCCTTAGTCCCAAAATATTCTAAAAAAACAAAAAAAAAAAAGAAGTCCTACTGCCGAGGCGCGCCCGAGGCGCACCAAGGCGCAGCAAGAAGGCGCACCGAGGCGCACCAAGGCGCGCGCCTGGCTGAGGTCGCCCGCCTGGAGGCTTAAAAGGCGACCTGCCTTTTTTTCTGTGCGGCTTACGCCTGAGGCGCGCCTTTAACAACTATGGTAGCGATTAATTTTAATATTGCACTTCAAAAGCAAGAAAACGCTAGTAAATAATGCAAATGATGATCTGGCATATTTTTGTAACTTCCGTTATAAACTCAAAGAATTTTATTGTTATTAATCTTATTTTTGATTTCTTTATATACACTTTTACAATCGATAGTTAATTGTCTTAATTAGGAGCCTTTTCTGGCCTTCAAATTAATAAAGAAAATACGATCTTTAATATTGAATTGAAAGATTGGTATCGGGCCCCAAAGTTTATGGAAATTGTACTTCGTCTGGGCTTCAAAATCCCTGTAGCCAGTCCTGCACACACACACCTAGGATGGACGGACGCTCCTAAAACATGAGGTATGATATGACTGCGTCGGACACGGAATGGATACGTGCCCGACAGGCAAGTGCTGCGTTCCACGGCATGCACACGGATTTGGACACGCATGACTTTAAAATTAGATTTTTTTAATACCACAAACCCCAGGACTAGTTATTGTAATTATTCCATATTTTTATATATCCTGGCAATGTAATAATTTGTTCTCCTAGGCGTCAAATTGCGACTGGCTACTCTCACATCCAATACAAACAACATAAAAAAAATTGTCCGAATTAAGCAAGCGTCCAGACCTATCGTCCCAACTTCCAGTTCCCACTACAAGATGTCTCTCAAATGACGTCGGCTCTTCTGGACTTATCAATTTTTTTATTATAATCTATGTAAAAGAATCCTATATTCACACTGTGTCATTGACCTATATTTCTAGATAGTGTTGTCTCGCCGTGTCTGTGCTATATATATATAATATATATATATAGGGGGGAGGGACGGAGGGAGAGAGAGGGACCTATAACATCACAAAAAGAGTGAGGCAGCACGACTCCTGTGTTTGGCCTCACACAGTATTTCTTCGGGTTTGTAGTCTTCACCTGAAAATTTAAATTAGACAAAAGGACGAAGGTAAAGATCAGCCCTTTCCAATTATCGAGGATGATTATTTGTTTATGCTCCCGGAATTCCCGGAAAACAAAGTTTTTTTTTTTTGGCGGGGTGGGGGGGAGCACAAGTGTGAAAGTGGGAATAACTGACTTTGCCCTTTATATAGAGTATTATTCTTTTTTCCCAAAGTTTAATACCAACTCTTTTAATACCCAAATTGTCAGAATTGACCTTTACTCGAACGAGTTTGAGTCATATATTGTACTTTCGAGTAACAAAATTTCGAGTCAACTTGCAAAAATATATGATATTTGTTTTCGGGTAACACGAGTTACACAATCGAGTAAGAGTTACGGGTTACTCGAACGAATACGAGTTACTCGATTGGCGTAACTCGAGTAACAGGTTCTAGTTACTCGCATTTCACATTCGAGTTACCCGATTGTATGTTCGTGTTACCCGATTGTCCATTCGGGTTACTCGAGTGTCGGAGTTACCCGAAAGGGATTACTAGCATGAATTCGAGTTACCCGAAAGAGGTATTCGGGTTACTCGAGTAACAAGTTCGAGCTACTCACATTTCGCATTCGTTACCCGATTGTATATTCGTGCTACCCAATTATCAACCTTCCTCAACATTGTATATTTTTGCAAGTTGTCTCGAAATTTTGTTAGTCGAAAATACAATATATGACTTGAATTTATTCAAGTAAATGTCAATTTCGATAATTTGAGTATCAAAAGAGTTGTTGGATAATAAAGCATAACACTATATCTAAAAGGGCAAAGCAAATTTTATCCCGTGAAAGTAAATATATTAAAAGCTACCTTAAATGCAACATAATTATTGGACTTGTTGGTTAATTGCACGGAACATGAGATCTGCTTCTTCAATTCAACTATCACAGGAACACAAGCGTAAAAATAATTGTCAACAGAGCATCAAAATCCGAAAACATCTGAAGCACGGATCTAAAAGAACAGAATTAACCCGATTCCATATAATCTTCTAGAAGCAGACATTGAACCAGAAATAATCTCAACACACCAACACATAACAAAAATTTCGAAATAGAAACAGGAAAAAACTTGTCACATACATGGGAATTGAAGTTCGAGCGGTTCAATTTGGAGAAGCTCGGCGTTGGTCATTCCTAAGCGGATCGCTGATATATCCGCCTGACAATTGATTTTAAGAAGGTATCCGGCGGCGACGGAGCGGTTTTTCGGCGGTGGATATGGATTTGAGTCACTGTTTGACGCCAAAGTCTAGGTTAACTCAGAGGACAGGAAAGGAAGAAGGGAGATCTGGGTTTTTTGAATTTTCGGAATTTTTCAAGGTCGTTTTCCACAAAGAAGAGAGAGAGAGAGAGAGAGAGAGAGAGAGAGAGAGAGGAATAAATAACGTAAACGTGGAAAGTACAGAGTCTCTAGTAGAGTAGGCATTTTAAACTCTTTTTTTTTTTTGGTTAATTTCACTTTGCCCCCACAATTTATAAATATGTCACACTTTGCCCCTTGGATTAAGGGGAAAAAATGAAAACAGAAAAAGGAGAAAGAAAGAAGGAAAAAACATCTTTCGTGCGTTCAAATTTCTCAAATTAAAAATACTTCCTCCTATTTTATATAAGAAATTTGGAGTTTGGCTCCCAAATTAACATACATATTATATGGTAAAAAAGTAGGGGTGGAAAAAATATGGAAAAATCGTTCGAAAAAAATGATCGAATGAAGTTGGCCACTAGAAATTCAAAAATCGGATATTTTGAACTGAAATCGAATCAATCGAACATAATTCAATTCGATTTCGTGTTTTATAAATTAAAACTGATACCAAATCGATACGGAATCGATATATTTTGAGTAAATAAGATATTGTGAAGTTTGTGCTTTTTAATTATTTGTGGAGCTCTTTTTCTACCCTCTTCTCATATTTAGATACATTTTTTATTTTTCTAGTGATTAATGAGTAAAGAGTTTTAAAGTTTGTGTGTGTGTGTGTGCATCTCATATTTTATGTAAAAAATATTTTGGAGTATTTATCTAAGTATTCCCTCTGTTAGACCCGGCAAAATAGGCCTAGGTCAGCGGTAGGTCACCGCTGCATTTTTGGCGGGCGTTATTAATTATTAGCCCAAACGCCTTTGGCGGCCCAAATGGCCCGCCGTAGAGGCGGCTCAGGCTCCACACTACTGAAGTTTTTTTTTTTATTTTTATTTATGTTATGTGTAATTATAATATTTAATTTTTTTCCTTGTTTGTTAGATTATAATACATCTATATGTTAATTATTGATGTAATTTTATTTATTTTGGGACTTTGTGATTACTTTGTAGTATCTCATATCAATAATAATATTATTTTATGATTTTATAAGAAACTAGTAGTGATAAATGATATGATGATCAAATAAAAATATTTGTATATTTGTCTTTTGATTATGGTAGTGTAGTAAATAATGTAATTATCAAATAAAAATAATTTTATATTTAAGTATCTGATCGTGATAGTATAGTGAATAATATAATACTTAAGCATCGAAAAATATTTGTATATTTATTTCAAAATTAATATTTCAAAAAAAAAAAAGTCGAGGCCCATGGCCGGCAGGCCTTCGAGGCCACGGGCCTAATAATTCGCCTAGTAAAAACGCCTTTTTTTTGGCCCAAAAAGCTTGGCCGTTTGGTAGGCCCGCCGTTCTGCGGTCTACCCTCTGTCACGTGATAACTTGTTCATTTATGTTCTGGGCATTTTCAAATAAATATATTTGACTATTAATATATTTAATTGCATATAACAAAAATTATGAGAAGTCAATATTTTGAAAATATATGTTACGATGAATCTAACAAAATCATATATGGTAATATTCTTATCTATACATCAATGGGATTTAATTGTCAAAATTAGCCAATTTTGATCAAATGAATAGTGAATGTACAAATTATTCTCTGACGGATGGAGTATATGATTTGTTTTAAATAAATTATTTAGATCAAAGCGTGTGTCTGATTATTTCTAAAATGTGGGCCATTAACATATTCGAAATCATTTACTCGAGTATATTATCTGTTTTAAGTACATAAAAAATCGGTATTATCAATTCATATTCAAAGTGTGTGTTCCATTTTTAAACCATATTCTGATTAAATGTGAATTTCGATTGGATTTATCTATTGCCACATAATTTGTATTTTTTCTACTTTCTATGATTATTTTGTCTAAAAGAAAAAAATATCGATCGCTCGAACCGACCAATTAAATCGATCGAACCGAATAATCAATTTAGTCCTAGTAAATAAGTAATCAGATAGGGAAGAAATCGATATACATGTACTAGTACATTACTAGTGAATAAGATTCAGTCTAAATAATTTTTCTATAAAAAGTTTTATATATTAAAATTTTCCTCAAAACATTTTTGATGTCGCTCATGGTATGAATAATATGATTATTATTATATCGATATTAATTGCCCAGGATTTTTATTTAAGTATCATTTTTAATTATTCATAATCTTTCTTTAGAATTTTATTTTGATAATTTAATTTCTCAAAAATGATGGTCTTAGAAAAAATATTAACAGAAAATTAACAAAAGTCAATCTTCTAAAAGTACTTAAGGTGTAATTTAGAGTTGTGATTCACATATTACTATTTTTTTCAGAGCTATGATTCACATTACTATTTTCATTATCGATTAATATATAAAAATTATTATTTTTTGTAAAAGAATTAAAAAATTTATATCACGATCACCATTATAAATTAATTTATTAAATTGATACACATTGGTAAGTCACTAACGCTTAATTAAAAAACTCAGAAACACCAAATATTTTTGCTTTCTTCGTATTTCCATCCATTTTCCTTCTTTTTCCTCATTAAGTTAAACTCGGGAACTAAGCGTAAGGAATACCGTAATTAAAAAGCTTTCTCTTTTGAAATTTTATACTCAAAGGCTCAAAATTTGATTTAAAAAATCATTAAATAAAAAAATCATTAAAAGAAATAGTATCTAAAATCTTTATTCTTTCAAAATTTCATTATAAAAAAAATCACAAATAATCTGTAATTTACTCAAGTCAATCTTCTAGAAAAAATGAAATAGAAAATTATCAACCAATAACATTATCAAAAAAAATAAGAATTACAAAACCATTCTTCTAAAATCCTGCTTTTAAATGTTTATTAGTATTTTACTTATATTTTATGTTTTTTAGATTAAAATTCTCCTTTTAGTGTTGTATTATTATGTAATTTATATTTTCATGAAAATATTATACCATGTGTTTTTTAATTGAAAATTCTGCTTTTATGTTGTATTAGTATGTAACTTGTATTTTTTAAACAATGTTATACCATCTGTTTTTTAATCTGGTCATCAAAATTTTACCCAAAAAAAAAAAAAAATCAATTAGGACATCTCCTACGATTATTTCTACCTACCTAAATTTCTAATATAGAAATGAAAAATTGAACAATCATCTCCAATTAGAGGTGCGCAGAAAATCCGGAACCGTGCGGTCAACATGTCGGACCCGGGAATCCGGACCCATGATATACACGGATGGGGTCCGGGTCTTACCTTTCCAAACCCGTCGATCCACCGGGTCCGACCCGGATGACCCGACGGAGAATAAAAAAACTTAAAAAGTGGTCGTTGGACCCGACGGGTGCAACGGCCATATTTTCAATTTTTTTTTAAAAACACAAAAAAATCAAATCTATCTATAAATACTCCCCCAACATTTCAATTTTTCACACCCTCATTTTAATTTATCTCTCAAACTCTCATTGCTAATTGCTATAATATTTAATCTCTCTCTTTTTACTAGCATTTAGTCATTATGTCGAGTTCTGACAAGGAAAAGGGTATTGCTGCTAGAGATGGCCATGGGCCGGGCTGAGTCGGGCCCGAAGCGGAGTGGGTTGGGACTTGTGAGCCCAGGACCGGCCCATGTATTTGGAGGGCTGGGCCTGGGCTGGGCGGCCATGGCCCACTGCCCGCCCGCCCCCGGGCTGTCGTGAGCCGGTCTGGGCCAGGCCCGGTCCGAAATTTTTGAAAAAAAAAATTATATGTTAACATTAAATTAAAAATCACTTTGTAAAAATTTGTTTTGAATTTATAAAATAAATTAATTAATATTAATTAAACATCAATTTAAAAAAAATTGAATTAAAAAAAATTGTAAACTTAGTAATTTATTTCAAGTTTAAGAAAATTCATTTTAACTTTTTATATATGTTAACATTAAATTAAATGGAGAGAAAAGGGAAAAAAAATGGACTTATTTGTAAAAATTAGATTATTTTTTGAAATTTGAATGGTGGACTTGGTGGGCTTGTCTGGGCTTGGGGTGGGCTGAGGTGGGCTGGGGGTGGGCTACGGGTGGGCCGGGTTGCGGGTGGGCGGGGACCGGGCCGGTCTGGGCTCAGAGGTGGGTCGGGCCTGGGCTGGAGAGTCTGGGACCGGGACCGCCCGGGTGGCCAGGGGTTCTGGGCTCGGTCCCGGGCTGGGCTGGCCCGGTCGGCCCCCGGACCTAGAAAATTCGGGTTGGGCCAGCCCGGCCCTACTGGCCACCTCTAATTGCTGCGCCTCCCAAAAATCCAAAATGTCCAAGTTTGATCGAATGACTCTTTGGGGCAAATCGAAGAAACCATATAGCATAACTATTCGGGAGCCCCAAAAACAACATCTGCCCGTTTTGAAAATGAAAGTCAAGAAGATGAATATGATACTATAAATGAAAGTATCTATTACGGTCGTGCTAAATTAGCTAGACAATGGGTTAAATTTTTGTAATCAAAACAAATGCAACCCAAATTTTTTACTCCACATGTAAACCATAAATGAAACTCAATTTATGAGATGATAAATTCAACTAATGAATATAAAGAATTATTGTGTGAATTTTTTGATAAATTTTTTCACGTAGAAAGATTTTATTTATTGCCAACATATTGGGATGAAACCGGAAATTTAATAAAACTATTAAAGGTTTTTGAAAAAATGCAATTAAAGATTTAAGTGGTTGTTATTATCGCATGTCTCCTAAAGTTTTATTTCATTATTGCTTTATTGTATCCACTACGCCATAGATGGCTTTCTACAACACTTAGGGGGGGATGTTACCTTCTTGGATGTCACCATAGCTATGAAATTTTGGACCTACCACAACGTTCGAGTTATGGTGTTACCAAATCCTGAAATATATGTTACTCTAGCTATAAAAGGTGTAACTCTCAGTAACACCATGAGATGTGTTACCTTAGAGTATTAATTAACGAAATTTTGAATTTTATATAAAATTAATGATTTAATAAATTTTTAACTTTAAAAATAATTAATTTTAATAAAACATTGAATATATTTTTATAAAGAATTATTCTATCAAATAATGAATTATATATATTTTATAAATAATAAAATATTTTTAATAAATTTAAATTGAAAAGGTTTTAAAATAAAGTAGTATTTGAAAATTAATAAATTTTAATTTAAATAATTAAAAAAATTATTAAAAAAATAAAATCTTGTAATAACTATGAATAATTACAAAATAATTAAAATAATAAATTTAATATCTACATATAATAATAATTTTAACCATTATAAAATACTATGATATAATGACTGAAAATGAAAATAAAAATATATTGCAAATTGAACGGATTATTAATATTAATTGAAGAGTTAACATTACAAATGCACTAGTAGAATAAACATCAAAGACTTCGGTACGTCTCACTTCGGTAATGTATATTAGCAAAGTAAAAACAAACAACAACTCCGCTTTTCAATTTACTGAAGTAAAAAACCCACATAGACTTCAGTAAATGGTACCAAACAAAAAAGTAGGAGCTAGTTAGAAATTTAAAGTTACAAAGACTTCGCTAATTTGATAATTACTGAAGTAAAAAATGTGAAATTTTATTTTTTATCAATTTTTTTTTACAAAATCAAAGTGTATGTCTTGAGACCGGAAATTGAAGAAGGCATTGGCTCAACCGAATAAAGATATTAATTAGTAAAAACCTATACTTTCCATAAGCTTGCTCAGCAACTCTTAAGTACCATTCTTCCCCGTTTTGGTCAACGATTCTCCTCCACCAAGTTTCCGTCTCCATCTCCTTTCCCCCTTTCCTTCTTCTCACCACTGAAACCCAATAATTCTTCGCTGCTATTCTCAATTCCTTTTCCCACCATCGATTCCATGACATTAACCCCCGGATTTTCAGATCCTTGACCGCAAGGATCAGTAATTAAGAATTTCCGGCGGAGAATTTTCAGATCTACCCACTCGGCGGTGTCTGCGCTCCCCTCCGTCCGCTGCACGAGTGCCTGCTGAACTTGCCTGTCGCCTCGCGTGATTGTGCGGTACTCCAAGACAGATAAATGAACCACCTTGAAGTGACCGTCGGCGTCGACATCGGGAAGTTCCATTGAAGGTTGATCTGTGTGGATGCAGCTGTGTTGGTGAATCAATTTTATTTATCTATGGAACAGTAATTGGATTTTAGTATAAGATTGTACTTCTTCCACATGCTATTGTCATAATTCTCTTGAACTAGGGTATCGTTTATATCTGCTTATAATCCTGCGTGTTGTTCAATATTATTACTATGATTCCACTTATTAGGGGTTAAGAATCATTGTTTTTCTATGGGACAGGCTATATAAAGTAAAAAGCGAATGAAGGACATCGCTAGTAAGTTCTGATTGAGGATGAATCGGTTCTTTTACGTCTCGCTCACTCCAACATCAAGAATTTTTCTGCCGATGTTCGGTTTTCTCTACAAGTAATTACGTTTTTCCGACATTTTCTTTGCTCATGCTTGATTTCCACTTCCCTTCTATTGCATGTTTCGATTTTTATCCTATCATTGCCATATGAGATGATACTTTGTCTGAGACTCTGAGTATATGCTTGTGACTTATCCTTTGTCTCAGAAGTTCATGGGTTTTGTCTGGCTTATTCTAGCTGGCGATCCATTGTGAACTATATAGACAAAATATCAACAAATTCACATGTAAAGAAAATCATAAAATAAGAGTCAAGAGATAGTTCTTCACAAGAATTTTATCTTTATGGTATTATTGCTGGAAGACAAGCATCTGCCAATATTAAAGAGATGGATTTCTGCATTGTTTGTGAAGTATTGGTATAAATTTATATATTCAACTCTTGTACTTTGCCGGGCTGCTTCTGTTTTTAGTGTTCTTTTACTAATGCTCCGGGATTCTTCTAATTAGATTCATTCAATGCTCTGTAGTAATTTAGATTCATTCAATGCTCTGTAGCAATACTTAAATTCAGATTTGCTGTAAAAGTTTCACCTTTACTAATGAAGGCATCGCGAAAACGGGAGCGAGGTGAGCGTTTTGAACAAAACGGGGGTTCTATGGTGAGCTGCTCTTTTCGGAGTCCCAGATCGATTTATTTATTGCTATCATTCAAGTTCCACAATCTTCCTGGCTTTGCTTTCTTTCTAATATTGATTTTGTTCTGTTCTGTCATATTCAATTTATATCATATAGTCTCCCACTTTACTTAAAACGTATGCCAAAAGCCAAATACAGAGAGATAATAAGAGGGGTGAGTTCTTATAACGATTAAACTCGAAGTTCATGTATTTTCTGGACAACTCGAAAGCTCAAACCTGAAAATCGAATTTTATCAATTTTCCATTCTGGCCGTTAACCTTTACTATTTACTATCTGTCCATAATCTATGAATTTTTTCTTTGTTTCTAATAATGATATTGATATACTCTCTCTTTCTTTATGCTCTGCTATGTTCGTTTATATGGTGAAGTCTCCTGCTCTATTTGTCAAGTTTATGTCTTTATTGGACAAATTGCACCGGATAAAACCGAACCTTATCACCATATACCCCTTACTTACTATCATTTCATAACCTATAAGAATTTTTCTTTCTTTCTAATAATGATATTGATACTCTCTCTCGCATTTTGCTCTATTGTATTCGTTTATATGATAAAGTCTCCGGCTTTATATACAACGTTGATCCTCATGTTAATCAAAAGCATACATGTTTGCAAACACTCCCATTGTCAGATTCAGATTACACATTAGACACTGTTTCAGTGGATCAAAGTGAATACTGTCAGATGCCAATTGGCTTGTTTGTCATCTCTTCTGCACTGAGTCTGTTCCATTACTGGATTTGGTTGGGCGGGGGAGGGGGTAGTTATTCAATTATAGCTTCTGGATGGAGGATAATTTGAAGGGTATGAGTTTATTTTGTTGGCTTATGCAGTAATAATTCACTGGATAATAGTTATGGTTTTTGGAGCCCAACTATAGTACAGTTTTGTCATCTCTTTGATTATTGAGGAAAATGATACTGAAGCATATGAGAAAATGTATGAAGGGGGATGCTATTTTCATATTTTGTTCTGTAGGATCATTCAAAGGCTTTGTGTTGATGGACTTATGGATGCATGTTTGCTCGAGAATAGTTTATGTTTTTTGTGGAATTTCAACTATATTTCAGACTTTTAAGTATCTTTGAATAGTCAGGAAAATGAAATTACTCAAAGGCATGATTAAAAATTTATTGACAATTAAATTGTCAAATGATGGTTATCATTGGAAATGTCCTGATCTCAGTCACTGAAGGGACCTCATGGATCGGGTGACATTGGAAGTGGGCGCAATTTGTTGAACAATGATGGCTTTCCCTAGTGCTTCTATGCAATCCAGGTAAGCATACTCATGGAACACATAACGTTTCAACTTTCAGGTTAATTATACATCGACTTGCATTTATGTTGATGCATGCTGAATGCATTGCTGTCCGTAGATTTGTGACACATAACCCATGTTTGATTTCATGTCAGTTACTTGGGTTACCCTTTCACTTGGGAGGCAAATGGATTATGCATACCTAAAGGTTCTATTTCCTCGATTACTTTTTTGAGAAAGACTGTTGAATGGAAGGAACCGAGAATGGCCAAAAAAACAACAATAGTGGCTTCCAGCATGTTGCTTTCAACGACTTCCCCACGTGATGTCAACAGTGATAAGGAAGAGGTTAAATTTCTCGGGGCAAAGAAGCCGATGTATGCAAGAAAATCCGACCAAATTTATAGTTTATGCAGGTACATTTCGTTATGTTTCCAGTTTCTATGGTGCACTAAAATGTAGTAACTTCCACACTTATTTGTGTTTCTTAGCGTGCTATCAGAATGAAACCTTAGCATGTTGTTACTGATCAACAAGTGTGTTATGGCTTGAGAAAAGATGGCAGGAGTCACAACCTATGAACATGTAAAACACGAGTTTATTCAACCCAATATATTTGGAAGCTTAGTAACCATCACTAAATTGGCTCTTCTTTCTTGTTTCATTCTGCAGCTCTCTCGTTCAAAGAAGGTGAAGTTTGTGAATGGACACCAACTCAGGCAAATTGGCTAATCCTTGGCTAATTGAATAAATGTTCCGCACAATAGTTTCTTAGAGTCTATTTGTATATCAGTCTTAGACATCCAATGATGTAATTGGTTAAAAATGACCAAGTTATTTTCTTCTAGTACTCGTATATATGTATTTGGTGATGTAGTTGGTTGGTTTTGTGATTAGATATAGTTGTTTTTTTTATGATGGGATTATGTAGCTGGATGATGTAGTTGGTTTCTCTTAATTGGTTTCTTGGATTTTTTAATGGAAAATGCTAAATATAAAATTTACATTTTTATTTTGTTAAAATGGAGTTGTTATCTTAGGTACTATATATATATATATATTGC
Source organism: Orobanche coerulescens (assembly GCA_033398695.1). NCBI lineage: Eukaryota > Viridiplantae > Streptophyta > Magnoliopsida > Lamiales > Orobanchaceae > Orobanche > Orobanche coerulescens. The sequence continues at coordinate 170,383,621 of CM065811.1, forward strand.
AAATGTCTTTCATTGGTAACATCTGTAACACCTAATGTGTTGTTATTGGTAATATAGGTGTTGCAATAGACTAAAAATTGTTGCACATTTGTGGCCCCACCTGTGGCCCCCACAAAGTAGACCCCACTAACAGGCCCAAGAAAAGTGGGTCCCACATAAGGGCTCCACCAACGGACCCTATTAAGTGGGTACCACCGGTGGGCCTGGCCTGTGGGACCCACGAAATGGGCCCCACATGTGGAACCCACTAAATTGGCTATATATTTTACAAAATTATAAAGTCTATTGCAACACGAATATGATGTTGCGGTAGAGTCCTTAGGATGTTGATGTAGGGTCCTTAGGTAACAAATAATCCTATGTTAGCTTAGGATGATCCACATGTTGCCTTTGAGTCCAAAGATTACTGCTCACAGAGCAACTTAGCTGAAATGTTACCTTTGCCCATTTTGGGTCTGTGGCAACAGAAAATTGGGTCTAAGGTAACACAATTATGTGGTTGCCGAAGGCCATTTATGGCGTAGTGATCCGAAATGGATGCTTGTAGTTAATCCGAAAGATTGGAGCATGCTATTTACAATATGTGCTTAAAATGGCTAAAGTACTTTAATCGTATTCATGATATTTTCTTGATTAGTGCTATTTTATCTCCCGATTTGAATTTAGCTCAAGTACAAGAGTTGAAATTTATTATAATATTCTTAAAAATTTGGATTTTCTTAATATTGTGGATAGTGTTGAAAGTCACTTTGTTTGAAAATATTCGTGATGTTGAACAAGTAAAAGTTGATTTAAAAAATAGTTGTGAAACTCTTTTTGCTGAATATTTAGCTAAATATGGAGATAAGATTCAAACTCAAAAAACAATAACTAGGACTACCAAGAAATTTAACTTAGAGAGAACTCCCACCAACTCATTTCAACAACAACTCTATAATATAGCAAGAAATAGGGGGTAGTAACGTCGGTCAAAGAAATGACCTTAGTCGATATTATGCAACTAGTTTTGTGCCGGATGTTAACAATGGAGGTACACTTGATCTGTTGGATTGGTGGAAAAGAAGGGTAACCGAATTTCCCATAATTTCCATTATGCCGCAATAAATTCTTGCAGTGCCCACATCCACAATCCCGTTGAGAGTGCTTTTAGTGAAGGAGGTTATATGTTGGACGAGCGGATATCCCGAATGCCGTCAAAAAATCTCGAGGCTCAAATGATGCTCAAAGACGCAACAAAAGTCGAGTTACGAGATCAAGAAAATAAGTGGGATGACCTATTAGCGGGACAAGACGCCTATCAAGAAGGCACTACTGAAGGAGAGTCTAGTCAAATGGGTCAAACTGACGATCAAGATGACGACGACATCGACTTCGACTAAAGGTAAGTAAGATAAGCCAGGTAAGTAAAAAGAACTACGTAGGGTTTTGATTTCTCACGAGGATAGGTGGACAACTTAATTTTAAGTGAAAACTTAAAATTAAATAAGCCCATTTTTTTAATTCTTCTTAAGTAAAAGAACTACGTAGAGCTTTGATTTCTCACGAGGATACGTAGGCAATGCAATTTTAAGTAAAAACTTAAAATTAATTACAAGCTCGTTTTTTCCAATTATTTTCTTGTTCATTATAGTTATTTTTTTGTGTATAAAATGAAAATAAATAAAATTTTATAAATATTTTTTGAAAAAAAATTTACGGGTCGGACCCGAACCCCTAGCCGACCCGTGAACCCGCCAACCCTTACATTTCATATGTACGGGTGGAATCCAAGTCCTGGTCGGTCGACCCGTCGACCCGGCGGATCAGACTGAGACCCGGACCCGGACCCGGCGGTGGGCACCTCTATCTCCAATGAGAATTTTCATATGTATTTTAATGTTACATGGCAATTGAGTTATATTAGGAATTTTATAAGCATTTCTTTGTGTAAGGCCATCTCAATAATGATGTCTATCTTTTTTTTTTTATGACGGAGAACCCGCAGCTGCTACCGTTCGAGTGTGCACTGGATAAATCCTCGAGCTGGACATAATAACCTCCAAATTATGCCAACCAGGTAAACCACACTAGACCAGCTCTGTGTCAACCAAGAAAGTGTTGGTAGGTGGAATTGAACTCAAGATCTTTCAGTCCCGCGCTCACCTATTCCACCAACTTGAATGCCCTTGCGGTTATGATTTCTACTTTTTCATTACTATCCTTTGTGTTAGTATTAGTTTATATGGTTCTTCATTTCCTACATTGTTTCTTATTTGTAATATAAAGAACAACGGGTTTTTTGGTAGTTTGCATCTGAGAAGATCATTATACTCCTCTCATTTTCTTTGTTTCTAGGAGGAGTACATTGACTATCTCTTCCAGAAGAAACACTGCAGACGAAAAACCTTAAAATTTTGAAAGCAGATACAAGTGGAAGAAGCAGAAAACAAGAAAGCAAGCGTGAAGAAAGTTGATTCTTTGGTAGCGACAGCTCCATGGAGGACTCTTACATTTTGTTTACTACTATTAGATTCTCGATTCTATTCATAGTATATATATATATATATATATATATATATGTGTGTGTGTGTGTGTGTGTGTATTTATGTAATATCCGTAATTGTTTACTTTTGATAACTTTTATTTTTTGTATTTTTCCGCCTTTGACGACTCACTCGTAATCTCGTCGATATTTGAAAACTATCTTGTTCTGCACTTTTTGTCATTTGAACGAGTTTTGGGGTCATTTTAATCGATCCGAGTAATTTTGTGACTTTATCGTGTTTTGATCCGATTCTCATAAATGTTGTTCGGAACTGTAGTTACATTGATCCTATAAGTTCGTTCAATATATTTAGTCGTGTTTTGAGCGTCGGTATTGTTATTCGACCTTAAATCCTGAATTTCGGAAGTTTTGGGCCATTTTGTAATTTCCCAAAATTTTGGGTATATGATTTCGTATTTGTCCTTCCGTACCTTCTGGTGGTCGGAGTTGCATGTTTGTATAGCAATTGAATCTGTATTTTGATGTTCTTCATAAGCGCTTCGTGAATTAGTGTTAACCTTCGAGTTTAAGCATCGTTCGTGTCGTTTCGGGCTGTTGGACTCGGGCTGAGATGCAGAAGATCTTACGGCCGTAAGATATATAGTTACGGTCGTATGGTGTACATGTTACGGCCGTAAGCCAGTATCTGTACGGCCGTATGTTGTGTTCGTCAAAAACATGATAGTCCAGTAGCATAGTTATGGCCGTACTTCTTAGCCATTACGGCTATAAAATTGGTTGTTACGCCCGTATGTCCCTAAACGTTACGGTCGTATGTTGATTTTTTTAGAAAGACCTCGTAGTCCAGTAGCATAGTACAGCTGTATGATATATATATATATATATGGGAGCTTTATTTTCAGAACTCTCTTAAGTGCGAGAACTGCGAGAACTCCTCTAAACCAATGAGATTTTTTTAAATATTAAAAAATATTATTAAATCAAAAGGGTATTATAGTAAAATATAATTTTTATTACGGGAGATAACCCCTACTGATGATAACCTCTACTATAATAGCTCCTACTGATGATAACCCCTACTATATATATAACCCCTACTATATAGTAGGGGTTATGATCAGTAGAGGTTGTATGCATTGACATGATGTACAATATGTATTATTAGGAGTACAGAAGGTGGTTCTCGCAGTTCTCGCACTTAACAGGGTTCTGAAAATAAAGTTACACTATATATATATATATATATATATGTTATGGCCATAACTCTAGTCAGAGTATATAAATGGGACAGTGGGGTTTTAAGCTCATTTCTTCATCTCTTCTCTTCCTCTCCACCGATTTGGGGCGATTACAAGGCGAAACTTATTAAGAGATCATCAATCATCATTATTCTTGAGCTTCTAACGTGATTTAATCACCACATATCCATCTCTTCTCCTTCGAATTGAGGCAAGTTCATTGAAAACCCTAGTTCGGGTAGTTTTGGGAATTTTATGTTCGATTTGGTCGTTTAATCCATTTTTGATCATAGAAACCTTGAGTTTGTGATTAATCTCATTTGTATATACGTCACCCCTCTGATTTCATGTCCTAGTTTGGTATGTGTTGCGAATTCGAAGGGATTTGGGTGGTTCCCAACCCATATATATGTGATTTTGTAATCGTGAAAATTGTTAGTAGGGTTTCGTGAGTTCCTTCTTGTGAGTCGAGTATTAATTCTTGATTATCGTAATTCTTGCGAATCGTTTAGGTCTGGAGTTCGGTTTTACCTGCATCCAATACAATAAATTTGTGCGAAAATACAACAGAATAATTAACGAAAAACCCAGATAAGGATCTTCATGCAGTAATTTAATTGATTTATAAAGAGTTCGTCGAATTACCTTAATTCGAAGAACAGATCTAAACCTAGACCAGAAGCTGGTGAAAATGGTCTTCCTCTTTCGATGATCCACACACGAACAATTGTTACAAGTCGGATTGCTAGATCCTTATGAATAATATTGATAAACAGTACAACATATAATTCCTTGCTAGAAGGATGTGTACTGTTGATCAAAATCGACTAAGGGAAGAAGATGGGATGGCCGAATCAGAATAATACATTACTCATTATTTAATTTTTTTAATTAATATAATATCCAATATTATATCTATTGATTATTTTTGCTTGTCTTTAATTGTCACATGTGTGATATAAAAGGCTTATATTATGTTGGCAATCATTTAATACCTTATTAAATGATAATTCATAAGCGGTCTCTAGCAAGACATCATGACTACCCAAATAATATAAGTTTATAGTCCCTTAAACCATTTAACGTGTCAAATCCCTTTGTCGCGCGATATCATATTTGAACTAAGTCATGGAAATTGTCATACTTATTATGTTCAAATGCTTTCTCGATCTTAAGTAGACTGATTGAATCAAATGACTCTTCATTTGAGCATGTCCATGCATTTCCTTCAGTCCTACTTATCAAGGGGCCCATCAGATATCTCTCTCCCTAAAGAGAGGGACAAATCCTCATCTTGATTGTTTATTGCCCTCTACATGACTCCCACTAATTCCAATCGCTAACCTTTATGATCATCATGTTTCAGATGACGTTGGATCACATCAAGGCATAGCAGTTATCATGTTGGACTTTATGATAATCTCAAGTTCAAGGATTTATTGACATAATGTTCAATTGAGATTCACTTATAACATTTTCATGGAGTGATCTCAATGGGGGTCTGTCCAGTATTGTGTTCTCTAGCCAATACCCATAAGTTTGATCCGTACCATACGCATAATCATCCGATGATTATCAATCAAATTTATACTAGTATATTAATCACTTGAGTCTCCACTCTATGTGATTGGACCAGGGACATTTGAATAATCTTATTATTCATGAATAACTATTATTTTATTATTATAATATTAAAACATGCACACATTATAATAATCAACAAGAAATAGATGATATCAAATAACTTTATTTAAATGTGACAATTATAAATCTAGGCACATCGACTGTCCTATTCCCAACAATCTCCCACTTGCACTAGGACCATTCATTCATGTCTTTTAGTCCTATCGATTTGGCATGATCTACATGCTTTCCTTGTGAGAGAGGTTTGGTAAGTGGATCAGCAACATTCCATTCCGCTGCTACTTTGCATATTGTAATATCTCCTCGCCTGACAATCTCTCTGACTAGGTGATATTTTCTGAGTATATGTTTGGAATTATGATGGGACCTGGGCTCTTTAGCTTGTGCAATAACACTATTATTGTCACAATAAGGGACCCTGGATGGTCGGTACCACTCCTAGTTCAGTAATGAACTTCTTGATCCATACGGCTTCCTTAGCTGCATCCGATGCTGCCACATACTCATCTTCTGTTACAGAACCAACAATCGTGCTTTGCTTGGAACTCTCAATACAAACACATAGACAGTTTGCGATTTAAAATCGTCTCTATCGGTTTCAAAACTTGCATCGTCATAACCATTTACAGTCACCTCGCTTCCCATACCTCCACAAACTAGGAACGCATCCTTAGTTCTTTTTAAGTACTTTAGGATGGTTTTCACTGCTGTCCAGTGACTTTCATATGGATTTGATTGGTATCGACTTGTCAGGCTAAGGACAAACGATACATCTGGTCGAGTACATATCATGGCATACATGATCGATCCAATGGCCGAAGCATATTGAATCTTGCTGATGTGGGCTTGCTCATCAGGAGTCGAAGGACTCTGAGTCGTACTTAGATAAATGCCATGTGATATTTGTAATATCCGTATCTTTCTATTCTTAGAAGTTTCTATTTTTGGTGTGTGTCTATTTTTATCGACTTGCTTGTAACCGTTTCGACATTTTGAATCTACTTTATTCTTGGAATTTTTCCATTTGGACGAGTTTTGGTGATGTTTTTGCGTGATTCCATTTTATGACATGTTTTGTCGTTTGTGCGTTCGATTCTCATAAAACTCGTTCGTTTTCATTGTTTCTTGGTTTGCACAAGTTCGTATGGTTGAGTTGGTCGTGTTGAGACTTTCGGTTTGTTAATCCGACGTCGTATCGGGATTTTCGGGCACTTGGGCCATTTTGTAATTTCCTATAAGTTTAGGGAAATCCATATTCGTTGTCGTAATTCGGATTCCCGGGTAGTCAGAATGATGTTTCTTGTAACGGTTAGACTCGTCATCGAATATCCTTCGTAGCTATATTTTCGGTTCGATAGCAGGACCGAGTTTCGGAGTCGTCCAGAACGGTTTGGACAGCAGCTGCCAGATTGCTGTCCAGCAGGGTGTTACGGCCGTAACACCCCATTCGTTACAGCCGTAATATTGGCCTTGTTACGGCCGTAATGTAACACTTGTTACGACCGTAACAGCCCACTGTTTTAAGAACAGCGGGCAGGCCAGAAACCCCATTTTCATTCATTTCTCTTTATTTTCTTCATCCGGGCGACACCTGAGGCGATTCCATCAGTTTTGATCGGAGTTTTCTTCAAATTCCATCACCGTAGGCTCGTGCTAACATATCATCATCAGCGTAATCATCCTCCATCGTCCGAATCCGAGGTATTTTCTTCAGGAACCCTAGCTTGTCAAATTTGGAGGGTTTTCGGGTTTTTCTTGATTAATTCCGAATTGTTCATATATGTTGTATTATTCCTCACCGATTGTTGTTGTTGGGTGATTCCCATCTGTTTTCTTCAAGTTAAATCAGTGAATTATCGATTCGGGGAGATTTTGCGTAAACCCTCGCCTGTATCGATTGAACGTTTATTGTCATAGCTTGTAATCGGGGTTATGGGTGTATTCCATTCGATTATTGTTGTCCGTTAGGACTGAGTTATGTTGATCCTTCGTTTAGGAACCGTCGTTTTCCACCCGGACCGTTCGTAGTTGTTTTTCATTCCCGATCCTTCAAAGATGTCTCAAAGGCAAGTACTTTACATTTGTTTACGCATTCTAGTATTTGAATTATAGCCTTTCGTGGTTGTGTAGATGTATATATGCATGTTCACCTAGGGATTGGTCCGACGGGGCCTCTAGGGATACGTTGCCATGAGTTTCGTATCGTGAACTATGGTTAACCACCCAGGGATGTCCGATGGGGCTCTGCGGGGTACGGTGGCCGTGAGTCTTGTACCAACGGTTAACTTTGAATTGTTTTGTTGGAGAAATGTGTTTTGTGCTTGTGCACCGTAAAATATTCCGGAATATAAATGATTTCTAAAATGATTTTTGGCGCATATTTTCATCTGATTAGAATGGTAGTTCAAATGGATTGTACTTGCACTAACAGTTGTCGCTAACCCCTTAAATGGGGGAAATACTTTTTATATTTCAGGTACAGGTCTTGGAGACAAGCGAGCATACGATCCGTATGAGGATGATGGGCAAGCATGATACTTTTCAGTATCCATTTGTTCGTGTTCTGTCGTGTCGTTTATTTATTGATGTCTTGTTTTGGGATTTATGTATTATGAAATTGGTTTAAGTACTCGAGTACTTCCTTTTTGAATTTGTTAATGTTATGTTCCCGTTTTGGGAAATGGATTTGATGTCAGATTGTATTGTCGGATTTTAGTCTTTTATTTGAATGTCGTGGTTTGAGAAATTGTTCGATTTTTAGTAATGTATGTCCTTGTTGTCTGTCGGGTCGGATTGTTAGCCTGGTGGATTCCAAAGCGTGGGGTCCACGGTGCTGTAATACGACCTGAACGTCTTGGGGGTGTTACAGAATATGGTATGAGAGCTTAGGTTTATGGATACCTAGGCTGTCGGTTATTTGGGTCTAGTCGAGTGTCGTTTTTTAACAGTATTGCTGCCATGCCATCATCTTAATACGCCGGTGCTCGTAAGTTTTCCTAACTTGACTCGTTACGTTGTCCTGTTCTGTTTCCTTTCCTGATATCTTGTTGCGTTTTGCGTTTGAATTGTACTCACCCGCTACTTCTTCAGAATTCCTGCTGGTAGAGGACGCGGACGCGGTAGGGGACGTGGCGCAACCGGTGGGGCGGCCATGTCCGATAACTCGGGCACCGATTCGGCAATGCCTTCCTTGTCGAACAGTGGTCCACCTAGTTCCGAAGGTCAGCAGGATCAGCCTGCTAGCTCCGGCAACGCGCATGAGAATGTTGGAGTGGCGAATATTTTATAGCAAGTAACGAACCAGATGACGCTACTAACTCAGGCCGTTTTGGTCGGCCAGGCTAATGCTAACCCGGTTCCGCCTACTGGATCCGATAATGATAAGTTACTTCAGGACGTGATTCGTATACGTCCTCCGTAGTTTGATGGTGCTTCTGACCCTTCCGGTTGGGAGAGTTGGTTATTTGAGATGGAGAAGGTATTTGAGGCTGCTAACTGCTGTGAGGAGAGGAAGGTACTCATCGCTCAGTACTTCCTCGCCAAAGAGGCGGCAACGTGGTGGCAAGCGGTGAAACCGCGTGACTGGGCAGCCACATGGGCAGAGTTCCAGGAGCTGATGGAAGACGAGTTTTGTCCGTGGCCAGTTAAAGAAGGGAGGATCCGAGCCTTCTTTGACGCTAAGCCCCAAGATGTCCCGATTTCACAGGCAATCAAGGACTACAACCAACAACTTCATTATGTGAGAAACCAAATCCGAGATGAACTTGATAAGATCCGACACTTCGATATGCGGATGAAATGGGGTGCACGACTTTGAAGGAGTATCAGAATAAGGCGATGGCTTATGAGATGTCGTTTTCTACGACAGAGACGGCAGCTGAGGGAAAGAAGCAGAAGACCTCCGGCCAGTTTTAGGGAGGCAAGTCTGGAGGGTATCAGAAGACTCACTCTGGTTCGTGAGTCTTCGGGAGTCAGTCCCCGTCACATGGACGAGGAAACGGTTCTAAGTTTGCTCCTACTGGTTCAGTGTGTGGTCCTAATTGCTTTAACTGTGGTCGCCCTGGACACATTATGAGTGAGTGTGACAGGCCTCCGATTCAGTGTCATTCCTGCGGTCGGACGGGGCATCGTGCCAAGTTTTGTACAAATGCTGCTCGGGCACCAGTTACTCAGATAGGGGTGGGGACAAAAAATCAAAATCCCGATCCCATCCCAGTCCCGTCCCAAAATTACCCGGGATGGGACGGGATCCAAAATTAAAAACACTAGGCCCGTCCCATCCCGTCCCATTAGAATAACTACGGGACGGGACACGGGACAAAAAATCTAAGACCCGTAAGGCCCGTCCCGTCCCGCTTAGTTTCTAATCCTTTTTAAAATCATATATTTTTATTATTTGTAACCCTTTTTTAATTAATTTAAACAATAAACTATTTTTATTTTTTACTATATGTATATTATAATTATACACAAATCTAATCAACCGATATAAAGTTAGTAAGTGATATTTTTTGAAAAAAAAATAGATATGTTGTATTCAATGTTAATAATTGATATTTTAAAAGTTTAATTTAGGCTATTAAATTAGTTTGTTGGATATTTTTCCCGAATTTAGATGTATAAAATTATAGATTTTCTTCTTTTTTCTAATTTATATTATGAACTTTTTTATACGGGATTAAACCCGTCCCGTCCCGTTCCAACCGGGATTAGGCCCGTGCGGGATGAAATTATGAAATCACCAATCCCGTCCCGTCCCGTCCCGCTTGTTATTATACGGGACGGGACGTGGGATGACCCCAGGCCCGTCCCATCCCATCCCATGCCCACCCCTAGATATCAGCGCCAGCTGCGGGGGAACCGAGTGTAAATCAGGCACCGATAGCTTCTCAGCCACAACATAGTTTTGGTAGAGGTTGAGGACTTGGACAACCTTCTAGAGGGGGAGCTTCTAGTGCGGGGTCTTTTCCGCCCCGAGTATATGAGATGAGACGAGCGAGAGACCCAGACGCAGCAGTGGCTACAGGTACCGTTCATATCCTTGACCATCCTGTTTCCGTATTATTCGATTCTGGTGCTACGCATTCTTTCATATCTCTGGATTGTGTGCATCGTCTGTATGTTGATTGCCTAATTGCGTGTGAACCATTTGTTGTTAAACTGCCTAGTGGGGATAGCATCGTGGGGGATCGTGAGGTTAGAGATTTTCCAGTGAGTATCGCGGGGAGGGTTTGGCCTTCTAATCTGATTGCGGTAGATATTAGAGATGAGGATTTGATTCTGGGCGAGGATTGGCTGGACCGTCATGGGGCAATCATGAGTTATAGAACGAGAACCGTTTCGATGTTAGCCTCTGACGGTACCGAGCATTTTTTTGTGGGGCGTAAGCGGAGTAGTCAGAGATTCTTGATCAGCGCTTTGAAAGCGGTGAGACTTCTTCGAGAAGGTTGTACGGAGTATTGGTGTTACGCTTTGAGATCGGGAGAAGGGGGAGTCGAGCTCTCATCTATTCCAGTAGTGTGTGATTATCCTGACGTATTTCCAGATGAGTTGCCGGGTTTGCCGCCGGATCGAGAGGTCGAGTTTACTGTTGATTTGGAGCCGGGTGCGGCACCAATTTCTAAGATGTCATATCGTATGGCGCCTGCTGAGATGCTTGAATTGAAGAAACAGTTGGGAGAGTTGCTAGACATGGGGTATATTCGACCGAGCGCTTCGCCTTGGGGGGCACCGGTCCTGTTTGTGAAGAAGAAGGACGGGTCACTTCGTCTGTGTATCGACTATCGTGAGTTGAACAAAGTGACTATTAAAAACAAGTATCCGATCCCGAGGATCGATGATTTGTTCGACCAATTGCAAGGGGCAACCGTGTTTTCGAAGATTGATTTGAGATCGGGGTATTATCAGCTCCGAGTGAAGGATACCGATATTCCGAAGACAGCCTTTCGGATGAGATACGGTCACTACGAGTTTGTGGTTATGCCTTTTGGGCTAACCAACACCCCAGCCGTGTTCATGCAGCTTATGAACAAAGTCTTTATCGAGTACCTCGATAAGTGTGTAGTCGTTTTTATCGATGATATCCTGATTTACTCGAGGAGCGAGAAGGAGCATGCCCGTCACTTGCATATCGTGTTAGATATTTTGAGAACTCAGCATCTTTTTGCGAAGTTCTCAAAGTGTGAGTTTTGGTTGCGAGAGGTGATGTTTCTCGGTCACGTGATCTCAGCCGAGGGTGTTCGTGTGGACCCACATAAAATAGAGGCAGTGTTGGATTGGGCGCCGCCCAAGAACGTGAAGGAGGTCCGTAGTTTTCTAGGTTTGGCCGGATATTACCGTAGATTTGTCGAGGGGTTCTCTAAGCTCGCTCGACCGCTGACTCAGTTGTTACAGAAGCCAGAGAAGTTTGTGTGGACCGATGAGAGACAGAAGAGTTTTGAGGAGTTGAAGAAGCGGTTGACGACCGCTTCTGATTTGGCTTTACCGAGTGGTAATGAGGGTTTCTCAGTTTTTAGTGATGCTTCGGGCCAAGGGCTCGGATGTGTACTCATGCAGCACGGGAGGACGATTGCCTATGCTTCCTGCCAGTTGAAACCATACGAGTTGAATTACCCTACCCACGATCTTGAGTTGGCCGCAGTTGTATTTGCATTGAAGATCTGGCGTCATTACTTGTATGGCTTGTTGTGTCAGATTTTCACCGATCACAAGAGCCTAAAGTACATTTTCACGCAGAAAGAGCTAAATATGAGGTAGAGGAGATGGCTGGAGTTGATTAAGGATTATGACCTCGAGATTCTCTATCATCTGGGCAAGGCAAATGTGGTGGCAGATGCCTTGAGCCGGAAATCAGTATTGCTTCGGGTGCTTGAGTTGCTTACGGCCCAATCGGGACTTCAGCGAGAGTTAATGAGGTTGAGCGTTGAGATCGTGCTACTAGAGAGTTCCGGGAAGTTGCGTACCCTTGAGATTTCGTCGTCTCTAGTCGACAACATTAAATCGGGACAGTTAGAGGACCCGATGCTTATTCAACTTCGAGAGAATGTAGGGAAGGGGAAAGCCCCGGGATTCGTGATACATGAGGATGGTGTGTTGAGATTCCAAGGTCAGCTTTGTGTTTCGAATGACTTGGAATTGAGGCAGAGTATTATGCGAGAGGCTCACGCGTCACCTTACTCAGTCCATCCGGGCTCGAGTAAAATGTATAAAGATTTGAGGAAGAATTTCTGGTGGAATGACATGAAGAATGAGGTAGTCGAGTTTGTGGCTAAGTGTTTGACTTGTCAACAAGTCAAAATCGAGCATCAGCGGCCAGCCGGACTGTTGAAACCACTTCCCGTCCCGGAATGGAAGTGGGAAGATATCTCCATAGATTTTGTCACAAACTTGCCGAGGACGAAGACCGAAATGAATATGGTGTGGGTGATCGTAGACCGACTGACTAAGTCGGCACATTTTCTGGGCATCAAGGATACTTGGGGTCCAGAAAAATTGGCTCGTATTTTTATCGCGCAGATAGTGAGACTTCATGGTACGCCGAGGACTATTATTTCGGACAGAGACGGCCGGTTTATATCGCATTTCTGGCAGGCGGTACATAAGGCATTGGGGACACGTTTGCGTTTGAGTACATCTTTCCATCCTCAGACCGACGGACGGTCCGAACGTACCATTCAGACGTTCGAGGATATGTTGCGCGCGTGTGCGTTAGACTGGAGTAGTGACTGGGAGGAGCATCTGGCCTTGATTGAGTTTACGTATAATAATAGTTGGCACGCGTCGATTAAGATGGCACCGTATGAGGCACTTTATGGTCGACGTTGCCGATCACCGATATGTTGGGATGAGCCGTCCGATCTAGTTGGCACCGAGCCGGACCTTGTGTTGGAGACGAGGGAGAAAGTTGAATTGATTAGAAAGAGAATGTTAGCAGCTCAGAGTCGACAAAAGTCTTATGCAGATGTTCGACGTCGACCTTTGGAGTTTGAGGTGGGAGATCACGTGCTGTTGAGAGTGTCTCCGTCGAAAGGAGTTTTCCATTTTGGGAAAAAGGGGAAGCTCAGACCGAGGTACATTGGACCTTTCGAGATATTAGAGAGAGTCTGCGAGTTAGCGTACCGTTTGGCATTGCCTCCGTCGTTGAGTCATGTGTATAGTGTATTTCACGTATCCCAGCTGAGGAAGTATGTTCCGGACCCATCTCATGTTATTGATTTCGGGAACGTGGAGATCGAGAAGGATGTTACGTTTAAGGAGAGGCCCGTCAGAATTTTAGAGCGTCGAGTCAAACAGTTAAGGCACAAAACTATTCCTTTGGTTAAAGTGCAATGGTCGAGGCACGGAGTAGAAGAGGCAACGTGGGAGTTGGAGGAGGATATGCGCTCGAGGTACCCCGAGCTTTTTGATTCTTAAGTTTCGGGACGAAACTTCTTTTTAGAGGGGGAGAATGTAATATCCGTACCTTTCTATTCTTAGCAGTTTCCATTTTTGGTGTATGTCCATTTTTATCGACTTGCTTGTAACCGTTTCGACATTTTGAATCTACTTTATTCTTGGAATTTTTCCATTTGGACGAGTTTTGGTGATGTTTTTGTGTGATTTCATTTTATGACATGTTTTGTCGTTTGTGCATTCGATTCTCGTAAAACTCATTCGTTTTCGTTGTTTCTTGGTTTTCACAAGTTCATATGGTTGAGTTGATCATGTTGAGACTTTTGGTTTGTTAATCCGACGTCGTATCGGGATTTTCGGGCACTTGGGCTATTTTTGTAATTTCCTATAAGTTTAGGGAAATCCATATTCGTTGACGTATTTCGGATTCCCGGGTAGTCGGAATGATGTTTTCTTGTAACGGTTAGACTCGTCATCGAATATCCTTCGTAGCCATATTTTCGGTTCGATAGCAGGTCCGAGTTTTGGAGTCGTCCAGAACGGTTTGGACAGCAGCTGCCAGACTGCTGTCCAGCAGGGTGTTACGGCCGTAACACCCCATTCATTATGGCCGTAATATTGGCCATATTACGGCCATAATGTAACACTTGTTACGGCCGTAACAGCCCACTGTTTTAAGAACAGCGGGCAGGCCAGAAACCCCATTTTCATTCCTTTCTCTTCATTTTCTTCATCCGGGCGACACCTGAGGCGATTCCATCAGTTTTGATCGGAGTTTTATTCAAATTCAATCACCGTAGGCTCTTGCTAACATATCATCATCAGCGTAATCATCCTCCATCGTCCGAATCCGAGGTATTTTCTTCAGGAACCCTAGCTTGTCAAATTTGGAGGGTTTTCGGGTTTTTCTTGATTAATTCCGAATTGTCCATATATGTTGTATTATTCCTCACCGATTGTTTTTGTTGGGTGATTCCCATCTATTTTCTTCAAGTTAAATTCGTGAATTATCGATTCAGGGAGATTGTGCGTAAACCCTCGCCCGTATCGATTGAACGTTTATTGTCATAACTTGTAATCGGGGTTATGGGTGTATTCCATTCGATTATTGTTGTCCGTTAGGACTGAGTTATGTTGATCCTTCATTTAGGAACCGTCATTTTCCACCCAGACCGTTCGTAGTCGTTTTTCATTCCCGATCCTTCAAAGATGTCTCAAAGGCAAGTACTTTACATTTGTTTACGCGTTCTAGTATTTGAATTATGGCCTTTCGTGGTTGTGTGGATGTATATATGCATGTTCACCTAAGGATTGGTCCGACGGGGCCTCTAGGGATATGTTGTCGTGAGTTTCGTATCGCGAACTATGGTTAACCACCCAGGGATGTGTGACGGGGCTCTGCAGGGTATGGTGGCCATGAGTCTCGTACCGAGGTTAACTTTGAAATGTTTTGTTGGAGAAATGTGTTTTGTGCTTGTGCACCGTAAAATATTCCGGAATATAAATGATTTCTAAAATGATTTTTAGCGCATATTTTCATCTGATTAGAATGGTAGTTCAAATGGATTGTACTTGCACTAGCAGTTGTCGCTAACCCCTTAAATGGGGGAAATACTTTTTGTATTTCAGGTACAGGTCTTGGAGACAAGCGATCATACGAGCCGTATGAGGATGATGGGCAAGCATGATACTGTTCAGTAGCCATTTGTTGGTGTTCTGTCCTGTCGTTTATTTATTGATGTCTTGTTTTGGGATTTCTGTATTATGAAATTGGTTTAAGTACTCGAGTACTTCGTTTTTGAATTTGTTAATGTTGTGTTCCCGTTTTGGCAAATGGATTTGATGTCAGATTGTATTGTCGGATTTTAGTCTTTTATTTGAATGTCGTGGTTTGAGAAATTGTTCGATTTTTAGTGATGTATGTCTTTGTTGTCTGTCGGGTCTGATTGTTAGCCTGGTGGATTCCAAAGCGTGGGGTCCACGGCGCTGTAATACGCCTTGAACGTCTTGGGGGTGTTACAATATTGGCAAGAGTCCTCCCTTGGAGTCCTGCATATTGAACCCCTTTAATATTTTGTTAATGTAGGTATGACAAAGACCAATCATTCTCTTTGATCTATCTCAATAGATTTTTATCCCAAGAATGTAAGTAGCTCCTCCTAAGTCTTTCATTGAGAAACAACTTCCTAACCAAGTCTTGACTGTCTACAAGGTGCGTATGTCATTTTCAATGATTAATATGTCATCTACATATAAGACTAGGAAAACTGTTGGAATTCGGGCCATAAATCGAATATGTAGCGGAAAATAAATCGCGCAAAATGTGCTCATCTGAACTCCTAAATAGGATCGATCAAGAATCATATAAAATAATAAACAAAAGAATTGAAATCATACCCTCGTAGACCCGACTTGTTTTGTTGATGATGACGAAAACGAATCCAATCCGTGAAGCTTTTGGAAATTCCAACGTCGAAAGTGCCGAACGTCTCTATGAAACACGCGTGGGAAAAATGCCTGGATTAAACTTCTTCTTCCCGTTTTCAAAGAACACGGCTATAAGAAGAATATTGAGTATTGCCTTAAACTCTCAAAACCCAGAAGAAGAAAAACCAAGTTCAAAACTCTTTTTTCTTTCTCTGTTGTTTTTCGCGTAATGCACTCCTACTTTCTCAAAAGGGAGTGGTGTTATATATTATCCACCAACACTCTTTTCAAAGTATTCTCATATTATATAATCCACTCACATGCAGTTATGACCAACTCATTAAAATAATACATGTAAGAGGAATTATATATAAGATGTGCACGACCATTATTGGCATTTAAATTGGGGCTGTAAACGAATCGAGCCGAGCCGAGCTTTGATCGAACCGAGCTGAGTTTTAATTTTTTTCTGACGAGCCGAGCCCAGCTTCCTTACCGAACAAAAACTGTGTTCGAGGCCGAGCTCGTTAGTAAATCGAGCCGCACACGAGCTTCTATCGAACAATATCGAGCCGAGTCGCACACGAGCTTTTAACGAGTAGCTCGTTAATAAGATGTAATCTTTTAAATTTTAAGGCTTAATTTTGTTTGGACTGGTACTGGAAGTTCTATATTGTTTACAACTGTTTGTTCAAGACTTCAAGTTGGTTGATTTGGTAATGGTTATTATTAATATGTTACTACTTACTGCAAATCCAGCAAATCAGGATAAAATATGTATATATTTTTTCGAGCTATAACGAGCTGAATCAAGCCGAATCGAGCTCGAACAATTTCGATCCGAGCTCGAGCCGCACACGCTCATAGCTCGACTCGAGCTCATTTTCTTAACGCACAAATTTGTGTTCGAGCTCGATCTCGAGTTCTTAACGAATCGAGCCAAACCGAGCCCTTAACGAGCTGAGCTCGAGCTTGTTCGCAAACAACTCGGTTCATTTACAGCCCTAATTTAAATGGTCCAACCATTTAGTCCGTATTTTGGACCACATGTATCTAGTCCGATAGATAAATCTTGGTCCGTCACTTTAAATTTAAATTAATTAATTAATCTAATTAATTAATTATATTAAATATAATATAATTAACTTCTCCAAAAAATAATTATATTTACCCCATAATTATTTAATTCATCTGACCGATTTAATTTATCCAATAAATTAAATTCAATTAGACCCAATATCTAATATTTATAAGAGAGAATAGGAATAATTTAATCCATCATTAATCCTGTATGCGTGACTCTGTAGGTTCGTCTCAGTCAGCAATGGGAGGATTCAAAGAGTGTGAGAAACACTTAGCCAGTCTGTGGCTTACACCGCAACCCAATTGAGAACGAATGGTGGGAATCATTCCAAAACATGTTATGAATAATGTATACGTATAAACCTTTCAATCATATATCCCGATCAAGCTATAGGGTCACGTTTAAGTCAAAACCTGTCTCCACTTGACTCTATGCATGTGTTAGTGCAAATCAATATCACAGAACTCTTTTGTATCAAATATAACTAGTTCAATTGCTTTGGACAAAGACTTTTGATATCATTTGCCACTAACCGCATAGGACATTATCCTGTTCACTTACAAGAGAAAGAATCCTTTCTTGGCATTCAGTAAAGACTGCTACTTGCCCATTATGTTGCACTTCGAGGTTGATCCCTACCAACAGGTGAATGGATCGAACTACTCTTATGACTAACTTAATGAAACAAACACATCTTCTACTGGACCCTCAAGTAAAAGGTTCACGCATACCTATCATAACTTTACGATTCAGTCACTGACTATCTTATAGTGAAATCCATGTGACCGAATCAAGGTGAGTCGTATCCGAATATATTAATCCAATTAATATACCCATACCGAATTCTTCCACTACTCCTGAGTGAAGACATGCACATGTCCAAGCATGTGATATACAAGTCTTCCTAAAATAACTTAATGCCCAATTATATTTTATCGACTTGCGAATAAGTTAAGCTTTTGAGTTCTAAACACTTCCAGTGTAACACTCCTTATCTCATAAGGAGTGGAATGCTTCTACTCAAAAGCACGGACACCATTTCTATTTATTTACCAAATTAAGAACGTCAATGATATACAACAAATTAAGAAGTAATCGCTGCCTTTTATTAATGAATACATAATCACATATAGATGCCCTAACTCTCTCATCCTCAGGGTGGCATTCGAGGGCATACGCTAACAATCTCTCACTTGCACTCAATGTCATATATTATGATATCTAATATCCATGTTATCCAGATGTCTCTCCAAGACAATCTGCGATAGTGGCTTCGTAAGTGGGCCAGCAAGGTTATTTGCTGAGTCTACTCTCTGCAGTTTAATGTATCTATTCTTCACCATCTCTCTGATGATGTGATACTTTCTCTGGATATGCTTGGTCTTATGATGAGACCTAGGTTCTTTAGCATATGCAACATCTCCTTCATTGTCGCAGTAAAGCGGCACTGGCAGCTTTGCGCTTGGGACCACTTGAAGTTCTTCAAGATACTTCTTGATCCAACATGCTTCACTTGACGCCTCCAAGGCTGCCTGGTACTCGGCCTGGCAGGTGGAATGTGCAACCACAGTTTGCTTGGATCTCATCCAAGAAATTTCTCCACCATTCAGAGTAAATATATACCCTGAAGTGGACTTTCCTTTGTCCGTATCGCCACCAAAATCCGAGTTTGTGAACCCATTCACTCTTAATTCTCTACCACCGTATGTAAGAACTACATCTTTAGTCCGTTTAAGGTACTTTAGAATGTTCTTTACCTGGGTTTGCTTGAAATCGAATGACTATGCTTACAGCCTATGCAATGTCCGGTCTCGTGCACAACATTCCGTACATGAGGCTACCCACAGCCGATGCATAGGGTACCGGTCTCATCTCCATTATGTCTTCCTCACTTTGAGGACACATAGATTTGGAGAGTTTCAGACCATGTCGCATAGGTAAGAACCCTCTTTTAGAATCTTCCATCCTAAACCTCTTTAGGATTTTTCTATATAGAGGGCTTGGTAAAGTCCTAATATTCTCTTCGCTTTATCTCTATAGATGCGAATACCCAGAATATAGGAAGCTTTTCCCAATTCTTTCATGAAGAATGTGTTTGAAAGCCAAGCTTTCACAGAAATAAGCAGTCCAATGTCGTTTCCTGTTAGTAGAATGTAATCTACATATAGTATCAAGAATGCGATATTGCTCTCACTAACCTTCATGTAAACACAAGGCTCTTCTTCATTTTGCACGAAGTCAAACTCTTTCAATGCTTCGTCAAAATGATTATTCCGACTTCGCGATGCTTGCTTTAGTCCATTAATGGCACGCTGAAGTTTGCAAACTTTATGAGTATCAATAGTGGACATGAATCCTATAGGCTGTTCCATATAGATTTCCTCTTCGAGCTATCCATTTAGAAAAGCCGTCTTCACGTCCATTTGCCATATCTCATAATCATAGTGGGCGGCTATGGCAAGCATAATATGAATAAACTTGATCATGGCAACTGGTGAGAATATTTCCTGATAATCTATTCCTTCTCTTTGGGTATAACCCTTAGCCACAAGCCTAGCTTTGTAGGCTTTAATGTTGCCATCCCCATCGGTCATCCTTTTGAAGATCCATTTATTCCCAATGGGAACCATGCCCTTTGGTCGATCTACCAAAGTCCAAACCTGATTGGCATGCATCGAGTCTAGCTCTGCTTCCATGGCCTCTCGCCACTTTGCGGAGTCCACATATACCATTGCTTGATCGTACGACATAAGATCATCCAATTGGCTACCATCTGTTTGGTGGAGACCTAGTTCGTCTAGATGGATGTATCCATACCTCTCAGGTAGTTGAGATATCCTATTTGACCTACACGGTGGTAGTGGTTGTGTTTCAGAAGGTTCGGTTCTTTCTTCCTACACAGGTGTCTCCTCGGGAGTTTCAATATGTTCTTCCAAAGAAACATTTCTACCTGCTCCACCTCCCTGAATGAACTTGTCCTCCAGGAAGTGTGCCTGTAAAGCAAAAATGATCCTATGATCATCGGGCATGTAGAACAGATAACCCATTGATTCAGATGGGTATCTTATGAAACGTCCTTTGACAGACCTAGCTTCCAATTTCTCCACCTTAGTTTTCTTGACATAGTCGGGACATCCCCAAATCTTAATGTGATTAAGACTTAGTTTCCTACCTCTCCACATCTCATGTGGTGTTGTAGGTACGGACCTGGAAGGACATCTGTTCAAGATATGCGCGGCAGTAAGTAGTGCATGTCCCCACAGCTATATTGATAAATCAGTATAGTTAAGCATGGATCGAACCATGTCCAACAAGGTTCGGTTCCTTCTTTCTGAAACACCATTTAATTGAGGAGTTGCTAGAGGTATGAATTGTTATACTATTCCATGTTCTTTCAAAAACTCATCAAACTCAGTACTCATGTATTCGCCTCCTCGGTCTGACCGAAGTGCCTTAATATGATGACCAGTTTGATTTTCGACTAGAGCCTTAAATTCCTTGAATTTCTCGAAGGCTTCGGATTTATGCTTCATCAAGTATACAAAACCATACCTAGTATGATCATCAGTGAACGTGATGAAGTACTTATATCCATCTCATGTTGCTTCTAAAGCACCGCATACGTCAGTATGAATTAATCCAAGTTTTTCAGTAGCTCTTTCAAAAGTCCCTATGAAGGGGGACTTAGTCATTTTGCCCTTAAGGCAAGATTCACAAGTAGGATAAGGATCAGATCTCAATGGACCCATGAGTCCATCTTTTTTCATCTTATGAATTTTAGTCTGGACAACGTGACCAAGTCTAAGATGCCACTTTAGTGCTTGGTTATTTTCATCTCTACCATGCTTTCTAGTCATAGTATTCACAACTATTTTGTCTTGTAGATTTAGATGATAGAGTCCATTCAACAATATAGCAGAAACAAAAAATTTATTTCTAAAATAAATTTTGCAACTGCCATCGCCAATGAAAAAGTTAAAACCTTTTCGGTCCATGGCTGGAATGGATACAATGTTTTTGTGCCCATTGGGCAAAACCAATACATCATCTAATGTTAATACAAAACCGGATTCCAAATCTAAAAGAAGTGATCCTATATCGGTAACCTCGACACTATGTCCGCTTCCGACTGTTATCATCACTTCCCCAGCTCCAAGCCGCCTACTTCGTTCCAGAACCTGATTCATAGTGAAAATGTGAGAACTATCACCTGAATCTAGAATCCATGAAGTAGAACACCATCAAGCTGAGGACAGTCCTTTCTCCAGTGGCCTAGCACACCGCATTTAAGGCACATATCCGTTGGCTTAGCCTTACTTGCCTTGAGAACCATTGGGGCCTTTCCCTTTCCCTTTCCGACCATAGCTTAAGGCCTTAACTGCTTCTTGTTTTTCTTTTTCTTGTTATTGGACCTCAGAGGCCCAGAAGAGACAACAAGTGCAGCCTCATTCACCCTCGGTGTCTTCATCTGAGACTGAGCGGTTGACAATTTATTCATCAATCCTGCCAGATTGCAAGCAGTCTCATTGCAGTTGAAATTCATGACGAACTGTGAGAAGGAGTCAGGTAGAGATTGAAAGATGAGATCGGTTTGGAGCGAAACATGCATCCTAAAATCGATAGCTTCCAATCTCTCGATCATAGAGATTATCTTGAGGACATGGTCCCCAACTTTCTCTCATTCCTTCATCCGAGCTCCAAACAGCTCCTTCGATATCTCATATCTAGCTGTTCAGATATGCTCCCCATAGAGTTTGGTCAGATGAGCCAGTATCTGCCTAGCATAAGTGATTGTCTCATGTGCTCTCTGCAGCTCATTAGTCATAGAGTTCATCATGAAGCCACGGACTCTCACATCATCTTTGACCCACTTATCATGGGTTTCAACTTCTTCTTGATTAGCCGTGTTCCGAGTAGGAGCCGGTGGGATATCCACCACCAAGATGTATCCCAACGATTCCATACTGAGGACTATCCTCAAATTTCGGAGCCAATCGACAAAGTTTGGTCCGGTTAGGTTGTTCTTTTCAAGAAGTATTGCAAGTGGATTCATTGTCATATTTGAGATAAATTTCTGCAGAAAGTAAATCAGATTTAATTAGTGTCATGTGAATTATGATCCGAGTAGAATAAAAGGACTTTTCTATTCATGACTCGGCTCCCATTAATTTTACCAGAAAAACACACTCCCATGTGAAAAACCGGAAGTCATCATGAGATCGACTTCTTAGTGGTGATCAAGTTCTTTATGAAATTAATAGAGGGCAACCCATACGGTTTCTGGTCTATTAGCTTCACAAAGTGGTGTCCAACACCAACCTATCTAATGGATGATTTGATCTTTCTTTTATCCCTAGTTCATTTGCCCTCAACCCATACGATTTCTATGGATCGCTGAACTATCTAAGTTTGAACCATCAACTCCTATCAGTTTGACAATTGAATCTTACCCAACAACCCATACGGCTTCTAGGAGTTCGATTTGTCACAACCGAAGGCATCTAATGCACTCTAGGAATTTATCGACCTTCCCCAAAATACTACCCTGACATACTCGGAAGCATAGCATTTCAGTTTAGGTTTCAATCTTCCAAGAGTTTGATGGAGGGTAGGATACCTTGCACCTTTTCTAACTTAGTGTTTGTTAAATGGTAGTATTTCGCGATTAACATTACACTTTGCACATCAATATATTTATCGCGATTTGATATTCATTAGGACAGGGACTTTCGAAATCGGGAACCGCAGAACCGATCCGAACCGCATCGGAACCGACGGTTCGGTTCGGTTCCTAGCAACAAAATTTTGTTTTCGGTTCGGTTCCTAGCAACAAAATTTTGTTTTCGGTTCGGTTCGCGGTTCCTGTCTGTTTTAAAGAGGAATCGATCCTAACCACAAGGAACCACCCGAATCGGGAAACCGACCTTCTGGATATAATATAATATAATATCTTCTTATTAACTATAATTAATATAATATAACATAATATAATATATTCTTAATTAAATAAAATATAATTTAATATATTCCGTCCGAACCATACAAAATCGGTTCCAGTTTGGTTCTGGTTCGGTTTGGTTCCTATGCGGTTCGGTTCCGAGTCGGTTCGGACAAAAAAAACTGGCAAAACCGAACCACGAAAAAACTATGCGGTTCAGTTCCGATTCCTGTATTTTTCTCCCTAGAACCGAAAAGTCCCAGCCCTAATATTCATACAATATGAATAAAGTAAATAACAATTTAGTTGCTACCAACATGTAGTTCATGGACCTTTCCTAAATATTGGGTCAAGCGAATGACCCAATCAAAACAAGGAAATAAAATAAATCTTGAATCGCCTTCTTCATGATAGATCGTCTTGGGCCACCGTCTTGGAAATACTATCTATTACATTTGAATAAATTTGCATCCTATACAAATATTCTAGTAAATGAATAAATGGGCTCAAAACCGGCCTTTACAACCCCACCGAATAATAATGATTCAAAAAACTAAGTCCATTAACTACATCCCCATCACATAAATATGTCAAACACACAACAAGTAATGGTTTGAATTAATCCAATTAATTCAACAATAATCGACAATTTAATTTCGTCCGTAGTAAACCCTTAAAATATTTTCTTTAAATTTTCCTATCATTCAAAAATCCAAATTTATTAATTTTATCAAATTAAATATAATTTGATATTGGAAAAATATATTTTCGAAAATATACTGAAAAACGAGACTCGGTGCCCGACAGCCTGGAAGCTGCCAGGCAACACCAGAAGGCCTACCGGCACGTTACGGCCATCAGCTGAAATCTCAGGTGACGTCTGGTGCTCAGCTATGCTCGGCATCAGGTGACGTCTGGTGCTCGGCCATGCTCGGCATTGCTCGGCATCAGGTGAGACATCAGGTGACATCTGGTGCTCGGCTATGCCCGAATCGCCGGCAACAGTGAGACATCGATGACGCTCGGTGCTCGCCATGCTCGCACGCCGGCAACAGTGAGACATCAGTGACGTCACGCTTGCATCGCCGGCATCAGGTGAGACATCAGGTGACATCTGATGCTCGGCCATGCTCGGCACTACCCGTACATCAGGTGACACATCAGGTTAGGTCCGATGCTCGGCCATGCTCGGCCCTACCCGAACATCAGGTGACACATCAGGTGAGGTCTGACCGTCTGACCGGACTGCAGGTGAGGTCTTTGTAAATTTCGTACTTTCTATCTTAGCAGTTTCTATTTTTGGTATATGTCTATTTTTAGTGGCTCACTTGTAACTGTTTCGACGTTTTGAAACTATTTTATTCTTGGTATTTTTCCATTTGGACGAGTTTTTGTGGTATTTTTACGTATTTCGCTTTATGTTATGATGTTCGTCGCATGTACGTTCGATTCTCATAAAACTCGTTCGAATATATTGTTTCTTTGTTCCGACAAGTCCGTAAGATAGAATTATTCATGTTGTGGACTTCGGTTCAGCATTTCGATATCGTATCGTGATTTTCGGATGTTTGGGCCGTTTTGTAATTTCCTAAAATTTTAGGAAAATGACTTCCATTATCGTATTCCGAGCCTTCGGGTGATGTGAATAGTGCTTTTGTTTAGCGATTAGGTTCGTCGTCGCGAATACTTCGTAACCGTTTCTTCGGATTACATCTTTTGTCACTTTTCAATTTCGTGATTTCTTGGGCAGTGGACTGCACTCGGCAGTACTGAACTGCTGCAAGCATAACGTACGTTATGCATGCTCTCTTATGTACGCTACGTATACTGTTAACGTACGTTAACTCTTAATCATAGAATACGTTAACATCTTCAACGACTGGGGCAGAAGGTTCTGCCGAGTCCTTACGTACGTTAAGTACGGCTGTTACATATGTTAAGGCCCTAACGTACGTTAACTCCCCATGTTAACGTACATTAACTGCTGTCAGGTATTTAAATACCTGAGTTGACCTCAGACGCGTCATTCTCCTTTTTCCTTCTCCATTTGTCCGCGATTTGAGTTCCCTTGAGCGTTTTGGAGCGATTCTTGAAGATAAATCTGTGGAGTTCCATAATAGATTGATTGTTGTACTCCAAGCGAAGTTATCATCATCTTAATACATATCTCTCTGCCCTAATCCAAGGTAATTGGCTAGAACCCCAACCTTTGTAAATTTTTGTGGGGTTTTCAGGATTTGCCCAATTGTGTACGAATTGTCCGTTGAAATTGTAGTATTCTACGTCGATTAATGTTTATGAGTGTTTCCCAATTCGTTCCATCAAGATTCAACCCGTGCGTGTGGTTGTGAAGTGTAGTTGGGGTTGTGGATGTTTTCCACTCGATTATTGGTGTCGTTTAGGATTGATTCGTGTTAACATTTTGTCTAGGAACGTACGTTGTCATTCCGGGTCATTCCTAGTCATCGAAGATTTCCCGTTTCGATCACAATGTCTCAAAGGAAAGTACTTTACATTTGTTTACGTATTCTAGCATTGATTTATGGCTTTTCGTGTATGTGTGGTGACACGTCTTTTGTGTAACCATCGCAAGTGCACGATATCGTATCAAGTAGTAAGTGGACTTTTTGAGTCTGGTTTATCGATCCCACGAGGAAGTTAAGTTATTTATTGAATTATACACTTTATCTATTTGTTATATAGATTTAGATGAGTGAAACACACAATTTAAGAGTTTGATTTGACAATTTCAAGAAAAATACAATAATAGTTCTAAAATGTAAGGAAATGAAAGATTGCACTAATAATAAATTAATAAAAGGTAAAATGAAATAGTTGAGATTACAAACTTAGTTCATTATTAGTTATAGAAGATGTATAGGAGATCATAAGATGTATTTACTTATTATGTTGTGTAGATTCGATTTTCCTTAAAAAGACGGTTCCTCTTTCGAATGTCAAAACGCCCCTTATATATTAAATCAATCCACTATATTTCTATGTTGATTGGCTTCAATACATAGCATTAGGTTTTATGAAAATAACTCAAAGAACCATCTAAGGTCTAGAGGTATATTTCTATCCTCTAGAACAACTTAGAGTGAAGATCATTTGATCTAATCAACATATTTTCTTTCAAAATATATGAAGACCATAAATATCATCATTTATTGGCCAAATAAATAAAGATTGGTAAAACGATGAAAATCACACACAATAATAAGCAATCCATAATAGATCTTTATACAAACTTAAATAACATGACAAACCTTGTTTATAATCCCAACTAAGGATAACCTAGCCCATGAAGGGTTTATTCAATATATTACAAGCTTGAGTGGTCATTATTAGTTGAAAAAGGGAAAGAATTGATCCTAACTCCCTTAGTAGATAAATGAGAAAGAAGCAATAAACTCCCTCAACAACATAAGCTAAACCACTATTACATACCCTCTCTCAAGAACACAAGTGTGTTCTTCACACAAAGAAAAAGTATTACAAAGTGAGAAAATAATAAGATGAAGGATGATAAATGATGGATCTAATGGGTCTATTTATATACCTAAAGTCATCTAATAGCTCCAAAACTCCAGCATTATCATATTAGATCGGATCAAGGCCAACCATCCCCTCAATAATAGACCAAAAGTATGAAAGATTTAAAAATAATCATACATCTGTCAAGAGTTACGACCGTAACTTTCAGATGTTACGGCCGTAACATAGAGGACTTACGGCCGTAACTTTCAGATGTTACGGCCGTAACATGGCTTCGGCTTTCTGCACATTAGTTGTTGTGTTGGTTACGACCGTAACTTTATTTGTACGCCCGTATGGAGTTTCAGACTTCATTTTCAGCCCAGAATTTCTTAGACTCTTGCGTTTTTGCCCCAAATCTTCTTCGGATGATAACTTTTGATATATAACTCTGATTTTGAATCCGGAAAGACCGCCGAACTCATCTCGAAAAGATCTAAAACATGAATACATAAAAACTCAATATAGAGAATATTTTATAAACATGTTATTTCTTGAGTAAATCAGTAATTCAATTCGATTAAGGCTAAATTTATACCTTCATCCTATAAAAATAAAATTATTAAAAATTAATTAATTTAAAACAAAATGAGTAGACTAGCTCATAATTATGGGTGAAATATATCAATACCAGTCACGGATAAGTGTATAAAACTGACATTTATCACACCCCCAAACTTGAATTCTTGCTAGTCCCGAGCAAGACTCTTTATTATTCACGCTCAAAATAAAAATAAAAATTAAGACACAAGATAAGAAAAATAATACACACACAAATTAAGAAAAAAAATTATATATAAAGAGAATAAGAGATCAAAATGCCATTTACACAACAATCAGCTTTATACAGTAGATAGAAATGAATCAAGATTCAAAATAAA
The DNA here is from genome assembly GCA_033398695.1 of Orobanche coerulescens. Lineage (NCBI taxonomy): Eukaryota > Viridiplantae > Streptophyta > Magnoliopsida > Lamiales > Orobanchaceae > Orobanche > Orobanche coerulescens. The sequence continues at coordinate 170,411,246 of CM065811.1, forward strand.
TCTACTAATGATTTTGAAGTTAAAACACGGTTTTATTTTTATAATTTCAAAATGCAAAGTTTCCCCCCAAAAGGTTGATTATTTCTTTCCCACTTGTGACACACACGACTCCCTTTAATGGTTGCTCTCGATCACTCGTTTATTTTTCGACTCAATATGAAAAAGAATTTCATCGACGTCATCAAATATTGTGATTGTTCACGAAATTGAGTGTATTGAAATTCAGACACCAATTAATTCAAATCTGCTCATAATCTACATCCCTTTTAGTAATAGCTTTCACACCGTTATTTGCTAATGTGTAGCTCTTTTCACCAACACATTTTTCATCTTTTTTTTAGGTGATAGCTTTCACACCGTTATTTGCTAACGTGTAGCTCTTTTCACCAACACTTTTTTTTATCTTTTTTTAGGTGATAACTTTCACACCGTTATTTGCTAACGTGTAGTTCTTTTCACCAACATATTTCCATCTTTTTTTAGGTGATAACTTTCACACCGTTATTTTCTAACGTGTAGCTCTTTTCACCAACACAATTTCCATCTTTCTTTTAGGTGATAGAATTTTTGCAGAAAAGTCGTTTATTATCTAAGCATGAAAAATCAAAAACTCCTCAAATTAAATAAATTTCAGTTCTATTTTTCATCAACCGACCGATTCTTCTTTTTTCAAGGTAACGAATGACTCGATTTTAAATGATAATTATAAGGCTTGGAAAGAGAGATTAAGGCTAAAATTTTTTTGGAATATACAATTTGTAACCGGTTAAAATGATTTTAGAAACTTGTATATAGCTAACATATTGGTGTTATGGCCATATCTAGAAATCTCACAAATCAAAATAAACAAAATATATATAAATATACACTAAAACAAATCAAAGCCAAATAACAAAAATAATCAAAACACACCACAATAATCAAATCAAAACACACCACAATAATCAAAACACACCACCCCCAAACTTGAAAAAGAAACTGTCGTCAGTTTAAATAAAAATAATAAAAAGCAAGGAAAAAACAGAATACTCCCTGTTATGAAAGTTGATGCTTGAGCTAACACCTTTTTGGATCTGCAAGAGAAAAAAAAATATACGAGGCAAACAACAAAAAAATATAAAATAAAATAAAATATACCCGGAAGTATAACACAATTTTTAAGATGCACTTAAGGAAAGTCCGAAGAGTCACCTTACGCTGCCATCAATGCTTTTATTAAAAACAAATAATAAAAAGTACAGCAATAACAATACATAAATCGCGAATAGATACGCGTCAAGAGATCAAAAAGAAACTCCTTAAGCTGCCATCATTTAGCACGATTTTTACACACAACAGAAAGTAAAAATAACAAGTGGTCTGATATCGGTTATCAAAGGGAAAGAAATGAATCCACTTTTCATTTTCTCACGGTAAAATCTTCCATCCAGACAATATTAGCTAGAGCTGGATCTGGTTGAGGAACAAATTCAATGAGTTTTTTGATTAGTTCTTGTGGTGTTATTGCAACGACTATGATTCGTTTAGCACGCTCGGAAATAAAATCTTTTTCAGCAGAGTAGTCGATGAAAGATAATAAACCATCAAAGAAACCATTGACATTAAGTAGACCTATTAGTTTTTTTATGAATATTTAGCTGGGCTCTGGTAACCACATGAAAAAATTCCTCAAAAGTGCCAAAACCACCGGGAAGGGTGATAAAGGCGTCAGAATTATTCATCATGTGAGTTATGCGATCTTGAATATTTACAGCTCTAAACTCATCTCCAATAGTTGCCCCGGTGATTTTACTTTCAGACAGAGGTTTTGGAATTATTCCCAACACTTTTACTCCTTCCATATAGGCAGAAGCAGCAGCGCGTCCCGTTAATCCTAGACTTCCTCCTCCGTAAACTACATGAATGTATTTTTCTCCTAAGGTACTGTAATACCCATAATTTTATTGACTGTTTGACCTTGCCGTTTTTTCTTATTTCTTCGCTCTGCAAACTCTTGGTGATGTTGTCGATATTGTTATAGAGTTTCGTATCTTGCTTGGATCACAATCGTGTTGTTTAAACCTTGCGGAAGTGTTCTGGGTTAGAGAAATAGCGCACGCTAGGCCTAAGCTACCGCACGCTAATTCTGCTTCAGTAGCGCACGCTAGCTTTGAGCCGTAGCGCGCGCTAAGGGACCAAAGTCGAACCAGAACTCATACCGCTCGGATCGCGCTAACGCGTGCTAGGAGTTCATTAACGTACGCTATTCGTGGTCAGTAGCGCGCGCTAACATCCGTCCGTAGCACACGTTAACGGGCTGGTCGGCAGAGGCAGTGAGGTTGTCAGGTTTTCTGGACTATCAAATAACGTACGGATAGCGCACGCTATCAGAGCTGCGTAACACATGCCAATCCATAACGGTAGCGCACGCTAAGACTCGAGCAGGGCAGATGACAGTAGGTTCTGGACTCCAGTTTCTGGACACCATTTTTGGCTAGCGCACACTAAGATAAGGCGATTAGCGCACGCTAACGGGGCCGGCAGAAGCCACTGGACTACCCGGTGACCTCGCTAGCACACGCTAATAATCGAGGCGTAGCGTGCGCTAGACTAGGCGAGTATATATTGGACAGTTGACTTCCTTTTCGTCATTTTTCATCCTCTCACTCAATTTCCGTCCGGGAGCAGCGGATTTAGGTGATTCGGGGAGTTTGGAAGCGATCTTTCTTCAGATATCAACATCCTTGGTTGGAGAACAAGGATTTAACAACATCTAATCCATTCTATCGTCCAAATCAAGGTAAAAAACCTTAGAACCTTATTTTTTGGGAATTTTTGGGTTTTTCCTAGATTCGTCCGATTTATCCGTTTTGAAGCTTGAGAACCCTGAGATTATGATGTATCTATCCCGTATACATGCTTTTCCTACGATTTTACGGATTGGTTTGTGCCGTGTTCGGACTTGTAAGGGTTTGGGTGATTTTCCAAACTCTAGTTGTTTACCTTTGTATTTTCGTGAATCGTAAATGGGTTTCGGGAGTTCCTTCGTTAATTATGAGTATGGATTATTGATTATAATATCCCTTACGAATCGTTTAGGTGCCGGAAGTGCGTTCTTGGACCTACCAAACCCATACTCTTTTCCATTCAATTTCTCGATGTCTCAAAGGCAAGTATGTATTTATGATTGTACGTTCTCGACTTTGAAAGTAAGATATATGAATGGCATGTTTATTTATATCCACTCTGTGGCGGGCCGACAGGTCCCCTGAGGGTTTCGCAGCCTTTGGTGCGATTCCAAGGATGATTTGGGTTAACCACTCTGGGGCGGGCCGACGGGTCCCCTGAGGGTTCCGTAGCCTTTGGTGCGGTTCTATGGTTGATCATGTATGCATTGTTGTGATGTTATGAGATTTAGTTATTCTGGAATACTAGTCTTAAATTGATGAATTGACGGTTACCTTTACTTTATTGTCGAGGAGTATTGTGTTTCATACTTGATATACTTGCACTAGCTATTCGACGGCTAACCCCTTTATGGGGAAAATACTTTTTATGTATTTCAGGTTCCAGGAGAGTGGATAGGCAGGTATCGGGTCGGCATGAAGATGATGGGCAAGCGTGATACTGTGTCTTATCTCCGATTATGTCTTGTGTTGCTCCATTCAGTGTTGTTGTACTGGAATGGTTAATGAATACTCGAGTATTGTTTGTTTGTTTTCAGTCTTCCTTGATGTTCCGGCCTGTATTTCCGAGGTTTTGATTTTGTACTGTGATGTATTTGGATACATGGGACATGGTTTGAATACCCTTTGTATCGTCTTTCATTTCCTTGTTTTGGACCTTCTCGGTCAAGTTTTATAGTTCCCTGTATGATTAGCCTTGTGGGTCCCACGGTAGGGTTCACGGCGCTGTAATTATGGTACTTGTACTAGCATCGTTTTGCTAACCCGTGTGGGGGTGGACATTTGTTTAATGTTCAGTAGCCGAGGAGTGGGAAGCAACCACAGTGTCGGCATGATGACGAAGGGGCATAGTGATGTTATCCGTCTGGTTGTTTTGGTATTCTGTTTTTGTAATAAGTACTCGAGTACGTGTGTTATTTATGGTGATTTGAGAACTTTGTATTAATGGGTTGTTTTGGACGATTAAATCGGTTATTAAATTCCACAACTGTTGGTGGTATTATTCGTATTGATCAGTTCTTCTTTTAATTTAGCCTTGTAAATTCTTATATAAAGGGTTTACGGCGCTGTAATTATTCCGAATATCTCGGGGTGTTACAGAATATGGTATCGGAGCTAAGATTCATGGATATCTTGGCAGTTGGGTTTAGTTGGGTATGTTTATGTCATTTGATTTGTCGGTCGCGCATAACATCACTGTACATCCAGCGTCATCATGTGAACCGTGGTTGTAAGTTTCCTAATCTTAGATACTATCATTTTAATGATTGCGTATTTTGTGGATATTGACGAATTTTAGGAGATTTTGCTCTGGGTATTGAGTATTTATGTTTACAGTATGTTGAGAGGAAGACGTGGATGCGGACGCGGTCGTGGACTCGGACGTGGCAATGCTAGACTGGAAGATTCATCGTCTGTCCCGGATTCATTGTCTAATCAAGCTGAATTAATTTCTGGCGAACAACAGGAATCAGTTAATAATGACCGAGCACGAACTGGGGAGGCATATGCAAATCCTAACATGCCTCAAGTCTCCAGCAAGTGGTCACTCAGATGACCAATTTTCTCAGGTGGTTAAACGCATGAAAATGACGATGGGCCAGCAGCGTAACGAAGAAAATCGGGGAGACAAATGGCTTTCAGAAGTGGTCAAATTACACCCACCGAAATTTGACGGTTCTTCAGAGATGCCTACATGGGACCACTGGATGAAAGAACTGGAGAAGATATTTGCGGGAATTAATTGTCCCAATGACCGAAAAGTTCCGTTCGCCCAGTATTTTCTGACTGGGGAAGCTTTCGACTGGTGGGAAGCCATTCGACCTGAGGATCATAATGCTGACTGGACAGAATTTAAATTAATGATGGAAGCACAATATTGTCCTCGTCCAGTTAGAGAGGCTAGAGTCCTAGAGTTTTTCTCACCACAAAATATGGAGGCATCTGTGACAGATATGATTAAGACTTTTAATCACCAGCTGACCTTTGTGCGACATCTGGTCAGAACCGAGGCAGAAAAGATTTTTCACTTCGACATGAGGATGAAGCTGGAGATTCAACGATACATGTCGGGATTCGAATGTACTACTCTCCGACAGTATCAGGATAAAGCCTTAGCTTATGAAATGAAAGAGACAAAAGTGGAGAAATTTGCGGAATCGAAGAAGAAGAGAGTGTCTAGCAACTTCACTGAGAGCAAGAGTAGTGGGCCCCGCAAGGGCCAGTCCTCATTCCATTCATCCAAGAGGCCCCCATACCCTTCCCGAGGCGGAAAAAAGTTCAGAACGACATCGACGGTTACAGACGCAATGAAGAAGTGTTATAACTGTGGACGACCAGGGCATGTTCGACGTGATTGCTCCACTCCTTATGTGACCTGTTTTGAGTGTGGGCAAGAAGGGCATCATGCGACATTTTATGGGAATGTGACTAGATCGTTTAGAGCTCGTACTTCAGTGCAAGTTCCGAAAGAGACGAGTGTGAACCTAACACAGCAGAGTGGTTTACAACAGCAGAATTATGGAAAGAGAGAAGCATCTAGTGCTGGGTCCGTTCCTCCGCGCCTTTATGAGATGAGGAGGTCAGATGATCAGAACACTGCTGTTGCATCAGGTACGATTCATATTCTTTTGCAACCAGTTAGTGTCTTATTCGATTCAGGAGCTACACATTCTTTCGTATCATTGAACTGTGTTAATCGTTTGAAAATCTCATGTTTTCATGATTGTGAACCTTATGTTGTAAGTCTTCCGAGTGGAGAGAGAATTGTGGGAAATCTAGAAGCTAGAAATTTTCCTGTGTCACTAGGAGGGAGGAATTGGCCATCAAATCTTATTGTGTTCGACATCTATGGTGACGATTTAATTCTTAGAGACGATTGGCTCAATCGTTATGGGGCTATTTTGAATTATCGGAAAAGAGTTATCTCAATTATTGCTGATGACGGATCTGAACATCTATTCGAAGGATAGAGACCAGGAAGCTCAGGGAAAGTGATCAAAACCATGAAAGCAATTAAATTGTTGAAATAGGGTTGTACCGGGTTTTGGTGTTACGCCATGAATAAGGAAGAAGAAGTAGAGCTCTCATCTATTCCAGTTGTGAACGAATTCTCAGATGTATTCCCTGATGAACTACCTAGATTTTATCCGCGTAGAGCTGTAGAGTTTAATATTGAATTGGAACCAGGAGCCGCACCTATTTCCAGAGCACCATACCGTATGGCACCAACAAAGATGTATAAGTTAAAGAAACAGCTTGAAGAATTGTTGTAGAAGGGTTACATTCAACCTAGTATTTCTCCTTGGGGTGCGCCCGTTCTTTTTGTTCGAAAGAAAGATGGATCACTCCGATTGTGTATTGAATACAGGGAGCTGAACAAGATGACGATCAATAATAAATATCCATTGCCTCGAATTGATAACTTGTTTGATCAATTGCAGGGAGCGACGGTATTCTCGAAGATCGATTTGAGATCAGGATACCATCAGTTGAGGATTAAGGAATCTGATATACCGAAGTCCGCATTCAGATCTCTGTATGGGCACTATGAGTTCATAATAATGCCATTTGGTCTTACTAATGCTCCTGTTGTGTTTATGCAATTGATGAATCGAGTATTCTTAGAGTACTTGGATAAATTCATGGTCGTTTTCATTGACGACATCTTGATTTCTTCGAAGAATCCAGAAGATCATGCAGAACATTTACATATTGTTTCGAATACTTTGATAAATGAATAGCTTTATGCAAAACTTTCCAAATGTGAGTTATGGCTTAAGAAAGTAACGTTCCTTGGGCACGTGATATCAGCCGACGGAGTTCAAGTAGACCCGAAGAAAGTTGAGGCAATCTTGGAGTGGGAATCTCCTAAGAACGTGAAGGAGGTCCGAAGCTTCTTAGGACTTGCTGGGTATTATCGTCGTTTTGTGGAAGGATTTTCCAAAATTGCTCGTTTGCTTACTCAGTTGTTACAGAAGACTCAGAAGTTCATGTGGGACGAGAAATGTCAGATTAGTTTTTATGAACTCAAGAGGAGACTGACAAAGGTGCCAATATTAGCACTGCCCGATGGAACTGAAGGGTTCGTAGTTTACAACGATGCTTCAAATTAGGGTCTAGGTTGCGTGTTGATGTAGAAGTATAGAGTGATTACCTATGCTTCTCGACAGTTGAAACCGTATGAGGTTAACTACCCGATACATGATTTAGAGTTAGCATCCGTTGTCTATGCTCTGAAGATTTGGCGACATTATTTGTACGGTACTCACTGTCAGATCTTCACAGATCATAAGAGTCTCAAATATATTTTAAGTCAGAAGGAATTAAACATGAGACAGAGGAGATGGCTGGAATTGATTAAAGATTATGACCTGGAAATTCTTTATCATCCAGGCAAAGCGAACGTGGTAGCTGATGCATTAAGCCGCAAACCTGTTTCTATTCGAATGTTGGAAACGCTTACGTCTTAGTCCAGCATGCAGCGAGAGTTGATTCGTGAAGGAATTGAAGTATGGTTACAAGGCGTTCAAGGGAAATTATGTGTGATGGAATTAACTTCATCATTGATCGATGAAATCAAATCTAAACAGTTAGATAACCTCCTGATGATTCGATTACGTGATGAAGTAGACAAGGGAAATGCCCCAAGATTCGTAATTTATGATGATGGAGTCTTGAGATTCCAGAGTCGACTTTGCATCCCCAATGATGATGTTTTGAAGCAGACAATCATAAAGGAAGCTCACAGTGCACCCTATTCTATTCACCCGGGCACTAGTAAGATGTATAAGGATCTAAAGTAGAATTTCTGGTGGGGAAATATGAAGATGAACGAGCGGAATACGTCTCGAAGTGTTTAACTTGTCAACAGCTTAGGATTGAACATCAGCGACCTGCCGTAATGTTGAAGCCATTGTCGATTCCTGAATGGAAGTGGGAAGATATATCGATGGACTTTATCACCAATATGCCAAGGACCAGAACGGGGATGAATATGATTTGGGTGATAGTTGATCGTCTAACCAAGTCGGCTCATTGGGGACCAGAAAAGTTGGCACGAGTGTTTATTGCGGAGATAGTTAGATTGCATGGTACGCCGAAGACCATTATATCATATCGGGATGGTCGCTTTGTGTCACACTTTTGGAAGGCGGTTCATAAAGCCTTGGGAACCGAGCTAAAATTTAGCACAGCTTATCATCCTCAGACTAACGGACAGTCTGAAAGGACTATTCAGACAGCAGAAGATATGTTGAGAGCTTGTGCCTTATATTGGTCAACGAATTGGGAAGTTCATCTGCCGTTGATTGAATTCAATTACAACAATAGTTGGCATGCTTCCATTAAGATGGCATCTTTTGAAGCGTTATACGGGAGAAGATGCAGATCACCCCTATGTTGGGATGATTCGTCTGACTTGATAGGGACGGAACCGGAGTTGATAGTACAGACTCAAGAGAAGGTAGCTCGGATTCATGAAAGGTTGTTGACTGCCCAGAGTCGACAGAAGTCTTATGCAGACGTGCGCCGTCGCCTGTTAGAGTTTGGAATTGGGGACTACGTGCTTTTAAAGGTTTCTCCTACTCGAGGAATTTTTCTTTTTGGGAGGAAAGGAAAGCTGAGTCCGAGATATATCGGACCATTCGAGATTCTTGAAAGAGTTGGGGAGTTGGCGTACAGGTTGGCCTTGACGCCATCGCTGAGTCATGTTCATAATGTGTTTCATGTATCCCAGTTACAGAAGTACATACCAGATCCCAGTTATGTCATCGATTTCAGCGAGATCGAAATAGATAATGATGACACGTTCGAAGAGAAACCAATCAAGATACTCGAGAGTCGGGTCAAACAATTGAGAAATAAACCAATATCCTTGGTTAAAGTTCAATGGTCGTGACACAGAGTCGAAGAGGCCACTTGGGAGACAGAGGATGGTATGAAGGCTAGATATCCAGAATTATTTTCATCTTAAGTTTCGGGACAAAACTTCTTTTTAGAGGGAGAGTATGTAATACCCGAATTTCTGATGTGTATTTTATCTGTATTTGAACCTTGTGACATTACATATGTCGTATTATTAATCTCAGTATAATCCTCCGTATTTCATAATCCAGTATTGATGAGTATATGATTTCATAGATGTTAATTCATTCACGTACTTATGTACATTTAGCGCACGCTAACATCGAAGTATAGCGCACGCTAAATATGTGAGTTAGCGCACGCTAAAGTTGAGACTTAGCGCACACTATGTGTGGTCAGCATGATTGAGACAGGTTGGTAGGTGAGATCGAATCACGGATTTTGGATAGGGACATGTCGGGATGAACCTGGATGGCTTTTGGAAAAGCCGAGTCAACTGTGTTTAGCGCACGCTATGAGAGAAATGCCAGCGCACGCTAAAGTCGAGTACAGTGAGGTCAGTGAGCTTCGTAAAGCCGTTAGCGCACGCTACGCTAGCATGGTAGTGTACGCTAACTGTTGTATTTAACGTACGTAAAGGCTGTTTAGCATACGTTAAGCCAAGAATAGAAAGAGACAGTGTGCTGTGAGCCCGTTAGCGCACGCTAAAAAGGAGCAGTAGCGCGCGTTAATGGTCAATTTCTATAAATAGGACATCACCTCATTTCATTTCTCAGTTTACACTTCGTCCTATACCCGATTTTCGAGACTTAAAGAGTTACCCTCTCGACCTTAACCCTTCATATCAGCCTCTGAACATAATCATTGAGGGCAAGGAGCTTTGGGGATTGGTGTTCAAGCATTCAACGTGGAGTTCATCAAGTGTTTTCGTCTTTTCCTTCCGTATAAGGTATGTGGCGACTCACCAGTCTGGATTTCATGTTCTTGTTGTCGAATATAAACATGCTACGGAAGTTATCGAGTTTATTACTGAGATTATCAAGTTTCTTATGTACAATATGATCGAACAACGCGTATAGGGGAACTAAATGGATTGAACTTAGGGTTTGTTCCTTGTAGTCATGATCATGTTGAACCTAGTAACGAGTTTTATGGTGTTCTTCAAGATAATTCCGAAATCATGTTGCGTTGGATTGTTGATGGGTATGGTTAGGATCCTTGTAAGACGAACTATCATGAGGTATAGTTGAATAATTCAATCGAATGATGTGTTTAGACTTGATTGGAACATTATGAGATATTTGTTCGGACAAGTATTGTAGTGATGATTCGACCGATATGGCTTGGGGAAGATTAGTTTGTTTATCATAACCGGATATATTATGCCTTTTCATGTTCATATAATATTTAGAAACGATTATTCGGAATCGTTAGTTATATTGGTGTTATTATATAATTAAGGTTCGAATTTTGTGAATTGATCGAGTGAGAGTTCTTCGAGCGGGTTGAAGGTTATCGGAAGTATCAATACTTGTCGGCATTTTTGAGGCAAGTACCTTAATTTGATTTTGGTTTAATGTTGATTGTTTTGATCATGCATATTTCATTCATGTTGTTGAACATGAGGTCGTCCAAGTTGATTTGTCATAATGTCGATCATGTTATGATTTATATGTTGTTCATGTTGATGAACATAGTGGTTTGCATATGTGTATGCATAGTTGAACATAATAGAATGGGATCGTGTGATCTATGCTGAGGGCGCTGGATCAGTTTTCCACCTCGTGTTGGTCCGACGGGATTATCTTGGGATCTATGCTGAGCGCGCTGGATCATTGGACAGGTTTTTCCACCTCGTGTTGGTACGACGGGATCATCTTGGGATCTATGCTGAGGGCGCTGGATCATTGGATTACCCTGTGTTGTATTTATGGAATCATGTGGATTCGCATTATTGGATTCCCGTATAGGAAGTCCGTGTTTTGTGTTTTTGTTATGCATTGTTGTTGCATATCTGATTTTGTTTAAGTATGGTACTTGTACTAGCATTGTTTTGATTACCCCTGTGGGGGTGGACATTTGTTTAATGTTCAGGTTGCCGAGGAGCGGGGAAACAACCACAGTGTCGGCATGATGACGAAGGGACATAGTGATGTTATCCATCTAGTTGTTTTGGTATTCTGTTTTTTTAATAAGTACTCGAGTACGTGTGTTCTTTATGGTGATTTGAGAACTTTGTATTAATGGGTTGTTTTGGACGATTAAATTGGTTATTAAATTCCACAACTGTTGGTGGTATTATTCGTATTGATCAGTTCTTCTTTTAATTTAGCCTTGTAAATTCTTATATAAAGGGTTTACGACGCTGTAATTATTCCGAATATCTTGGGGTGTTACACTGAAGATCCTGACGCGACAATGGCTACAGGTACCGTCCACATCCTTGACCATCCTGTTTCTGTACTTTTTGATTTCGGTGCTACACATTCTTTCATTTATTTGGATTGCGTGCATCGTCTGCGTGTTGATTGTTTGGTTGCATGTGAACCATTTATCGTTAAACTGCCTAGCGGAGATAGTATCGTGGGGGATCGTGAGATTAGAGATTTTCCGGTAAGTATCGTAGGGAGGGCTTGGCCTTCTAATCGGATTGTGGTAAAAATTAAAGGCGAGGATTTGATCATTGGTGAGGATTGATTAGACAGGCATGGGGCGATCATGAATTATAGAGCGAGGACCATTTCAATGTTATCATCTGACGGTACCAAACACACTAGGGCTGGGACTTTTCGGTTCCAAGGAAAAAAATACAGGAACCAAAACCGAACCACACAGCTTTTTCGCAGTTCAGTTTTGCCAGTTTTTTATGCCCAAACCGACTCGGAACCGAACCGCGTAGGAACCGAACCGGAACCGATTTCGTGTGGCTGGAAAAATACAAAATTAATTAAATACCAACTCGGAACTGAACCGCATAGGAATCGAACTGGAACCGATTCTGTGTGGCTAAAAAAAATATAAAAATACTATATTCCTGCTACAGTTCTAGTTCTTCGTCATCAAGCATTCAAATTCATTAAACCCAAAATACAAAATTCAATATTCAAATTCAGATCCAAGTCATTAAATCCAAAACACAAAACTTCAATATTCAAATTCAGATTCAAGTCATTAAAAGATTAAACAATCTTTAACATTCAGATTCATATTTTCATTTCTTGTTTGATTCAGGTGACTTCTTGTTTCACTTTCAAATGAACTAGGTCTTGGACATAAAATTTGATTAAAAGCAAAACTAAAAGGAGGATAAAAATCTAGGACTATTTGGGAAAGATACGCGGTTCCACGATTTGTAGCGGTTTTGAACGGTTCTGCGGTTCCACGGTTCGTAGCGGTTCCGAGGTTTTGAACGGTTCCGCGGTTCTAACGGTTTTTTTGTGGATTTTAACTGGAACCATAAATCAAACCGTTTAATATATATCTGAACCGAACCGCAAAAAAAATCAATTTATTTCCTGAGAACCGAACCGAACCGGCGGTTCCTTTGCAGTTTAGATCAGTTCGTCGGTTCTCGGTCCTAAAAGTCCCAGTCCTAGAACACACCTTTGTGGGACACAAATGGAGTAGTCATAAATTCTTGATCAGCGCATTGAAAGCGGTGAAACTTCTTCGAAGAGGGTACACTGGTTATTGGTGCTATGCCATGAGGTCGGAAGAGGGGGAAATCGAACTTTTGCTATTGCAGTAGTAAATGAGTATCCTGACGTTTTTCCAGACGGGTTTCCGGGTTTACCACCGGACCTTGAAATTGAGTTCATCATTGATTTAGAGCCGGGTGCGGTTCCGATTTCTAAAGCACCGTACCGCATTGCACCTGCGGAGATGCAAGAATTGAAGAAACAACTGGGGGAATTGCTAGACACGGGCTACATTCAACCGAGCGCTCTGCCTTGGGGCGCACCGGTCTTGTTCGTAAGGAAGAAGGATGGGTCACTACGGTTATGCATCGATTACCAAGAGCTGAATAAGGTAACTATCAAAAACAAGTATCCGCTTCCGAGAATTGATGACTTGTTTGACCAGTTGCAGGGGGCTACAGTGTTCTCGAAAATTGATATGAGTTCGGGGTATTACCAGCTCCGAGTGAAGGATTCAGATATTCCGAAAACGGCTTTTCGGATGAGGTACGGCCGTTACGAGTTTGTGGTTATGTCGTTCGGGCTAACGAACGCCCCAGCTGTTTTCATGCATTTAATGAACAAGGTCTTCATCGAATATCTCGATAAGTGTTAGTCGTCTTTATCGATGATTTCCTGATCTATTCGAGGAACAAAGAGGAGCATGTGCATCATCTACGCTTAGTGTTGAACATTTTGAGAACTCAGTGCCTTTATGCGAAGTTCTCTAAGTGTGAGTTCTGGTTGAGAGAGGTAATGTTTCTCGGTCATGTAATTTCGGTCGAAGGTGTTCATGTGGACCCACACAAGATAGAGGCAGTATTAGATTGGGCACCGCCCAAGAACGTGAAGGAGGTTCGTAGCTTTCTCGGTCTGGCCGGATATTATCGAAGATTCATTGAGGGGTTCTCTAAGCTTGCTCGACCGCTTACTCAGTTGTTGCAGAAGTCATAGAAGTTTGTGTGGTCAGACGAGAGGCAGAAGAGTTTTGAAGAATTGAAGAAGCGGTTGACTACCGCTCCCGTCTTAGCCTTACCGTGCGGTAATGAGGGCTTTTCAGTTTATAGCGATGCCTCGGGCCAAGAACTCAGATGTGTACTCATGTAGCATGAAAATAAGATTGCATATGCTTCCCGTCAGTTAAAACCGTATGAGTTGAATTGCCCTACACACGATCTAGAGTTGGCCGCAGTCGTGTTTGCGTTGAAGATTTGGTGTCACTATCTGTATGGCTCATCTTGTCATATTTTCACCGATCACAAGAGCGTGAAGTACATATTCACTCAGAAGGAGTTGAACATGAGATAGAGGAGGTGGCTAGAACTGATCAAGGATTACGACCTCAAAATCTTTTATCACCCGGGCAAGGCAAATGTAGTGGCAGATGCCTGGAGTCGGAAATCGGTATCGCTTCGGGCACTTGAGCTACTCACGGTTCAGACAGAGCTCCATCGAGAGCTGATAGAGTTGGGGATCGAGGTTGTGTTACCAGGGAGCGGGGTACAGTTGTGCGCTCTTGAGATTTCTTCGCTGCTGGTTAACGACATCAAATCGAGATAGTTAGAGGATCCGATGTTTATCCAGCTCCGTGAGAATGTAATGAAAGGGAAAGCCCCGGGATTTGTGATTCATGAGGATGGTGTGCTGAGACTCCAAGGTCGGTTGTGTGTATCGAACGACTTGGAATTGAGGCAGAGCATTATGCAAGAGGCTCATGCGTCACCTTACTCAGTTTATCTGGGATCGAGTAAAATGTATAAGGATTTGAGGAAGAATTTTTGGTGGAATGACATGAAGATTGAGGTAGTGCAGTTTGTGGCTAAGTGTTTGACTTTCCAGCAAGTCAAAATCGAACATTAGCGACCAGCCGGGTTGTTGAAACCACTTCCCGTTCCGGAATGGAAATGGGAGGACGTCTCTATGGATTTTGTGACGAATTTGCCGAGGACAAAGACGGGAATGAACATGGTATGGGTGATCGTGGACCGACTAACTAAGTCAGCACATTTTTTGGGCATCAAGGACACTTGGGGTCCAGAAAAATTGGCTCGTATATTTATTGCGCAGATCGTGAGGCTTTGGTACGCCGAAAACTATTATTTCGGACAGGGATTGCCGGTTTGTATCGCATTTCTGGCAAGCGGTACATAGGGCGTTGGGAACACATTTGCATTTGAGCACTTCCTTTCACCCTCACACCGATGGACAATCCGAGTGTACCATTTAGACGTTCGAGGATATGTTACGTGCGTGTGCATTAGATTGGAGTAATGACTGGGGAGAACACTTTGCTTTGATCGAGTTCACTTATAATAATAGCTAGCAGGCCTCGATCAAAATGGCACCATATGAGATGCTTTACGGTTGACGTTGTAGATCGCCGATATGCTGGAATGATCCGTCCGAATTAGTTGGCACTGAGCCAGATCTTGTGCTGGAGACAAAAAGGAAAGTCGAGTTGATTTGAGAAAGATTGTTGACTGTCCAGAGTCAACAGAAGTCCTACACGGATGTTAGGCGTCGACCCTTAGAATTCGAGGTAGGATATCACGTTTTGTTGAAGGTATCTATGATGAAAGGAGTTTTCCATTTTGGGAAAAAGGGGAAGCTCAGTCCAAGATATATTGGACCTTTTGAGATATTAGAAAGAGTTGGCGAGTTGGCTTACCGTTTGGCGTTACCTCCGTCCTTGAGCCACGTTCATAGTGTTTTTCACGTCTCTCAATTGTGGAAGTACGTTCCGGACCCTAGTCACATTATCGATTTTGGCGAAGTGGAAATCGAGAAGGATGTCACGATTGAGGAGAGGCCAGTGAGGATTTGGAACGTCGGGATAAATAGTTAAGGCACAAAACTATCCATTTGGTTAAGGTGCAATGGTCGAGACATGGTGTGGAGTAAGCGACATGGGAATTGGAGAAGAATATGCGTGCGAGATACCCCGAGCTTTTCGATCCTTAAGTTCCGGGACGAAACTTTTTTTTAGAGGGGGAGAATGTAATATCAGTACTTTCTATCTTTAGCAGTTTCTATTTTTGGTGTATGTCTATTTTTAGCGGCTCTCTTGTAACCGTTTCGACGTTTTTGAAGCTATTTTATTCTTGGTGTTTTTCCATTTGGACGAGTTTTGGAGGTGTTTTTACGTATTTTGCTTTGTGTTATGATGTTCGTCGCATGTAGATAAAACTTGTTCAAATATATTGTTTCTTTGCTCCTACAAGTCCGTATGGTAGAATTATTCATGTTGTGGACTTTGGTTCAGCATTTCGATATCGTATCGTGATTTTCGGCCATTTGGGCCGTTTTGTAATTTCCTAAAAGTTTAGGGAAATTACTTCCATTATCGTATTTTGGGCCTTCGGGTGGTTGGAATAGTGCTTTCTTTTAGCGCTTAGGTTCGTCGTCGTGAATACTTCGTAACTATGTCTTCGGATTCCATCTTTTGTCGCTTTTCAATTTCGTGATTTCTTGGGCAGTGGACTGCACTCAGCAGTACTGAACTGCTGCATGCATAACATACGTTATGCATGCTCTCTATGTACGCTATGTATACTGTTAACGTACGTTAACTCTTACTCATAGCGTACGTTAACGTCTTCAGCGACTTGGGCAGAAGGTTCTGCCGAGTCCTTACGTACGTTAAGTACGGGTGTTACGTACGTTAAGGCCCTAACGTACGCTAACTCCCCATGTTAACATCCGTCAACTGCTGTCAGGTATTTAAATACCTGATTTGACCTCAGACGTGTCAGTCTCCTTTTTCCTTATCCCCTTGTCCGCGATTTGAGTTCACTTGAGCGTTTTGGAGCGATTCTTGAAGATAAATCCATGGAGTTCCATAATAGATCGATTGTACTCCAAACGAAGTCATCATCATCTTAATCTATCTCTCTCCGCCCAAATCCAAAGTAATTGGCTAGAACTCCAACCTTTGTAAATTTTTGGGGGGTTTTCGGGATTTACCCAATTGTGTACGAATTGTCTGTTGATATTGTAATATTCGATTTCGATTAATGTTTATGAGTGTTTCCCAATTCTTTTCCGTCAAGATCAAACCGTGTGTATGGTTGTGAAGTGTAGTTGGGGTTGTGGGTGTTTTCTACTAGATTATTGGTGTCGTTTGGGACTGATTCATGTTAATCTTTCGTCTAGGAACGGACGTTGTCATTCCGGGGCATTCCTAGTCATCGTAGATCTCCCGTTTCGATCACAATGTCTCAAAGGCAAGTACTTTACATTTGTCTACGTATTCTAGCATTGATTTATGGCTTCGCGTGTATGTGTGGATGTGAATGCGTATGTTCACCGAGGGATTGGTCTGATGGGGCCTTTGGGGATATGTGGTGCCGTGTGTGTGCGTATCATGAACTGGGGTTAACCACCCAGGGATGATCCGACGTGGCCTCTGCGGGGCACGGTGGCCGTGAGTCTCGTACCAACGGTTAACCTTTGAAATGTTTTGTTGGAGAACTATGTTTTGTGCATGTGCACCTTAATATTCCGGAATGTTTTAGAAAATATTTTTGGCGCATATACCATGTGTATAGAATGGTAGTTCAAATGGTATTGTACTTACACTAGCAGTTGGCGCTAACCCCTTAAATGGAGGAAATACTTTTGTATTTCAGGTACAGGTCCAAAGGACGAGCGAGCACGCGGTCAGAATGAAGATGATGGGCAAGAGTGAAATTGTTCAATTAGTCGATGGAGTCATTTCCTGTCGTTGAGTTTTAAATCGATTGTATCATTTGCTTCAGTACTTGAGTACTTTCTTAGTTTTGATTGTATTGTTTTGGACCCAGTTTGGGAAGGTGCACGATTGTTGGGTTAATGATGTTTGGAACAGATTGTTATTGTCATTTGTCTTTATTAAGTAACGGTGTATTTATTGCGTAGTGTTTGTCGTTGGTCGCGGGTAGTCGAGATGTGTGTTAGCCTTGTGTACTCAAAGGATTGGGTTCACGGTGCTATAATATGCCCTGAACGCCTTGGGTGTGTTACAGTCTAACTGTCTAACCGTCTGACCATTTGCAGGTGAGGTCTTCGGGCAGCCGAGTGCCGTTTCGTCCAACGAACGCAATCGGCTCGTTTTCGGGCAGATTTCTAAAATCTTATGATTTCTGATTGTCATATTATTAATAAAATCATTTTCCCAAGAAAAACTTGATTTATATCATAATATAAAATCACAAAAAATATTACTACGACAAACAATTAAATATCTACGATTATATTGTGATTCCAAAACATAAAATTATCATCAAGCAAGCATTCAAAATGCAAAAATATCATCTATACAATCGCATTAACCTCATTCCGATACCACTGTTGGAATTCGGGACATAAATCGAATATGCAATGGAAAATAAGTCGCATAAAATGTGCTCATCTGAGCTGCTAAAGAGGATCGATCAATGATTGTATAAATGAATAAATAAAAGAATCAAAATCATACCCTCGTAGACCCGACTTCTTTTGTTGATGACGACGAGCACGAATCCAATCCATGAAGCTTCTGGAAATTCCAACGTCGAAAGTGTTGAACGTCTCTACGAAACACGCGTCAGAAAATTGACTGGATTAAACTCCGTCTTCTTGTTCTCTAAGAACACGGCTATAAGAAGAATATTTAGTGTTGCCTTAAACTCTCAGAACCCAGAAGAAGAAAAACCAAGTTCAAAACTCTCTTTTCTTTCTCTGTTGTTTTTCACGTAATGCACCCCTACTTTCTCAAAAGGGAGTGGTGTTATATATTATCCTCCAACACTCTTTTAAAAGTCTTCTCATATTATATAATCCACTCACATGTAGTTATGACCAACTAATTAAAACAAGACATGTGAGCAGAATTACATATAAGATGTGCACGACCATTATTGACATTTAAATGGTCCAGCCATTTAGTCCGTATTTTGGACTCCGTGTATCTAGTCCGATAGATAAACCTTGGTCCATCACTTTGTGTTTAAATTAACTAATTAATCTAATTAATTAATTATATTAAATACAATATAATTAACTTCTCCAAGAAATAATTATATTTGAATTAAATTAATTACCCCATAATTATTTAATTCATCTGGCCGATTTAATTTATCCAATAAATTATATTCAGTTAGACATCCAATGTCTAATATTTATCAAGAGAGAATAGGCATAATTTAATCCATCATTAGTCCTATATGCGCGACTCTGTAGGTTCGTCTCAGTTAGCAATGGGAGGATTCAAAGAGTGTGAGGAACACTTAGACAGTCCGTGGCTCACACCACAACCCAACTGAGAACGAATGATGGGAATCATTCCAAAACCTGTTATGAATACTGTATATGTATAAACGTTTCAATCATATGTCCCGATCAAGCTATATGGTCACGGTTAAGTCAAACCCTGTCTCCACTTGACTCTATGCACGTGTTAGTGTAAATCAAGATCACATAACTCTTGTGTATCAAATACAACTAGTTCAATTGCTTTGGCCAAAGACTTTTTGATCTCATTTGCCACTAACCACATAGGACATTATCCTGTTCACTTACAGGAGAAAGAATCCTTTCTTGGCATTCAGTAAAGACTACACCTTGCCCATTAAGTTGCACTTCGAGGTTGATCCCTACCAACAGGTGGATAGATTGAACTACTCTAATGACTAACTTAATGAAACAAACACATCTTCTAATAGACCCTCAAGTCAAAGGTTTACGCATACCTATCATAACCTTACGATTCAGTCATTGACTATCCTAGAGTGAAATCCATGTGACCGAATCGAGGTGAGTCGTATCCGAACATATTAATCCAATTAATATACCCATACCGAATGCTCCCACTACTCCTGAGTGAAGACATGCACATGTCCAAGCATACGATATACAAGTCTTCCTAAAATAACTTAATGCCCAGTTAAGTTTTATCGACTTGCGTATAAGTCAAGCTTCTGAGTTTTAAACACTTTCAGTGCAACACTCCTTATCTCATAAGGAGTGGAATGCTTCTACTCAAAAGCACGAACATCATTTTTATTTATTTACCAAATCAAGAACGCCAATGATATACAATAAATAAAGAAATAATCACTGCCTTTTATTAATGAATACATAATCACATATAGATGCTCTAACTTTCTCATCCTCAGAGTGGCATTCGAGGGCATATGCTAACAAAAACAGCTATGCTCCCACTAACCTTCTTGTACACACATGGTTCATCTTCATTTTGAATAAACTCAAACTCTTGATTTGGGTAATCGTCGATCGATTAACCAAATCGTTACATTTCCTTGGTATTAAGAATACTTGGGGACCGGAGAGGCTGGCTCGGGTATTTATAGCAAAGATTGTGAGATTGCACGGTACACCTAAAAGTATTGTATCTAATCGAGATGGCCGTTTTATGTCATATTTCTGGCAGGCGATCCATCAGGCCTTGGGTACCGAGTTGAGGTTGAGTGCGTATTTTCATACGCAGTCAGAAAGTCAGACTGAGCGGATGATTCAGACATTAGAAGATATGTTGCGGGTTTGTTCCGTAGACTGGAGCAGTGATTGAGAACTTCATTTGTCGTTGATCGAGTTTACCTATAATAATAGTTGGCATGCATCAATCAAAATGGCACATTTCGAAGCACTTTATGCTCGGCGGTGTAGGTTGCCATTATGCTGGGTTGAGACTACAGAGTTAGTGGGGATGAAAACTGGATTTGTTGGTGGAAACTAAAGAGAAGATTTCTATCATTCGAGACAAATTGTTGACTGCCCAAAGTCGACGGAAATCCTAGGCTGATGTTTGTCGTCGACCTCTAGAGTTTGAGGTAGGATATCATGTGTTGCTCAAAGTGTCACAGATGAGAGGAGTTTTCCGATTCGGGAAAAATAGGAGCTTAGCCCAATGTATGTCGGACCATTTTGAGATTTTAGATAGGGTCGGTGAATTAGCTTATCGTTTGGCGTTACCTCCAGCTTTAAGTAACGTTCATAAGTTTTTTCATGTTTTTTAGTTGAGAAAGTATGTACCTAATCCGAGTCATATAATCGATTATGGTGAGATCGATGTAGCCGAAATATTAAGTTTGAAGATAGACCGGTGAAAATACTCGAACATCGTGAGAACAACTTCGGCACAAAACTATTTCATTGGTTAATGTGTAGTGGTCGAGACATGGAGTTGAAGAAGTGACTTGGAAAACTGAAGAGAACATGTGTGCTAGATACCCTGAATTATCTATTTCTTAAGTTTCGGGACGAAACTTTTTTTTAGAGGTAGAGAATGTAATATTCGTATTTTTCTACTTTTGATACTTTTCATTTTTTGGTATTTTTTTCGCCTTTGACGGCTCGCTTTTAGTCGAGTCGATATTTGGAAACTATCTTGTTCTGCATTTTTTGTCATTTGAACGAGTTTCGGGGCCATTTTAGTCGAAGTGACTTTATCGTGCTTTGGTCCGATTCTCATAAACGTTGTTTGGAACTATCGTTGCATTGATCCTATAAGTTCGTTCAATATATTTAGTCGTGTTTTGAGTGTCGGTATTGTTATTCGACCTTGAATCGTGAATTTCGGAGGTTATGGGCCATTTTGTAATGTCCCAAAATTTTCGGTATATGATTTGTTCGTCCTTCCGTACCTTCAGGTGGTCGTAGTTGCATGTTTGTATGGCGGTTGAATTTGTATTTGATGTTTTTCATAAGTGCTTTGTGAATTATTGTTAACCTTCGAGTTTCGCATCGTTCATGCCGTTTCGGGCTGCTGGACTCGGGCTGAGATGCAGAAGATCTTACGGCAGTAAGATATATAGTTAGACTCATATGGTGTACATGTTATAGCCGTACGCCAGTATATGTACGGTCGTATGTTGTTCATCAAAATTTGATACTCCAGTAGCATATTTACGGTCGTACTTCGTAGCCATTACGGTCGTAAGATTGGTTGTTATGCCCGTACGCCCCTAAAAACATTACGACCGTATTTTCATTTTTTAGAAAGACCCTATAGTCCAGTAGCATAGTACGAACGTGACAAGACAGAGTATATATGTTACAGTAGCATAGTACTACTGAGACAAACTGACAATACTTTGATCCCGTATGATTATATGTCACGGCCGTAACTCTAGTCATAGTATATAAATGGGACAGTCGGATTTTAAGCTTATTTCTTCACCTATTCTCTTCCTCTTCGGAGATTTGGGCGATTCCAAGGTGAAACTTGTTAAGAGATCATCAATCATCATTATTCTTGAGCTTCTAACGTGATTTAATCATCACCTATCCATCTCTTGTCCTTCGAATTGAGGTAAATTCCTTGAAAATCCTAGTTCAGATAGGTTTGAGGGTTTTGTGTTTGATTTGGTCGTTTAATCCATTTTGATCATAGAAACCTTTAGTTTGTGATTAATCTCATTTGTTTATACGTCAACATTATGATTTCATGTCCTACTTTGGTATGTGTCGCGAATTCGAAGGGATTTGGGTGGTTCTCAACCCCTATGTATGTGATTTTGTAATCGTGGAAATTATTAGTAGGGTTTCTTGAGTTTCTTCTTTTGAGTCTAGTATTGATTTTTGATTATCATAATTCTTGCGAATCGTTTAGGGCCAGACGTGCGTTCTTGGACCAACCGAGCTTGAAGTACAATTTTCCTTCGGTTCAAATATGTCTCAAATCAAGTATATGTTTATGCTTATATGTTCTTAACTTTGAAAGTGAAGTATATATGTTGTGTGTGAGTATATATTCACTCTGGGATGGACTGATGGGTCCTCTGAGGGGTCGCTGCTTTTGGTACGATCCACGGTTAATCACGTATATATTTTTAATGTGAAATGATATGAGATTTAGTTATTCCGGAATACTAGACTTGAGTTTGATGAAATGAGGTTATGTTTACTTTATCGTTCAAGAAATATTGTGTTTCATAATCGATATACTTGTACTAGCTATTCCACTACTAACCCTTTTTGGGGAAAATACATTTGATGTATTTCAGGTTCCAAGAGACCAACTGGACGGGTACCGGATCGGTATGAAGATGATGGGCAAGAGTGATGTTGTGTCATGTTCTTCTCTATATTATTTGTGTCATCCATTCGAGATATTGTATCTTGAATGATTTTTAGTACTCGAGTACTACATGATGTTCTTCTTGTTGTTTTGCTTTTATTGCCCTGGGTCTAATTCCCAATGACTTTATTCTGTCAAACTTGATTATTACTTTGGACGTCAATTTTTATTGTCTTTCGTTTGATTATGCCTAGACCTTGTCGGTCAAAGTTTGTGGTTACGTTTATTTATAGCTTTGTGGGTTCCACGGAGCGGCTCACGGCGCTGCAATGCACTCTGGATATTTTGGGAGTGTTACAATATATATATATATATATATATATATATATATATATATGATCAAATGAGAATGACTTTCGAGTAGAAATAAGATAAATCTGAGTCATTGATCCTTGTGTGATATACAGTCCAGATTGGCTTATGCATGCAATATATGCATTTCATGCATTAAAATTGTAATGTATTAAAACTATGCATTTTATGCATCAAAATATCGATGCACTAGAAAATTACATTCTATGCATATGTTTTTGTGAGAATAAATCTAGACCATCCATCTAAACTATGATTTGATCCAAATTAAATAATTATGTTGTTCCAACACCAGATTAAAACAACAACATAAACTCGATGGGAAATATACCCAACACTCGAAGGAAAATTCATTAAAACACTCAATCGAATTGTAATTGTTCAAGATTTCTCAAAAACACTAAACTCACAAATCAGGTTGAATGAATTCGAGATACGAATATACAATCTATAAATACGATTAATAACACTGAACAACATCTTTTTTTTCTCCAGGCCCTCCGGCCTGCTTTTCAGCGGGCCATCATCGGCGGCCGGCAAATATATATTTTTCTACACCAAACTGCAAAATTGCTTTTCGTCAGTTCACCATCGGCGACCGCCGCCCGAACATTTTTTTTCCGCCAGGCCACTACTGCAGGCGACCATTATTTTTTAATGCGAGACAGCTGCCCAACTTTCCGTCGGGCCATCATCTCTGACCGGTCGTTTGTTTTTTGACGCCATACCGCCGACTTGCTTTCCTTCGACGGCCGGTCATTTTTTCGAAGGCCTGGCCCACCTACTGTCCTTAGTTTTTTTTTACGGCAGGCCCATCGGCCCGCTGATAGAATTTTGGGAACCAACATATCTTTTTTCTAGCATGTAATCTGGTAATTTAATTAATTAAATTATATCACCACCACGGCATGGGTTATCTCTAGTCTATAATATAAAGGACAACGATATTTTTTTATGGTAGTTCGCACTGAAAATTACTATTGTACCCTCCCCTCTTTTTTTTTCTTTTTTTGTGTTGAATTTAATAATATCAGCAAATATTCAACAACAATAAAGTTTAAAACATACTTTAAGAATATAAATTCAACTAAATTAATGGGATAATTAATTTTAAAAAAATTACGGAGATCACCCATGGAGATCTGGCCGGTCAGTTTTTCCGATAGGACCATGGTCGACAAAGACCTCTGACGGACGACCATTTTGTTTTTTTACGTCTGGCTGCCGGCCTGCTTTCTGGCGGCCCACCGATGACCGCTATTTTTTTATACTCCCCCCGTCCTGCAAAAATAGGCCTAATTTGACTTTTTTGGTCAACCGTCAACGACTTTGACTTCAAATTAATCTTAATCTGCAAATGTAAAATATTCGATTGAATTATATAATAAAAATTTAGGTACTAAAGTTTCATTATAAAATTTAATTGAAGATTTTACATTTGCGGTTTAAGATTAATTTGTAATCAAAGTTGGAGACAGTTGACCAAAAAAGTCAAATTAGGCCGATTTCTGCTGGACGGGGGGAATATATTTTTTTACGCCAGGACGGCGACCTATTTTTCGGCAGATTTCCGGCCACCGATTGTTTTTTTTAACGCCAAGCCGCTAGGTTACATTCCGGCGAGCCACCACCTGCAGCCGGCTAACCTCCGATGACCCGCCATTTTTTTTCTAGCCGCCAGGCCGCTGGCCTGCTTTCTGGCGGGTCACTGTCGGTGTCCGGCAGACCTCGAGTGGCCGGTCACTTTTTTATTTTATTTTTTATACACCAGGCCGCTCGCCTGCTTTTCGGTGGACCTCATCGACCGACCATTTTTTTACGTTACGCCGTCGTCCAGACATTTTTGTTAACTCCAGGCCGTCGGCCTGCTTTCCGATGGGGCACCTGTTAGGAATATGCCCTCGAATGCCACTCAGGGGATGAGAGAGATGGGACATTGAACTTATAATTGTATTTCAAATGTATTCTTGATTTGGTAAAACATTGAAGTGAAGTACATGTAAATAAGAGCCAACATTCCACTCTCGTTATCGGATAAGAGAAAATGCACTTGAAGTGTTTAAAGTTTATTTAAACCGTTCGCAAGTCGATTAACTTAATTGGACATTAAGTTTTGAGTAAGACTTGTATAATTGATGCTAGGACATGTACATGTCTTGATAGCATAGTTATAGGTATATTGGTGGGACCAATATACTCGAACATGACTCATACTTGATTCAGTCACACGGTATTCACTCTTGGAGAGTCGATGCGACTTGAAAGGTTGTGATAGTATACATGGACCTTTGACTTGAGGGTTCAGTAAGAGATTGACCTGTGACATTTAGTTTGTCATTAGAGTAGTTAGACCCATTTGCTTTATCGCTGGGTCAACCTCGAAGTACGGATTATACGAGCATGTAGCAGTCTTTACTTTACGCCAAGAAAGGATTCTATCTCCTGTTAGTGGGCAGGCGAATGTCCTATACGGTTAATGGCAAATAAGATCATAAGTCTTGGCCAAAGCATTTCGATCTAGTCGTATTGGATACACTAGTAATCAGTCGGTCTTGATTTGCATTAACACTTATATAGATTCTAGTCAACAGTAGGGTTTGACTTTACCGTGACCCGAAGACTTGACCGGGACATCTGATGAAGGGTCTATACGTATATGGTATTCATGACATAATGGTTCTGGAATGATCACGTCATTCGTTCTCAGTCGGGGTTTACAGTGCGGCCCGTTAGGCTGGCTAAGTGCAGCCTGCACTCATTGGTTCCTCCCAATACCGGCTGAGACGGACCTACAGAGTCGCGCATCAGGATCGTTGACGGATAAATGTGAATTTATTATCTCTCAATTAATATTAGATATTGGATATCTAAATTATGGTTTATTGGATAAATCAAATAACGGTCTTATGAATTGAAATTAAGTTACTGGGTAATTAATTTAATTCATAAATTATATTTCTTAGAGAAAAATATTTGTATTTGATGTAATTAATTAATTGGATTAATTAATTAGTATAAATACATTGGTGATCAAACGGAGAGTATTTAACAGAGTCGTTTGACGAATATTCAGTACACGAGCCGAGTGACTCGGCCCATTTCCTAGCACCTTCCTAGTAGGCCCCCCCTCCACATGTGATTGTCTTTTTGTTGATGGGTGGTGATTAGTCTTCCACATGCTTCCAAAGTGTCTTGATTTGTTATCTTATCAAATCAAGACTTATCCTTTGTTTTGGCATGTTAGACTTTATATATGTGATATCATATCTACACCACTCCACCAAGACATCACCATTCGGCCGAACTAAAGAGAGAGAGGGAGATATTTTTTTTCTTCAAAGTATTCTTCATCTTTGAGGTGGAATAAAAGTAAGAAAAATAAGAGAGAATAATTCCTACGAGTTTCTCTAGCCGTGTTCTTGATAGAACGGAGTCTCGTTGATTTTTCCGGGCAATTTCCGACGCGTATGAAGTAGAGATATCGTATTTTCGAAGTTTGGGACAAAGGGATTTCGTGCTCATGCTCGGGTTCGTGATCATCATCATATTGCGAAGATATTATCAAAGGCTATGAGACTTTAATCCTTTATCTTCGTCAAATTATTTTTCGTATATACGTTACTTGATCGATCCTGTTTGGGATTCCTTATATTGATGTTTTTTTTTCATTGCGCACTCGTTTTTGTATCCGGAATCCCAATAGTGGTATCGGAGCGAGGTCAATGATACCG
Source organism: Orobanche coerulescens (assembly GCA_033398695.1). Classification (NCBI taxonomy): domain Eukaryota; kingdom Viridiplantae; phylum Streptophyta; class Magnoliopsida; order Lamiales; family Orobanchaceae; genus Orobanche; species Orobanche coerulescens. The sequence goes on from CM065811.1 coordinate 170,438,052, forward strand.
TATATACGATTTATGTGCATTTTGAATACTATTGGATGATGTTTATGATTTAGTATCATAATTGGTATAATCGGAGATATTTAATTGTTCGTTGTAAATTTTGTTTCTATGATTTTATGTGAATTATAAATCTGTAAAATTTTATTTTATTGATTTATAAGTTCTACATAAAAGTCAGAAACATCACCTTTTGGAAACGAGCCAAAAAACATTAATCGAGAGTGGGCCTGCTGCCTAGGCCGCCGAAGTGCTGACTCTCGGCCAGACAACCGAGAGTGACCGAGCCATGGCTCGGCCATATGGCTATCGGGTTTTTGGCCCAATTTTGAATCGGTCCGCGGGCTGGGCTTGATACCGAATTGTCCCGGACTCCGTTTTAAGTTTATATTTCGTTGTAATTATTTTCTGTTTTTTATTGGATTTAATTTGACTTAAATATATATTGTGTATATTTTTGTTAAGGGAAATAAATTAAACGAGATTATATATTTTTGGCCGGATTACTTCGAATGAATTAAAATGACGATTATAAGTAATAATTGGATTAATACCATTAGAGTTGAATAGATTAATTTTTATATTAATTGGATTAATATATCAATCGATTATTTAATTTTAATGCCATTTAATATTAATTGGATTAATATTATAGAAATTGAATGGATTAATTCCATCGCCGTTACATGTTGTATGGAATGCCTTATGTGATGGTGATATAGCTCGTGAACTTAGTTTTTGATTTGTTCGATTCGATTGGGTTGTAAAGTCCGTTTTGAGCCTATTTATTCTTACTAAAAAAAATTGTATAATAGGATGCATTTTTCAATGATGTAATTATTTATTCAGCTATGATGAAGACCTAAGACAACCAACCGAGAAGACGGAGAATCGAGACTGTTATTTTTTATTTTCTTTATTGGGTCATTCGCTTGGCCGAGTACTTAGAAAAAGGTCCATGAGCTATATGTTGGTAGTAACTAGGTTGCTATTTACTCTTTTTCATTTTAAATGATTGACAAACACAAACGCGCTTATAAATGAATTAATGTGCAAAGTATAACATTAATCATGAAATTCTCCCGACAACAAACAAACTAAGTTTGAAAAGGTTACGAGGTTTCCTACCCTCCATCAAACTCGCAGAAAATTGATACCCGAGCCGGTGTGCTATGCTTTCGAGTGATCGGGGTAGTACATTTGGTAGAGGTTTATTAATTCTTGAGTTCATTAGATGCCTCGGTTGGTGATAAATTTTGCCCCTAGAAACCTAATAGGTTGTCGGGCGAGATTCAATAGTCAGACTAATAAGACATTGATGGTCAACAACTTAGGTAGTCCGGATTGCCAAGAACCCTGATAGGTTGAGGGCATGAAAACTAGCGGTAAAACAAGATCGAATCACCCATTGGACGAGTTGGTGCTGGACACCACTTTATAGAAATTAATAGGCAAGAAACCTGACAGGTTGCGTCTGTTAAAATTTGTAAAGAACTTGATCACCACTAAGAAGTCGATCTAACCATGACTTTCGGATTATAACATGGGAGTGTGTAATTCCGATAAAATTAGTGGGCTCCGAGACAAGTAATATACAAGCCCTTAAATTCTATACTCGGTCATAATAAAATAAGTCACTAATTCAATCTTGTCTAAATCAATGCTGAGAAACGAAACAATATCTCTCTAAAAATGGCAAAGAACCCACTTGCAATATTACTTGAAAAGAATCTCATAACTGGCCCCAACTTCGTTGACTGGTTGCGGAATCTGATTATTGTACTCAGCATGGAGTCTCTGGGATATGTCTTGGAGGCGGACATTCCAATGATTCCAGTCCGGACTAGGGGTAATCAGGAAGAAATTGACGTCCATGAAAAATGGGTCAAGGATGATGTGTTGGTCCGTGGCATTATGATGGGCTCGTTCAATGACTAATGAGCTGCAGAGAGCGCACGAGAAAATGACTTCTGCTAGGCAGATTCTCACACACTTGACCGAGCTTTATGGAGAGCACAGTAGCACTGCTAGATATGAGATATCGAAGCAGTTATTCAGTACTAGGATGAAGGAAGGGGAGAAAGTGGTACACCACATCCTCAAGATGATCTCTATGATTGAGAGGCTCGAGGTTCAACTTTCACATGGATTTATCCCTCCAAATTGATCTCATCCTTCAATCTCTACCTCACTCTTTCACTCAGTTTGTAATTAATTTCAACTGTATTTCGTGTACATTAGCTGGGCTAATGAACAAACTGGTGACGGAACAGTCTAATATGAAGACTAAGTCGAGGGAGGCTGCTCTTGTGATTTATTCTGGGCCTCGGAGGTCCAAGAACAAAAATAAAAAGACCTACGAGTAGTATAAACCCAAGAAAGGGGTGCTGAAAGGCAAGGGCAGGGCCCTAAAGGTTCAGAAGGTAGGCGGTCCCAAACCTACACACAAATGTCTTGAATGCGATGAGCTCGGCCACTGTCATAGGACTTGTCCCAAGATCAATGGCGCATCAGGTACGAAACTTTTTGTTTTTGAAACCAATTGTTCCGCTACTGTATATTCTGCTTCATGGATTCTGGATTCAGGTGCTACTTCTCATATTTGTACTATGAATCAGGGTCTGGAATGAAGTAGGCAGCTTGAAGCTGGGAAAGTGATGGTCAATGTCGGAAGCGGACAAAGTGTCGAGGCAACCGATATTGGATCACTCCTACTGGGTTTGGAATCCGGTTTTATTTTGACGTTAGATGAAGTACTGGTTTTGCCTAAGGGACATAAAAACATTGTATCCATTCCTGTCTTGGACCGGAAATGATTTTATTTATTCATTGGCAATGGTAGTTGTAAAATTGTTGGTACAACTACATTGTTGAATGATTTATATCATCTCAACTTGCAAAATAAATTAGCAGTGAACACTAGAACTAGGAAACGTGGTAGGCATGATACTAATCAAGCTCTTAAGTGGCATCTTAGACTTGGTCATATTGGTCAGAACAAGGTTCACAAAATGGAGAAAGATGGACTTTTAAGTACACTGGGTGAAGAACCCTATCCAACTTGTGAATCCTGCCTTAGAGGCAAGATGACTAAGTCCCCCTTCATAGGGACATTTGAAAGGACTGCTGAGAAACTTGGGTTGGTATATACCGATGTTTGTGATGCTTTGGAAGCAGCCCGAGACGGATATCAATATTTCATAACATTCACAGATGATCATACTAGGTATGGGATTGTGTACTTGATGAAACATAAATACGAAGCCTTTACTAAATTCAAAGAATTTAAGACCCTAGTTGAAAAATAGACTGGATGTCATATCAAAATACTTCGGTCGGACCGAGATGGCGAGTATATGAGCACCAAGTTTGATGAGTTCCTTAAAGAACATGGAATAGTTTCACAATTCACGCCGCCAGGAACCCCACAGTTAAATGGTGTTCCAGATAGGAGAAATCGGACTTTGTTGGACATGGTCCCCTCCATGTTGAATTACACTGATTTACCGATTTACCAGTGGGGGTACGCCCTTCTTACCGCTGCCTATATCCTTAATAGATGTCCTTCCAAATCCGTTCCTATCACTCCGCATGAGATGTGGAAGGGTAAGAAACCAAGTCTTAATCAAATAAGGATTTGGGGATGTCCAGCCTATGTCAAGAAGGTTAAGGTGGAGAAACTGGAAGCGAGGTCCTTCAAGGGATGTTTCATAGGATACCCAGAGGACTCGTTGGGTTATCTATTATACATGCCCAAAGACCATAGGGTCATCGTGGCTATACAAGCGCACTTCCTTGAGTATGAATTCATTCAGGAAGGTGTCTCGGGTAGAAATGTCTCTTTGGAAGAGCATAATGAAAGTCATGAGGAGACATCTGATCATGGATCACAAACCGAAAATATTGTAACATAACCTCCACTTCGAAGGTCTGATAGGGTGTCTCAATTATCTGAGAGGTATGGCTATACACATGTCGAAGAACTGGGTCTCCACGACATACCTGATAGCCGTGAGAACGAACCGGTCACATATGACCAGGCGATAGTGGATGTGGACTCCGATAAATGGCAAGAAGCTATGGAAGCTGAGATAGACTCGATGCATGCCAATCAGGTCTTGACTCTAGTAGATCTACCAACTGGCATGAATCCTATTGGAAGTAAATGGATCTATAAGAGGAAAACTGATGGGGATGGAAAGGTTTAGGGGTGGACACGAACCGAACGAACCGAGCTTTTGGTGTTATTGACCGTTCGTTCGTTCGGTTCGTGTAGTGTTCGGTTCGTGTTCGTGTTCGACGAACATTACAAATTAGTGTTCGAGTTCGGTTCGACATATTTTTAATTGTTCGTGTTCGGTTCATTTGTGTTCAATTGTTCTGTTCATACGCTTTGTTCGTTTGTGTTCAAATGTTCTGTTCGTTCGTTCGATTCGTTTGTGTTCAATTGTTTCTGTTCATGCCATATTATATATAATATATATATATTATATTATATATATATATATATATATTAATGTTCGCGAACAGTCCGCGAACATCCGATCAAAATATAAAATGTTCGATGTTCGGTTCGAAAATACTCGAACATGTTCGGTTCGGTCAAACCGAACTCGAACTGACCGTTGACCGAGCTTTTTCACGAACAGTTCGCGAACGTTCGGTTCATGGGCCACCCCTAGCAAGGTTGACACCTATAAAGCCAGGCTTGTGTCAAAGTGTTATACCCAAAAAGAAGGGATTGATTATCATGATACCTTCTCGCCCGTAGCTATGATCAAGTCTATTCACATGATGCTTGCCATTGCTTCCTATTATGATTATGAAATATGGCAGATGTACGTCAAAATGGCTTTTCCAAATGGATACCTCAAGGAGAAAATCTACATGGAACAGCCTAAGGGTTTTGTGTCCAAAACTAATATTCATAAGGTGTGTAAGCTGCAACGAGCCATTTATGGGCTGAAGAAAGCTTCTTGGAGTTGGAACCTTCGATTTGACGAAGAGGATCCATGTGTTTACAAAAAGGTCAGTGGGAGCAATATTGCGTTCTTAGTACTATATGTAGATGATATTCTACTTATGGGAAATAACGTAGCAATGCTCAGCACTGTGAACGCTTGGATTTCTAAAACGTTCTCCATGAAAGACTTGGGAGAAGCTTCCTATATTCTAGGTATCCGTATTTACAGAGACAGACCGCGAAGAATGATAGGACTTTCCCAAGCCCTCTATATTGAAAAGATCCTGAGAAGATTCAAGATGGATAATTCTAAAAGAGGGTTCCTTCCATTGCGACATGGAATTCATCTCACCAAGAAAATGTGTATTCAAAATGAGGAAGACAAAAGAGATATGAGTAAGGTACCATATGCCTCGGCAGTAGGTAGCCTCATGTACGCTATGTTGTGAACGAGATCGGACTTAGCCTACGCTGTGAGTGTGGTAAGTCGCTTTCAAGCAAACTAGGGAAGGGAACACTAGATTGCCATTAAGAACATTCTTAAGTACTTGAGAAGGACTAAAGATTTGGTTCTTACTTACGGTGGTGGAGAACTGAAAGTGGTTGGATTCACCGATTCTGATTTTCAAGGAAACAGGACGACTGTAAGTCAACATCTGGGTATTTGTTTACTCTCAATGGAGGAGCAGTGTCTTGGAGAAGCTCCAAACAAAGAGCTACTGCAGATTCCACCTGCCAAGCAGAGTACCAAGATGCCTGAGAGGCTACTAAGGAAGCATTTTAGATGCAGAAGTTTGTGCAAGAACTTCAAGTGGTGCCTAACGCGGAGCTGCCTATATCACTATTCTGTGATAATGATGGAGTTGTCTCCCAAGCCAAAGAGCCAAGGGCTCACCAGAGCACCAAGAATATAGAGAGAAAGTATCACCTCGTTCGAGATATGGTTAGCAAAGGATATGTTTTGTTGCAAAGAGTAGACAGAGAAGACAATGTCTCTGACCCGCTGACTAAGCCGTTATCTCAGGCTGGCTTAGAAAGACATCTGAAGAACATGGGTATTGGATACCATGATGTATGGCATTGAGTGAAAGTGGGAGATTGTTAGGAATATACCCCCGAATGCCACTCAGGGGATGAGAGAGAAGGGGTATTGTACTTGTAATTATGGAATCATCAATAAAAAGGCAATATGATTCATTCATTGTTTATTGTATTTCAAATGCATTCTTGATTTGGTAAAACATTAAAGTGAAGTCCATGTAAATAAGAGCCAACATTACACTCTCGTTATCGGATAAGAGAAAATGCGCTGGAAGTGTTTAAAGCTTATTTACATAAACCGTTCGCAAGTCGATAAACTTAATTGGACATTAAGTTTTGAGTAAGATTTGTATAACTGATGCTAGGACATGTGCATGTCTTGATACCATAGTTATAGGTATATTGGTAGCAGTCTTTACTGTATGCCAAGAAAGAATTCTATCTCCTGTTAGTGAGCAGGCGAATGTCCTATATGGTTAATGGCAAACAAGATCATAAGTCTTTGGCCAAAGCATTCTGATCTAGTCGTATTGGATACACTAGTAATCAGTCAGTCTTGATTTGCATTAACACTTGTATAGAGTCTAGTCAACAGTAGTGTTTGACTTTACCGTGACCCGAAGACTTGACCGGGACATCTGATGAAGGGTCTATATGTATATGGTATTCATGACATAATGGTTCTGGAATGATCACGTCATTCGTTCTCAGTCGGGGTTTACAGTGCGGCCCGCTAGGCTGGCTAAGTGCTGCCCGCACTCATTGGTTCCTCCCAATGCCGGCTGAGACAGACCTATGGAGTCGCGCATCAGGATCGTTGACGGATAAATGTGAAATTATTATCTCTCTATTAATATTAGATATTGGATAACTAAATTATGATTTATTGGATAAACTAAATAGCGGTCTTATGAATTGAAATTAAGGTACTGGGTAATTAATTTAATTCATAAATTATATTTCTTAGAGAAATATATTTGTATTTGATGTAATTAATTGAATTAATTAATCAGTATAAATACATTGGTGTTAAAACGGAGTGTATTTAACAGAGTCGTCTGACGAACATCCAGTACACGAGCCGAGTGACTCGGCCCGTTTCCTAGCACCTTCCTAGTAGGCCTCCCCCTCCCCCTCTCCACATGTGATTGTCTTTTTTGTTATAGCAATATTATGTATACTCACTATTGTGCGGAAGCATATACAAAGGTGCGGAAAATAAATCGACGCAAGATTTATAGAGGTTCGGCCAAACGTGCCTACGTACTCTCTTCAGTATCTTTATCTATAGGATGAAGATCAACCTCTGCACCGCTCTTCAATCGGTCAAGGGATTACCGTTACAAATCTCGTCTTCTATCGGTCCGAGATAAACTGTAACTCACTTGTCTTTTTGTCGGTCCAAGTTAAACCGTTTTCCTTTTCTATCGGACAAGGAATCCGCCTACCTAGATTTCTATGTGTACTAGACAAACCTCATGTGGATATAGATTGCGATTCTAACAATGCCGGATCCTTGATCCTAATAACACCGAATTGAATCTTATCCTCTCTTTTACCTCTCGTGTATGAGTTTTCGTGTATCACACTCAAACTCTTAACAATATAAGCTCAAGTATAACAACTAGAATGATTACGATGATATCTCAAGTATGAATAATTTGCTCAAGGTTGTTGTGTGGTTTGATACCAAATGATTTGGTATTTATAGCCATTTTCCTCCAACTGGCCGTTAGCTCCATTTGACTCTTTAGTGTGCGCTAGCCTTCATGCATAGCATACGTTAAGCTCGTTACGTACGTTATATGTATCCTGTAGCGTACATTATCTGCTTCCAGTTTCAGTCCAGTGGCTTTTGTTTCTTCCTTTACGTACGTTGTCACTTTTCATTGCGTACGTTAATCAGTATCTTTAGCGTACATTAACTACATTCAGTAGCGTACGTTAATCACATATATCCGTTGCCTGCATTTGTCAAAGTATCCGTTGAGCGCTTGACTTTGACCCAGAATCTTTCAATGTTCATCTTGTTTGAATTCTCATTACGTACGTTAGACATACCACTTTACGTACGTTAGACACCTTCGATATCGTGCGCTATACAATGCATGTGGCATGCGTTAAGCATGTTATCTGCAGTCGACTTTTCTGACTCGTCTGATCAGTTAGCTTTAGATTACGTACGTTATTCATGCTCCATAGCGTATGTTATGCTTGCTATTTCCAGCTTTTTGCGTCTTCGACTTCTTCGTTGTTTTGTTTCGCTTCTTTGTGTTTTCCTTTGTTTAACAACTAATCATCAAAACTCGATAATGAATATTTGGAATAAAATATTCCAACAATCTCCCTTTTTTTGATGATTACAAAACAACACCTTGAATGGGATAAAACCTGCAAAATATAAAAATAATATATATATATATATATATATATATGAGCGAATCAAAGTTTTCGGCTTTGATCGTTTTGTTAGTTCTCCCATCTTTTCTTTTTCTCCTTTCCGACTTCTTCTTCTCATTTTCATTTTTCAACTTCTTCTCATCCTTTTTTTTTTCGGTATTTCACATTTTCGACTTTTTTCTTATCCTTACATGATTCGGGCAAATATATTTTTATGACGATTTTCTTTTCTCCGATTCATTTCTCCCATTCAACTATTTTCTCCCCCTTTTTTTATCAGCAAAAAGTGTAAATAACGATAATAAAATCGATAATAACATCAATAATATGATAAATGCATAAAGGGTAAACTCCCCCTGATAAAAATCTCCCGTTTAAAATAATACTCCCCCTGAGTAAAATACCAATCGATGAAAATTAATTTTTGGGGATCCAACCGAAAGTCGGTCGTTTTTCATTAATATGGACGATGTTCGGAATAGTGGTTCCTTTAGGAATCCAAATCTTTTTAGTTTTAATCGTCCGACGTGGGCTTTTACAATTTGAAATATGATGTCCAATTTTTAAACATTTTTCACAACGAGTATTTTTAAATTTAAGAACTTGGTTTTAAAATTTGGTTTGTATCCTAACCCCTGTTTGTTTAAAGTAAATTTTTGAACCGATAACATTTGTTCAAATTTTTCATTTCCACATGAAAATTTCTTTGTTAAACCTTTATGTTCGTCTTGAACTTTCAAAAGATCATTCTTTAAATTAATTTCAATCTCAAGGCATTTTGAATAATCAGTTTCGACAATTTTCCCTTTTTCAAGAATTTTGGAAATTTCGGTTTCCAATAATTTAATTTTCGACTGAAGGGATTTTATTTCGGATAAAGCATTTTGAAAATCTGTATGCAATAATTTGAATGCTTCAAATAATTCATCGTAAGAATTACTTACTTGGCTTTCGACGTCGCTTTCGTCGAATGAACTTTTGGCCATGAGTGCGAGATTATTTTGTATATATTTATCGTTGTCGTCTTCGTCACTCCATGTTGCAACGAGAACTTCCTTCTTAGGATTTGCTCGGAAATTCTTTGCGAAGTGGTCTGGTTTACCACAGATTCGATAGTTGTCGAATTTCTTAGATTCGCCCGTCTTGATGTCTTTCTTTCTCCGGTTTAATAAGTTTTGAAACTTATTTATATTCTTGGCAAAATATGTCGATTCTTCGTCACTTTCATCGACCGGGATTTCTTCTTTGCGAGACATCTTAGCTTTCAAAGCTATCGATCTTTCCTTCAGTTTTAGCTTTGCGTTCCGAGATTTTAGAACAATCTCGTAATTTATTAGTGAACCAACGAGGGCACTAAAATCAAGATTATTGAGATCTTTCGATTCCATTATCGTCGTAACTGTTCCGTCCCATTCTCGAGGTAGTGATCGTAGGATCTTCTATACTTTTTCACGCCTCGAAAGTGGTTTTCCATAACACGCCAATCCATTCGTAATGACTGAGAATCGGTCGAGCATTATTGTAATGGATTCGTCATCTTTCATTTGAAATAGCTCATAGTCGTGTAGGAGCATATTTATTTTCGTCTCCTTGACTTGAGACGTTCCTTCATGTGTGACTTCTAACATTTTTCAAATCTCTTTGGCACTTTCACACGAAGATATCCGGTTGTATTCTTCCGGATTTAATGCACAATATAATAATTGCGTAGCTTTGCAATTATAGTGATCATTTTTCCAATCAGAATCATCGTACTCTTCAAAACTTTTAAGCGTACCGTCGGATTTGATTGGAATTTTCGGACCAAGACAGATCACTTTCCACAATTCCATGTCGTAAGCTTGAATGAATATCGACATCTTCTTCTTCCAAGTCATGAAGTTTGATCCATCAAAGAATGGTGGTCGTTTCAAGGCAAGACCTTCGACCGGAGCAAATTGAAACGCCATTTGGATCGTCTTCCCCTCGGATGTTAAGCCGTTTCTAGGAGGTACCGCTCCGATACCAATTGTTGTAGCAATATTCGATATACACGCTATTGTGCGGAAGAGTATTTAAAGGTGCAGAAAATAAATCGACACAAGATTTATAGAGGTTTGGCCAAACGTGCCTACGTCCTCTCTTCAGTATCTTTTTCTATAGGATGAAGATCAACCTCTGCACCTCTCTCAATCGGTCGAGGGATTACCGTTACCAATCTCGTCTTCTATCGGTCCGAGATAAACCGTAACTCACTTGTATTTTTGTTGGTCCAAGTTAAACCGTTTTCCTTTTCTATCGGACAAAGAATCAACCTATATAGCTTTCTATGGGTACTAGACAAACCTCACGTAGATATATATTGCGATTCTAATAATGTCGGATCCTTGATCCTAATAACACCGAATCAAATCTTATCCTTTCTTTTACCTCTCCTGTATGAGTTTTTGTGTATCACATTCAAACTCTTAACAATATAAGTTCAAGTACAACAACTAGAATCATTACAATGATATCTCAAGTATGAATGATTTACTCAAGGTTGTTGTGTGGTTTGATACCAAATGGTTTGGTATTTATAGCCATTTTCCTCCAACTAGCCGTTAGCTCCATTTGAATCTTTAGCGTGCGCTAGCCTTCTTTCATAGCATACATTAAGATCGTTACGTACGTTAAATTCTGTAGCGTACGTTATCTGCTTCTAGTTTCAGTCCAGTGGCTTTCGTTTCTCCTTTACGTACGTTATCACATTTCATTGCGTACGTTAATCAGTATCTTTAGCGTACGTTAACTACATTCAGTAGCGTACATTAATCATATATATCTGTTGCCCGCATTTGTCAAAGTATCCGTTGAGCGCTTGACTTTGACCCGAAATCTTCCAACATTCATCTTGTTTGAATTCTCATTACATATGTTAGACATATCACTTTACGTATGTTATACACCTTTGATAGCGTGCGCTATACAGTGCATATGGCGTGCGTTAAACATGTTATCTGCAGTCGACTTTTCTGACTCGTCTGATCAGGTAGCTTTAGATTACGTACGTTATTCATGCTCCATAGCGTACGTTATGCTTGCTATTTCCAGCTTTTTGCATCTTCGACTTCTTCGTTGTTTTGTTTCGCTTCTTTGTTGTTTTCCTTTGTTTAACAACTAATCATCAAAACTCGATAATGAATATTTGGAATAAAATATTCCAACATTTTTGTTTGTGGGTGGTGATTAGTTTTCCACATGCTTCCACAGTGTCTTGATTTGTTATCTTATCAAATCAAGACTTATCCTTTGTTTTGGCATGTTAGACTTTATATATGTGATATCATATCTACACCACTCCACCAAGACATCATCATTTGGCCGAACTAAAGAGAGAAAGGGAGAGATTTTTTTTCTTCAAAGTATTCTTCATCTTTGAGGTGGAACGGAGTCTCCCTACGACTTTCCCTAGCCGTGTTCTTGATAGAACGGAGTCTCGTTGATTTTTCCGGCCAAGTCCCGATGCGTGTGAAGTAGAGACATCGTATTTTCAGTGTTTGGGACGAAGGGATTTCGTGCTCGTGCTCAGGTTCTTGATCATCATCATATTGCGAAGATATTATCAAAGGCTTAAAAGGTATGGGGTTTTAATCCTTTATCTTCATCAATTTATTTTTCGTATATACTTTACTTGATCGATCCTGTTTGGGATTCTTTATATTGAGGTTTATTTTTCCGCTGCACACTCGTTTTTGTATCTAGAATCCCAACAGCACCGTCGGCGACTGACCATTTTTTTATCTTAAGGCCACGCCCGCCGGCCTACTTTTCGGAGGTCTTTATTTTTTTACGGCCGCCCTTCAGCCGTCGATAGAATTTTAGGAACCAACATATTTTTTTCTAGAAAGTAATATGATAATTTAATTATTCTATTTCAATTATATCACCTTCACCGTGCATTATGGCACAGGTAATCTCTAGTCTATAATATAAGGACACTGGTATTTTTTGGTGGTAGTGTGCACTTGAAAAGACTTTTGTACCCCTCCCCTCTCCTTCTCTTCTTTTTGTGCTGAATTTAATAATATTTAATAATAATATCAAAAAATATTTCAACAACAATAAATTTTAGTAAAATACTCTTAAAAATATTAAATTAAATTAAATTAAAAGGACAATTAATTTAAAAAAATCTACCGAAATCTTCGAAGGACCTTCAACCAATTTCCGACATGCCGGCCGTCAGTCGCCGGCAGACCTCCAACAATTAGCCAGATTTTTTTTCTCCTTTTCTTAGGCTAGGCCGCCGCCGGCTGGCGAACCTCTTGAGATCGGCCATGTTTTTTTTTGTACGCCAGGCGACCAACCAACTTTGGTGGGCGGTGTGTTGACGTGTGCAATGGAATCCCTTTATTTCCTTTGTCCATTTTGATTTGTTTTTTTTCAAACTTGTGAACTTATAGATAGTACTCGCGAGTACTTAGGCACTTTTGAATTGGGATATGTTTTGTATGTTAAATCGTATTTGTGAATTTGAATGATGTCTTGTTTATCGATTGTATCGGGTGATTTCATTTAATTATTGTTGCGGTGTTGTGTCTTTCTCGCTAACCGAGATGGTTAGATGAGCGGTATTGTTTATTTAGTCTGGTGGATCCCATGTAGGGGTCCATGGCGCTGTAATATTCCCTGAATATCTTGGGGGTGTTACAGAAAATGGTATCAGAGACAGGTTTATGGATACCCAGGCTTGTCGGTTATTTGGGTCTAGTTGTGTTTTATTTTGCACATCGTCATCACGCCGCCAGCGTCTCGGTACTCCCAATGTTCATAAGTTTTCCTTAATCGATTCTTTTGTTTTCTCGTATCATACTTCCGTTTCTTGTACTGTGATTCTTTTCTCTCGTACTTATCATCGAGTTGCTTTTGCTACCTCTTATCTCCAGTATGGATGCTGGGAGAGGCCGGGGTAGAGGTCGTGGCCGTGGTCGTGGACGCGGCCGGGGATGTGGGGCAGCCAGTGGGGCGGCCATGTCATACTCTTCTGGAGCCGGCAGTACTGATGGCCGTCAGAGCCATATTTCTACTCAAGATGGCGTAGGCGGTAATGGCGCGACCTTGGTGTTGCAGCTGTAATGCAACACATGGTTAACCAAATGGATGTGATAGCCTAGGCGGTTCAAAACCCTACTCCAGCTCATGCTGCTCGGGACGGGGCGGATCGTTGGATTCAGGATGTCATCAAGATGCATCCTTCTCAGTTTTCTGGGGCTTCAGACCCGATTAGCTGGGAGGGGTGGATCAAAGAGATGTCCAAGGTCTTTGTTGCCACAAACTGTCTCGAGGATCGCAAGGTCCCAATCGCCTAGTATATTTTCACTGGGGATGTTGCTGATTGGTGGGAGGCTGTGGGGCCTCAGGATCATGCTGCTTCTTGGGCCGAGTTCAAAGACCTTATGGAAGCGGAGTACTGTCCATGGCCGGTTCGTCAGGCGCGGATTCATGCTTTTTATGATGCTCAGCCTCGAGATATTCCGGTTTCTCAGGCTATTGCAGATTTCAACCGGGAATTGGGCTACATGAAGGCCCAGGTTAAGGAGGAGGATGACAAGATTTGCCACTTCTCGAGGCGAATGAAACCGAAGATTTATGATTACATGTCTGGATTCGCCTGCACCACCTTAAAGGACTGTCAGAGTAGAGCCCTTGCTTATGATATGTCCTTGACGGCCAGTAAGGCGGCTCGAGAAAGTAAGAAACAGAAATCCGTCGGCAACTTTTCGGGTCATAAGGGTGGAGTTCAACAGAAGTCGCAGTCTTCTAATTTTCCTGCGGGCGGTTCAGATCGTTCTTCTGGGGGCTTTCGAGGTACTGCCAGTGCCTCCACTCGTGATGTCAGATGTTTTAACTGTGGCAAGTCGGGCCATAGGAACCGGGAGTGTCCTCGTCCCCCATTGACTTGTCACACCTGTGGTCAGTCGGGCCACAAGGCTTCTTTTTGTGAGCGTTTAGGACAGACTCTTGGTGCCCAGACTTCTTTTCCAGCGCCTAAGGATCCGAGTGTCAACCAGGGGTCATTTGCTATGCCGCCTCCACAGAGTGCCAGCCGAGGGAGAGGTCGGGGCCAGGCCACTAGAGGGGGAGCTTCTAGTGTCGGCTCCGTTCATCTGCGTGTATATGAGATGAGGAGGGCCGATGATCCAGCGGCTACCGTGGCTACAAGTACCGTTCATATTCATTCTCATGCTGTCAGTGTGCTTTTCGATTCTGGTGCTACGCATTTGTTTATCTCTCTGGAGTGTGTGCGCAATTTGAGTCTTGACTGTTTGTCGTCTTGCGAGCCTTTTGTCGTTAAACTTCCTAGCCATGATAGGATCGTTGGTGATTGGGAGATCCGAGACTGTTCTATGGTTATTTGTGAGAGGGCTTGGCTCACTAATCTTATTATTGTGGATATTGAGGGTGAGTATTTGATTCTCGGGGATGATTAGCTCGAGCGGCATGGTGCGATCATGAACTACCACACGAGAATCATAACCATGTTAGCCGAGGACGGCACCGATCACTCTTTCGCGGGCGAAAGAGGGGAAACCAGAAGTTCGTAATTAACGGCTTGAAGGCGATGAGACTCCTGCAAAAGGGGTGTACTAGTTATTGGTGTTACGCCTTGAAGGCGGAGGATGGTCGGGTTGAGTTCGCTATCGAGTTAGAGCCGGGTGCGGTTCGGATTTTGAAGGCGCCGTATCGTATGGCACCTTCAGAGATGGCCGAGTTGAAGAAGCAATTGAGTGAGCTTCTTGAGTAGGGATATATTAGACCGAGCGCTTCGCCTTAGGGCGCACCGGTTCTGTTTGTGCGGAAGAAGGATGGTTCAATGCGTTTATGTATCGACTATCGCGAGCTGAACAAAGTGACCATCAAGAACAAGTATCCCTTGCCAAGGATTGATGACTTGTTTGATCAGTTGCAGGGAGCTGCGGTATTCTCGAAGATCGACTTGATATCGGGGTACTATCAGCTTCGGGTGAAGGAGTCCGATGTCCCGAAAACAGCTTTTCGGACGAGATACGGATATTATGAGTTTGTAGTTATGCCCTTAGGGCTAACTAACGTGCCGACAATGTTCATGCAGTTGACGAACAAGGTTTTCATCGAGTATTTGGATAAGTGTGTCGTCGTCTTCATCGATGATATCCTTATCTATTCGAAGAATGACGAGGAGCATGCACATCATCTGCGTGTGGTGTTAGACATTTTGAGGACCGAGCGACTCTATGCGAAGTTCTCGAAATGTGAGTTTTGGCTGAAGGAAGTGATGTTTCTGGATCACGTGATTTCAGCTGAGGGGGTCCGTGTGGATCCACAGAAGATTTAGGCAGTGCTGGATTGGGCACCGCCTAAGAATGTGAAGGAGGTCCGTAGTTTCTTGGGTTTGGCTGGCTACTATCGTAGGTTCGTCGAGGGGTTCTCGAAACTAGCTCGGCCACTTACACAGTTGCTTCAGAAATCTGAAAAGTTCGTTTGGAATGACGAAAGACAGTCGTGTTTTGAGGAGCTGAAGAGGCGTTTGACTTCAGCCCCGATTCTCGCATTGCCATGTGGCAACGAGGTTTTTGCGGTTTATAGCGATTCTTCGGGTCCGGGTCTTGGGTGCGTGTTGATGCAGCACGACAAGACTATTGCGTATGCGTCCAGGCAGTTGAGGCCATATGAGCTCAACTACCCTACTCATGATTTGGAGTTAGCGGCAGTTGTATTTGCGCTCAAGATTTGCCATCATTATCTCTTTGGTTTGCATGTCAGATTTTTACCGATCATAAAAGCCTGAAGTACATATTCACTCAGCGGGAGTTGAATATGAGGCAGAGGAGGTGGTTGGAATTGATTAAGGATTATGACCTCAAAATCCTTCATCATCCGGTCAAGGCGAACGTCGTAGCAGACGTCTTGAGTCGGAAACTGATTACGTTGCGGACGCTTGAGATACTTACGTCTCAATCTGTGCTTCAGTGTGATTTGATTGAGTTGGGTATTGAGATTTTGTTGCCGGAAGCTGTTGGGCAACTTTTTGCTTTGGAGATTTCGTCGTCGCTGATCGATGAAATTAAACTGAAGCTGTTGGAGGATCCGATGATTATTCAAATCCGAGAGAATGTTCTTAAAGGGAAGTCTCCTGGATTTGTGACTCACGAGGATGGTGTGTTGAGATTCCAGAGTCGTCTTTGTGTACCGAACAACTTGGAATTGAGGCAGAGTATTTTGCGGGAGGCCCATGCTACGCCTTACTGAATTCATCCTGGTTCGAGTAAGATGTACAAGGACCTAAGGAGGAACTTTTGGTGGAACAATATGAAGGAGGAGGTCACACAGTTTGCAGCGAGATGTTTGACTTGTCAGCAGGTCAAAATCGAGCATCAGCGACCAGCCGGATTATTGCAGTCGCTTCCCGTTCCGGAATAGAAATGGAAAGATATTTAGATGGACTTCATCACGAGCTTGCCGAGATCGAAGTCTGGTATGAATATGGTTTGGGTGATTGTGGATCGTCTGACCAAGTCGGCACACTTTCTGGGCATCAAGGATACTTGGGGGTCCGGAAAAGCCAGCTCGTGTATTTATTGCGCAGATTGTGAGGCTTCATGGTACTCCGAAGTCTATTGTTTCAGATCGTGATGGCCGTTTTTTGTATCGCACTTTTGGAAGGCGGTACATAAGGCATTGGGTACTCGTTTGCGTCTGAGTACTTCTTTTCATCCTCAGATGGATGGGCAGTCGGAGCGCACTATCTAGACATTTGAGGATATGTTGCGTGCTTGTGCTCTCGATTGGAGCAGTGATTGGGAGGAGCATTTGCCATTGATCGAGTTCACGTACAACAATAGTTGGCATGCGTCGATTTAGATGGCACCATATGAGGCGCTTTATGGGCGGCGATGTCGGTCGTCGATTTGTTGGAGCGAGGCGTCCTATTTAGCTGGGACCGAGCCGTATATCGCCTTGGAGATGATGAAGAAGGTGGAATTGATTCGGGAGAGGATGTTGACTGCTCAGATTCGATAGAAATTCAATGCCGATGTTCGTCGTCGACCTTTGGAATTCGAGGTGGGAGACCACGTTTTGCTGAAGGTGTCGCCGACGAAGGGAGTTTTCCACTTCGGGAAGAAGGGAAAGCTGAGTCCGAGGTTTATTGGGCCTTTTGAGATTCTAGAGAGGGTCGGAGAGTTGGCGTATCGTTTGGCGTTGCCTCCAGATTTGAGCCACGTCCATAGCATTTTCCATGTTTCCCAGCGGAAGAAATATGTTCCGGATCCTAGTCATGTCATCGACTATGGTGAGCTTGATATCGCTGAGGATATTACCTTCGATGAGCGTCCCTTGAAGATTTTGGAGCACCGTGAGAAGCGACTGAGGCATAAGACCATTTCTTTGGTCAAGATGCAGTGGTCGAGGCATGGTGTCGAGGAGGCAATTTGGGAAACCGAGGATAGCATGCGTGCTAGGTACCCCGAGTTGTTTGTTTCTTTAGTTTCGGGACGAAACTTGTTTTAGAGGGGGAGAATGTAATATCCACATTTTTTTCCTTTTTCTGGTATTTTTATTTTGGTATATTTTTCATTTTTAGTGACTCGCTTGTAATTGTATTGATATTTCTATAATATTTAATACTGGACTTTTTGCCATCCGAGCTTGTTTTGGACTTGTTCTACTCAATTCCGTGTCTAAGGTCTTTTTCGTCGCTATTTGGTTCGACTTCTCATAATCGTTGTTTGGAACCACCGTTTAGGGGTTGCTGCAGATCCGTCTTATGTTATTATGCATGTTGTGAGCTTTCGTTTGGTGTTTCGATCGTTTATCGTGTATTTCGGATGTTCTGGGCTCTTTTGTAATTTCTCAAAATTATGGGGTAGTTACTATCCTTGTCGTTTTCCGAACCCTTGGGTAGTCGGAATCATGTTTTCTTGTAGTACTCTAGTTCGGACTCGAACTCGTCGTGCGTGTGTCTTCTTCAGTCCATTGTTGGTGTCGAGTGCACGTTGTTTTCATCCGAGGGAGAATTCGTCGTTTTCCAACTTCGAGGGCTGTCTGTTCTGCTGTTTGCACTCGTTAACGCACGCTAAGGATGCCCTTAGCGCGCGCTAACGGGACATTCCAGAGACCCTCCACTTGTCTGTTGCAGCCCAATAGCGCACGCTAAGACCATTCTTAGCGCGCGCAATGGTGGGACTTAGCGCACGATAAATAGGTTGGCAGCGCGCGCTAATCCAGTACTCCAGTAAGGGCAGTAGGTTTTTGAGGTTCTGGACTCCAGACAGGACTGTACATGTAACACATGCTGATACTATCTTTAGCTCACGCTAACACTGGTTGTAGCGCGCGCTAATTCTATAGTAGCGCGTGCCAACATCTTAGGACAAGAGCTACTAGACTACTGGACGACCCTGTTAGCACGCGCTAACCATGAGAGTAGCGTGCACTAATTAGATCCAGTATATAAGGGCCAGAGCAGGTCAACTCCTGTTATTTTTTCCCATTTATTTTCCTCCTCCGCGTTGAGTGATCCTTGGGCGATTTCCGGGCGATTCGAAGTCTTGTAACTCCAAGGCATCATCTTTCTTGAGTTCTTGGTGTAGATTAACAACATCTACTCGTGTTCTTCGTCTTTAATCCAAGGTAATCTCCTAGAACCTTATTTTTGGGAATTTTGGGGGTTTTCGTGTTTTTGTCCGATTCATTCCATATTATTGATTAATCCATGATGTATATGATTAATCTTGGTGGTATTCTTGTTTTCCCTATGAGTTCATGGTAAGTTTCGTGGTATTTGTGAAATCGAGAGGGTTCGGTTGCGATCTGCCCTCGATGTTGTTTTTGTACGAATTTACGTGAATCGTAGGTGGGTTTCCGGGTGTATTCCATTTCCGTAATCATTTAGAAATGGTTGTGATTGTATTCTTCGAATCGTTAAGTTCGGGTTTGTCGGTTCCTAGCGACCGTGGTTGTTTTTACGTTCCGTCCGTTTCGTCGTTAATTACTCAAGGCAAGTATTCTTGGAAACCTTTATGCTTAACATGAAATGGTGATGTATATTATGTGTGTGCTTTGCTCACTCCGGGAGGGTCCGATGGGGCCTCGGGGGAATCCGTGATTTCACTCCGGATTCACGAGCTTGTTCGCTAGCTAGTTCGGGAGGGTCCTTAGAGGCATCGAATGGGATCAGTGGTTTCGACCCGGTCCTAGGCGATGCCTGTGCGTGATTTGTTTTATGATACAGTTCGGGAGGGTCCTTAGAGGCCTCGAATGGGACCAGTGGTTTCGCCCCGGTCCTAGGCAAATTGATTATTGACTGTTTGTTTTCCAGAAAAGACATGTCTGGTTTTGGATTTTGAAATGACTTGATGCATGTACTATGAAATGTGTAAGCTGTAACACCCCAAATTAGACGGATATTACAATGTCGTGGACCCCAGACTGGGACCCACCAGGCGAATAAAAATTAATGAATTAAATAATATAATTGTAGTACCGAACCACATTATATCATTAGTTACTCCGATGAGGAGTTTTAAGTACAACACACCCAGGAAATACAGAATACATGTATATTTTATATGAAGAAAAAATATACAACACTGAATAAAATGAATATCTAAACGAAAATTTGCAGCGGAAATAAAAATGAAGAAACACGAGTGACTGAAAAGGACTGAGCCCCCCTACTAGTATCACTGGGACTCCTCGCCGTCAGCGTTCTCTTCCCGTGCTTTTGCCTTGCTGTGACCTGAAAACAACATCCCCCAACGGGGTCAGTTACACAGAACAACAATCCTCAAGAGTTGAACAAGCACAATCATTATATATCTTAATTATGAAATGAAGGTGAAGAGGGGCATCATAGTACGCCCGTAATGGGACGTGCAAGTGCACAAGACGAGTGTCCGGACACACCCGCACTTGTACCTAATTAGTCTCACGGAGGCACGTTACCGTGTGCACAGTCCATTATGTCGGTGAACCCGATCACATGACTATCGTGTGCCCGACTAAAAATTCCACACATAACTACCCGGCCACGCAATATGAGCCCAGAAGGTCACAAGAACAAAAGTGATCACGATGAATATTAATGAATAACAATCCGATACGGCTTAATAATGACTCACCGAAATAAAACAATAATGAATGAATGAATGATAGCTCACTGAAATGATTGGAACCGTCGTTCCTCGTGAATTGAATGATTAGTTTGATAATTACAAGTTTCAATGTGATTAATACACTATGAATGAATTATGAATATGAATGGAGAACAACAAAAGAAATGAGTATCCTTTTAACCGAGTAAGAATTAACTTACACAAATATCGGTGATGAAAGTCCTTCCTTGAACAAACGTCCTAAATAGAATGTCGGTCGCTCGAATAACCTTAAATGACATAATTACCAACAAACTCTCAATATACGTATCAAGCACGATTATAACCGACTCAAAACATCGATAAGACAAATCCAAGTTCATTGGGGCATTATAACAAACACGTTGTAACCAATCTTCGATTGTTTACAATCAACCTCAATTATATCCATAGTAAACCTCCAAGGAGTGATTCAATCCAACAAAACATTTTCAACACAATCAATAATCCAATATGAATACACAATTCGAGATTTCAACAACATCTAATCGAAATCCCCAAAACCAAATCAACATTCAAAGTGTTCTTCAAACCATCCTTCAATAACCCAATGGATATTCATACAAACTCATAATCATATATATCTCTTCATATATTATGATTATAACATCTAAAACATCATATTCCATATTAAAAATCGAAATCTAAGGTTTGGAGAAAATTACCTTTGAAGATCCAACCTCTTCGATCTGTCGAAATTAGTGCTAATCGACTTCCCAAGCTCCACAAACAGATAAAGATGATTAGTCCCGAACACACAAGTGTTTGATGATAAAAAATCTCTCCCACAAAGTCTCTCTCTCGGAACAAAAATGAAGAAGTGGTGAAATGAGCATAAAAAACCCGTCCAAGCCTTTAAATATTGTGCAGAGTTACGGCCATAACTCTGCCACTTTATGGCCGTAACTTCCCAAATCAACGGCCTTACGGCCATAATATCCATTACATACGGCCGTAACAACGATTCATCGAAAAAATAATAATGCATGCATTGTCCGGGTTACGGTCGTACCCAAAACTACCTTACGGCCGTAACAACAACACTTACGGCCGTATCCTGCCGAACTTACGGCCGTAAGTTGTCTTCGTTGACAACACCTTCCTGTACAAACGAATGTACGCTACGGCCGTAGTCTCCCATCATACGACCGTACCTTCCTTCTTACGGCCATAACTAGCATGACTTACGGTCGTAAGTTGTCTTCGTCCCGAAAGACACCATTTCCACGAATGCATGTTACGGCCGTAATGCATGATCAGTTACGGCCACAACTCACTGCTGGAAATGACAAAAATCTGACAACTTCGTCTTCTCGTTACAAATGATGAATGATCTGACATACCATACGTGTATGAATGTAATTAAGTCCAATAACATGCGATAGATGATACTTCCAACACAAGACTGCCAATCACGATGATTATGATAATACTCTCGTCTCGATTCTCAAATGGAGATGAATGACGATCGGTAACTGATACACGGCTAAGATACGCCAACGATGAATATAAATGAACGAACGTGAATGATGAATGATTATTAATGAGCGAAAAATTAATGAGTGACAATTTACTGAATGATAAATGAATGAATTTACAACCGGGTATTACATAAGCGAATGATTTGTCTTGATTACTTGTACTAGCGTAATTGTTAACCCCTTTGGGGACCCATTTTGGGGAAATTCTTGTTATGAATTTCAGGTGGTGTTCATCCGATTGAACGGGCACTGGAGTAGTACGAGGATGCTGGTCGGGGATGTTGACGTGTGCAATGGAGTTCCTTTGTTTCCGTTGTCCATTTTGATTTGTTGTTTTCCAAACTTGTGAACTTATAGATAGTACTCGCGAGTACTTAGGCACTTTTTAATTGGGATATGTTTTGTATGTTAAATCGTATTTGTGAATTTGAGTGATGTCCTGTTTACCGGTTGTACCGAATGATAACATTTAATTATTGTTGCAGTGTTGTGTGTTCTCGCTAACCGAGATGGTTAGATGAGTGGTATTGTTTATTTAGCCTGGTGGATCCACGTAGGGGTCCACGGTGCTGTAATATACCCTGAATATCTTGGGGGTGTTACATGTATATACCGATACCGAAACAAATTCCAGTATACCAAAATTCGGTACGGTATCGGTATGGGCCGAAAGCCATACCGAAATTTCGGTACCAGATTTGGATAAACTGAATCTTTTGTTACGGTATCGGTATGAATTTTGTTGTAAAGAAAATTTCGGTACGGTATACGATATCAACAAAAGGTTTCGGTACGGTATAACACCCCTAGGCCGGTGGGTCTAGCCATAAAAAAAATAGTTGGCTGCCGGAGGGAAGCAAGTCGGCGGCCTGGTGTGACGTAAAAAAAAATGGTCGGTCGCCTGAGGTCCGCCAGCAACTAGCGGTGGCTCGTCAGAAAGCAGGCCGACAACATGGCGTATAAAAATAATTGGCTGATGGTCCGCCAGAAAGAGGTCGGTGGCCTCGACTAAAAAAAAAAGAAATGGACGGTCGTTGGAGGTCTGCCATAGATCTTTATACAAACTTAAATAACATGACAAACCTTGTTTATAATCCCAACTAAGGATAACTTAGCCCATGAAGGGTTTATTCAACACATTACAAGCTTGAGTGGTCATTATTAGTTGAAAAAGGGAAAGAATTGATCATAACTCCCTTAGTAGATAAAGGAGAAAGAAGCAATAAACTCCCTCAACAACATAAGCTAAACCACTATTACATACACTCTCTCAAGAACACAAGTGTGTTCTTCACACAAAGAAAAATATTACAAAGTAGGAAAACTATAAGATGAAGGATTCTAAATGATGGATCTAAGGGGTCTATTTATACACCTAAAGTCATCTAATAGCTCCAAAACTCCAGCATTATTACATTAGATCGGATCAAGGCCAGCCAACCCTCAATAATAGACCAAAAGTATAAAAGATTTAAAAATGATCATACATTTGGCAAGAGTTACGGCCGTAACTTTCAGATATTACGACCGTAACATAGAGGACTTACGGCTGTAAGCTTTGGTGTTACGGCCGTAACATAGATTCGACTTTCTGCACATTAGTTTTTGTGTGAGTTACGGCCGTAACTTTATTTGTACGCCCGTATGGAGTTTCAGACTTCATTTTCAGCCCAGAATTTCTTAGACTTTTGCGTTTTCGCCCTAAATCTTCTTCGGATGATAACTTTTGATATATATAACTCTGATTTTGAATCCGGAAAGACTGCCGAACTCGTCTCGTAAAGCTCTACAACATGAATACATAGAAACTCAATAAAGAGAATATATTATAAACATGTTATTTCTTGAGTTAATCAGTAAATCAATCCGATTAAGGCTAAATTTACATATTCATCCTATAAAAATAAAATTATTAAAAACTAATTAATTTAAAGCAAAAACGAGTAGACTAGCTCATAATTAGGGGTGAAATATATCAATACCAATCACGGATGAGTGTGTAAAACTGACACTTATCACACTCCCAAACTTGAATTCTTGCTAGTCCCGAGCAAGACTCTTTAGTAATCACACTCAAAAAATAAAAATAGCAAATAAATTAATAAAACACACATAAATAAAGAAAAATACTTATATATATAAAGAGAAAAAGAGATCAAAATGCTATCTACATAACAACCAACTTTATACAGTAGATAGAAATGAATCAAGATTCAAAATAAATCTACTAATGATTTTGAAGTTTAAACACAGTTTTTTTGTAATTCCAAAATGCAAGGTTCCCCCCCAAAAGGTTGATTATTTCTTTCCCACTCGTGACACACACGACTCCCTTTATTGGTTGCTCTCGATCACTCGTTTATTTCTCGACTCAATATGAAAAATAATTTCATCGGCGTCATCAAATATTGTGATTGTTCATGAAATTGAGTGTATTGAAATTCAGCCAGCAATTAATTCAAATCTGCTCATAATCTACATCCCTTGATAGCTTTCACACCATTATTTTCTAACATGTAGTTCTTATCACCAACACATTTTCCATCTCTTTTTTTTAGGTGATAGCTTTCACACCGTTATTTTCTAACATGTAACTCTTTTCACCAACACATTTTCCATCTCGTGTGAGACGGGAGCTACGCACCAACAATGAGTTAGTCCTTTATTTTTTTGCTGTTTTTTTTGGACCCCCAAAATTAGGCAGCTGTTGTTGCTCAACACCTCTCCCTTTTTTTCAACTAGCCTCTTTTCACCAATGACTTTTTTTTAAGAAATAGAATTTTTGCAGAAAAATCGTTTATTAGCTAAGCATGAAAAATCAAAAACTCCTCAAATTAAGTAAATTTCAGTTCTATTTTTCATCAACCAACTGATTCTTCTTTTCTCAAGGTAACGAATGACTCAATTTTATATGATAACTACAAGGCTTGGAAACAGAGATTAAGGCTCAAAAATTTTGGAATATACAATTTTTAACCGGTTAAAATGATTTTAGAAACTTATATATAGCTAATTTATTGGTGTTATGTCCAGATCTAGAAATCTCACAAATCAAAATAAACAAAATAAATATATATAAATATACACTAAAAAAAATCAAATCCAAGTAACAAAAATAATCAAAACACACCACAATAATCAAAGCAAAACACACCAAAATAATCAAAACACACTACCCCCAAACTTGAAAAAGAAACTGTCCTCAGTTTAAAAAAAACAAGGGAGAAAAACAGAATACTCCCTGATATGAAAGTTGATGCTTGAGCTAACGCCTTTTTAGATCTGCAAGAAAAAAATATACGAGGCAAACAACAGAAGAAAAAAATTTATACCCGGAAGTATAACACAATTTTTAAGATGCGCTTAAGGAAAGTCCGAAGAGTCGCCTTACGCTGCCATCAATGCTGTTCTTAAAAACAAATAATAAAAATTACAGCAATAAATATAAAAATACATAAATCGCGAATAGATGTGCATCAAGAGATCAAAAAGAAACTCCTTAAGCTGCCATCATTTAGCACAATTTTTACACACAACAGAAAGTAAAAATAACAATAGGTCCGATATGGGTTATCAAAGGGAGAATAATGAATCCACTTTTTATTTCCTTACGGTAAAATCTTCCATCCATACAATATTAGCTAGAGCTGGATCTGGTTGAGGAGCAAATTTAATGAGTTTATTGATTAGTTCTTTTGGTGTTATTGCAACGACTATGATTCGTTTAGCACGCTCCGAAATAAAACCTTTATCAGCAGAGTAGTCGATGAAAGATAGTAAACCATCAAAGAAACCATTGACATTAAGTAGACCTATTGGTTTTTTATGAACATTTAGCTGAGCTCTCGTAACCACATGAAAAAGTTCCTCAAGAGTGCCAAAACCACCGGGAAGGATGATAAAGGCGTCAGAATTATTCATCATGTGAGTTATGCGATCTTGCATATTTACAGCTCTAAATTCATCTCCAATAGTTGCCCCGGTAATTTTACTTTCAGCCAGAAGTTTTGGAATTATTCCCAATACTTTTACTCCTTCCATATAGGCAGAAGCAGCAACGCGTCCCATTAATCCTAGACTTCCTCCTCCGTAAACTACATGAATGCATTTTTCTCCTAAGGTACGACCCAAGTTGTGGGCTGCTTCAGTAAAGCATGCCTCTGTTCTATAACTAGCTCCACCAAAAATGCAGACTGGGTTAAAATCTTTTTGTGGAAGATGATGATTCTATTTTTGAAAAGAAACTTATTTGAGAGGAAAAAAAGTACAAGTTTAAGGGATGAATAAAAGAAATAAGCACAATGTTTATTTATAGAAGAAAAATAAAGTAAAATTTTTTAACAAATCTGTGTTGCGTTAATTGCGCTTCAACTACTCAATAGAATAATGAATATATTTATTGCGTATCACTTTTTTTATTCAGAAAATCTCACCATACGACAAAAATAAAAGATACTTACGCGTATGTACAGTAGTTGTGATTGTGGCTCACATCTTCCTCTGATTTTACGTCCAGAAATGGCTTAAACGCCTTCTATGAGTTGGGGAGAAGCTTCCCATCCAATTTTCTTACAAATTGGCAAACTGGGTCTTTTAACGTTAGATTCCCAATACGTTGTTCATATTCTGGCATCAATTGCATCAATTTTTAGACAACAATCATTTGTGGAGGGATGATTCAAAGTTTTTAGGACATTCAAGGTGGCATGTTCGTCTTGCACTCTAAGAATTAGCTTTCTTTCTTAGACGTCAATAAGAGCATGTACGGTTGCAAGAAATGGCCGTACCAAGATAATAGGAATATCCTGATCTTTCTCCATGTCAAGGATGATAAAATCGGCTGGAAATATAAATTTATTAACCTTGATTAGCACATCTTCTATTATCCCATGTGGATATTTGATTGACCGATCGGCTAATTGCAGTGAAACTGTTGTTGCTTTTGCTTCTCCCAAGAGTTTTGTCAATATTCACTCCACAAATTATATACAGGATTGTAATAGTTCCCGGATCTTTTAGCTTAAGTGGCAATTTCTTTTATTGCACTACATTCCTCTGTTAGCATGACAGTTTCATATTCTTCAAGCCTTCGTTTGTTAGAAAGAATATCTTTCATAAATTTGGCATAGCTTGGCATTTGTGCTAGAGCATCGGCAAAAGGTATGTTTATGTGTAGCTTTTTGAAAATTTCCAAAAATTTGTCGAATTGCGCATCGAGCTCGTGATTCTTCAACTGTTGAGGAAAAAGGATAGGTGGAACATAATATTTGGCAGCAACTGGACTTTTTTGAGATGAAGGTCCTGATTCAGATTCTTTTTCGGTTTCTCGACTTTGTTTATTTTTTTGTTTTTCAGATGATTTTCCACAGAAATTTCGGGCAACTGCACTCCACTTCTTGTTGTGATAGCCTGGAAACTCTCCCTTGGATTTACCTCGGTATTGCTAGGTAACATGCCGTGGGATCTTTCTGAAAGTATTTTGTCCATTTGGCCAACTTGTGTCTCCAGATTTTTAATTTAAGCATCATTGCGTTGTTGATACTTCAGTTGTTGTTCGGCTAGCTTCGTGATTGCTTCTTCCCGCCCGGGGTTCTTTTCTTGATGCGTTGGATTCAACACATTGTTGTTGTTTTTATAAGAAAAATTTGGATGATTTTTGTAATTGTATGTTGGCCCGTAAGGGTTGTATGCTTGCCTTTGAAAATTCTGAACATAGGCCACTTGTTCTGGTGGTGGGAATGACTGCTCCTGTTGCACTAAGGGACACATAGTGCTGTTGTGAGTTGCTCCACAAATTTCACATGAAAGAGCTAAAACTTGTGGAGTTTGCACCGTCTTCATAGATTGAGGAGTTGAATAAGACATGTCCTCGACTTTCTTTGATAAAGCTTCAATTTTTGCCAACATAAGTGAATAAGAATTCACTTCAAAAACACCATTTGGTTTCTTTTGGATATTTCTGTCTATCCATCTTGCACTTTGTTCACTTATAACCTCAAAAAGATTATAAGCCTCTCTCATAGTTTTGTTGCCAAGTGAGCCATTTGATGATGAATCGACATTGGCTCGGCATGTAGGTAAGAGTCCAGAATAGAAGTAATTGACTTGTGCTCCCAAATTGAAACCATGGTTAGGACATTTTCGTAGCATATCTTTGTATCTCTCCCATGCTTAGTAAAATGACTCCGAATCTTGTTGACGAAATGTAGAGATTTCGTATTTGAGTTTCGCCACTTTAATTGGTGGAAAATATTTAGTGGTGAATTTCTGAACAAATTCGGGCCGATTTGTTATGCTTCGTGGTGGCAAGGTATCTATCCACTCTCTTGCTCTGTCCTTCAAAGTGTGCACAAAAAGTCTCATTTTTATCGCCTCGTCATTACATTTGGATATTTTAAATTTCCAAAAATCTCCACAAAACAGTTAATATGGAGATATGGATTCTCGTCGGTTCTTCCATAGAATGAGTTGTTGTTAGAGAAGAGATTGATGACATCCGGGCGAATTTGAAAATTGTCCACTCCAAATGGTGGATAGATCACACTTCCTTGCACGCTCAAAGATGGGGGGGTTCATGAATTCCCCAAAGAGCATGTTGTCTTCATCTATTTTCGGTACAATAGGATGTTGTTGATGTTGAATATTTTGAGCATTTGGTATTCCCCTGTAATATCCGCATTTTTCTTTTCCCAGTACTTTCTCGATTTGGTGCTTTTCTTGTCTTGATGGCTCGTTTATAACCGTATGTGTATCTCGAGAATACTTATTTTCGGATTTATTTTACTCAATTCCGTAATTTTTAACTTCTCAGTCGCTTATTGATCCGATTCTCGTAATTGTTTTTCGGAACCGCCGTTTCGGGGTTGCCGTGAATCCATTGTATGTTATCATGCATATTGCGTTATTCCGTTTGATGCTTCGGTCGTGTTTCAGTGTTGAGGACCGTTGTTATCCTGTGCCTAATGCGCGCTAATATTATTGTATAGCGCACCCTAAGCATCCTGCAGTAGCGCACGCTACGCTTGTTGGTAGCGCGCGCTAGCGAGTTGAACCCTGGCAGTGGCAGTGAGCCTGTTTCTGATGTCAGTCCTATGAACTAATGGTTTAGCGCACGCTATGTTCGTTCTAGCGCACGTTATTGTCGAGGACTAGCGCGTGCTAGGTGTCCGGTAGCGCGCGCTAACGCGACAGTCCAGTACTGGATAGTTTACTCCTGGACTCGGTCAGGTGCCCAGGTAGCGCACGCTATAGACCGATAGCGCGCGCTACCGAGACGCTGTTAGCGCACGCAGAGTGGCCGGTAGTACACGCTAACGCGGTCAGGTGAGTACTGGGCAGGTTACTTTTGGACTCGACTGATGTCCAGGTAACGCACGCTATGGCCCGATAGCGCGCGCTACTGAGAGGCAATTAGCGCACGCAAATTATTTAATAGCGCACGCTAACGGTCCAGAACTTTAGGTCCTGGACTGAGGTGTTAACTTTCTGGACTGGAGTTTCGCCCGTTAGCGCACGCTAACTTTTAAAGGTTAGCGCACGCTAACGCTCCCTGGCTAAAAAAACCAGGGAGTTGACCGGGAACAGTTCATTTTTTTCTTCTTTCCTTTTCTCCACCGAGAGATGGGCGATTTGGGCAATTGGAGTGGGGCGATTTTCATCATTTATTCAAGATCTTGAGTCTCTAACACCAGATTATCATCATTTAATCATCTTCTACCACTTGAATCAAGGTAAATCTTCTAGAACCCTATTTTGGGGGAGATTTGGGGGTTTTCACGTTTCGTCCGATTCGTTCCGTTTTGTTGGTTAATTCATGATGAATATGATTAATCTTGTTGATATCCTTAGTTTTCCTATGGATTCATGGTATATTTCGTGGTTTTGCGTAATTGAGAGGGTTTGGTTGTGGTCCGCCCTCGTTGTTGTTCTTGTACGAATATACATGGATCGTAGGCAGGTTTTTGGGTGTATTCCATTTCCGTGTTCGTTTAGAAATGGTTGTGATTGTATTCTTCAAATCGTTAGGTTCGGTTTCGTTGGTTCCTAGCATTCGTCGGTGATTTTCCTTTCCTTTCGTTGCGTCGTCAATTATTCAAGACAAGTATTTTCGGGAACCTTTATGCTTAACATGAAATGGTGATGTATATTGTGTGCTTTGCTCACCTCGATAGGGTCCGCGGGGCCTCGAGGGAATCCGATGGTATAGCCCTGGATTCATGAGTTTGTTTCGCTAGCCAGCTCGGGAGGGTCCCTAGAGGCCTCGTGCGGGATCAATGGTATAGCCCTGTTCCCAAGGCGATGCGCGTGCGTGATTTGTTTTATGATATGGCCAGCTCGGGAGGGTCCTTAGAGGCCTTGAGCGGGATCAATGGTATAGCCCTGTTCCCAAGGCATATTGATTGACTGTTTATTTTCGGAAAAGACATGTCTGGTTTTGGTTTTGAAATGAATTTGGTGCATTATACTATGAAATGTATAAGCGGATGGTTTGCCTTGATTACTTGCACTAGCGTAATTGCTAACCCCTTTGGGGACCCGTTTTGGGGATATTCTTGTTATGGATTTCAGGTTATGTTCAGCCTGACGAGCGGGCACTAGGACAGTACGAGGATGCTGGCCAGGATCGTTGACATGTGCATTTGAGTCTTTTTATTTTTGTTATTCGTTTCGATATGGTTGTTGTCTACTTTATGAACTTGTAGATGGTACTCGCGAGTACTTAGGTTTATTTTCTTTCGGATTGTGATTTGTATTCGTGGAAGTTAATTTTGTTTGTCGGTGTCGAATATTTCCGCCGGTTGTACCGGGCGTGTTATTTGATTTTCATCTGGATGACGTGTGTTTTTAGTGTAGTAATTTGTGTCTAGCCTGGTTGGTCCCATGTAGGGGTCCACGGCACTGTAATATACCTTGAATATCTCAGGGGTGTTATAGAAAACGGTATCGGAGTACTAGGTTTATGGATACCTAGGCTTGTCGGTTATTTGTATTGGAACATTTTGTTCCATACATAAATTAAAAGTGTTTTGATGATTAAAGTTGATAAGGAAAACAAAACAACGAAGAGGCGAAGCTAAGAATCTAAGAAAACGAAGACTCAAAATGGTGTTCTGTGCAAGCTTAACGTACGTAACGAAGCCTGCTAACCGTATGTAACACTGCAAGGATAACGTACGTAAACTTAACTGTATAACGTACGTAACACATGTTCAAACCAAGTGAACGTTGGAGGAGTCAAAGTCAGAAAAGCATGCAACGGATATATGACGTCAGCAATGACATAAGCCTTAACGTACGTAATGTATGGTATGTTAACGTACGTAACCAAAATGATGAAACTCCCTGAACTGATTTGTGAAGAGGCTTACGTACGTAACCTGTCGAGGTTAACGTACGTAATCAAGCTTACGTATGTAATGTGGAGGAGATAGCGTACGTAATGATGGTTCTGGCAGCTAACGGCTAGTTTGGTGATGGAGCCTATGGCTGTTATCGGACCGGTCCGGCCCAGTTTTTGACAGACCCGGAACTGGTCCCGTAAGGTACCGGATAGACCCGGTCCGGACCGGTAAGAAAACCGGGTCATATTTAAGATCCGGAACCGGTCCGAAATGGGTACCGGGCCGGTCCGAATCCGAAACCCGAATCCGAAACCCGAATCCGGAACCCGGAAACCCGAATCCAGAAATGAGAGAGTAGTGGAAGGGAGGAGGCATATTTATAGTTGATACCAAGGCTTTTAGATGGTTTATCCCACCAATGTGGGATGAAACCTTAAGCAAAATGGTGATGGAACTCAAGGTGAACCAAGGTTCAAGCCATGCTCAAGTTCAAGCCAATAAAGCTTAGACCATCGGGTTCAAGCTGGAAGACTCAAACCACGAGGAACCAAAAAAAGAACTCATTATGAATCCAAAGCCGCAAGGCAAGGCTCAAGCCAATGGGCTTGAACCACCATTGATGGCTTAAGGTTTGATGTGTTAAAAAATGAAAGGGTGAGCACCTATTTATAGCAGTGGATGGGAGCTAGATTTGTTGCTCCAAGCAATGTGTGATGGGAAAAAAATCTCAATTCCCTGATGGTTTTAAACAAGGGAATTATTTTGTTATTAATTATTTTATTATTAATTATTTTGTATTAATTAGATCTATATTATATTGTATTGTTACTAATTATTTTGTATTAATTAGATCTATTATTATCAAGTTATTAATTAATTTTTTTATTACTATAATTAATAAATATAATAACAAGTAATAAAAATTTTATATACCAAAGGCCTTAGGCCTTGTTTGGTGTGTGTGTGTGTGTGAGTGTGTGTATATATATATTACCGGGTCTTTTTCCGGTTTTCTCGGTCCGGGTCTTATCGGTTTCGGTTCAATGTTTAGAACTCGAATCCGAACTCGTTAATTGTCGGGTGAGTTTCGGTCCCGGGTTTTTCGGTCCGATTCTTGACCGGGTTTCGGGTTCACTCGGACCGCTAACAGCCCTAATGGAGCCTATAAATACCATTCTATGGTATTGTTTCAAGCATAACAACTTCAAGCATACGAGATAATCATCTGATATTCATATTGATATTATTGTTGTTGTAATATTGAGCTTACATTGAGTGATTGAGTTTTATATACAAAATCATACGCGAGTGGTAAAAGAAAAGATACGATTGGATTCGGTGTTATTAGGATCAAGGATCCGGCATTGTTAGAATCGCAATCGCTATCTTCGTGAGGTTTATCTAGTACCGATAGAAAGCTAGAGAGGTTGATTCCTTGTCCTACGAAAAGGAAAACAGTTTAACTTGGACCGACACAAAGACAAGTACGAGTGGTTTATCACGGACCAAAGAAAGACGTGATTATAACGGTTATCCCTCGACCGATAGAAGAGAGGCGTAGAGGTTTTTCTTTAGCCTATTAAAAAAATATACCGAGAGAGGACGTAGGCTTCGTTAATAGCCGAACCTCTATAAATCGCTGTGTGCTTTATTTTTTGCACTTGTATTTACGCTTCCGCAACACGGCACAACTATCCGATCTTGTACCCAACAATTGGTATCGGAGAAGTACTCCAATACACGGCTTAACATCCGAGGAGAAAAATATCCAATGGCATTTCAATTTGCTCCTGTCGAAGGCCTTGCTCTCAACCGACCACCATTTTTTGATGGCTCAAATTATTTGACATGGAAGAAAAAGATGTCGATCTTTATTCGTGCCTACGATATAGAGATTTGGAAGATCATTTGCCTTGGCCCAAAAGTTCCAATCAAACCCGACGGATCTCCCAAGAGTTTCGAAAAATATAACGACGAGGATTGGAAGAACGATCATCTAAATTGTAAGGCTACTCAATTTATATATTGTGCCTTAAATCCTGATGAAGTAAATCGTATCTCGACGTGTGAAAGTGCGAAAGAAATATGGAAAATTCTTGAAATCACACACGAAGGTACAACTCAAGTCAAGGAGACGAAGATAAATATGCTTCTCCATGACTACGAGTTATTCATGATGAAGGGTGACGAGTCCATCACCAACATGCTCGACCGATTTTCAGTTATCACTAATGGACTAGCTTCATTCGGTAAACCATTATCTAGTAGTGAAAAAGTCAAGAAAATTTTACGATCACTACCTAGCGAATGGGACGGCACTGTGACCGCGATTATGGAATCCAAAGATCTCAATACGCTCGATTTTAGCACCCTCGTTGGTTCGCTAATTAATTATGAGATCGTGTTAAAATCACGAAGTGTCAACTCAAAGCCGAAGGAACGATCGTTAGCCATGAAGGCTAAGATGTCGAGAAAGAAAGAAGAAATCCCGGTGGAGGAAAGCGACGAAGAAATGGCATATTATGCCAAAAACATTAATAAGTTCCAAACTTTATTAAACCGGAAAAAGGACATCTCGAGCGAATCTAAGAAGTTCGACAATTCTTGTCGAGTATGTGGAAAACCAGGCCACTTTGCTAAGCATTGCCGAGCTAAACCCAAGAAGGAGATTCTCGTGGCACTTGGAGCGATGAAGACGAAGACGACGAATTATCAATCAAAATAATCTCGCTCTCATGGCCCGAAGTTCGTTCGACGACAGCGACGTCGAAAGCCAAGTAAGTACATCCTCTCGTGACGAGTTATTTGATGCATTTGAGTTATTACATACGGATTTCCAAAATGCTTTATCCGAGATCAAATCCCTTAAATCTAAAATTAAATCTTTGGAAATTGAAAATTCCAAAATTATCGAGAAGGGAAAATTCGTTGAAATCGATCATTCGAAATGCGTTGAAAACAAAAATATTTTAAAGAATGATCTTTTGAAAACTCAAACCGAGCTTAAATCTTTGACAAAGAAATTCTCGTGTGGAAACGAGAAATTTGAACAAATGCTTGGTGTTCAGAAATTCACTTTAAATAAAGAGGGGTTAGGATTCAAACCACATTCGAAAAACGAATCCGTCAATTTTATAATACCCCATTGCGAAAAATGTTTGAAAATCGGGGGTCATATTTTAAACTATAAAAGCCCACGACGAACGATTAAAGTTAAGAAAATTTGGGTTCCTAAAGGAATAATTATTTCAAATATCGTTTATGTTTCCAAACAAAAACCAAATATCGGTTGGGTCCCCAAAAAATGATTTTTGATATTTTACTCAGGGGGAGTATAATTTTTTTTATGGGAGATAATATCTTCAAGGGGAGTTTTTACCCTTTATGCATTTATTTATCATAAATTGGTATCATGCATATTTTATTTTTTTTGGTATCATTCAATTGCTATTTTATTCACTTTTTGATGAAAACAAAAAGGGGGAGAGAAAGGAGGAAAATGAGAAAAATGGGATTAACCCTGAAAGAGGGAGAAAATCGACATATTTAGTGTCCTCGTCCGCAGTTGACTTGTCATACTTGTGGTCAGACAGGCCACAAGGCTTCCTTTTGTGAACAGATCAGACAGATTCGCGGTGCCCGTTCTTCTCATCCAGCGCCTAGGGAGACGAGTGTGAACCAGGGCTCATTTCCTCCGCAGTCTCCGCCGAGTGCCAGCCGAGGGAGAGGTCGGGGTCAGCCCGCTAGAGGAGGAGCTTCTAGTGTCGGCTCCGCCCACCCACGTGTCTATGAGATGAGGAGGGCCGATGATCCAGCGGCTACTGTGGCGACAGGTACTGTTCATATTCATTCTCATCCTGTCAGTGTGCTTTTCAATTCTGGTGCTACGCATTCGTTTATATCTCTAGAGTGTGTGCGCCGTTTGAGTCTCAACTGTTTGATGCCTTGTGAGCCTTTCATCGTTAAGCTTCCTAGCGGTGATAGGATCGTTGGTGATCAGGAGGTTCGAGACTGTTCTGTGCTTATTTGTGAGAGGGCTTGGCCCCTTAATGTTATTGTTGTGGGAATTGAGGGTGAGGATTTAATTCTCAGGGATGATTGGCTCGAACAGCATGGTGCGATCATGAACTACCGCACGAGAATCATTACTATGTTAGCTGAGGACGGCACCGAGCACTCTTTCGCAGGGCGAAAGAGGGGAAACCAGAAGTTCGTTATTAACGCCTTGAAGGCGATGAGACTCCTGCGAAAGGGGTGTAGTGGCTATTGGTGCTATGCCTTGAAGGCATAGAATGGTGGAGTCGAGCTTTCATCGATTCTAGTTGTTAGTGAGTTTCCTGACGTCTTTCCTGACGAGTTACCGGGATTGCCACCGGACCGTGAGGTAGAGTTTGCTATCGAGTTAGAGCAGGGTGCGGCTCCGATTTCGAAGGTGCCATATCGCATGGCACCTTTGGAGATGGCCGAGTTAAAGAAGCAATTGAGTGAGCTTCTTGAGTCTGGGTATATTCGACCGAGCGCTTCGCCTTGGGGCGCACTGGTTTTGTTTGTTCGGAAAAAAGACGGTTCACTGCGTTTGTGTATCGACTATCGCGAGCTAAAAAAGGTGACCATCAAGAACAAGTATCCTCTGCCGAGGATTGATGACTTGTTCGATCAGTTGCAGGGAGCTGCGGCATTCTCGAAGATTGACTTGAGATCGGGGTACTATCAGCTTCGGGTGAAGGGGTCTGACGTGCCGAGAACAGCTTTTCGGACGAGATACGGACACTATGAGTTTGTAGTTATGCCTTTCGGGTTAACTAATGCGCCGTCGGTGTTCATGCAGTTGATGAACAAGGTCTTTATTGAGTTTTTGGATAAGTGTGTCGTCGTCTTCATTTACGATATCCTTATTTATTCGAGGAACGAGGAGGAACACGCGTATCATTTGCGAGTAGTGTTAGACATTTTGAGGACCGAGCAACTATAGGCAAAGTTCTCGAAATGTAAGTTCTGGGTGAAGGAAGTGGTGTTTCTAGGTCACGTGATTTCAGCCGAGGGGGCCCGAGTAGATCCGCAGAAGGTTGAGACAGTGTTGGACTGGGCACCACCTCAGAACGTGAAGGAGGTCCGTAGTTTCTTGGGTTTAGCTGGCTACTACCGTAGGTTTGTCGAGGCTTTCTCGAAACTAGCTCGGCCACTTACACAGTTTCTCCAGAAGTCCGAGAAGTTCGTCTGGAATGACAAGAGACAGTCGAGTTTTGAGGAGCTGAAGAGACGTTTGACTTCAGCCCCGATTTTAGCGTTGTCGTGTGGCAATGAGGGTTTTGCCGTTTATATCGATGCTTCGGGTTAGGGTCTTAGGTGCGTGTTGATGCAGCACGGCAAGACTATTGCATTTGCGTCGAGACAGTTGAGGCCGTATGAGCTCAACTACCCTACTCACGATTTGGAGTTAGCGGCAGTTGTTTTTGCGCTCAAGATTTGGCGTCACTATCTTTTTGGCTCTGCATGTCAGATTTTTACCGATCATAAAAGTCTGAAATATATATTTACTCAGCGAGAGTTGAATATGAGGCAGAGGAGGTGGTTAGAGTTGATTAAGGATTATAATCTCGAAATCCTTTATCATCCGGGCAAGGCGAACGTAGTGGCCAATGCCTTGAGTCGGAAACTGATTGCATTACGGACGCTTGAGATCCTTAGGTCTAAATCTGAGCTTCAGCGGGCTTTGATCGAGTGGGATGTTGAGATTTTGTTGTCGGGGGCTATCGGGCAACTTTGCGCTTTAGAGATTTTGTCGTCTCTGACCGATGAGATTAAACTAAAGCAGCTGGAAGATCCGATGATTATTCAAATCCGAGAGAATGTTCTTAAGGGAAAGTCTCCTAGGTTTGTGATTCATGAAGATGGCGTACTGAGATTTCAGAGTCGACTGTGTGTACCGAACGACTCGGAACTGAGGCAGAGTATTCTGCGTGAGGCCCATGCTACGCCTTACTCCGTTCATCCTGGTTCGAGTAATATGTACAAGGACATGCGAAGGAATTTCTGGTGGGATGATATGAAGGAGGAGGTCGCACAATTTTTCGCGAGATGTTTGACTTGTCAGCAGGTCAAAATCGAGCATAAGCGACCGGTCGGGTTATTGCAGTCACTTCCCGTTCCGGAATGGAAATGGGAATATATATCGATGGACTTCATTACGAGTTTTCCGAGATCGAGAACGGCCATGAATATGGTTTGGGTGATTGTTGATCGTCTGACCAAGTCGGCACATTTTCTGGGCATCAAGGATACTTGGGGACCGGAGAAGTTGGCTCGTGTTTTTATTGCGCAGATTGTGAGGCTTCACGGTACTCCAAAGTCTATTGTTTCGGATCGGGATGGCCATTTTGTATCGCACTTTTGGCAGGCGGTGCATAAGGCGTTCGGTACTCATTTGCGTTTGAGTACCTCTTTTCATCCTCAGTCAGATGGACAGTCGGAGCGCACTATCCAGACGTTCGAGGATATGTTGCGTGCTTGTGCTCTCGATTGGAGCACTGACTGGGAGGAGCATTTTCCATTGATCTAATTCACGTACAACAACAATTGGCACGCGTCTATTCGGATGGCACCATATGAGGCGCTTTATGGGCGGCGATGTCGATCGCCGATTTGTTGGAACGAAGTGTCCGATTTGGTTGGGGCTGAACCGGATATTGCTTTAGAGACGAGGCGGAAGGTGGAATTGATCCGGGAACGGACGTTGACTGCCCAGAGTCGACAGAAGTCATATGCTGACGTCCGTCGTTGACCTTTGGAGTTCGATGTGGGAGACCACGTTTTGCTAAAGGTGTCGCCGACGAGGGGAGTTTTTCCGTTTCGGAAAGAAGGGGAAATTGAGTCCGAGATTTATTGGACCCTTTGAGATTCTCGAGCGAGTCGGTGAGTTGGCATACTGTTTGGCACTACCTTCGGCCTTGAGTCACGTTCATAGTGTTTTCCACGTTTCCTAGATGAGGAAATATGTTCCGGATCCTAGTCACGTCATCGACTATTGTGAGATCGATGTCGCCGAGGATTTACCTTCGAGGAGCGTCCCCTGAAGATTTTGGAGCACCGTGAGAAGCGACTGAGGCATAAGACCATTCCTTTGGTCAAAGTGCAGTGGTTGAGGCATGGTGTCGAGGAGGCAACTTGGGAAATCGAGGATATCATGCGTGCTAGGTACCCCGAGTTGTTTATTTCTTAAGTTTCGGGACGAAACTTACTTTTAGAGGGGTAGAATGTAATATTCGTATTTTTCTTTTCCCAGTACTTTCTCGATTTGGTGCTTTTCTTGTCTAGATGGCTCGTGTGTAACCATATGTGTATCTCGAGAATACTTATTTTTGGATTTATTTTACTCAATTCCGCAATTGTTAACTTCTCCTTCGCTTATTGATCCGATTCTCGTAATTGTTGTTCGGACCCGCCGTTCTAGGGTTGCTGTGAATCCATTGTATATTATCATGCGTATTGTGTTGTTCCGTTTGATGCTTCGGTCATGTTTCGGTGTTTAGGACCGTTGTTATCCTGTGCCTAGCGCGCGCTAATATTATTGTATAGTGCACGCTAAGCATCCTTCAGCAGCGCGCGCTAGCGAGTTAAGCCCTGGCAGTGGCAGTGAGCCTGTTTCTGATCTCAGTCCTCTCGACTAATGGTTTAGCGCACGCTACGTTTGTTCTAGCGCACGTTATTGTCGAGGACTAGCGCGCGCTAGGTGTCCGGTAGCGCGCGCTAACGCGACAGTCCAGTACTGGATAGTTTACTCCTGGACTCGGTCAGGTGCCCAGGTAGTGCATGATATAGCCCGATAGCGCGCGCTACCGATATGCTGTTAGCGCACGCAGAGTGTCCAGTAGCGCACGCTAACGCGGTTAGGTGAGTACTGGGCAGGTAACTTTTGGACTCGGTTGATGTCCAGGTAGCGCACGCTATGGCCCGATAGCGTGCGCTACCGAGAGGCAATTAGCGCATGCTAATTATATAATAGCGTACGCTAATGGTCCAGAACTTTAGGTCCTGGACTGGGGTGTTAACTTTCTGGACTGGAGTTTTGCCCGTTAGTGCACGCTAACTTTTAAAGGTTAGCGCACGCTAACGCTTCCTGGCTATAAAAACCAGGGAGTTGACCCGGAACAGTTCATTTTTTTCTTCTTTCCTTTTCTCCACCGAGAGCTGGGCGATTTGGGCGACTTACGTGATTGGAGTGGGCGATTTTCATCATTTATTCAAGATCTTGAGTCTCTAACACCAGATTATCATCATTTAATCATCTTCTACCTCTTGAATCAAGGTAAATCTTCTAGAACCCTTTTTTGTGGAGATTTGGGGGTTTTCACGTTCCGTCCGATTCGTTCCATTTTGTTGGTTAGTTTATGAAGAATATGATTAATCTTGTTGATATCTTTAGTTTTCCTATGGATTCATGGTATATTTCGTGGTTTTGCGTAATCAAGAGGGTTTGGTTGTGGTCCGCCCTCGTTGTTGTTCTTGTACGAATATACATGAATCGTAGACGGATTTTCGGGTGTATTCCATTTTTGTGTTCGTTTAGAAATGGTTGTGATTGTATTCTTCAAATCGTTAGGTTCGGTTTTGTTGGTTCCTAGCGTTCGTCGGTGATTTTCCTTTCCGTTCGTTGCGTCGTCAATTATTCAAGGCAAGTATTTTCGGAAACCTTTATGCTTAACGTGAAATGGTGATGTATATTGTGTGTGCTTTGCTGACCTCGGGAGGGTCCGACGGGGCCTCGAGGGAATCCGATGGTATAGCTCTGGATTCATGAGTTTGTTTCGCTAGCCAGCTCGGGAGGGTCCTTAGAGGCCTCGAGCGGGATCAATGGTATAGCCCTGTTCCTAAGGCGATGCGCGTGCGCGATTTGTTTTATGATATGGCCAGCTCGGGAGGGTCCTTAGAGGCCTCGAGCGGGATCAATGGTATAACCCTGTTCCCAAGGCAAATTGATTGACTGTTTATTTTCGAAAAAGACATATCTGGTTTTGGTTTTGAAATGAATTTGGTGCGTTGTACTATGAAATGTGTAAGCGAATGGTTTGCCTTGATTACTTGTACTAGCGTAATTGCTAACCCCTTTGGGGACCCGTTTTGGGGAAATTCTTGTTATGGATTTCAGGTTATGTTCAGCCTGACAAGCGGGCACTGGGACAGTACGAGGATGATGGCCAGGATCGTTGACATGTGCATTTGAGTCTTTTTATTTTTGTTATTCGATTCGATATGGTTGTTGTCTACTTTGTGAACTTATAGATGGTACTCGCGAGTACTTAGTTTTTTTTTTCCTTTCGGATTGTGATTATTCGTGGAAGTTAATTTTGTTTATCAGTGTCGATTATTTCCGCCGGTTGTACCGAGCGTGTTATTTGATTTTCATCTGGATGACGTGTATTTTTACTGTAGTAATTTGTGTCTAGCCTGGTGGGTCCCATGTAGGGGTCCACGGCACTGTAATATACGTTGAATATCTCGGGGGTGTTACACCCCCTACCAGAGGAATTCTTTCGTTATCATTTTCTTGGAGGAGACGTGGGTTTGGTTCGTCCGCCATTGATGGTGAAGAAATAATGCTTGTTTTTTGTTCTCTTCGTCTTCTTCTGAATGTGGCTTCAATCTCGGGATCTAGTAAAACTAAATCGCGATTGTACGTCCTTCGCATAGACAAGAGAATTTACAACAAAGAAAAGTTGTATTTATAACAATAGTGAATAATGTATTATTTCAAAATAGCACTTATACTTTACCAGCAACGACGCCAAAAACTTGACACGTTTTTAGTGTAACTATCGCAAGTGCACGATATCGTATTAAGTAGTAAGTGGACTTTTTGAGTCCGGTTTATCGAACCCATGAGGAATTTAGGTTATATATTAAATTATACACTATTTATCTATTTGTTATAGAGATTTAGATGAGTAAAAAACACAATTTAAGAGTTTGGTTTGACAATTGCAAGGAAAAATGCAATAATAGTTCTTAAAATTTAAGGAAATGAAAGATTGCACTAATAATAGATTAATAGAAGATAAAATAAAATAGTTGGGATTACAAACTTAGTTCATCATTAATTATAGAAGATGTATTAGATATCATAAGATGAATTGGATATCATAAGATGAATTTACTTATTATATTGCGTAGATTCGATTTCCCTTAAAAAGACGTTTCCTCTTTCGAATGTCAAAACGTCCCTTATATATTGAATCAATCCACTATATTTCTATGTTGATTGACTTCAATACATAGCATTAGGTTTTATGAAAATAACTCAAACTAGAGGTATATTTCTATCCCCTAGAACAACTTAGAGTGAAGATCATTTGATATAATCAACATATTTTCTTTCGAAACATATGAAGACCAAAAATGTCATCATTTATTGGCCAAATAAATAAAGATTGGTAAAATAATGAAAATCACACACAATAATAAGTAATCTACAATAGATCTTTATACAAACTTAAATAACATGACAAACCTTGTTTATAATCCCAACTAAGGATAACTTAGCCCATGAAGGGTTTATTCAACATATTACAAGCTTGAGTGGTCATTATTAGTTGAAAAGGGGAAAGAATTGATTTTAACTCCATTAGTAGATAAAGGAGAAAGAAGCAATAAACTCCATCAACAACATAAGCTAAACCACTATTACATACACTCTCTCAAGAACACAAGTGTGTTCTTCACACAAAGAAAAATATTACAAAGTAGGAAAAATATAAGATGAAGGATTCTAAATGATGGATCTAAGGGGTCTATTTATACACCTAAAGTCATCTAATAGCTCCAAAACTCTAGCGTTATTACATAAGATCGGATCAAGGCCAGCCATCCCCTCAATAATAGACCAAAAGTATAAAAGATTTAAAAATGATCATACATCTGTCAAGAGTTACGGCCGTAATTTTCAGATGTTACGGCCGTAACATAGATACTTACGGCCGTAAGCTTTGGTGTTACGGCCGTAACATAGCTTCGGCTTTCTGCATATTAGTTTCTGTGTGAGTTACGGCCGTAACTTTATTTGTACGCCAGTATGGAGTTTCAGACTTCATTTTCAGCCCAGAATTTCTTAGACTTTTGCGTTTTCGCCCTAAATCTTCTTCGGATGATAAATTTTGATATATAACTCTGATTTTGAAACCGGAAATACTGCCGAACTCTTCTCGTAAAGATCTACAACATGAATACATAAAAACTCAATAAAGAGAATATATTATAAACATGTTATTTCTTGAGTTAATCAGTAAATCAATCTGATTAAGGTTAAATTTACATCTTCATCTTATAAAAATAAAATTATTAAAAACTAATTCAGTTAAAGCAAAAACGAATAGACTAGATCATAATTATGGGTGAAATATATCAATACCAATCATGGATAAGTGTGTAAAACTGACACTTATCAAAGTACTCCATCGAACACGGCTCGCGTGGGAAACTTTGAAACCCTCGATGTTATAGAAAATGAGGATGACGACGAATGGAAGGGTTCAACATGAGCTCTTCGCAAGGAACTCGACCCTAACATCATATCATCAATAAATAAATGATCGTACGAGGAAGAATAATCATAGAACGCCCAAAATCCCCTCTATGACATTCTATCGGACACCTTCGAGGCGTCGATTAGGAACTCAACCAAACAATGAATCCTTAGCAATCAAACCATGTAACAACAAGTAAATTGGTAGAATACAACTTAATAATCAATAATCCATCATTAATCTAGGTTAAATCGGATTAAACAGACGAAATCGAACAAAATCCCCAATTTCCCCAAAACAAGATTTGTAGGAAATCTAACCTTGATTCGGTCGATCGGAGAAGGTTATGGGATGATTAATCGGCGTTAGAA
Source organism: Orobanche coerulescens (assembly GCA_033398695.1). Lineage (NCBI taxonomy): Eukaryota > Viridiplantae > Streptophyta > Magnoliopsida > Lamiales > Orobanchaceae > Orobanche > Orobanche coerulescens. The sequence continues at coordinate 170,481,317 of CM065811.1, forward strand.
ACTCAAGAATTTCGTAGATTGATAAAATAACATCATGTCTTCGTGTTCTACAAGTCTCGGCCGCGAAGGAGATGAAATGGGCGAGAAAATGAGTGAAGAAATAATCTGCCCGACCATATTAATACTGCCCAGTGACGCACGAGCGGACACGGACGAGCGGCCGGTCGTGCGCCGGGTTGTGCACACCACTGCCAAGCGTTTGCCGAGATGCACGAGCACTCGCTCGTGCGCGTGCAGTCAGGGCCGCACGAGCGCCGGATCGTGCGCCATGCTCGTGCGCACCTAGCCGGTCCCTGCCGCACCTAACCGGCCAGTGCCCAACCGCCATGACTCGACCACTCAAATTCCCGAAAACGTACGGAACGAACATGACGAATAGTATAACATTAAAAACACGAGTTAAGCACTAAACAAACACATGGTTCTGACAACCCGAAGGTTGAAATGACGATACGAAGGCAAACACCCCAAAACTTTGAGAAATTACGAAATGGCCCAAACGCCCGAAACATCACGATACGACAACGGATAATCAAACTGAAGCTCCCAACATGTATAACAATGTTAACGAACTTACAAGAAACTCGAAACAACAGTTTCGAACGAGATTCGCAAGAATCGAACTCAAGTGCGGAAAAGTCGCTAAGAAGCACGGAACTCAACAAAACGACACCGAAACGAACTCGGATATCAAAAAGTGCAGAATTAATCATTCTCATAATGACGAAACAGTCACAAGCGAGCCGCTAAAATGGACGCCTGCCAAAAAAAGAAATTTATTGAAAATCAAAATCGCAGATATTACATATTACCCTCCTTAAAAGAAGTTTCGTCCTGAAACTTAAAACAAGTAGGGAGAAGCAATATCCCACCAGGAACATTCCAACGAGATATACAAGAACTGCGTAACTTACGCCCATCGGCGAAACGTTACAAGAAACGCAAAGAAACATATGGCGTGAAATCATGCTCGACAACAATCATCACAATGTCACAAGCAAAGGCATAATAAAACCAACAAGTGTCAAGTATCACAAAACAGATAGCACAATCAAATCAATTATCCTAGCAATCAAGAAACAAAAGGCACTTATTACAAGAAAACATGCACAGTCGAAAAATAGAAATTAAACACACAACGATCCGCGAGGGTAACCACGAAGAATTCCGGCCATGCCGAAATTATCGAAAACCACACTAGGCATCTCCCTGTCCTTTCGGAATAGAGATGCAAACTCGATCCCCAAACCTCTCAGCTACCGTCTCGCAATGCACGGCTTGGTGTCCCAAATGACCGCAATCGAAATAGCTGACTAACAGTGAACGACCATTCTTCGCGGTACGAGATCAGGCAACAACAATAGAACAACCACGATTGAACAACAATGATCGAACAACAATGAGCGAACAACAATGGTCGAACAGCAACGATCGAACAACAATGATCGGACAACAACGATCGAACAATGATCGAACAACAACGGTCGAACAACAACGATCGAACAACAAGGATCGAACAACAAGGATCGAACAACAACGATCGAATAACAACGGTCGAACAACAACGATCGAACAATAATGATCGAACAACAACGATCGAATAACAATGGTCGAACAACGACTCCGAAGTTCACATTTCAACTCAAAACATTAAAAGTGCTTGTAGAAACTAAAAGATTCTACCTTCGAACAAGGTTCACAAGAATTGAACCGAACTCGGAAAAGTCACAGCGATAACCAGATCGATCCGAAACAATATCACGACTCGTTCGAACGATAAAAACCGAAATACAGAACAAGTTCAGAAATTATCAACGAACATGAGTGAGTCGATAGAATTGAGAAAGAAAAAAAAAAGCAGACGTCAAAATAATACGGGTATTACATTCAACCTCTTTTAAAAGAAGTGTCGTCCCCGAGGCTCACAACAACGGAAGCAATGTAACAACACAACAAGCAACCGACGGAAACATCTTTCAAGGGCTGCTCAGAGCCGATCCTGATATCTGTGCTGAAGTTCGTGCCCCGGAAGACTCGGTAACCAACTCGCAAGACTGGATTCTGTGTCCCTCGAGTCCACACTTGTAACACGCTACTGGCGGGGAAGGACAATTTGCACGTATATGCCCCAGCACATTACGGTTGAAACATCTCGGCATACCGAATAAGTAACCACTCAGCACGACAGAAAATCATAATACATAACACATACAATTATTACCATCGTAAGGTAACCCACATACACAAAATCACAGCAACGACGACATTCGTTTGGTGATTTCAACGGCCAAATGATAACCAGCACACAATTACGAAACATCATGAAATAATCACATATGTACATAATCAGACAAACCCAAGCTCTAACAGCTCGCACAGGTGCGATAACACGCCAGTCACCACGAAGCGACAAACATTTAATACCAACATCACACCTCTCACAGAGGGCTAACACAACAAATGCATGGCGAACGACACAACGCTCACACCACCAATTCAATCACAACTCAGAGGGCCAACACCCTAACGACAATGCTAACATCATACACACATTCTCTGACCGCAACATGAAATGATATGTTTTTAAAACGAAACCACATTTTGTAAAAAAATGGAAATACTAGTTGAACTTAAGAATCACATTTCGAAAAAGTAATACAAACATCGTTATCGAGACTTTGAAAAATCATTTTGTGTTTGGTAAAAATGAAGACATCTTTCTTTTAGTTAAAAACTTTCAGAAATATTCGACCTTCGGGTCTAAGCAAACGTGTTTCTAAATTAATGAGAATATCTCAAAATATTTTGGTCCTCAAGGTAGAAGAATTTTGAAACATATAGTTGCGCTAGTAGGCGCCTAGAAAATATAATCCATTTTAAAAATACGCCTCGAAGTTTATTCTCTAAGATACTTAAGTCTTGAAAAAAAATTCATTAGGCCAGAATGTCCAAAAGTACTCACATGTATCGACATTCGCTTATACATCTCATAGTACACGCATCAAATCGTTCAGAATCAAAACAATACATGTCTTTTCCAGGAAAACAAACAGTCAAATATCACAGTCGAAAACCTCCTAGGATCGGGGCGAAACCACTGATCTCATTCGAGGCCTCTAAGGACCCTTCCGAATTGGCCATAATTATAAATCAGCACAGGCATCGCCTAGGACCGGGGCAAAACCACCGGTCCCATTCGAGGCCTCTAAGGACCCTCCCGAACTGGCTAGCGACCAAACTCGTGAATCCGGAGTGAAGTCACGGATTCCCCCGATGCCTCGTCGGACCCTCCCAGAGTGAGCAAATCACATACATATACATTCCCATTCCATATTAATCACAAAGGTTTCACAAGAATACTTGCAAAACGAGTAAATCATTTTGAAAATCATTAGCAGCAGACAAAATCAACAGTCGAAAAAAAACATTGGCAGCGACACCGCTCCTCATATAAACAAAATATGAGAGTCAAATAAACACATATCACGAAACCAAAAATCTACATAAAGATTTCATCACTTAACAAATAATCATACAAGTAGCTCGTGTCACACAAGGCACAACACAAAGAAGGGAGACTTACATCCACAGGTCGCACGAAGATGATGATCGCCCCACGATACTAATCACGACCAACAACTCAGACGACACATCGCGACATGACTCAGTCAGGCAAAAACCGACGAGACAAAACTCAACAGACACAACTTGACCCGACAACCTAGGTTTCCACAACCTAAGGCTCTGATACCATTTATGTAATACCCCCAATCTACTCAGGGATATTACACGCCGTAGACCCTTTCCTCAAGGATCTACCAGGCTGGTAACTTAGTAGACCGATTTGGTCTTTCAATTAATACATGCAACTCAATCTCAATACAGACCGACGCAGGGGTCAAAATACAACACACTCCCGTACAACGGGGAAAATACTACAGCGGAAATAAAGTATAACTAAACCAATACAATATCATATGGATCCTCATGTGATTAGTATCGATCATATTTCATCATCTTTCATGCCAACCCTGTGTTATGCTCCCCAAAACCTGAATGTAATACAGACATCCACCTCCCGATTACTCGGGGGTTAGCAAAATTCCACTATTTTGCTAGTGCAAATACAAAGTGAAAAATACGAGTCATACAAAACATATCCCAAGAATAATAATAATCAGGAATCCTCAAAGATTCAATCATAACGAAAAGAAATACTTTCCGAGGCAAGAGTTTGAGTAAAACTTTCCAAATTCGAAAGATCCCAAATCACGAGAACAGTTTGTAAAATGGTTTAAAATGCCCTCGGGAGTTTTAATAGAAAACCATTTAGGATTATCGAATCCTTCTCTTTTCAAAAACCAAAAGGGGTCACAACCCCAAAGATTTACTTTCTCAAATAAAAACCAACAACAATTCACAGGGTTCATATCCCACGTCACGTGTCCTCGACGGACATAAAATCAACAAAATATAACCACCCAATATATGAAATCTCGGTAACACATCCAAGGTACTTGACCTGGCAAAACACGTCCAAAATCATATACATAACACTGTGATCACATGCCACGTCATCTCACGGTTGGATCAATCACTTGTTGTCTCCTGACCACATGATCGCATGCCATGTGTCACCATAGGTATTCTTAGGCGCTCACGGTTAGATCAATCACTTGTTGCATCCTGACCACATGATCACAAGCCATATGTCACCGTAGTGTTTCTTAGGCTCTCACGGTTGGATCAATCACTTGTTGCATCCTGACCACATGATCACAAGTCATGTGTCACCGTAGACCCCGCCTATGTCCACACATTCACACACATAACATAGTACTCCAAGGATATCACAATAATCCACACAGAGACATCAAACACTTAGCACGACACAATTGTCAAATCACAACGCACCGAAATGAGATAATATATGTATATATATTATCAAAGCACAACATCAACACCAAGCGTATTCATAAAGTTCACTTAACCATTCACAAAACACACCATTCACACAAAACACACACGCGTTTTAAAAGAGAGCCTTTAACGAGGCTAAACTAAATCTTTTGAAAGTTCATTTCGAACAACCAATCAAACATACCAAGACGATCACCGATCATCATATCCACAAAACAAGAAATGTACAGTAGAACCTCGATAAACGAATGTTCGATAATTGAATAACCTCGTCTAATGAATAAATTTCTCCGGTCCCAACTTGGGCCAATGGGCTTAACGAATAACCTCGCTTAATGCATTAATGAATAAATACAAATGAAGTCTTTATAGGCCCTATATAAATATAAACGAATAATCACTATATTTCAAATAATATATTTTTATTTATATAATATATCATGAATACATTTCATCCAATGACTAATTTTCAAACACATTAATAAGTCATATTTTTTCGAAAAATGCCTCCAAAGTTGATTGTTTCTTTCCTCCCCCAAAATGCATATGGTCCTTGATTTTGTGTAAAGCATGCACCGCTTCTAGAATATTTTGATCATGTTGCAGCAGGTAATTTTTTATAGTGACAATAGCTTGAAAATCTTCTCTTGAGGACACTTGTGGTATAGTGATACTATCATCGGGTTCGGGATCATTTGCCTCATCATTTAGTACAGCTTCAATGATTTCTTCATCCGTAGGAGATTCCATAACCACATTATTCTCTTCAGGATAGTTCAGAAGATGTTCAACATCCATCACATTTCTATAGCTCAATTTAGAAAGGAGTTTAGTTAAATCTTGGATCTCTTGCTCTAGATGACCATCTTCTACTTCAGGAACATCAACTTCTTCTGATCGAATTTTACAGTGGCGAAAACAGTTTGCTATTATTTTTGTTGTCACATCAAAACTCCAAGCCATGGTAGCAAAATTAATAGCATCCAAAATATTTATTTTTTCAAGATTTGGTGAGCCAACCTCAAGCATCTGCAAAATGCTAGAATAGAAATGATGTCGATAATGAACTTTGAATGCTCTAATAATCCCGGCATCACATGGTTGAATTTTAGAAGTTGTGTTAGGGGGTAAAAAATATAACTCCACATTTCTCAAATCTTTGGATGTGCCGGACAATTATCTACTAGCAAGAGAACCTTTCTACTATTCATTCTCTTGTCAAACCAATGACAATATTCTTGAAAAAGCAGCCAGTCATCCAAGCTTTCTTATTAAATCGATAGTCGCAATTAAGATTATTCATATTCACATTCTTAAAGCATCTGGGTTTTGCATACTTACCAATAACCCAAAGAGGCACTTTATCAGACCCGTCACCGTTACAGCAAACAGCAATAGTGATTCTATCCTTATCTTTCTTCCGCCCTTGAAGCTGCTTCGTGGCAAGTGAATGGTCAGCCTCCAACCGATAAAGCAATCCGGTCTCATCCATATTGTATATATCTTTAAGGTTGAATTGGTCTAGTTTTGGCTGTATCTCGGGTAAATCATTTGCAATATCATCCATGTTAACTGAACCACTCTCACCAAATCGTCGGTAAGACTTGGCTGAATATCTTGCCTTAAAACGTTCGAGGCATCCACTAGAAAGCTAAATTCTGAGTTTGTTTCTCCATACATTATCTGCATAAACTCTTTTTCTTTACCCTGGATCATGTCTCCTGACATTATCTTCATAAACTCTTTTTGTTTACCCTGGATCACATAAAGCTTTCTCTAGTTCAGGATATTTAGCTGACTTGTGCCTCTTAACATTTCTATTTTTCATCTCATCAGATAAATATTCCGACGATCTTTTGAGAGTAATTGATATTGTGGTTTGGCTAGTAACCAAATCAAATTTTTCTTTTACCCATGCTTGCATATCTTTTTGACTAATACTTGGATTCTCCTTCTTATGCTCACACATGGCTCTCCTTATCTGATCTGTTAAAGTAATTTTTGTTACTGGTTTTGCCTGCTCTTTGGAAGCCATTATAGTAGATTGAACACGAAAATAGTAATATGATTGTGTTATGAAGATACAGTGAGAATTTAGAATTATATATAGCTTGATATGAGGTATTGAGTAGACATCTTAACTCTAACTATCATGCATGTACATAGTAGTCTCAATACATGGTACTGTGGACTTTATCTACTCCATGCATGCATGTACAACTAATCTAGAATTCTAAAAATATGAATGTAATTAAAGTTTGCATAAAAGTTATAACTACCGTGAGTTACAGGTACATTTGAACTTAATATATACAAAATGATATAATTACAAAAAAAAGTCTAAAAATATCACCTAAATGAATTATTATTCATTTATCGATAAATAAATATTACATTCATTAATCGATAAATAAATAATCTCACCAAATGAATATTTTTTTTGGTCCCAAAGGTATTCATTTATCGAGGTTCTACTGTATGAACAAGGTACTTGCCTCGAAATCGGCCTCGAAATCGGCACGCAAGTACTCCGTCGAACACGGCTCGCCCGTGAAACTTTGAAACCCTCGATGTTATAAAAAATGAAGACGACGACGAACGGAAGGGTTCAACATGAGATATTCGCAAGGAACTCGACCCTAACATCATATCATCAATAAATCAACGATCGTACGAGGAAGAATAATCGTAGAACGTCCGAAATCCCCTCTATGACATTCTACCGGACACCTTCAAGGCGTCGATTAGAAACTCAACAAAACAACAAATACTTAGCAATCAAACCATGGAACAACAAGGAAATTGATAGAATACAACTTAATAATCAATAATCCATCACTAATCTAGGTTAATTCGGATTAAACGGACGAAATCGAACAAAATCCCCAATTTCCCCAAAACTAAATTTGTAGGAAATCTAACCTTGATTCGGTCGATCGGAGGAGGTTATGGGATGATTAATCGGCGTTAGAAACTCAAGAACTTCGTGGATTGATAGAATAACATCATGTATTCGTGTTCTCCAAGTCTCGGCCGCGGAGGAGATGAAATGGGCGAGAAAACGAGTGAAGAAATAATCTGTCCGACCATATTAATATTGCCCAGCGACGCACGAGCGGTCGGTCGTGCGCCGGGTCGTGCGCGCCACTGCCAGGCATCTGCCAAGACGCACGAGAACTCGCTCGTGCGCGTGCGGTCAGGGTTGCACGAGCGCCGGATCGTGCGCCCAGCTCGTGCGCCATGCTCGTGCGCACTGCCTGGCCCCTCGCCGCACTGGCCAGGCTGCACCGCCATGACTCGACGACTCAAATTCCCGAAAATGTATGGAACAAACACGACGAATAGTATAACATTCAAAACACGAGTTAAGCACTAAACAAACACATGGTTCTAACAACCCGAAGGTTGAAAGGACGATACGAAGGCAAACACCCCAAAACTTTGGGAAACTAAGAAATGGCCCAGATGCCCGAAACATCACGATACGACAACGGATAATCAAACCGTAGCTCCCAACACGTATAACAACGTTAATGAACTTACGAGAAATTCGAAACAACAGTTTCGAATGAGATTCGCAAGAATCGAACTCAAGTGCAGAAAAGTCGTTAAGAAGCATGGAACTCAACAAAACGACACCGAAATGAAATTGGATGTCAAAAAGTGCAGAATTAATCATTCTCATAATGACGAAACGATCACAAGCGAGCCATTAAAATGGACTCCTGCCAAAAAAAAAGAAATTTCCAGAAAATCGAAATCGCTGATATTACACTTATATACTGGATCTAATTAGCGCACGCTACTCTCATGGTTAGCGCGCGCTAACGGGGTCGTCCAGTAGTCCAGTAGCTCCTGTCCTAAGGCGTTGGCGCGCGCTACTACAGAATTAGTGCGCGCTACAACCAGCGTTAGCGTGCGCTAAAGATAGTATCAGCGTGCGTTACCTGTACAGTACTGTCCGGAGTCCAGAACCTCAAAAACTTACTACCCTTACCGGAGTACCGGATTAGCGCGCGCTGCCAACCTATCTATCGTGCGCTAATTCCCACCATTGCGTGCGCTAAGAACGGTCTTAGCGTGCGCTATCGGGCTACAACAGACAAGTGGAGGGTCTCTGGTAGGGGTGGCATTTCGGAACCGAAAAAATCCGAAAATAGAACCGAAGAACCGAAACCAAAGAAGACCGAACAGAAAAACAGAAAAACAGAACCGAACCGAATTAGTTTGGTTCGGTTCTCGGTTCGGGATCGGACAGAGCCGAACCGAACCGAAATGGACCGAAGTCAAAATCACATACTAAAATGACATCTTTTTGTGAGTTTTATGTGTTTGAGATCCGAAGTGAAATTAGAGCTATCATTCAAGCAAATAGGTCGGGAAGAAAGAGTCTGATTTAATGTAATTTGTTTTTCTTTTTTAAGACCCACATGGATCCCAGGAGGACCGATAATATGCTCGTGTAATTCGTGATTCAACTAATTTTGGTTTAGAGAATGATCTATTATGATTTATTTAATCTTATATCTTTTGAGATATTTGTAAATTGTTGTGCAAGTCTACCTCTTATCTTGAACATATATATAACTTTTGTTGGCTTGTTGTTATATATAACTTATTCTATTGAATATAATAGTTGAATTTATATTGTGAAGAACCGAAAAAACATCAAACCAAACCAAAACCGAACCGAATATTTATAAAACCGAATTTAACCGAACCGAACTTCAAAAAGAACCGAACCAAACTGAAACCGAATATTTGGTTCGGTTATTGATTTCGGTCAAAAACCGAACCGAATGGAACCGAGTCCACCCCTAGTCTCTGGAATGTCCCGTTAGCGCCCGCTAAGGGCATCCTTAGCGTGCGTTAACGAGTGCAGACAGTAGAACAGACAGCCCTCAAAGTTGGAAAACGACGAATTCTCCCCCGGATGAAAACAACGTGCACTCGACACCAACAACGGGCTGAGGAAGACACACGCACGACGAGTTCGAGTCCGAAATAGAGTACTACAAGAAAACATAATTCCGACTACCCAAGGATTCGGAAAACGACAAGGATAGTAACTACACCATAACTTTGAGAAATTACAAAACAGCCCAAAACATCTTAAATACACGATACACGATCGAAACACCAAATGGAAGCTCACAACATGCATAATAACATAAGACGGATCTGCGGCAACCCCGAAACGACGGTTCCGAATAACGATTACGAGAGTCGAACCAAATAGCGACGGAAAAGGCCTTAGACACGAAATTGAGTAGAACAAGTCCAAAACAAGCTCGGATGGCAAAAAGTCCAGTATTAAATATTCTCGAAATATCATTACAGTTACAAGCGAGTAACTAAAAACGAAAAATACACCAAAATGAAAAATACCGGAAAAATAAAAAAAATGCGGATATTACAATACCGAACTTATCGAAATACCGAATTACCAAAATATCTATATTTTGATATACCTATAAGTGAAGTAGTCTTTTTGGATAGCCGAACCTATGTAATAATTTTCTATGTCTTTTACATTTCAATAAAATTCTTTTAGCTCTCTGATTTCGTAAGCTTCTGCATAAAAATAATTCATTACTCTTTACCGACTCTATCCACACGCCCTTATAGAATCCGTACCAACCCAAACGGGACCGCGATAGGGTGGACATTAGTATGACCCAAAATAAAGGCAAGATTCTCAAAGATGAAATATAATAATTCAAGATGTGGAAAAATATTTAGTTCAATTTGAATGAGATACAACAATAGTTATCAACTTACAAAATATGCCAAATAAGAGATGTGTTAGTTACTAGGACAATCAAAATTTAGAAAAGATATCGGAAGGCGAATATTATGCAAATATGGTGCTTACCGAGCATTTTGCAATGTACTCTGAAAGTTATAAAATTGAAAAATATATATGTACAATTACATCTAAGCACAACAATAACTACATTTGACCATCGGAATATATTGGATGCTCAACATAAGACTATATTAAATAAATTGAAAAGGTAACTTAGTTATATGACATATTAATGTCAATGTATGAGATGTGATTTTACATGAACTCATTTCTAGTGTGGATTTTAAGTGTGAACGACTTAAAACTTGTAACATTAATTTCCACCGTATATCTGAAAATTACATATTACAAGAAAAAAATGAAAAAAAGAAAATGTTATTGTGGACTAAGATTACAAGCATTTATAGCATGGCCGGCCCTGGTACCCGGCGAGGTGGGCGACCGCCCAGGGCAGCAAATTTTTGGGGGCATCAAATTTTAGGTTCATGTATATTGGGTAGAAACAAAATATGAAAGAATAGATTTCATATTTTTTTCCGATAAGAGTGGAGGAAAAAGATATAATGGTGAAGAAGAAGATGATACATTAAGGAAAGAGAAAGACAAAACAAAAAAATAATATTTATTTAAGGTATTGTGTAGAATTACTCATGTGGGTAAGGAGGTTAACATGTAACCAATCGAAATAAAGTTTTTTTTAAAGATTAGTTTAATAAAACGTCTTTCATCCACGAAAATGTTTCCAATTTTTGACTTTTCTAGTCAAAATTTATAAACTTTGATCATAAATTACAACCAATATATAAAAAATTATAGTAATATAAGTATTTGATTAGATTTGTCCTAATGTGTATTTTTAAAATATAACTTAAATTTTCTATAAAATTTTATATATTAATGGCAATTTTTTGGTCAAAGTTTAATTTTGACCCGAAAAAGTCAAAATTTGGACACATTTTCGTGGAATGAGTATTTATTTGTACTTTTACTTTTTCCAAAATTTCACTTGTTCGCTTCTGAGTTGTGCTTCTTTACTTGTACAAAAAAAATAATTCTTTGCAAAGTACTCGTAGAATATATGAATTTACCATTATTCTCATGTGTAATATGGATAAAAGATGTAGAAAAACTCAATCGTACTAGTTTATTACATTACATATTAATATCTTAGAGTATGTGTTGACTATGTTATTAATTTTATAGTGTTAGAATTCATAAGATTTATTATCATTTACGGTTGATTATGATATTTGTTTTTCATGATACGATAATATTATTTTAGCGAATGTTGATTATGATGAGATAATCGATGGTTTTTTCTCAAGATACAAACGACAACATCGTTTTAAGTGTTGTATTTTGAAATTGTAATTCGAAGTTTATATCTTATACGTGATATTTTATTTACTAATGAAAAAATGGTGTGAGGATGAGCGCCGTAACTTGCCGAGGTTATAAATTTCTAAAAAATAGTACGTTATGTTCGCTTACGAGGGGCATTTTTCTATCGCCTCGCCCAGGGCATCCGAAAACTCAGGACCGGACCTGATTTATAGAGATATGTAGATTGATAGCGGTCCATAAAAAAATGCAATCACCGCGGGAGATTAGTTGTAAGAGTTAAAGAACATAAAAGGTATACATCTCGCAATTCATGTGGTCGCACAATATTGGATAGAATCTCGAACAGGGTTTTCAGGAACGCGCTAGAAGTGGCGCCCATTTCAGCGAAAGTTAAGGAAGAGAGATCGAGATGGTTTGGCCACGTCCGCAGGAAGCAGGCATCTACTCCGGTGAGGAGGGTCGAGAGTTTATTGGTTGTCGAGGAGAGGAGGAGAGGCAGACCGAGGAGGACGTGGGAGGAGCAGATGAGATTAGATTTGAAGGCCCTAAACCTTTTCGAGACCATGACTGTTGATAGGTGCGCTTGGAGGCGCCAGATTAGAGTTGTGGATTCTATTGTAGGGAACGGTGTTGTAGTTGAGAGACTCAAGGTTGGGTTGTCTCGGTTAACTCTAACCTAGAGCATTGTATTTTTCTTTTTACTTTTATTGTATATTTTATCCTGTTGCCTTTTGCGTGTGGTGTATTTTTGACAGGGAGCTGTGCGCTGAGTCTACCTCTCTTCTGTTGGAGCAGCGTTCATCGAGAGTGCAGTTGCCAAAGTCCACTTAGGTAAATCTCATGTGAATTAAGCCATGAGCTCAGGTATGGTTTTGAGTTTTTTAGCATTATATGCTTCTTTTTATATATCACTCAATACTTTGTTGTGCACTAAGTTGGGGGTCTTCACGGAAACAGCCTCCCTACCGTAAAAAGTAGGGGCATGGTCTGCGTACATCTTACCCTCCCCAGACCCTGCTCTGAGCGGGATATACTGGGTATGTTTGGTTTGGTTTGGTTTGGTTTAATTTAACTGATAACAGTACTGTGGAGTCGGGGATGTTATCCCGAGGACTAGTCAGGTGTAAGTTTGGAACCTCGGTATAAAAAAAATATAAAAAGTGGAGAAGATGATAAAAATTGAATGAATTAAAAAAAAAATAGAAATATAGGATTTAAGTTTCCTTGATAAATGAATATGATCGGGACCAGAGAAAAATATTCAAAAATTATTCGTTTATCGGAGAAGATTTGGACATGTTATAAAGAGTTGGGACCGGAGAAATTTATTCATTTGGCGAGTTTATTCATTTATCTAACATTCATTTATCGATGTTTATAAAATATTTTATAATATTAATCATGAAAGTAAAAGATAAGTTATTAATACAATAAGTAATAAATGCATAATCAACCTTTATTATGATTTAAAAAAAACACCAAAAAAATATAGCAAGTGATAACGAGGGATGTTAAGGTGACAGTTTGGTAGTTGGTTTAGATAACTCGAGTAAAAAATAGGGTTGTGAATCAATTTAAACGAATCGAATGTGTTTTTATTTAAATTTATTTGAAATTTTATTGAGTTTTAAACATCATGTTTGAGCTTGATTTAGTTAATAATCGAATTGAGCTTGAACGAGTTTTTATCGAGCTGAACGTGAATCGAACTCGAGTAGTTTGATTTTTATATGTATTTTACAGTTTTTATTCAAATCGAGTCGAACTCGAACCGAACTTTATATTTTATTAAACAAAAAATTATGTTGAAACTTGTTCATTATATTAACGTATCAAATTCAAATAAATTTTTTATCAATCCAATTCGAATCGAGTATCGAAAACGACAAGACTCCAATGGTGGGAAAAAAGTAAAATAAAATAACACTACAAAGTAAAGATTTCTAATGGCGCTTCAGTTCATTACTCTCAAACCCCTCTTCTCCCCAATCAAGCAAAACCCTCTCAAAATTCAGTACGGCAATCCGACTTCTTTGCCCAGAACAGCCCAACTGTGTCTGAAGGCGAAAGCATCAGTTTCAGCGCCATGGGAGGAGCAAATTCCCCCAAATGCCCTTCGCCGACAGCGTGACCCCACGTGGCGGGGCGGCTTCAGCTTAGGGGTAGATTTGGGATTGTCCCGCACTGGCCTTGCCCTTAGCAAAGGCTTCTCAATTCGCCCCTTGACGGTATTCCAAAGCGTAAATACATCGTGTGTGTGTGTGTGTGTCTTATGTGGTGTGTTGTGTGTGTACACACATTGAGGTGGGTTTTTTACTGTTTGTAGGTTATTGAACTAAGGGGGCAGAAGCTTGAACTCAGACTTCTTGATATTGCTGAAAAACAGGTTTGAGATAAAAATAATTCACTTTCAATGTTATATTTATTTATTTTTGGTGGGATTTGTAGGATTAATAGTTGTTCAAAAATATCCGATATTCGATTCGAAAATCCAAAAATCCGAAAATCCGAATTTTCGGATATCCGGATATCCGAAATTCGGATATCCGCTTTTTCGGATTCGGATATCAGATATCGGATATGCTTTTTCAAAATTTTCGGATATTCGGATATCCGAAAAATATATAATTCGTATTTTTTTATATTTCAAAAAATATGAAGCTATACACTTTATTAGGCAAATAATATGAATATATTTACTTTTATTGGTTTGAATTGGTATTGTGGTATCATTTTTTTAAGATAACTTGTTGATTGAGTTTATATTTAATTAGTTGTAAAAAATTAAGCAATAAAAAAACATTTCGGATATTTTTTTTTTGGATATCCAAAAATCGGATATCCGAAATTTCGGATACGAATATCGGATATGAAAATCTACTATCCAGATTTTGAACACCCCAAATTAATACGACATTTTGGGGGAATGAATTTGTTTGTTATTTTATTTTACTTTTGTAATTAGGAAGTGGATGAATTTATAATTGGGCTTCCAAAGTCTAGTGATGGGAAGGAGACAGAGCAGTCGAATAAAGTTCGTAGTGTGGCCGGAAGGCTTGCCGTTCGAGCTGCTGAGAGGTAAAAAAAAGTATATTTATGGGCTAATGTGCAATTCTGAATTTTATGGGCAAAAATTGCAACTTTAGTAATGTAGCTATAGCGGGTTGACAATAATAGTCCCGCAGAAATCACGATTTGTGGCCCACGAGCGTTCACGGGGAGCTCGAGCACGTTGCTGATAAGCTCGACGAGTAGCTCGACTATAAATGAGTTTACCAAAACATTTCGGAGTTGTAATATGAATTAATTAAAATAATACCCCAACTTTAGGATATGTTTTAATTTTTAAAACTCGAGCTTTTGTCGAACGAGCATTACTAATTCCAGAGTTTTCGAGTCAATCTGGAGCATGGCTATTTTTTTTGGCTAAGTCGAGCTCGAGCAACATCTTTTGGAGCCTCCTCTCAAGCACATATAAAAGCAAGTCAATCCCAACTCAATAAGATGAATGTTCGATTCGAGTTGACTCGTTTGCCTCCAAAAATTAGAAAGTTTAGGCTAAAACCATTTTTGCTCGCGTGTGGACATCGGTTCTTTTTTGTCCCGATCAAGATGTCTTACATGAAACATACTTTCTCTGTTCTATTATAACTTCAACGTTTTGGACTTTTGACATTATTCTAACACTTCTTTTTTACCATCTTTTGTAAGACACTATACTTTCAAATTATCAGTTTTTATAATTTTGAATAATAATTAATTTAAATTTTAATAGTCAACGTTGTGCATTGCCAAATGTGAATGTCCAAACGTTGCAGTCATAACACAGTGGAGGAAGTGTATACATAAACGATTCTATCCCTCCCATTTATTAAAAAGTATTCCCCCGGACTTTGAGGGACAACACTTGTTCTCTTTATCGGGAAGGACCTAGTCGTACATCAGATTCAGGCATAGTTAGGCATAAGCCTGGAACCCAACCGAGTTATAAGAAAATGACCGAGAGTATTGAAATCGAGATTTTCAAGGATAGAAATAGGGGTGTCGATTCGGGTTATGTTCATGTTTAGTTTTCGGGTTATGTAGAAAGGGCATCAAAATTACCTAAAATGTGATAAATGCTTTTTTAGATAAATTGGCAACATCATATCAGATTCGGGTTGGTTGCGTTTGTGTTCGGTTTTTTCTCACTAATTTAAGGTTGGGTCCAGATTTGATTTTTGTATTAGGTCATAGTTAATTATTTTTATGGCTAATTGTGGCTGAATATAAAGAATATTTAGAGCAAAATGTTACGTTGCTAATGGATCGGGACTCTAATTCAGGGGATGGAGAGTGTACCTGCAAGACGAGCACGGAACATCGGCTGAGGCACTATGCCATATGATAGCCAAGTAATTCTTCCTCTGATCTTTCTCTATTTAAGACAGTAGTTTGATTTCACAGTATATCCCTTTTGAACTAAAATGCTATATATTATATATGGGATTCATTTGAACTCGACTTTGAACGATAATAAATGTTATAAAGTTGATCAAATTACAATACAAAAATCGGTGAAGAAGGCAGTTTCATCGATGCTCGTTACACAACAATAATTATTATTCAAACACGATTATATGCAAGTTGCTCAACAACAGTTAAAATTAAATAAAATTAATATCTAAATAATATTTCTCTTTAATTATTCAAAAATATTCAGGGGCGTTGGGAAATCTGATCGTCACAGGAGCATTGATGCTTATGCTGCTATGGTGAGTCGAGATATTATGTTCTGTGTATGCTCGCGTTTATTATATATTTGCTTGATAGAAACACTTGTTTGGTATGAGAACATTTTTTTCTCACTTGACCTTAAAAAGGTACACAATTAGAACAATCAATCACCACATTGATACATGATGCAGTATCCATCTTTGTTTATCTATATGATTGCAGATGGTGCTTGAAAGATACTATTCTTATATTGGCGAGGGAATCGAACTCGTCGTACCCAAACAGGTGGAACTCCAGAACAAACTTCGAAATGGTCCACTAAAGGATGTCGATTTTTTTCCAAAAGATTTGTTGCATTAAAGTACATCTAAACTCTGGAAAAGGGATATTGACTCTTAGCTCGCACTCTCGAACCCTTAAGTTTCTTTAATTGGACGGTCACACAATCGAACACATACGTTACATTACGCATTTCCCAATATTATGTCTATACCAATACACCTTTCTTGTTACATCACATCAAACATATATTGCCACATAATCACTAAATAAACATGTACCCTTATAGATAATAAACAAATATATACATATATGTATAAGAATTGCATACATAAAATATACTACCTCCGTTCTCTTATAATTGCGACATCTGAATTTTCACGCTTGCCAATGCACAATTTTAATTATTAACATCTTTGATTTTTTATTTTTAAAAATTATAAGAAGTTGATATTTTGAAAGTATATTTCGAGATGAATCTAACAAGATCTCACATGACTATATTTTTTCATATGTATAAATCACAAAAGATAATCAAAAGAGAGTATGTGAATAGTGTAATAGTCAACACGTTCCAATAATAAAGTAACGGAGGAAGTATATACATACAAAGTTGCTTCTCCCAAGGAATGCTTCACCCCAAGTCGGAGTAGGTATTTTTTGGGCAGGGCATGTACAGTTGCCTTTACTTTACACGCTCTTCAACTGTAGATACATTCCGTTTCTAATCGTCATGGATGGTCAATATCAACCTCCAAGCTCATTTCATAAAACCCATACTCTTCAAACCCCTTTCTCCATAGGTCTTTCAAAGAATGTACTTTCAGCATCCAACATTATCTTTTAAAAGAAAATTGCAAACTTCACCATTAGTTGGGTCACAATCAATTCCAAGCCACCGAAATTATTTCAGTTACGTCTGCTAACTTGACGATGCTGCAAACTGTGAACAGTGAAGCCACATCTTTTTTCTAAACTTGCAAAAACACAAGGAAGTGGGGACATTACGGGATATGTTGCTCAGATTAGTCCAGTCAGCAAAAGGCAAAGGTAGTTGACGCACCGAGACACGTCACCAGCAGTCGCCATCTTGAACGGAAGCTGCATTTCTCAAAGCCCTCCTAAGAAGCCAAAAACCAATTGAAAGCTTATGTCTTCAACAAAATCCAATGGTCGTTGGTTTCTTCAGCATCAACGTGCCGTAAAAAATAAAATTACTATCTCCATAAACCACCAGCTCCTATTCATTCACTTTAAGAGCTTTATGTTCATGAATGCCAAGGGCAATTTATATGATGGGCCCGTGGTGAATATAAAAGAGATAAATACATAAATAACATAAATACACCGGACAATTCATCACACCCATGCCTTGTGTATTGCTTCGGAGTAATCGGGTCCATGTTGCATCAAGCCGAGTCCATAATATAAAGAACACAATGCCAAGTATCCTGACATTTTAATAGACGGAACATTACGAGGATATCTATTTCTTACTAATATGCTTTCTGAATGGCTGTTACTTTTTT
This sequence comes from Orobanche coerulescens, assembly GCA_033398695.1. Lineage (NCBI taxonomy): Eukaryota > Viridiplantae > Streptophyta > Magnoliopsida > Lamiales > Orobanchaceae > Orobanche > Orobanche coerulescens. Next base: position 170,499,914 of record CM065811.1, read on the forward strand.
CTATTGTCTTCTCATGCAAAAAAATGTTTCCTAAATGGTGTTCAGGAACAATGTACCGAAGGATGTTACATATGTTTGGTTTTATTCTACATGAAATAACTGAAGATATAAATAGAGAAAAATGATTCCGAACATAAAGCATAAACAAGAGCAAGCCGAGCATTCAATGGTGAGTCTTATCTTACAAGATGCCAACAGACACCAACACCACAAGTACAAACTGTACATTAACCTTTCAACAACCGATATGAACTTAAAATGACCGCTTAAGTTATGCATGTAACTTGAGACATTAAGGCCATGTTTGTTCTAAGACTCAAAATGCTGGTTTCGAATTCTGAATCTCAATACCTGTTTGTTCTAGGACTCAAACAAATACTTAACCAACAATACCTTTTCCTCTCTCCTTTATATTTAAAAAGTACAACTACTTCCCTCTCTCCTTTTATATTAGATAATACAATCAAATACAATATAATAAAACATCATTTATTTTTTCAGACAAATTTGACATCTACAGTAAGGATTCTCAATCCTAAAACAAACAAGTATTTGTACTATTCGTAGCATTCAGAATATCCAAGATTCTGAATACCAGAATTCTAAATCCTAGTGAATCCTATAACAAACAGGCCCTATAAGCTATTTTGGTTCTGACTCAAAACGAACCTGAACTCAATTTCTCATAAACCATGTCTAGAAGGCAGTTACTGGGGTCAATTTCGTTGTGTATAACACTCAGTTACAGCTCAGATAAGTTATAATTTGATGCACTAATAGAAGAAGAGTTGTGTTGTACTGGTTGCATGCAGTCAATGTAGATATAAGAGTGGTAATTTAGAAAATGCGAAGGGTTCTGAGAGGTACCCTGAAATTACTGCAATATCAGGATTCCACGAAATGACCAACGCTTGGGATTAACTTTGGAAGCAGTTTATGGGTAGGCTTGGCATTTGTTTCATCATCGTAAGGCATGCACGTGAGCTCATTCTCCAGCATTGCATAAGCATCAGCAAATGCCTGAAGCAAGCAGTTATATATCATAATAAAGCAACTAAACCGATATTGGTAAAGAACATAGACCAGAAAAAGGGAAATGAGAAAGCATGAAATAGGTTTTTCTCATCTGAACAAGGTAGCCATAGGTGAAGCACAAAATATAGACCCAAGAAACAACTAAGAATGCCACCTCACCTTGATACACTGATGTATACGGAAACAATTTCTCCCAACATTATTTGTCAAAAATAGGGGATCATCAATGTAAAGTGGATCGATACTGCAAAGGAAAGTAGGTCAAAGAGCATCTGTAAAGCTCACGAAATATAAATGAAGAAAGACTATCTTTACCTGCACCCTCGTTCCCTGTTTAAATATATACCACTTCCCTGTACCGAGATACGCATCTGCCGTGGTTCAAAAACATTTCTGACACAAAGACAGTTCAGACCAAAAGGAAGGTTAGATATTTCTCATCCTATACAAGTAGATACCAAGTAAAAGGAAATGCATGTCGACAGATTTGTGTGGTAGAAAATGAACTCTTAAAAAGCTCAAAATATTTTCTGAAAGGCTATTTACTTACCCAAAGAAATACAGAAAATCCATCAGAAGGCTTCCATAATTCTATAAAAAATAACGATCACCGGACGTTATTCAAATTTGAATGAGCACATGTTTTCAAGAAAACTGAATGATAAGTTTACGATCCAAATCAAAATAATGGTTCCTGCTAGCATCAAAGAGTGCTGCACCGTCTCTCTAAGACCACAAATAGACATGCATGATAATAGTATAAAGAGAAGATATAACTATACAATGATACAAACGAAAAATGTATGTTGTTTAGACACTGATTTACTGATTGCCAGCACAAGTAAAGAAAGGGGAAGTTGATATATATATATATATATATATATATATATATATATATATATATATATATATATATAAACACGTGCAACACAAATGTAGGTGGACAATAGACTAAAATCCCAACCTCGACCTGTTTTACCTAATGTCGGGTGCTAGGTTAATGAAGAATACATGATGAACTGTTAACAGATACTAGATGATGCTTTGTTGAAATAAAGAATTCTGCCCAATATTTGTTTCAAATAAATAATATCTTTCTAATTTCATTCTCACATGTCCGTAAATACATGCTGCAGAGAGGAAAGCAAAATATAAAGTACAACTCCCAAATTCGAAAATAATGAATAGAAATACATAAAATAATACCAACTCATCCATTTGTTAGATATCTTCTACCCGTGCTGCCAAATTAGGGACGCGATAATACCAGTCCATACAGCAAACACACACAAAAATGTGGAGATGTGCATTTATAAGAATAGAAAAACTGCATTTATAAGAATACAAAAACAAAGTACAGTTATCAGCACAAATGTCGACTAATACTTGATTTATAGGTCGACCATGATGATGCTCATGCTGCAGAAAACGTGTGATCAATAATATCTGCAAATTGAAAATAACGACAAAAGTCAGCAAGTGCATACAATTGCCAACCATAATTACCATAGAAATGGAAACGGAAACTGAACAGGTCAAAATTAATAGTTAATACACGTAATACATTCACATAGTAGATAAAAGAGGATGGTCAACCACGGCATTCATACGGGTCGGTGCAAGTAAGTTTACAAACTGGAACTAAATGCAAGGACATAAAAAAAGAAACAAAACAGATGTATACATAGTATCCCATTTCTACTAGAACACAAAGCTAGAGCCATGTTGAATAAACAATTAACAAAATTATAATACTACTTACAAGCAACACTTGTCTTATAGCATCCATACAACTGGAACTTACCAGGCAATACGAGCTTAAACCACCCGAATAGGACTGATCCAGGCTACGATCGGCTAAGAACTGTTTCAGCACCAACGTAAGAGGCGTTACAGCAGGAAACAATTCAGTAAGATCTTTAACCTGTACAAAGAAATCCCAACATCAGAATGAGAGGACAACTAAACATGCATTGTTGAAGCTACTGCAAAAGCACAGTGAAGACAACTTCAAACTGAAAGGATCTGAATTCGACAATGTAGAAACATCCAAGTCGCAGAATAGCACTCAACACTCAAACAATTACCAGTCCAGCTGTCTGAAGTCCAGTGTGCGTAGAAGACTTGAAACTAATGTCAATACGAACTGATTTGAACCCATCATTAATATCATTCCTCATCTTACTCCACTTTGGTGATGTAGTGCCCTCTGAACTAGTTGCATCCGTATGAAAATGGTTGCCTCCTACAGAAGATAAATGATCTGCTTCTTCCTTTGGTGTTTGAACATTTGACAGAGTAGAGATGAGATCACGAGGAACCTCGACCACAAGCATTATGACAGGTATCTAACAGCAATGAAAAACGATGTGGAAAATATGAGCCGTACAGAAAAACAAAACAAAAGAAAAAATTTGTTGGTGGCATTACAGCAGTATTTTCAACAATCTTGAGAGAATCACTTTTGACCCACTCCTGGTTTGCAAGATACCTAGCCGCATGCTGCAACGAGAGAACCCAGAATCGAAAAACTTAATAAGCTAAATCTATTCAAACTTGGAAATGCTAAACAATAGAAATATACGAACAGCAGCTAAAAGATTCTTTCTTCAGAGATAAGTCATAGCCAAAAAAAAAAAAAAAACTAAAAGAAGCTTTAGCGAAAAGGTATGTTGCCTATACTTTAGAAACATGAAATAGACGGTGAGATACAGAGGGAATGCTTGAATTGTACGGACATCCCTCCCACTTGCCCGCACAAAAAGAAAAGGATCAGGAAAAAATGGATGCATCTTCTAGAACAAAATGGAAGTGAAAGCAGTTGAAATAGAGATTTCTCATTACCTTTGCTCAGCATCTCAATATGTATCAAGTTTTAACATGGTAATCAGACTCGTAATAGGTCAAATGTTCCAAGTTTCAAGTTACAAACATTGCATGGAAATGACTGACGCTTTTAACATTCTTTCCTTTTCTTTTTCTTTTATGTATCTTCTTCCTTCCCTCCGTCTTTTACCTCATACTGAAATTCCTGTCCTAAAATCCGTGCCGGCTAAGTAACAAAACTAGAAATGTCACCCAGCATGCAATTCATAACTCTGGAAAGCATCACTCTAGCCACTAAACTATCCTGTGTTGGTATAAATCATTGGCCAACTGTTTCACTTCATTCAATGATCTAGATTGTTTGAGGCTACCAACAACGAGTGAAATTATCAGCACATGACTTGGAATTTGTACAATGTATCTGCTTAGACAGGATCAGTTACCTGTCAACTACTTATCAACTATGAATGACAAAATTAGCAAAAAAGAAACAAAATGCACGAGATCCCTTTTTCTGTCCTGCTATCTACCTGAAGGCAAGTCTCTTTAATTCCATTACGCCCCTCTAAGATCCCAGCTTCTTTAATAGGTTCCTGAAAAAGTAACTGTATGTGATGCTAGTTTTCCATATGTTTGTCCTTTTCAAGAGAATTCTAAACCAGTACACAGAATTTCTCACCAAATTCCTCACAGGAGGCAGACAAACCACAAGGTCCACATCGCTAGATGGCAAAGACAAACCAGTGGCATTTGAACCAAAAATATTCGTTCTAGAGCGAGGCCATAAGACTTGAAGAGACCGTGCAACACGCTTAACAGCCCAATTAATGTAAGGCTTCCTGATCAAGTTCTCAACAGCAACCTTAAAAATATTTCAAATGAATATGGGGTTGAGAAAGAATATCTAATAATTTTTATCCTATTGAACTAAATTGAATTTTCAGGCACTTAAAATTCTAAAACAACAGATACTATAGGCCCAGCACTTTCTACCTGCTTGCAGAAAGAATCAATTTCATCATGTAGAATATCATGAACCAGGGATAGAGATGCTTTGCGTGTGGAACAGTTCTGTGTATCAGGTGGCTGCAATGGCAATGCAACATCGGGCTGCAATACAAAACAAGTTCAAAAATAAAAATGGACTACAACTAAAATCCACAATGAGAGCAGAAAGAAGTAAATTATATAAGAGAATCACATACATGTTCCTGATCACGGGCTAACTGGGAAATTGCAATAAGCCGATCCTGAAGCAATGGTGCTGCAAAAGGCTGGGCCAACTGACGGGCTGAAAGGCCCTTGTTCCTCCACGAGGGCCAAACTACTTCACTCCCTTCCATAGGCATACAAGCTTCTTCAAAGTTAACACCGTCATGGAACCAACCTTTAACACCCCAATGCCTTGGGCTTGAGCTACCAGATCGAACACTAGGGAAACCCCTATGTTTTCTGGAATCACCAACAGGAGAAGGTGGAGGTGGTCGAGGAGCATGTGGAACACATAAGACTACAGGAGAAGGTGGTCTCTTTATCCGAGTATGATCCCGTTTGTTCGGAGGAATACAAGGGCTTTTATGATCATAATTACGCTTGAACTCCGATCTTGATCTTTCCCTCGACATATTTGGGATAATTATTGGCCTCAAAATTGGATATGAGAGTGAATCAATGATTTTCATTTCCCCGTCACCAGAAATATTGGACAGAGATCCTGAGACACACTCCTCTGCACCACCATCATTCATTGCTGAAGAAGAATGCAGAACCTTGTTGCTAATTTCACTCCCAGGCATAACGTAACCAAGAGCCCCTGGACCCAAAGGATCGAATGGAGAGCAAAAAGAAGCAGTAGATGGAGAAGTCAAACCATTTGTACTATAAGAAGAAGAGAAAGCAACCATATCATCGACAGCCCTATTCATATCTGCTTCTCTCCAAGCCCAAGAGCTATCATCTGAACAAAGAGAAGGAGGGCGTGAGAAACTGGACCCTGGATGATCGGAAGGGTCCCAATACATCACACCACCACCAAAATATTGATTATAATCCATCCCACTAACTGCATGTGTCTCTAACTCTTCTTCAGACATCCAGTTTTTTTCATGCTCATCCACTATCTCCTGTGAAACCGGAACATCTGGAAAGTCCATCACATCACTGGAAATGGTCCTTTCATCCTCAGAAGTAGCTGCACCGCAATGCAGGCTTTGAGCTGTGATGCCTTGCTGAAAAGGAGACTGCCGCCTTGGAATGAACTCAGCATCATAATTGCAAATACCTGATGGAATTATGCTGTTAACACCACGCACCACAGGGGGGCAATCTAAACTCATTGGCAAAGGTCTAGATAAGATGCCACTATATGCATTATTGTCAATAGGAGAATTCCTTACTTTTAAAGTTTGTACAAAGGAATGGTGAAAATGATTTTGTAAACTGTGACCAACATCGAGATGCAATCTATCAGTGGTGGCAGGGCGATTTTTACTGGTTGAAGGATGAAGGGGAGCTACATTGGGCCACTCATAAGAAACATATGCTGGCGAATTCATGGCCCCAACACTAAGGAGACCAAAACTTCCTTGCTCCTGAACCAGATGGGGTTTTACCTCTTCACTATAATTCATTTGTTTTGCCATATGACCGGTGGCATAACTTCCACGGCCAACAACTCTTGTGCGCATCTTATCATTATATTCAACCACAGGTTCAAAATTTGTGGCATTACAATCCTCACGGGTCAAAGAATCATCTCCAGTGGTTTCAGCGCCACTTTGAACTGCACTTGGATGATGCTTCAAGCAGAGATGACCATCGGTTTTAGCAGAACAACTACTGTCATCGTTATCTGCAGGTAAGTTACTACAAAGATTTGGATTTGCATCAAGCCTGTCAATCTTATTCCCAACATTTTTTGACACATTCTCTAAAGTTGAACTCCCGATCGTCAAATCAGACATGGAGGGTCCATGTCGAGCACTTACAGAGGCAGAGTCAACTCTAGTGCATCTTGATTGACAATTGCCGACCTCTGAACCATTGGAGACAGAGTTTTTATGTTTTTTTCTTTCTTTCCTACTCTTTTTGGGAGCACCTCGTAATTTTCCATTGTTTACTCCTTTAACAGGTTCCTGGTGATGATTCAATGGTTAGCGACTATTTATCACTCATGTCTACTAGGTTTCTATACATAAGGAAAAACAAGCACAACCATTGCATCTGCTGACGAAAGATTCTCCCTCGCAAGATTCTTATCTGGCAATTCACAATCAGACTTACTTGTCTGCCTGATATCGCCATTGCTGATACACAATATTCCATCTCTTTTACCCTGAAATACCAATGGAATCAATTAAGATTAGCAATAGAAGAGTCTTCTAATTCTAAAAATGGTATCTTTCTCAAATAATGTGTGGCAAAAAATTACCTCAGTAGGGTCGATAGGTTCTGAATCATTTTGACAAGGTCTTGGAACAGGATGTAACTTTTTGTTGTTGTTCTTCCCCTTTTTCTTACGGTTAGTTCCGACATGTTTCTCATTTAGTTTTTTTGTAAGAGAGTTTGTATTTCCCTCTCCGAATAACTCAAATTTTGTGCAATCAAGTGAAATAACCATGAGTAATTCCCGCAACTTTCTCAGTATGATGTCTGAAATGCTATTTACACTGTCCAGAGGGCTAAAGAAAAGTTTATCATACTCGCCACACTGAGTTGCAGATAACAGATTGGAAATAACCTGAAGAATATACAAACTATTGAAGATACAATATAATGGAGCCAGTTTCCCGGAAACATGCGTAGGGTAGGCATTCCATTTAAGTTTTGAATCTGGTCCTCTCAATGTCGCAATACCCCGTGAATTCAAAAAAGTCAAATCACATCTAACTAATTGTTTATCTTGATCATCACGGCACCACAGTTTATCATCCGAGTAAGAACATTTGCCCTTTACTATATCAGCCGTCTGAGATTGCAATAATAAGATATCAGAACACATGTTTAAAAGGGGGACAACAGAAAAAATGATAATCAAAATCTTCTTTCCATCTAATAGTTCATTACACTACCTCAATGCCACATCTACAAAATAAGATGTAGCATTCGCATATCAAGTCAAAGTGGAAAAATGGAACTGCCAGAAGAAAAAATGTATCAGCTTGCATACAAATCCAAATACATATTTCGAAAAAAAGAAGGGTCGACTGTCAAGCAAAACAATGTAACTTTCTGCATTAAGTCGATTGACAACTAAGTAAATATTTATCTTTATCATCACGGAACCGCATTTTATCATCCGAAGAGGAAAGTATGTTCATTATTATATTGGCGGTTTGAGATCTGATCCGACAGCTGCTATGATAAGATATGATCACGTGTCTAATAACGAAGGACAACACAATAAATGAAACAAGCATAAAACTAGGAGTCAGTTGCATACAAATCCACACAAATATTCCAAAAAAGAAAGACCACTGACTTTTGAGCAAAACAATGTAAGTTCCCTAAACTCTGTTCTAGTAAGACCGTAGTCCACTTTTCACCTCCGACGACATGAATCAGCGGACAAAGATCTGAGTCAGTTGCAAATCCACATGAATGATTTTTTTAAAAGATCATCGGCTTTTGAGCAAAACCACTTGAATTCCCTAAAATCTGCTCTACTAGGACCATAATCCATTTACTTCCCACGACATGAATCTAAAAATATAACACAGAAACAAGCATGATTTACAAAAATTAGCAACCAGCAAATATATCCATGAAAACTGAACATATCACGAATTACCACTTTGCGTGCAGCTTTTCGCAAGCATGCACAATAAACCTTCTTCTTAACACACTCATCCAACTTCTCCCACCAATCAACACACCCTTTCTTCCTCCAAAACACATTTGATGCCACACCAGCAGCACTCAACTTCTCCTTCAATTTCACCCCTCTTTTCTTCCCATTATTACTACTCAACCAAGCCAACCTCAAAGCAACCTCAATTCTATTAACGACAAACTCCTCCAAGCTATAATAACCCTTCGCTTTCAACCACCCTAGCTCCACCCACTCGCCAGCCATCTCCCCTTCCTCCCCACCCCTCAAGAATTCCCCATTCGTAATCTCATCCATAACTTCCACAAACCTGCTCAAATCCTCCACTAAACCTTCAGCCACACACATAGCATCAAGACTAATAGATACATTTCCATTTCCTTTACCACCCCTTTCACCTTCCGTCGAGCTGAATAGCTCCACGGAGTCATGAATCGCGCGCTCGGCCCAATTGGACTCAGAGATGCGCGATAGCAGACCCTCGGATTTCCGGTAGCAGAGCGTGGGGAGGGCAGGATCGTCATTCTGCGGGAGGTCGGGGAGGAGGATGAAACGGCCGGCTCCGTTTGATTGGAGCTTCTCCTTCATCTGGAGGAGGATAGCGATGAAGTTCGGGTCGAGAGCCGTCAGATGCGCGCGGCGTTGGTTCACCGAGAGGGATGAGAACCATCGGACCGCGGCGTGCCGGGGGTTCGGAGCGGGGTTCGGGTTCGGCTTATCGGAGAGGGTCTTGGAATGGTAGAGAGAGATGTGGGCGGTGAAAGAGTCGAGGAGTTGCTGCCTGGAGTTCATCGGAATTAATCTTTGACGTTAATTTTCCGGTAAAGGCAGGTGTTCGCCGTTGGCGTGTGAAACATGAAATTATCTAATTATTGACAAGTAAGAACACAAAGTGGCGCATGCCGATGCTAGCCGGCAGGGATGGCAAAATTGGCCGTGGGTCTGGACAGTCACTCGGCTATTTTCCGGAACGGGTCTATTTCGGATAGTTATTTTTGGATTTGGGTCCGAGTTTGAGGTGGGTAGAGAAAAAAATTGGTGGGTCTCGGACGGGTCTGGTTATACATATACCCGGTCTCGTGAGATCCGGTCCGAAATTCAGTTATATAATATACTCTCTATCCGTCAAATATTTACCCCAGTTGGGATGATGCGGGTTTTAAGAAAAACTGGTATAAAGTGATTTTAGTGTAGAAATTGACCCACTTTTGAGAAGAAAAAAAGAGAGAAACTTCCCTTTTAAAAGTGGGGCAAATTTTTTGCGGACACCCCACTAAAAAAACTGAGTCAAGTTTTTCGCTGACGAAGGGAATATATATCTATTTAAATATAAATATAAAAGTGTTCCGGGAAATCCTTCCCGTATTGGTGTCTTACCTAATACTAGTTGTAGGGGATAAGAGTTATGGAAGGTTCTGGACTCTTCCATAAGTAGTTGGATCCTGTTAGATGTCTTACCTTAATTAGGAATCATATGTATAGAAAGACTCTCTTTGTAATGCCTATATAAAGGCTCCTCTATTCATTGTTATCAATACAATTGATTTGCTGTCTTTACTTTTCTCCTCAAACACGTTATCAGCACGTCGCTCGAACGAAAAAAAAAAATCGGCCAGCCTCCACCGCCGACATCACGCCACTGCCGCCTTCCGCCGCGCCCACCGCCACTGGCAGCCACACTCGCCGCAGCCAGTCGCCAAGGCTACCATCGCACTCACCGCCATCAGCCGCCAAGGGCCACAATGGACCACGCCTCCGCGCTGGACCGCCGCCGTCGAGATCCATCCAAAGCCGCCAAAGACAGCCTCGCCTGAGCCGCGGACTGACGCCAAAGCAGCTCCGCCCAATCGCCACCGCGCCTGGGCCACATCATTGCCACTCGCCGCTGAGCACCGCCTGGGCCGCCACTGGCCAGCCACGCCCGCCGAGCACCGCCATGGCCGCCACTGGCTGCCACGCCGCGAGCACCGCGCTTCTCACGCCATTGCCGCCACTACACGCCAAGATACAAATGCCTGACGCCGCCAAGATCACGCCACATGACCGCACACCAGCCTCTCCAAATCCACTTAGTCCGACCTTGCCGACTCTCGGACCAAAACCCGAACATCAACTTATCTTCGGAAGCCGCCAAAATTGCGCCTCCGGTTTCACGTCGTCGCATCGAGTACCAACCGGTAGATCAAAGCACACCACAGATTCAGCACGTACCTAATTTTATAATCGATGTAATTATCTAACTTGTCCCTATTTCAATTCTCTCCTTTTGGGAATTTTTTTTTTGGGGACACGGGTTTTGGGTTCTTTATCTCCCACGCTACTTTACGGTGGATGAGACCGCGAGAGAAGTCGGTATCTCTGTGTGTCGAAGAAAATTGTGTGACGGTCCTGGGGGAGTCACGGAATTGTTGAAAAGTCGATACTTGTGGTTGTTGCATACACCACGTATCTGGGTGCGATCTGATATCGCCGTTTTTTTGTCGACTTTACTAAACAACAATTAAGGGAAGTAAATCGAGTAACGGTTATGTTACACGCTTTTAAAAGCATCGATTGTGACCGTTTACATTGTCACTGAAAATCCAACAAGACTAACTTCCTCTTGTTTATATCTTGTAGATGGCACAAAGCTCCAATGTTCATACGGAGTTCGACATCCTTGACCATGCTGGTAAGGAGTACCATAGGTGGGTCTCAGACGTTCGCTTGGCGTTCGTCGGTAAGAGATTTACCACCACCATCTTTCCCTCTAACGAGCCTAACGCTCAAGAACCGAGCGAGGAAACCAAGGCTAATGCACTGATGTACTTGCATAGACATATACATCCGTTGTTGAAAAAGTGTTATATGAACTTGCAAACCCCCAAAGAACTATGGGATACACTCGAACAACGATTTAATAATGTGCATGATCAGCGCTTCCCCGAATTGCAACTTCAGTGGGAGCAAATCCGATTTTTGGATTATGCGAATGTGGAAGCCTATAATCAAGCTATCCTCGATCTTCGCGCTGATCTTGGTTTTTGTGGTGTCAAGAAGTCTGATCAAGATTTGATCGAGAAGACTCTTAACACGTTTCCGTGGGAGCAAGTGTAATTGCTCATCACCGCGTTACCTATGAGGAAGGGAGAATTAAGAACTTTAGTGACCTTATCTCCCACCTCGCGAAAAAGAAAGGCACCATGAGATTATTCTCAATAGCAATGCGCGCCACTGTACGAAGCCGATTCTAAGTGAATCAAAGCTACCCAGAAAGCACCACGACAAAATAGAAAAGGCAACGCTACTCAGTTTTTGCAAGCACCACGGATGCATGACTCGAGCAAGCGAGGGAAAAGACGAGGTCGTCGTTCCAACGTGTGGAAGAGGCAAGGTGGCTCGGCCACGGGACCTAGTGGAACCCAACCACGTGGGCCACCTCCTGCCGCCGGGAATGGAACCACTCCAAAGGAAGGCCGGAATTGCTACACTTGCGGATCGAAGAAGCATACTTACCGCAATTACAAAGTGCCAAAGAACATCCAAGCTTACTACAAGCACTATAAACAATATTTGACTCAAGAGTCGAATTACATGGAAGAAGATAATGAGAATACGGATGTGAACCATATTGAGATCCAGACTGAGATCCCTCCTCTCACCATTGCGGACAAAGACCAACATATGGATGTTGCCGACTTTGACTAGTTTTACGCTTTGGTTATGTTTTGTCTTGTTTCTAGTTTCCGAGAACTACTTTGGATTTTCATGAATGTAATAAAGTTGGCCATGATGAATAAAATTCTTTTAATTGCTGTAATTGTGCAAAGATGAATTTTATTTTTTCCCTTCGAAAGCATGTTTGGTTTATCACAAAATAATTGCTAGCAATGAATTGCTTGGTTAAAAATTTGATACATTGGTAGGATTTCATCAAAACTTTTGATCAAGACTAGGCGCATCCTCCTTGATATTTGTTTATGCTTTGAGAGTTCAAACGGAATCAGTGGTTTTTAAACAAATTTAGCTGCATCGACATTCCTACTTTCTCTGCAAGTCTACCAAGTTGGAGTTACCGAAAGGATCATTAGTAGAGATATAAATCGAAAACCAAGATGCGTTTTAAAGTATTTAAACGCTCCTATGGCCATATTTCCATAGTATTGTATCAACAATAATGCCTTTGAAAAAAGGCTTCAACCTTGCTCTATCACTCAACAATAGGGAAATACCAAAATAGCAAATTGAAACGAGCACTGAGATCTGAGTTTAATGATCCAGAAAGTGCACGACCTATGACAGAAATATACGGAAGTCTAGTTTCAAAAACAACTGACCGTTCGTCCATAGCCTTCTTAACGAAGAAGTTATTGCTATTTTAGTGAACAAAGGTCAAGCTGCGCGGAAATTATTTCCAGCGATTGTGCTAACTTTGATCCTAACCAACTTGGTCGAATTTCCCCAAACTCGATGTAAATGAGTTTTCGCTATGTCTCTAATCATAAGATTAATTGAGTTTCATGTCTTATTGTAGATGTCTCGTGGCGAAATTGAGTGCCTTGCTAATAGTGGAACAACCCACACTATTCTTCGGAATAGGCAATTATTCAAGGATATTGTGCCATACATATCCTCAGTGACAACAATGATTGGTTCCTCCCAAGTAATTCAAGGGAGGGGACCTGCTCATTTCTTGCTACCTAATGGTACGCATATTAATGTCACAAATGCTCTCTATGCCCCAAGAGCAAACCGAACCTTGCTAAGTTTTAGAGACATCCGTGCCAACGGTTATCACCTTGATACACATTGTGAGAATGGGACAGAATTTTTGTGTGTTACTCTGGCAGAATGCGGAAGACGCTGCGTTCTCGAGAAACTTATGAGTCTAAGTTGTAACACCCCGAGATATTCGGAATAATTACAGCGCCGTAAACCCTTTAGGTAAGGATTTACAAGGCTAATTTTAAGAAGTGTGTAAATATAAACCAATCGTACAACTGAAGTTTAAAGACATATTTGATTCAACCGATCAAAGAGTTAATTTATACAACCGTATCGAAAGGACATTATCAAAACAGACGTACTCGAGTACTGAACGAAACAAGAAAAACAACTCTCGACAACAATAACAACAATCACATCACTGAGCCATCTCATCGTCACAGCCGGTTTGTGGTCGCCTCCCGCTCCTCGGCTACTGAACATCAAAACAATGTCCACCCCGAAGGGGTTAGCAAAACGATGCTAGTACAAGTATCATGTTAAACGATTCGAATATGCATCGCAATACATAACAAGATACACCACACGGACTTCCGCTACCGATCCCACAATGAAAATCCACAAGATTTCATTATACAAAGATGGGTATTCCAATGATCCAGCGCCTCAAGATAGATCCCAAGATGATCCCGTCGGACCAACACGAGGTGGAAATAACCCGTCCAATGATCCAGCGCCCTCAGCATAGATCCCAAGATGATCCCGTCGGATCAACACGAGGTGGACATCCGATCCAGCGCCCTCAGCATAGATCGTTCAACGTATACAACACAACTCATGCATACACATATGCCAACTCGTTATGTTCATCAACATAAACATATAAACACTATATAACGGATATCATGACAAATCAATGAAGTAAATGTCATGTTCAACAACATGCATAATCATACGCATACTCCAAAAATACCGATATTAACATATCACGATACTTGCCTCGAAGATGGCAAGAACGATACACTTCAATGCTCTCGACGCACTCGAAGGCCGCCTCCTCCGATCAACGTAACAAGCTCGGACCTTAACAAAAGGAACGATATACAAATCATCTCAAGTCGAACGATGGCCTAACAATTCGGTCTACGGCCGAAAAGCTCAAAATAACAATCTGCCTGCATCGCTTAGCGCGCGCTCGTACCTACGTAACGTGCGCTTAAGACGGCTGATAGCGTACGCTAACTTATAAGACTAGCGTGCGCTAGCCACGGCCTGGCGATCGACTCACCGGTCTCATAACGCGCGCGCTACGTGCGTTTGGGCGTTAATCGACCCGATAGCGCACGTTAACTCACATGTGTTAGCGTGCGCTAACATTGCATGGTGAATCCGCAAGCCGCCCGGGTTGAATGGTGAAGAACTCCCTGAATCCTACCGTGATAATACAAGTTATCCTCGCAAATCATGCTAATAAGGTTTGAGGAAGATTTATGATTATGAAATACCAATATACGGATAGTCATCTTAATATCATAATCCAATACGATCTTCAAGAAGCAATCTAAGTTCCGATCGTCTTATGTTTCAAAACACCTGATTTCAACGTATACGACTCAACAACTGGGTACTACCCGATTACTTGATCATAAATCGTTTTAAACATGCTGAGGAGTCCTTATAATAAGGTGGTTCAAAGGTTCATTCGATATCTAGCATCTATACGTCAAAAGTATCCTTCTAACATGCGATGACCGATAAAAATGAAATACTTGCTATCCAAACATGATTCAAACTTCCTTAGGAACCTTACTAATCATTGGTGAGAAATCACCTACCTCAAAGTAACGAAGAACACGGATGAAAATGAAGCAATCCAACACCAAAGGCTTGAACGCCAATCTCCAATGATATAAGATCTTCAATCTCGAACTAAGTGGTTGATACGAAGTGTTTAGGACGAATGGAGTTATGTTTCAAGTGCAAGAGTTCGGGTTATGTGGGAAGAAAGGATCAAATCACGAATAGGATGTCAGTCTATTTATAATAAATGGCTATTAGCGCGCGCTACACCTGTTCGTAGCGTGCGCTAACGGCTCACGCCTAAATCGTACTCGGCACTTAGCGTACGCTACGCATATACCGTAGCGTGCGCTAAGGCGTTGACCCGGCTTTTCGGCCGTCCAGGTACATCCGACACGATCCGACAGGGGTCCCCCGGCCAGATCTCACCTACCGCACGTCTCAATCAGTCTGACCACGCATAGCGTACGCTAATTACACTCGGTAGCGTGCGCTATAAAACCATGTTAGCGTACTGTGACGGGTCGGGCGAAAGCGACCCGGATGACCCTAACATGAGTCTCTATGTGTCAGAAGGTTCCGGAAGGTTCTAGATTGATCAAGAAAGACCAAGAGATCTCTACATACTTGTAAAATTGTAGATGACTCTAGAAACATACTTCTTACACACTTGTAGAATACTCATGTAAATGCCCATGTAATGTACTAAAAGTATCTAGTGTATTCTATCTAGAGAGTTCTATCTAGAGAGTTCCACTCCAGAACTCTCCTAGGTTGGTATATAAGGAGGAGGAGCCTCATTTGCTCACTCCATCCAGAAATCCTCAAGCAATCAAGCATTGTAAAGCTCTCTTGTACCCAAAGCATTCATCTAATAAAATCCTTTTGTGCCATTGCCCCTTTTCTCGTTACTTTCAGGCTTACTTAGCAACTCGACTCAGCTTAGTTGTTTAAGTGCCGCACGGGTTAGCTGCGCAAAACTCCCATCCCGTGACAAGTGGTATCGGAGCCAGGTTTGCACACAACCGACTCATATCACACGAGAACAATGGCCAACACTCAGGATGTCCCTATTGATGCTACTCAAGAGCAAAGAACGCGGTCGTGAGGAGCAACGAGGAACAAGGTCCGAGGCAAGTCCAAGGGACCCTCTGCCGACGCCTTCGAACCTCGGATTGCCACTCTAGAAGCCTCGATGGCTAGCTTGGAGGAGAACCTTGATCAAGTCCATGACAGTTCGACACTGAGACGAATACGCCGACATCGCCGGCGTCTTTGAAGAAACTTATGATGGACGGTCGGATATGTTGCGTGGGCAACTTATTGAATTCCAAGGAGATTCATGGTCTCGTGGCTTTGTCCAAGAAGAGCTACGCTCTATTCGCTCGGAAGTGGAAGAAGTCCGGTAGGAAAGGTCAAAACACAAGCGAACCGCATCATTTAATTCCATTGCCCGTTCGCTTTTGATGCGCGCCGCTTGGATGTGCCGAAGCCCGAAACCTACGATGGCACTCGGAATGCCACTATGGTCGATAACTTCTTATTCGGCCTGGAACGTTACTTTGACGCTATGGGCGTAAAAGATGAGGAACAGAAGGTCAACGGCGCACCAAATTACCTGCGTGGTGCCGCACAACTCTGGTGGCGCCGGAAGTACGGCGATATGGGCAGAGGGATCTGCACCATTGACACTTGGGCAGACTTCCAAAGAGAACTCCGAAAACAATTTGCCCCAAGCAATGCTGAACGAGATGCGAGAGCTCGCCTCCGAAGACTCAAGCAGACAGTGCGATTCGTGACTATATCAATGAATTTACAACTCTCATGCTTGAAGTTGAAATGTCCGATAGAGATGCACTTTTCTATTTCACCGATGGCCTTAACAATTGGGCCAAACCGATGGATAGACATGGTGTTCGACCCTTGTGAAGCTATCGCCAAGGTCGAATCACTCACCGACTACTCGGGCAAGGTAAAGATAAACGCCCATTCATGGCAAAGGTGGGGGAGAAAATCGCAAGGAAGGACATGGCGGTAATCGCAAGAATTGGGGAACTAACCGACCCCCAAGTGGCAGGATCGGGCAACAAAAATTCCCAGGAAGGAAGGAGCAATCAAAGCCTAAAAGCCCTTGCTTCATATGCAATGGCAACCATTGGATACGCGACTGCCCTGAAAAGAAGACCCTAAACGCCCTTGCTGCCCACTTAAAAATCAATGCCGATGATACCTCGGCCACTCCATTAGAGGAACCCCGACACAGCATGGGTTCTCTTCAGTACATGTCCGCTCTTAAGGGACAAGCCCCGATGCCCGTTACTCCGAAGAAAGGGCTAATGTTTGCTCGCACCACTATTAACGGTCAAACCGTTAGCGCATTACTCGACACTGGAGCATCTCATAACTTCATGTCCGAGGAAGAAGCCAAACGTCTAGGGCTCAAGACAGTCTATCGCGGAGGTGCGATGAAGGCGGTAAACTCACCTGCCAAGCCTATAGCCGGAATTGCTCATGACGTCCCACTCTCTCTTGGGACATGGTCCGGAAAGCTCGACTTCTCTGTTGTCCCCATAGACGACTTCAAGATGGTTCTAGGCATGGAATTCTTCGACAGATTCCAAGCCTTCCCTATGCCGGCCACAAACACACTCGCCATATACGACGGGGACAAGGCATGCATGGTCCCTATTGAACGAGCCCATGTTGAGAAGAAACTAATCTCGGCCATGCAATTTAAGAAGGGGATGCGGAAGTACCCCAACTACTTGGTAACAATTCGGCAGCTCAATGACGAAGAAAAACTCGACTCATCGCGGACTGACCACCCGCAAATCTTGAAGAATATTCTTGAAGAATACAAGGATGTGATGCCTAAAGAGTTGCCTAAGAAACTTCCACCCAGGCGAGAGGTGGATCATTGTATCGAGTTGGAGCCCGGTGCCAAACCCCCAGCTGCTTCTCCCTACCGCATGGCACCGCCCTAACTCGCGGAACTACGAAGGCAAATCAAGGACCTTCTAGAAACAGGATACATACGTCCCTCCAAGTCTCCCTACGGTGCACCCGTACTTTTCCAGAAGAAGAAGGATGGCACCCTTCGAATGTGCATCGACTACAGGGCACTCAATCGGATCACTATCAAGAACAAATACCCAATACCATTGATAGCTGATCTCTTTGATCAACTTGGCAAGGCGCGGTACTTCACCAAACTTGACCTGCGCTCGGGGTACTATCAAGTGCGAATTGCTGAAGGAGATGAGGCCAAGACCACATGTGTGACTCGCTACGGTGGTTTTGAGTTCCTTGTCATGCCCTTCAGTCTCACGAACGCACCTGCAACCTTTTGCACCCTCATGAACAAGGTACTTCACCCTTTCCTTGATCAATTTGTTGTTGTTTACTTGGATGATATTGTGGTGTACAGCTCGACTCTTGAAGAACATATTCAACACCTTAAACAAGTTTTCCAAGTACTACGCGAGAACGAGCTCTATGTTAAGAAGGAAAAATGTTCATTTGCCCAAGAAGAAGTTGAATTTCTCGGTCACAAGGTTAAAGGAGGCAAAATCATGATGGAAGATGCAAAGGTGAAAGCTATTCGGGATTGGCAACCCCCGACCAAGGTTCTAGAACTTCGATCATTTCTTGGCTTGGTGAACTACTACCGCCGCTTTATAAGAGGATACTCGGCCAAAGCAGCCCCACTGACCGATCTACTTAAGAAAAATCAAGTATGGCATTGGTCCAGCAAGTGCCAGCAAGCTTTCGAAGAACTCAAGCAAGCGGTGTCCGAAGAACCCGTACTGGCCTTGCCGGACCACACAAAAGCTTTTGAAGTACAAACTGACGCCTCTGATTTCGCTATTGGAGGAGTGCTCATGCAAGATGGACACCCCATTGCCTTTGAGAGCCGGAAACTCAATGAGACGGAAAGACGGTATACAGTGCAAGAAAAGGAAATGACTGCGGTCATACACTGCCTGCGAACATGGCGACATTACTTGCTTGGCTCACACTTTGTGATCATGACAGATAACGTTGCTACGAGTTACTTTCAGACCCAAAAGAAGTTAAGTCCCAAGCAAGCTCGATGGCAAGACTTCTTGGCGGAATTTGATTACCGACTTGAGTATAAGCCTGGGAAAGCTAATGTAGTCGCGGATGCCCTAATTAGGAACGCAGAACTGGCCACTCTGAGTTCTAGTATGCCGAAGTCCGACCTCATCCAACGGATTAAGGAAGGAATCCAACAAGACGCCCAACTGAAAGATCTTTTGAACAAAATAAGGCAAGGCAAAACAAGGCGATTTTGGGAGGAAGATGGTATCGTACGCACCATCGGCGATCGGATATTTGTGCCTAAGTGGGGAAAGCTTCGGAAGGAAATCATAAAGGAGTGCCATGATACTAAGTGGGCTGGTCACCCAGGAATCGAACGCACCACTGCACTCGTGCAGGCCTCATACTATTGGCCGCAAATGAGGGACGAAATTGAAGCCTACGTGAAGACTTGTCTTGTGTGCCAGCAAGACAAGAATGAGCAGAATCTGCCGGCAGGATTGTTGGAGCCCGCCCATTGCATCAAGACCACAGGAGAGTGTGTCTATGGACTTCATCACAACTCTCCCGAAATCGAAGGATTCGGAAGCATCATGGTGGTGGTGGACCGTCTGATAAGTATGCTACTTTCATTGCCACATCACCCGATTGCAATGCTAATGAAGTCGCCGTCTATTCTTCAAACATATCATCAAACTTTGGGGGATTCCTTTAAGCATTGTGAGTGATCGAGACCCTCGATTCACTGGACGATTTTGGAGAGAACTATTCGAGCTATTGGGAACCGACCTCAAGTTCTCGACAAGTTTCCATCCCCAAACAGACGGACAGACCGAACGAATCAATGCTCTGCTGGAATTATATCTAAGGCACTATGTAAGCGCCCATCAGAAGGACTGGCCAAGATTGCTTGATGTGGCCCAGTTCTCTTACAATCTGCAGAAAAGCGAGGCAACAGGTAAGTCCCCTTTCGAAATCATTATGGGTTTTCAGCCACTAACCCCAAATGCTGTAGCCTCGACACATGAAGGAAAAAGTCCCATGACTCACCGCATTGCCCGAGAATGGCATGAGGAATCAGACATTACGCGCGCCTACCTTGACAAGGCCGCCCGGAAGATGAAAAAGTGGGCTGATCCTAAAAGAAGAGACATTAAATTCCAAGAAGGTGATCAGGTCATGGTCAAACTTTCTACCAACCAATTCAAGGCATTGCGCAAAGTACACAAAGGATTGGTGAGGAGGTACGAAGGACCATTTACAATAATCAAACGCGTTGGAAATGTCTCTTATATGTTACAACTCCCTCCGAAACTTAAAATACATCCGGTCTTCCACGCGAGCCAATTGAAACTCTACCATGCCGACTCGGAAGACCCGCACCGAGGAGAGTCAAATCGTGCACCTACTGCCGTAATCACCTCATTCGACAAGGAGGTGGACTATATTGTGACCGAACGAATTACTCGGAAGAGAGGTGTGCCTCCCGGCACGGAATACTTGGTAAAATGGAAAAACCTCCCTGATAGCGAAGCAACATGGGAACGAGAAGACGAACTCTGGCAATTTCAAGATCACATCAAGAGGTTCAAACAAGAGAACGCGCCGAGGACGTCGCTGAAATAGGTGGGGGAGGATGTGACGGGTCGGGCGAAAGCGACCCGGATGACCCTAACATGAGTCTCTATGTGTCATAAGGTTCCGGAAGGTTCTAGATTGATCAAGAAAGACCAAGAGATCTCTACATACTTGTAAAATTGTAGATGACTCTAGAAACATACTTCTTACACACTTGTAGAATACTCATGTAAATGCCCATGTAATGTACTAAAAGTATCTAGTGTATTCTATCTAGAAAGTTCTATCTAGAGAGTTCCACTCCAGAACTCTCCTAGGTTGGTATATAAGGAGGAGGAGCCTCATTTGCTCACTCCATCCAGAAATCCTCAAGCAATCAAGCATTGTAAAGCTCTCTTGTACCCAAAGCATTCATCTAATAAAATCCTTTTGTGCCATTGCCCCTTTTCTCGTTACTTTCAGGCTTACTTAGCAACTCGACTCAGCTTAGTTGTTTAAGTGCCGCACGGGTTAGCTGCGCAAAACTCCCATCCCGTGACAGTACGCTACCCTTAGCCTGTAGCGTGCGCTACATGCACAGAATTTCAACCTTTAAATCACATACACGAAATTATATGCTCGGCGATATCGGAATATGAAATACGGAGAATAGTATTCAGACAAAAGTACAATCATTACAATATCGCAAGTTCCAATTACATAACAGAAATCTCGGGTATTACATCCTTCCTCCCTAAAAAGAAGTTTCGTCCCGAAACTTAGGATGAAAACAACTCCGGATATTTAGCCTTCATACCGTCCTCCGTTTCCCAAGTGGCCTCTTCGACTCCATGTCGTGACCATTGTACTTTAACCAGATGTATTGGTTTATTCCTTAATTGTTTGATCCGGCTCTCAAGTATCTTGATTGGTCTCTCTTCGAAGGTGCCATCATTAGCTATCTCGATCTCGTCGAAATCAATGACGTGACTCGGGTCCGGTATATACTTCCGCAGTTGGGATACATGAAATACACTGTGAACATGACTCAGCGATGGCGGTAAGGCCAACCTGTATGCTAAATCCCCAACTCTCTCTAGGATCTCAAATGGTCCGATATATCTTGGACTAAGCTTGCCTCTTCTCCCAAAACGGAAAATCCCTCGTGTAGGAGACACCTTCAATAGTACGTGGTCCCCAACGTCGAACTCTAGAGGGCGACGACGTACATCTGCATAAGACTTCGCCGACTCAGGCGATCAGCAGCTCTCTCGAATCAAGGCTATCTTCTCTTGAGTCTGAATAATCAATTCTGGTTCCGTCCCGATCAAATCCGAAGAATCATCCCAGCACAGGGGCGATCGGCATCTTCTTCCGTATAAAGCTTCAAATGGGGCCATCTTAATAGAAGCATGCCAACTGTTATTATAGGTGAACTCGATCAAGGGCAAGTGAACCTCCCAATCAGTCGACCAATCTAATGCACAAGCTCTAAGCATGTCCTCTTTACTCTGAATAGTCCTTTGGATGGACCGTCCGTTGGGGATGATAAGTTGTACTAAAGTTTAGCTCGGTCCCCAAAGCCACGTGAATCGCTTTCCGTAGTGCGACACGAAACGACCATCTCGATCCGAAATAATGGTCTTCGGCGTCCCATGCAATCTGACTATCTCCGCAATAAATACTCGCGCCAATCTTTCGGGTCCCCAAGTATCTTTGATCCCTAGGAAATGAGCCGACTTGGTTAGTCGATCAACTATAACCCAAATCATGTTCATTCCCGTTTTAGTCCTTGGCATACTGGTGATGAAATCCATCGAGATATCCTCCCACTTCCATTCAGGATCGGAGCGGCTTTAACATCCCGGGCAGTCGCGATGCTCAATCTTGACCTGCGACAAGTCAAACACTTCGCAACGTACTGCTACGTCCTTCTTCATATTCCCCACCGAAGTTTTGTTTAAGATCCTTATACATCTTACTGCCGCCCGGGTGAATAGAATAGGGCGCGCTATGAGCTTCTTTCGTAATAGTCCGTCTCAAATCATCATCTTCGGGAACGCAAAGTCGATTACGAAATCTCGAACTCCATCATCTTGTATCACGAATCCGGGCTTTTCCTTTCTTTACTTCATCACATAATCGAAGGATCGGAGAATCGTCAACCGCTTGGACTTGATCTTCTCGACTAGTGATGAAGTCACTCCATCACATAAAGTCGCCCTTGGATTCCTGGTGCCCATACTTCAATCCTTCGCGGATCGGTTCTCGTTGAATCTTTGAGTGCAGGCGTAAGAGCTTCAACACTCGAAGAGAAACAGTTTACGACTCAAAGCATCGGCTACTACATTTGCTTTCCCCGGATGATAGAGAATCTCCAAGTCGTAATCCTTGATCAATTCCAGCCACCTTCTCTGCCTCATGTTTAACTCTTTCTGACTGAAAATGTACTTGAGGCTCTTATGGTCTGTAAATATCTGACAATGAGTGCCGTACAAATAATGTCGCCAGATTTTCAAGGCAAAGACTACAGCTGCTAGCTCCAGATCATGAGTCGGATAATTAACTTCGTACGGTTTCAATTGCCGAGAAGCATAAGTAATTACTTTATCCTTTTGCATCAACACACAACCCAAACCCTGATTCGAAGCTGTATACCAAAAATCCGTCAGTTCCTTCTGGCAGCGCTAATATAGGTGCTGTCGTCAGTCTCTTCTTAAGTTCGTCAAAACCAGCCTGGCACTTCTCATTCCACGCGAACTTTTGAGTTTTCAGAATAAATGGGTGAGCGGACGAGCAATTTTGGAAAATCCCTCTACAAAGCGGCGATAATATCCATTAGTCCTAAGAAGCTTGGACTTCTTTCACGTTTTAGGGGCTTCCCATTCCAAGATTGCTTCGACTTTCTTCTGTCCACTGAACTCCGTCGGATGATATCACATGCCCAAGGAAAGTTACTTCCTTAAGCGAACTCACATTTAGAAAGCTTAGCATACAAATGTTCCTTTCTCAAGATGCTCAAAACCACACGTAAATGTTCGAGATGTTCCTCTGCGTCCCTCGAATAAATCAAGATGTCGTCAATGACGAACACCACAAATTTATCCAAGTACTCCAATAATACCCGATTCATCAATTGCATGAATACCGAATGAGAATTAGTAAGTAAAAATGGCATCACTACAAATTCATAATGCCCGCATCGATCTGAAAGCGCATTTCGGTATGTCCTATTCCTTAATTCTCAGTTGGTGGTATCCTGATCGCAAGTCGATCTTCGAGAATACCCTCGCCCCTTGAAGTTGATCAAACAAGTCGTCGATCCGAGGTATAGGATACTTATTCTTGATCGTCATCTTGTTAAGCTCCCTGTAATCAATACATCGGAGGGATCCGTCTTTCTTAGGACAAAGAGAAGGGCGCTCCCAAGGGAAACGCTCGGTTGAATATAGCCCTTCTGTAACAATTCCTCCATTTGCTTCTTGAGTTCATACATCTCGGTTGGCGCCATGCGGTATGGTGCCACTGAAATAGGGGTTGCTCCGGGCTCTAATTCGATGGTGAATTCCACTTCTCTTTGTGGAGGTAACCACAGTAGCTCGTTAGGAAATATATCTGAGAACTCATTCACAACTGGAATAGACGAGAGCTCTACTCCTTCCTCTTTCCTCATGGCATAACACCAAAGTCCATGACATCCCTGTTTCAGTAATTTTACTGCTTTCATTGCTTTGATCACTTTCCCCGAGCTTCCCGGTCTCCATCCCCGGAACAAGTGTTCAGATCCGTCATCAGCAATGATGGAAATGACTCTCTCTCGGTAATTCAGCACAGCTCCATGACGGTTGAGCCAATCATCTCCGAGAATTAAATCGTCACCGCAGATGTCAACTACAATAAGATTCGATGGCCAATCTCTTCCTTCTATAGATACTGGGAAATCCCTAGCTTCAAGTGTTCCCATAATTCTCTCTCCACTCGGCAATCCCACAACATACGGTTCACAATCAATTAAGCACGAGATTTTCAAACGATTAACACAGTTCAAAAATATAAAAGAATGTGTGGCTCCGGAATCGAATAAAACACTAACTGGTTGCAAAAGAATCTGAATCGCACTGATGCAACCGCAGTGTTCGCCGCCGATCTCCTCATTTCGTGACAGCGCGGAGGGACGGACCCGGACTGGATGTCTCTCTCTTCCCGGCGTTCTGCTGAAATCCACTCTGCTGTGTCTGGTTCACACTTATCTCCTTAGGAACTGGTGCCGGAGTGCGGGTACCAAAAGATCTAGTAGCGGCTCCACAGAAGGCCGCACGGTGCCCTTCTTGCCCACAGTCGTAACAAGTCACAGAAGATGCGGGGCAATCACGTCGAACATGCCCTGCTCGACCACAATTGTAACATTTCTTTGATGCGTCCGAAACTGCTGATGCTGTCCGGAACTTCTTTCCTCCTCGACTAGGATGCGGAGGTCTCCTGGATGAGTGAAAAGAGGACTGACCCCGGCGGGGCCCGCTATTCTTATTCTCTGTGAAGTTTACCGACACCTTCTGTTTCTTTGCTTCCGTCGATTTCTCTACTGCCGCCTCTTTCATGTCGTAGGCCAGCGCTTTGTCTTGATACTGTCGCAACGTAGTACACTCGAATCCGGACATGTACTGCTGAATCTTCGGCTTCATCCGCATATCAAAATGAAAAATCTTTTCTGCCTCCGTTCTGACCAAGTGTCGCACACAAGTCAGCTGATGATTAAAAGCTTTAATTACATCTGTCACAGATGCCTCCGAACTCTGTGGTGAGAAAAACTCTCGGATCTTCGCCTCTCTTCTTTGGGACGGGACAATCGTGCTTCCATCATTTGTTTGAATTCCGTCCAATCCGCATTATGATCCTCGGGTGAAACGGCTTCCCACCAATCAAAGGCCTCCCGGTCGGAAAATCGGGCGATGGGAACCTTCCGGTCCTCGGGACGCTTAAGACCGCGAATATTTTCTCCAACTCCTTGAGCCGGTGATCCCAAATAAGTGCCTCGGCAGATCCGTCAAATTTTGGCGGGTGCAATTTGACCACCTCGGCAAGCCATCCATCACCCCGGTTATCCTCGTGGTGCCGCTGTCCCATCGCCATCTGCATGCGATCAACGACACTGGCGAATCTGGTTTATCTGCGCCACCACCTGTTGAAGCACTCGGCATGTTAGGATTTGCGTCATCATTCGCCGATCCTTCTTTGTCCTCCGTAATGGGAATCCGTTTGGCTAACGGCTATCTCGGGAGTAGATACCGATTCTTCTTGCCTCGCATTTCCACGTCGCGTCCACGACCGCGTCGCGTCACGACCTCCCCTCAACATACGTAAACATAAATACTCAATATCCATGGCAACGTTCTAAAAGTACATCCATCAATGTTTACAAGACAAGAATTAAATAGAACAATAGTATTCGAGATTAGGAAACTTACAACCACAATTAATCGATTGGCGATCTTTGGCTCAGCAGTTGATGTTACGAACGACCAATAATCAATAACGTAATGCACCCAACTAACCCGATTGCCAAGATATCCATAAATCTTAGCTCCGATACCATATTCTCGTAACACCCGAGATATTCGAATAATTACAGCCGTAAACCCTTTAGGTAAGGATTTACAAGGCTAATTTTAAGAAGTGTGTAAATATAAACCAATCGTACAATCAAGTTTAAAGACATATTTGATTCAACCGATCAAAGAGTTAATTTATACAACCATATCGAAAGGACATTATCAAAAGCAGACGTACTCGAGTCTTGAACGAAACAAGAAAAACAACTCTCGACAACAATAACAACAATCACATCACCGAGCCATCTCATCGTCCCCGTGCATCGTGGTCGCCTCCCCGCTCCTCGGCTACCTGAACATCAAAACAATGTCCACCCCCGAAGGGGTTAGCAAAACGATGCTAGTACAAGTATCATGTTAAACGATTCGAATATGCATCAGTAATACATAACAAGATACACCACACGGACTTCCGCTACCGGAATCCGACAATGCAAATCCACAAGATTTCATTATACAAAGATGGGTATTCCAATGATCCAGCGCCCTCAGCATAGATCCCAAGATGATCCCGTCGGACCAACACGAGGTGGAAATAACCCGTCCAATGATCCAGCGCCCTCAGCATAGATCCCAAGATGATCCCGTCGGATCAACACGAGGTGGACATCCGATCCAGCGCCCTCAGCATAGATCGTTCAACGTATACAACACAACTCATGCATACACATATGTCAACTCATTATGTTCATCAACATAAACATATAAACACTATATAACGGATATCATGACAAATCAATGAAGTAAATGTCATGTTCAACAACATGCATAATCATACGCATACTCCAAAAATACCGATATTAACATATCACGATACTTGCCTCGAAGATGGCAAGAACGATACACTTCAATGCTCTCGACGCACTCGAAGGCCGCCTCCTCCGATCAACGTAACAAGCTCGGACCTTAACAAAAGGAACGATATACAAATCATCTCAAGTCGAACGATGGCCTAACAATTGGTCTGGCGAAAAGCTCAAAATAACAATCGCCCCGGTGCTTAGCGGCGCTCGTACCCTACGTAACGTCGCTAAGGCGGACCGTAAGCGTACGCTAACTTATAAGACTAGCGTGCGCTAGCCACGGTCAGCGATCGACTCATTTGGTCTCATAACGCGCGCTACGTACGTTTGGGCGTTAATCGGCCGATAGCGCACGTTAACTCACTTGTGTTAGCGTGCGATAACTTTGAATTGCTGAATACTTAAGCCAATCGGGTTGAATGGTGAAGAACTCCGAGAATCCTACCGTGATAATACAAGTTATCCTCGGGCAAATCATGCTAATAAGGTTTGAGGAAGATTTATGATTATGAAATACCAATATACGGATAGTCATCTTAATATCATAATCAATACGATCTTCAAGAAGCAATCTAAGTTCCGATCGTCTTATGTTTCAAAACACGATTTCAACGTATACGACTCAACAATGGGTACTACCCGATTACTTGATCATAAATCGTTTTAAACATGCTGAGGAGTCCTTATAATAAGGTGGTTCAAAGGTTCATTCGATATCTAGCATCTATACGTCAAAAGTATCCTTCTAACATGCGATGACCGATAAAAATGAAATACTTGCTATCCAAACATGATTCAAACTTCCTTAGGAACCTTACTAATCATTGGTGAGAAATCACCTACCTCAAAGTAACGAAGAACACGGATGAAAATGAAGCAATCCAACACCAAAGGCTTGAACGCCAATCTCGATGATATAAGATCTTCAATCTCGAACTAAGTGGTTGATACGAAGTGTTTAGGACGAATGGAGTTATGTTTCAAGTGCAAGAGTTCGGGTTATGTGGGAAGAAAGGACTGAAATCACGAATAGGATGCTGTCCTATTTATAATAAATGGCTATTAGCGCGCGCTACACCCTGTTCGTAGCGTGCGCTAACGGCTCACAGTCTAAACTGTACTCGGCACTTAGCGTACGCTACGCATATACCTGTAGCGTGCGCTAAGGCGTTGACCCGGCTTGTCCCGAAAGCCGTCCAGGTACATCCGACACGATCCGACAGGGGTCCCCCGGCCAGATCTCACCTACCGCACGTCTCAATCAGTCTGACCACGCATAACGTACGCTAATTACACTCGGTAGCGTGCGCTATAAAACCATGTTAGCGTACGCTACCCTTAGCCTGTAGCGTGCGCTACATGCACAGAATTTCAACCTTTAAATCACATACACGAAATTATATGCTCGGCGATATCGGAATATGAAATACGGAGAATAGTATTCAGACAAAAGTACAATCATTACAATATCGCAAGTTCCAATTACATAACAGAAATCTCGGGTATTACATAAGTAGTGGTTTATACCAGACTACAATAAGGGTTATTGAATCCTATTGTGTGAGTCACGAACTGTGTGATTCCGAAGCATACCAACTATGGCATGACCGACTCGGTCACCCTGGCCGCGACATGATGATGCGTATTTTGAAAAACTCACATGGTCATCCGTTTTTCAAGTCCAGAAAACGATTGGAAGCACCACTCGATATCGGCATTGATGTGAGTGAGCTTGATACCGTATCACCGGGACTAAAGATCGCACGCCCTGATAAGGTTGACGGTGCATCTCTTCTAAATCCCGAGGCTTCCGTGGCAATTTCTAATGCCCATAAATCGTTTTGTAAAGCCTGTTCACTAGCAAAGTTGATACCCTCTCCGTCCTTTGCTAAAGACTCAACACAAAATATTCGCTTCTTACAAAGAATTCAAGGGGACATATGTGGACCTATTCAACCAGAGTGCGGACCATTCAGATATTTTATGGTTCTGGTTGATGCATCGACGCGATAGTCATACGTCGCTCTGCTATCCACGAGAAACGCTGCATTTGCTAAACTCCTAGCACAAATCATCAAGTTACGGGCTAACCACCCCGACTTCCCAATCTCGTCATTAAGATTGGACAATGCTGGAGAGTTTACGTCAAAGTCTTTTGACGACTATTGCATGTCGATTGGGATTGATGTTGAACATCCCGTCCCCCACGTTCATTCGCAGAATCGCCTTGCCGAGGCTATGATTAAGCGGTTACAGCTTATCGCCCGAGCATTGGTATTGCGCACCAACTTGCCGATTTCTGCCTGGGGTTATGCAATTTTGCATGCGGCTATACTTATTCGCTTTCGACCCACTGCCAATCAACCGTTTAGTGCGTACCAGTTGGTAACTGGATATGAGCCTGATATTTCACACTTACGCATTTTTGGTTGTGCGGTATATGTGCCAATTACGCCTCCACAGCGTACTAAAATGGGTCCGCAAAGACGATTAGGTATATATGTTGGCTATTATTCGCCTAAAATTATCCGCTATTTGGAACCTTTGACAGGAGATCTGTTCACTGCAAGATTTGCAGATTGTCACTTTGATGAGACAAACTTCCCGTCGTTAGGGGGAGAGAGGAATCGAACGATTCCAGTTGAACGCCAGGAAATTGTCTGGTGTGCTCCCTCCTTGCCTCATCAAGATCCCCGCACAGCTCAATCCGAGCTAGAAGTGCAACGTATTCTCAGTCTTCAGAAAGTTGCGGATTCGATGCCCGGCGGCTTTACCGTCTTTGCGAAAGTGACAAGATCTACCATTCCGTGCGAATGTTCCTGCAAGGTTAGAAGTCCCGATTATAGGGCAAGGTTCAGCCGCCCAAAGGAATGATGCCACCGGCGTCAACCTTAGTGGTGGGGCCAGGCGCTTGCTCTTATCCCTGCTCGAAAGAGGGGGAGGCCAGTGGGTAGAAAGGATATTGAACCTCGAAAGAGAAGAGGAACGGAGGCACAAAATCCTCTCATCATCGACACAGTGACTCCGTCACACGAGATTATCTCTGACTACGGATATGTCCTCGAATCAACAATGGAACAATCGACGGACGCGTCGAAAACTTTGTTGATGTCAGAAAATAAAGAAATCTCGATGCAATGTACGAGTGAATATGTACTATTGGACAGGTCGTCCACGCTAGTCGACGATGCTTTTGCCTACTCCGTCGCTCAAGAAATTATTGAAGACGACGACGCTGAGCCGCGTTCGGTTGCTGAGTGTCAACAACGAGCCGATTGGCCGAAATGGAAAGATGCAATGCAGGCTGAACTAGACTCAATGGCTAAACGTGAGGTATTTGGCCGTATCGATCCAATACCCGTGGGCGTTAAACCAGTTGGACATAAATGGGTCTTTGTTCGTAAACGCAATGATAAGGATGAAGTCATGCGTTACAAAGCGAGACTAGTTGCCCAAGGCTTCTCGCAGCGCCCTGGCATTGACTACGAGGAGACGTATTCTCCCGTTATGGACATCATCACTTTCCGCTACTTAGTCAGTTTGGTAGTGTCCGAAAAACTGAACATGCAGCTTATGGATGTGGTTACAGCGTATCTTTATGGGGATCTAGATACGGATATCTATATGAAAGCCCCCGAAGGGATTTCATGGCCCAAATCAAGTAGCTCTAAACCACGGAGCGCGTACGCTGTGAAATTGTGTCGTTCACTGTATGGTTTGAAACAATCCGAAAGGATGTGGTACAACCGCCTAAGTGAATACTTGGTTGGGAAGGGATATAAGAACAGTGACATCTGTCCATGCATATTCGTGAAAAGAACATATGCAGGATTCGTGATTGTAGCCGTCTATGTAGATGACATGAATGTCATCGGTACCATAAATGAGGTCAATGAAACGTCCCGCTACCTTAAATCCGAATTCGAGATGAAAGATCTGGGGAGGACTCGATTCTGCTTGGGCTTAGAGCTAGAACATCGAGATGATAGTATACTCATTCATCAGTCTGCCTATGTCCACAAAATGCTCAGGCGATTTAGCATGGACAAGGCACATCCTCTTGCTACCCCCATGATCGGTCGAAGTCTGGAAATGAACAAGGATCCGTTTCGTCCTAAAGAGGAGGATGAAGAGGTCCTTGGAGCAGAAACACCGTACCTTAGCGCAATCGGTGCGTTGTTGTATCTGGCTCAATGTACTCGTCCAGACATCGCATTCTCTGTGAATCTGTTAGCGAGATTTAGCTCCACTCCCACGATAAGGCATTGGAATGGAGTAAAACACATCTTTCGATACTTGAAAGGCTCCAGTGACCTTGGATTGTTCTTTCCCTACGCAAGAGAGAGTGATATTCCGAAAGGAATTGTTGAGGTTAAGACGATGCATACCGACCGTCGATCTTCCTCTGATATTGCAGCTAAGCATGGTAGCTTGACTACCAGAAGTGCTAATGCGAGCAAGCTTACCCCTTATGCAGAGAATCCTAACGACACGTTAGTTGGATTTGCTGATGCCGGTTATCTCTCTGACCCGCATAAAGGACGTTCCCAAACTGGTTATGTGTTCACCATTGGGAATACAACGATATCTTGGCGATCTACCAAGCAGACCCTGGTTGCTACTTCCTCGAACCATGCAGAGATAATTGCATTGCACGAATCCGTAAGGGAGTGCATTTGGCTCCGGTCAGTCATAGACCATATACGAGGAACGTGTGGATTAGATCCCACTACAGCAACCCCTACTTGCATCTTTGAGGACAATGCGGCATGCATTGAGCAGATGAAGTTAGGTTTCATAAAGGGTGACAATACCAAGCATATTGCGCCGAAGTTCTTTTATAATCAGCAGCAGCAGAAATTGCTGAATATCAAAGTGAAACAAGTGAGTTCCGATGAGAATATCGCAGACTTGTTCACTAAGTCTCTTCCGAAATCTACATTTGAGAAACATGTGAGAAGCATCGGCATGTGTCGATTATCCGAGCTCAACTAAAGATGGCTCGATGGAATGAGCTATCATGTATACCTCAGGGGGAGTATACTTCACATGATTCTGACATTTGTAGTTGGTGCGTTGCGCTCTTTTTCCTCACCAAAGCCTTTGTTTTTCCCACGGGGTTTTATTTGACTTGGAAAGGTTTTTTACCGAGGCAACACCGTGTGCACCATGTTAGTATTAGCGTTCGACACAGGGGGAGTGTTCCGGGAAATCCTTCCCGTATTGGTGTCTTACCTAATACTAGTTGTAGGGGGATAAGAGTTATGGAAGGTTCTGGACTCTTCCATAAGTAGTTGGATCGTGTTAGATGTCTTACCTTAACTAGGAATCATATGTATGGAAAGACTCTCTTTGTAATGCCTATATAAAGGCCCCTCTATTCATTGTTATCAATACAATTGATTTGTTGTCTTTACTTTTCTCCTCAAACAAAAAGAATATATATTATTTTATATGTAAGAATTAAAAATCTGATTATTTAATTAATTGAATATAAGAGTAATAAAATATGAAAAATTTAAATATGTTACTTTAATATTATTTTTTTATCTAAGGTTTATATAAATAACATAATTTAAAATAATGATGGTACTCGTGGGTAAACCGAACTCGAAGATGGTTTCGGGTATTACCCGAATCGATTATCATGGTTCTGGATTCGGTTCTGAGTCCAGTTTTGATCCGTGGTACTGAGGATGGGTAATGCCTTCCCGGATCAGCCCTACTAGCCGGTGGGTGATGGAGTTCTCGAAGGTGGAACAGACTAACTGATGCGAAAAAGTCAGATCTTACTCTCTAGATTGGTTCTTCAGCGACCGATATAGTAAGCGACTCTTTTATTACAAAATGCCACCATATCACTTTGTAAATCATGTTCCCTACAATCTATTTAGAAAATTCAATGTAAAAATTTATTTTTTTCACTAGGGGAAGTTCCAATAAATTATGACATAAAATAAAATATAAATTACAACACATAAACAATGTTATAAAACTTGCGATTCGGGACTCGATTGGGGAAACAGGAGTGCATAGTTTTCAGTAACTCGAGGGTTAGTTGTAAAAAAAATTGATTATAAATGTAAACTGTTATAAACTTGAGAGAAAAAGAGAGAAATTGGAAGAAAAGAAGAATAATGTGTGTATTCTTATGGGGGCCAAAAGCCTTTATTTATAGGTACACATCTAGGATTTCAGGGGTATACAGGTCATTCATTAATAAATACATTAATTACAACACTCCCCCTTGAATGACCTTTAATACATGCTGCTTCATTAAAACCTTGTCGGGAAAACTCAGTGGGAAAAAACCCGATCGAAGGAAAAAGAGTACAGCTACTCCTCCTGAAATCGATTACATAAGATCTTTGAGTTGACGCATTCCGATCTTGTGTACTAGTCTTCTGAATGTTGATGTCGGCAACACCTTTGTGAATAAGTTCGCTGACTAATCACTTAAGTGAATATTTGATGTATCTACCTTTGAGATACAAGTGATATCATCTTCATACAATACTTCCTCTTGAATATTATGATGTTCATGCCTCATCAAAACTCCTTCGGAAAAACCCTGTGGGAAAAAACCGATAGAGAAAAAGAGTACATAGTATAAATTTGCTCATGTGTTGCCTTGGTTGCCTCGTTAAAAACCTTAACTAAGAAAGCCCGGTGAAAAAAAACTTAGAAAGGGAAAAAGAGTACAACCATTTGATCTTCAGGACCTTTTGACCTTCAGGGTCGACATAATCTTCAAACTAATTTAAAAGTTATCACTTCTCCCCCTCAAGATAACAATCTTGCACTCTAATACCATGAATATAATTTTTAGACATGGAGAGATTTAGTGAATAAATCTGCTAGATTATCATTATTGCTCTTCTAAAGCTCATGTGGAAATAAATTTCATCTACTTGCCCAAACATTATATGCAACACATAAATGGTGAATATTTCTCATCATAATAAATAGGCAGTATGAGAACAAATATGAGATCATAATACCCTAATAGCCACCAATATCGAATCTCGATCTCTTTCATGTAATAGACCAATATGGTTAACAGCATTCCACATTCTCCTTCCTGGAGAAATATTAAATTTTGCTAGCATGTTAACTTCAAATTGTATATCAGACCTGATAATGTAATGCTTCAATAGCATACAAGTACGGAACTTCTGGTCCTCTTATATCTTTGTTACTTATTGAGATCTATATGAGTCAGTATCCACTTCAAGTGGTAAGACAACCTTTAGGTAGCTAAATGGATAAAAAATTTCCATCATATATGCTCAATCTACAAGTCGAGAAAATACTAATACTTAGTTTTGTCTAAGTTTTTCATTTTGAACTTGTCTTTAGACATGGGATCAAATAATTCACATATATCCCCTTCAAGAGGAATTCACTTAGTCGGTTGATCCACCAGACTATTTCAAAAGATAAAAATATTTATAACTCAAAATAGTACATGTTGCGAATTTCATGTTCTTATTACTTTAGGAACCTCAAGTCCGTCAAGGACTTTCATATAGATATTCGCGTCCAATGACCTATAGAAAACTGTGGTGATGACATCACTAATTGAATATCTATATTCATAATAATTGTCATATGTATATTAAATGACAAAATGTAGTGTCAACGGGAGAATATATTTTGGGTATGCGCTTAAACCCTTGATATGTTAATCTCGCTTATCTTTCACCACTTTATTTTATTTTGTGAGTTAAGCTCTGTCTCAATTGCTTATATTTTTTTAGTGCTTCAGGCACTCCACTAGCAATAGTTGAGACACAAAGTGTTGTCGACAACTATCATTCTTATAAACAATTCTCCCATATTCATAAAGTCCATGACAACTTCAACAAAATCAAATATTCAACATTTCCCATAACATTTGATTTGGTCGTTCCATAATCCCAATACTGTAATTATTTAGTGCACGTGCAAATTAAGGTATTGAGATTCTCGTCTTCGAGACGATCCTCTTCAGGAGGTTTTTGAAGTGATGTTATAGTTTAATCTATTTATATTCCTCGGATTTTATCTTTAATACCAATAAAGAATACGTCTCTCACACTTCTGGCGTCGAGGGGTACCAACAAATATATTTCGTTCACATTCGACTTTAATTTATTATGGTACATATACAACTGGTATATGAGATTTCATCACTCCTTTGGCAATCAATAATTTGTTGAACTTCGAGTTCATAGTGCCTAAATTTAAATATCCAACCCAATGAGAATTTTTCGACTTTCTCTTATTTATATTTCATATCTCCCCCTAATGTCGGAGATAGTTGGAATTGGATTATAAAATCAATCCTCTTCAGGAGGTGCACTAATAACAGAGGGGGTGCCCCAAATATATTGTGCCTTTGATATGGATATTTGAATTTGAAATTCACCTGAAATTCATCGCAACATGATCATTGGATAAAATAATATATCACTTATAATTAATTCGATACTCATTGAATAAAGCTCCTTTTAGAGCCGACAATAAGAATATTGTCATATGAAATTATACCAATCCTTCGGAGTTTGTCTTTCCATTCCTCAAGTTGAAATTGAACAAATCATAAAGTTATGTATTTTTCATTTGAAATAAATACATGCAACTTCAAATGTAAATTGCTCACGAGGAGCATGTATTTTTCTTCAAGAATATTAATTGTGCTAACTCAGGAGCAACAATTTAAATCAAAGATAATCATATATTATCGAAAATATGAAGTACTCATCAAGAGTATGTGATATTCTTCAAAAATATCAATTATGCTACCTTGGGAGCAACAATTTATAAGCATATAACATTAACACCCAAAATATAAATTACTCTAAAGAGTATGTAAAAGTATTAATTGTGCTACGTCATGATCAACAATTTATATCAATATGGTGATAATAAAAGCAACTCAATAACACAAGGCCATATAGAAAATATTCAAAATAATGCCTTTTTTTGTTTGATATTCTTCAGGAATATTAACTTTAATTGATGTGTTTATCATAGATACTGTCATAAAAATATGACTATATATCGTTGTGTTTTATCAAGACAACAACAATTACTTTTTAATAATATTCTCAATTATTAAAATTACAAATTCATGTTTCTTCAGGAAACCATGAAAATATATTAATGTATTGTATTAAAAGAATCATTACAAATAATTTTATATCAATGATGCAAGTATCATTGTTGAGAAAACAAATACCCTGTATCGAATCAGTCAGGATAATCAATCCCTGTATCGAATAGTGTTAAGAGGTTTTGACAATATGCCAATCCTCAATACAGTAAGGAAACTGTATCGAAGATTTGAAATGTCAACCTGTATCGAAAGCCTATCTCGAATCCAGCATATAGTGGAACCTTTCAGTACAGCGAAGAAGTCTTATAAAGACCAAGTATGGAAACTGTCTCGAATCACCAATATAGTGATCTTCCATACAGCTCTCAACAGGACAAAGAAGGAATCTTCAGAAGTCAAGTCCCGTTGATAAAGAAGTATTTAAATACTAAAGGATAAAGTATTTAAATACTGTCAGTCAACAGATCTTCAAATCCGGCAAAATCCGGATCGTGCTTTTCATCCCGTTGGAACGGAATCTTACTCAACGAATTTATCTCAATGGATATATTTTCCAGAAGACTATATATATCTCATCAAGGCGTCGAAGATCAGTTACCCAAGTTAACCAAGTAACAAAGCTATTAATATATTCATCAGAGCAAAACATATCTCCAAAAGCTTACTGCTATTCAGATCAAAGAGATATACAGTGCTCAAACATCTTGAACAACACATCATCACCTAGAAGCTCAGAAAGTCAAAGCTGTTGTTCATACCCTGTTCTATCTTTGAACAAACCCAGATCAGCCCTGTGTGGACTGAGGAAGACGAAGCTTCATAACTCTGTGTGAAGAAGCCAGTCAAGCTTTAGCTCAAACCAATCTGTGTGAACGGTTGAAGCTAAGATCTTTATATCAATCTGTGTGAACGGTTGAAGCTAAGATCTTTATATCAATCTGTGTGAACGACATATTGATTGTATACTGTTATAATTACGTAGTTGTGTACGTAGTAATTATAATAAACTTTTTTACTCCTGTGTGGAGGACCAGTGGACGTAGAGGGGTTTACCTCGAACCACTTTAAATACTGTGTTATTTACCTTCAGTTTTTACTGTTTTAGTTATTGTGATTAATTAAGTATACACTACACATCTAGTTGTTGTATCCACAGCA
Organism: Orobanche coerulescens; assembly: GCA_033398695.1. Lineage (NCBI taxonomy): Eukaryota > Viridiplantae > Streptophyta > Magnoliopsida > Lamiales > Orobanchaceae > Orobanche > Orobanche coerulescens. The sequence continues at coordinate 170,537,396 of CM065811.1, forward strand.
ACCTGCTGTATTTAAGACTTCCGCTACGCACTCAGATTTAAAATCTATACAGCTTGTTGTTTAAACTACTTCCCAAGATGTATCCAGTATACTTAGTGGCCAACAAGTGGTATCAGAGCGGTTGATTCTAAAAAGAATCAGTCGTATTTTTAACCGAATCAGATCCAAAATCACTTAATCTTCAAAACAGTCTTTTTCATTCCTTTATTCTCACATGGATACATCAATGATCAACAAAGTACCTATGTTCTCTATTAACGAATTTGATGATTGGAGAATTAGGATGGAGGCTCATCTTGCAGCAATGCACGAAGAGATGATTTTTGTTATACAGGATGGCCCCATCAAGATAATGAAGGTAAACACGGCCGCAAGGATTGAAGGCCAAGCTCATGCTGAGATGCTCGAGAAGGAGCGCGAGCAATGGACCAGAGATGAAAGAAAGCGCGCCAATCTCGATAATGTGGCTAAGAACGTGTTATTTATCACTCTTGACAAAGGCACGTTCTCGAAGGTAAAGAGCTGCAAAACAGCCAAGGAAATCTGGGATAAACTCAAGTTAATTTGTGAGGGAACTGAGCTCTCAAAAGAAAACAAGATTTCAAAACTGACTCATCAATTTGAATATTTCGAAATGAAATCAACTGAGACACTTGAGGAACTTGACCTCAGATTCACTAGTATTGTTGGTGAACTTGAAGCGTTGGGCAAAATTTATACCCAAAAGGAGAAAAATTTTAAAAATTTCAGATCTCTCCCTGCCTGATGGGACATTAAGACCACAACTATGCGTGTGTCTTGCAATCTTAATGAAATATCTACTTTTGATCTCTTCTCTGACCTCAAAGCTTTTGAGTATGATATTGACAGAAGAGAGAAAGCTGAAGAATCTCCTTCAAAGGTCACAGCACTAGCCACTGTATCGAGTCATCGACACAGCATGCCTAGCTCGTCGAAGCCTAGTCACAAGAATGCTGACAGTGACGACGACATTCTGTCTCAAGATGAAATGGCGCTTCTCATGCATAAATTCAAAAAGTTCATCAAGCAGACTCCCTACAGGCCCAAACCTGTCCAAAAGGTAAGTACCGAAACTTCATCCGGTAATTCTAACCTATGCTATAATTGCAGGAAACTAGGACATTATGCAAATAAATGTTCTCATCCCAAAGTTCACAGGTTGCCGGAAGCCGAGCAACAAGAGAAAGATGAAAGAAGACGTGCTTAGAAAAACAAGCTCAAGGCCCTGATTGGAGAATCAGAAGCCTCCCCCACACCATCCAAATCAGAAGAATGTCTTCAGGTGGTCACTGAAAGTGATTCATCTGATGATGAGTTCGATGATAAAGCATATATGTGCTTTATGGCCAAGGACATTCCGGAAGGTGAAGACAGCGATGATGAGGTAAGCTCAACCTCAGCTATTCCATTAAATGCATCTCATACTTTTGAAAACATGATGAGTGAGTTTAAAAACATTCAAAAGGCACATAAGACATTGAAAACTGAGAATATACAGCTTCAATTATCTAACTTAGAGCTGAAAGATGAAAATGACTTGCTGAAAATAAATTATGAAAATATGTCTATTGATTGTGAAACCAGCAAAGTCGATTACGAAAAACTCATGAAGAGCAATCATCAACTTGCTCATGAACTAAGTGAGGTTAAAACTCACAATGAAAGCAAGACAAATGATTTGGCTCTACTTCAAGCCAAAGTCAAAACTCTCGAAATACGAGAAGATGAACTTGAGACCATTCTAAAATCGTTCGAGAAATCGTCCAAAAGAATGGAAGAAATTATGAGCACTGGGCAATATGCTCAAGATAAAAGTGGCTTAGGATACAACTCATATTCAAACAAAGGGAAAACTAGTATAGTGTTTGTCAAGAGTGTGGAACACATTCCTGTATCGAAAGATACCCCTAGTCCCGTGAAGGAACCATCTGCACCGCGAAAACCGAAGGCTGCCATTCCGCCCCCGCAATCCTATTCCAGACAGCGAAATCATAAGCCGTTCCAACCTGTCAGGCGCACTCAACAACATGCTCCCCGAGCATATCAACAGCGCCAACATCCGTTCAGAAGGAAGGCTGTATCCAACTACCAAAGACCTGCACGGCAGTACTATCAGTATAGCATGCCTAGGTATTGGATACAGGAGCCCCGTTATTCCTCGAGACAGCAGATGCCCGCTCAGTATCAACAACAGCGCTGGGAATCCAACCGGAGACCCAGAAGGCTGTTGGGATTCCACAGAAAATAAACGCAGCGGAAGAATAACGGAATCCCTAAGAGGATCGATCAAGTAACGTATATACGAAAAGAAAAATACGAAGATCAAGGAATCAAAGTCCCATACCTATGATGTCTCTGAAAAACCTTCGTATGATGATTATGATGATGATGATGAAGAGCCTTTCGTTCCAAGAACCTAAAGCAAGATGCCTCTACTTCACACGCCGGAACTTGATGGAAAAATCGACAAGCTTCCTTTCTTCAAGAATGCGGCTAGGGAAGCTTGTAGGAATTTTCTCTCTCAATGTATTCTTCTTATATCTTGTATCTAAGATCAAGATGAAGTTTTCAACCTTACTCTCTCTCTCAAATTCGTGATTTTGAGTTCATTCAAGAAGAAGTTGTCCTCTCTCCTTTTTAAAGACTTTTATTTATAAAAAAATGAAAGTCTTCCTTTAACACATGATTGAGGGTATCAAATACACCTCACATATGTCACCTAGTGACATAAAATAAGTATAAAAGAGACAAAGAGATGGAGGAGGGCGGCCTTAAGGGAAATTTCCAAGAAGACGGGTCGAATTTACTCGGCTCGTGTACTGGATGTTCGTCAAAACGAATCCCTCGTGTACCGGATGTTCGTCAAACGAATTCATTTTATTTTCAATGTGTTTGGACTAATTAATTAATCCAATTAATTAATTATATCAAACACAAATATATATTTCTCTAAGAAATATAATTTATGAATTAAAGTAATCACCCATTAACCTACTTACAATTCATAAGACCGCTATTTGATTTATCCGATAAATCAAACTTAGATATCTAATATCTAATATTATAAGAGAGATTATTAATTCACATTTATCCATCAATGATCCTATTGCGCGACTCCGTAGGTTCGTCTCAGCCGGCATTGGGAGGAACCAATGAGTGCGGGCGGACTTAGCCAGCCTAGCGGGCCGCACTGTAAACCCCGACTGAGAACGAATGAACGAATCATTCCAGAACCATTATGTCGTGAATACTATATACGTATAGACCCTTCATCAGATGTCCCGGTCAAGTCTTCGGGTCACGGTAAATTCAAACCCTACTGTTGACTAAACTCTATACATGTGTTAATGCAAATCAAGACCGACTGATTAATAGTGTATCTAATACGACTATATCAGAATGCTTTGGCCAAAGACTTATGATCTTATTCGCCATTAACCGTATAGGACATTCACCTGCTCACTAACAGGAGATAGAATCCTTTCTTGGCGTACAGTAAAGACTGCTACCTGCCCGTATAGTCCGCACTTCGAGGTCGACTCAGCAATAAAGAAAATGAGTCTAACTAATCTAATGACAAACTAAACGTCACAGGCACATCTTCTACTGAACCCTCAAGTCAAAGGTCCACGTATACTATCACAACCTTTCGATTCGTCATCGACTCTCCGAGAGTGAATACCGTGTGACTAAATCGAGTATGAGTCGTGTTCGAGTATACTGGTCCCACCAATATACTTATAACTATGCTATCAAGACGTGCACACGTACTAGCATCAGTTATACAAGTCTTATTAAAACTTAATGTCCTGTTAAGTTTTATCGACTTGCGAACTAGTTAAGCATTCGAACTCTAAACACTTTTAGTGCCTATCTCCTTATCTCCATAAGGAGTAGAATGTTCACTCTCAAATGCAAGGACTATTATTTTATATACCAAATCACAATGCCAGTGATATACAATAATATAGAAATAATAATTGCCTTATTAAATATAATATTCATAATTACAATACAATTGCTCTCACTCTCTCATCCTCTGAGTGGCATTCGAGGGCATATTCCTAACAATCTCCCACTTTCACTCAATGCCACAAACTATGGTATCTAATACCCATACTCTCTAGATGTCTCTCTAAGACCTTCTGAGATAGTGGCTTGGTAAGCGGATCAGCAACGTTATTTGCTGTGTCTACTCTCTGCAGTGTAACATTCCCATCCCGAACCATTTCTCTAACAAAATGATATTTTCTCCTTAGCCTGTGCAACAGCTCCGTCGTTGTCACAAAACAGTGTCACGGGCTGTTGGGATTCGGTGCCTAAAACGAAGGCCCAGCGGAAGCGGTAAAACGAAAATTAATTCGATCCGAATCCCTACGAGGATCGATCGAGCTACGTATATACGAATATATAAACGAAAAGCAAGAGTCGTAAGAATCTAACCCTCGAAGTCCGTTGATTAAATGGTAACCTTCTCTTGAGCTATTCCCCAAGCTTTAGTTTGATCTCTACGAGTTCAATCCGCTCCAAGCCCTTGAACGATCCAACGCCGAAAGTACCGCGTCTCTACTTGCCACGCGCCGGAGAAACGACCGGAACAACGATCACCTTGCTATCCTCCGAGGATACGGCTAGAGCTAAGTGATGAAGCTTCCAATATGAAATTATAACACTCTAAGTGTATAACTCACAATCTCTCTTTGAATTCTTGATTTTTCTCTAAGAAAAACTCTCAAGAAATAGATGAAGAAGAAGACTTTTAGAAAGAACTTTTCTCTCTCTCTCTACACTTAAACTCACGTATGAAAACAATCAATTAGTTTATGAGAGATTGAAGTCTTCTTATCTATATTCTCCTTCCACATGTTACAACTCATTCACATGAGAATATTGCCCCACAAGTCATTTTCCTTGCATTATCATCAAATAAAAATTGGAAAGAAAAGATAATGGGAAGGTAGGTGGAAGGGGGTTGGCCATGATGAAAAAACGGATGAGTTCGGTTCGTTTCGGACTCACGTGAGTCCAAACAGATAAACTCCGATTCCGTTCCGATGTATTTATATCGATTAATTAATCCAATTAATTTGATCATATCAAATACATTATGACATAATTAATTTCTCCAAGAAATAATTATATCCATGAATTAAATTTATCACCCAGTAATTTATTTAATTCATTAGGCCGTAAATTAATTTATCCAATAAATCAATTTAAACATCCAATGTCGTGAATTAGATATCCAATATCTAATATTCATAATGAGAGAATTAAGCTTGATTCATTCCGTCGTCAATCCTAATGCGCGACTCGGTAGGTCCGTCTCAGTTAGCAATGGGAGGAACCAAAGAGTAGTAGCACCACCTAGCACAGCGGCTACACACTGCCTTAACCGAGAACGAATGATTGGGATCATTCAAGAACCATTCTGTCGTGAATACCAGTATACGTATAAACCCTTCTTTCAAATGTCCCGATCAAGTTATAGGGTCACGGTCAGTCAAACCTTATCTGTACTTGACGCTATGCATGCGTTAATGCAAATCGAGATCATCGAGCTGTCGTGAATCTAATACAACTAGCTTCAATGCTTTGGCCAAAGACTTATGATCTCATCTGCCAATAACCGCATAGGACATATAACCCGCTCACTAACGGGAGAAAGAATTCTATCTTGGTATTCAGTAGGACCTGCTACTTGCCCGTTAAGATGCACGTCGAGGTTGACCCCCGCCTTAGGTTTACGGTGGTCGAACTACTCTAATGAAAATCTTGACGTGACAAGCAGATCACTACTAAATCCTCAAGTCGAAGGTTCACGATTACCTATCAAAACCTTTAGATTCCGTCATTGGTGTCCGGAGTGAAATCCATGTGACGAATCGAGGGTGAGTCGGTTCGAGTACACTAATCCAATTAGCATACCTATAACGTGTGCTCCCACTAACCATTAGTGTTCGACAGGCACTCTCCATGTCAAAGAACACGTCATACAAGTCTTCACATAAACTTAACGCCCAGTCAAGTTTCATCGACTTGCGAACGATTAAGTATTTGAGCTATAACCTTTCCAGTGCCGACCCCCTTATCCAATAAGGAGTGGAACGTTTTGCTCAAAAATACACGGACTAGTTTCTATATGTTTATTTACGAGTTAGGAATGCCAGTAACTACCAGTAAATAAAGAAACATTCATTTGCCTTATATAAATGGTTTACATAATTACAAGTACAATGCCCTCTCTCAACAACCTCTGAGTGGCATTCGAGGGCATACTCCTAACACGGGCTTCTCTGCGTTAGGAACCACTTGAAGTTCCTCAGTGAACTTCTTTATCCAAAAAGCTTCTTTAGCAGCCTCCGTGGATGCCTGATATTCGGCTTGACATGTAGAGATAGCAGTCGAACTTTGCTTGGCACTTCTCCAAGAAACTGCCCCACCATTCAGCGTAAAGATATACCCTGATGTGGACATCTGAGCATCCATGTCCCCCGAAAAATCTGAGTCTGTATAACCCATCACTCTTAGTTCTCCACCGCCGTATGTAAGAACCAAGTCTTTAGTCCTCCTTAGGTACTTAAGAATGTTTTTACGGCAGTCAATGTTCTGCCTGGATTTGATCAAATCGACTTACTACGCTCACAGCATAGGTAATGTCCGGTCTAGTGCAAATCATTGCATACATAAGGCTACCTACTGCCGAAGCATAAGGTACCTTGCTCATTTCCTTTCTATCTTCCTCACTTTGAGGACACATCTCTAAGGAAAGTTTTGCACCATGTTGCATAGGTAGAAACCCTCTTTTAGAATCTTCCATCCTAAATCGCTTCAGGATCTTTTCTATGTAGAGGGCTTGGGAAAGACCTAACATTCTTTTCGCTCTATCCCGGTAGAGACGAATACCCAGAATATAGGTAGCTTCTCCCAAGTCTTTCATTGAGAACTCTTTAGAAAGCCAAGCTTTCAAAGAACTGAGCATTCCTACGTCGTTTCCTATAAGTAGAATGTCATCTACATATAGTATTAAGAATGCAATTGTAGCTACCCAAAATATTATCCGGAGATAGATATTGCTGGAATGGATGGGATAGCAAACAAATGCAAGAGCACTTCCGTGAGAAAGATAAATAACACAAGATCTGCCGGGGTTGTTAGTCCCGGGCTTGAATGCTCTCGCGAGATATTATTAATACCGATATTCGGGGATACAAGTACTAATGTAAGAATACAATTACAATGAGTGTAAAGTTCCTTGTTATCTTAGCTAGTGAGCTTGTAGATTGCCGGATGAACCAGATTTGATGCTCTGTGAGTTCTTGTAACAAAGGTGATGAACAGTCGCGGCGGTTAGAGATCGACCGCCTCTCACGGCGAGTATTTAGCTGGATGTTTGGGCTTCTGGGCTTATGAATCCCTTGGAATCTGTCTAGTGGAGACTTGCCGCTTCTGCCGATCGTCTTCTGGACGAGAGATTTGGAGAGAAGTCTGAGATGGATTAGGTGAGATAGCCGGAGCTTGATGATATGTGTGTTCTTCAAGATTTCCGTGGATGTATCGAATGTGAGAGAATGTGAACTTTTGGTGGAATGTATTTGGACGTAAGTCAAATGAATTCGAACCGTATATTCGATGGAACTGGGAACCTTTTTACGGTAGGAGGAGGTTCTCTATTTATAGGGCTTGAATACGCCGGCGATCGCCTTTACTGCAATATAATAATCGGGCGATCGTCTTTTAGCACATGGGCTGTCCCTCAAAGTCTGCAGGAGTTCTTTGGCGATCAAGTGTGCGGTCCAATGGGAGCTTACACGCGTCTGAGTTCTTTGTCGCGGGTGGTCCCACCGACAACTTTCGGCGCGCATCTTTGGTAGGTGAGGTAGGTGACAGTGTGGTCTTTTGGTCTTGTCACAAGAAAAGATCTTTATCTGTGGCGAAGATCTTGTCGGCGCCTTTGGTGGATCTCGCACGTGGGTGCTTTTAAGAGCCGATCCTTGATGACTTTGGCGGACGATCGTCTCTGCTCGGGCGTAGGTCGATTGCCCTTAGCCGGTCACTAGAGCGGATCGCTAGTTGCAAAGGGCGATCGCCCGAGTCGATCGCTAGGTACCGATGGTGGTTTGATATCTTCGACTTGGCGAGCTAGTCATGGTTTGGAGTTGTCTTGGTCGCTCGGCCTTATAGTCGATCGCTGTCGGGATGAATAAATCGTGACACAACAATTGCCCCGGCTCGCTCATACGTTGGAAACGTGGTGTGAGGTGGCTTTCATTGCTATCGCAGAAATTTTGACGAGCGAAAAAGTGTTTTATTGAACAAGCGATCATCTTTGAGCTGATATATCCCGAGTTTCGGACGACACAGTTGGCGGCCAATCTGTGGGAAAAAGCAACGGGCGTTGAAAAGTCTCCGCGCTCGTGTCGGGCTTCTATTGGAGGACGCCAACGGTCATTAATGACTCCTCGGCTGACGCGTCCTCGAAAAGACGCGTACGCGGGTCTCGAGGGGGTCAACTGGTGCGCCGTTTGAGATCCGACCCCTGAGGTTTTCTCTTATTGCAATCGGGTCACTGCCTTCTCCTATAAAAGGGGCGCGGGGCTGCAGCCTCACTCACGCGTGCTTTTGGAGAAAGAAGGACCTGCGCCGAATTTTCTCAAGATCTAAGTGCCGATCGTCGATCGATTTCACTTTAGGGTAAGAAAATCCTTCTCTTCCTTTCTAACTCGAAAATGGCCTAACCTCATCATCGTTTGGAGCGGGAACTGCTCGCCACGGACATCGGCCGCCCAGGAGAAACTTCTTCCGTCTTCCACCGAGACGGCGGCCAAGCAATTCGAGTCGGAATCGACCAGTGAAGTTGAGGCTTTGTTCAATGAGGCCGATATTGCTAGGGAGTCGGCAGCTGAGGAGAGACGATCGCAGATCGAGAGAGAACTGGCGATCAGTGCTAACTGGCAGCAACATAGTGATTTTGGATGGGCCTATAGGGCCTTAGCTGAAATAATGGAGAGATTGGCCGGTCCTACTCCGCGATTCGATTTCAGGGGATATTCGGTCGCTTATCCCTATGTGCTCCCCAAGCGGTCGCAGTATCGTGCCGCAGCCGATCGTTGTGGTCGCTCGCCAAATACGGAGCTCGACGACTGTGAGAGATCCGCCCTCGGAGGACAAGATTCCATGTTCCTTCGTATGTGGACATGTTCGCGCCCGCGGAGAATGAACGAGCCGACCAGCCTCCGATGGGTATGGTCGCAGTGAGTGAGGCCGTTATGGAGGCCGGGCTACGCTTCCCTCTGTCCTTTGCGGTCTCCCATTTGTTGGCCGCTTGGAATGTGGCGCCACTTCAGCTGACGCCGAACGCCTGGCTCCAAATCATCTGCACTTTCACCCTATTCGGCGGTCACCGCCTGTACCGCCTCCCGTCGCCGTTGGAGATGAATCATTTGTTTAAACTGACGGCTCACAGAGGGTTGGTCGGCGGTTACCATATTCAAGGCCGATCTGGTCGGGTGATTCATGGAGTCCCAAATAAGATACGGGGCGATCAGACGAAGTGGTTCTAGGTCGCCGGCAAGTGGAGAGCTTCGGCGAGCGACAATCCCACGGGCGAGCTGGAGATCCCCACCGAATTTCGGGAGAGGAATCCCGGTAAGGGTTTAGACTCTCCCTTCGTTTGGATGCGATTTGGACTGATCTAATTTGATTTCTGTTTTGCAGGCTTCCATATCCCGGCGATCGAGGAGCTGCCTTTCGACTTTCTCGTTGTTTGGGAGCGAATTAGGAGCTTGTCGGACGACGACCTAGACGCCACTCGGATCAACAAGGAGAGTCGCTGGTTGTCGGCTCGACTATTCCGTTTCCCGAGACATCTCGCGGTGCCAGGTATGAGCTTCTGCGATCTTCACTTTCTAGGCGATCGCCTTACTTGAGGAAAGTGTCTGACCGTTAGTCGATCGTCTTTAACTGCAGAGGTTCGTTTCCCTCGCTTTTTGGAGCCTCCGGCGGAGATCGCTATGTCGAACCCAAGAGTCCTAGGCCGTCTTCACGCGAAGAGGTCGACTCGGGTTCCACCCGTTGCATTGCCTATAGTTCCGGAGGCGGAGCCTCGCGTGGAGCCGGAGCCTCGCGTGGAGCAGGTCGTGGTTGAGGAGGAAATTCCGGAGGAGGGTCTTGGGCGACCGCAAGAGGCCGAGGCCGCAAGAAACTTCGTTTCCTGCCCCGGGCGATGAAGTGCCGATCGCCGCGCCTCCGATCACCATCGTTGCTCCGGAGCGCGAGCCGCCCTCTGCGGCTTTTCTGCGGGAGACGGCGATCGCGGATGCAGAGATTCCTCGAGGGAAGCCGTTTTTTGGTCGGGATCCCGAGAAGGCTGAGAGGTAGATAGCATTTCTGTGTTTGACAATTGCATCTGCGTAGGAGTTGTACTAACTTAGTTGTTTTGATGCGGGATCCGTCGCAGATCCTTCTTGTCCACCGATGGTCGTGGATTTCTGGCGAGCCGATCTCCTCGCCATTCCCGTGATATTCCTCCCTATGTTAGCAAGGCCGCTTCCGCCCGCCAAGGCGTGGACAATCGATCTGGATGCGATCGCCGGGCGCCGATCGCCGAGTTCGATGCATGCCGTTGTCGCCCTTTCTCTTCGTGACGGCGACCATGGCCTTCCAGTGCCGCCAGAGTTTGAGGAGGCCCTCCACTATTCGCCTTCGGGAGGATCTCGAGGTGGCTCTAAAGAGAACGCCGAGTTTGCCGACAAGATCGTGGCGATGGAGAAGGACTCCTTGGAGGCGGCTGCGGGCGAGCCATGAGCTTGAGCCGGAGAAGAAGGAGACCGAGAAATTCGAATGGCGGTCGACCGATTTCGGGACCGGATGCAGAGTGCCGTCCGCGAGGAATGTTGTCGAGGAGGAGGCCGATCGCGAGAAGGTGACGATCGCTCTGACCGGCGAGATGGCGGAGGCGAAAGAGAAGGTTGCCGCGAGGGAGGCCGAGCCTGTGGATCGCAATGTGCGATGGCCGAGCCGAGAGGAGAGGTTGAGGCGACCAAGGCCGATCCCTTCCAAAATTTGGAGTATGTCACGAGTTCGCCTATTACTTGGCGTTCGCCGACTCGATCCGAGCACTAAGAAGGAGGCTTGGAGGTCGGTCCTCTAGCCGAGAAGTTCAAGTCATATGCATTGGAGCATCCTCTCCATTCGGCTTTCTCCTTGCCGATCTTGGACTCGGCGGACATCGGCGTGGATTTGAGCCGGTATCCGTCTCTGCAGTCTTGCTCATCCCGATGCTCCTAAGATGAGGGGACCGCGCCGAATGCCGATGGCGACACCCGGCAGGGGCCTCGAGGCGCTTCCTTTACGCTTTTAGCTTACTTTCTTTGTAGTTTGTAGCTTTCTTTTTGTAGTACTTAGGCCTTCGGGCGACCGTGTACTCTATTTTTCAAGTAATAAAATGAGCATTTGGATTTCTGACTTATCACTTGAATGAATGGTTATTTTTGAGTCTTTGTTTGACTTTGTACAAATGCGTGAGGAGAGATCGTTGCGAGGGTAGTTCCAAATAAATTGATAAACTCATAAGACAACTTTTTTTTTACAACAAATTCGATCGCTGCACTATATCTGAAAAAATGACGATCTCCGTATGCGGTTGAATAGCGACGATCGTTGTGAAGGTAGTCCGCACTCTTATTGCCCCTTGTTTTTATTCACTTAGTGGAAGTAAGGGGATGAAAATAATTCCTTGAGTGAGCGGTCTTCAATTTTGTCGAATCCTCGGGGACGGTCGTCCATCTTGAGGAACCGTGCACGATCGCGGAGTTCAATGGACCGACTCCTTGATCATGTCTTGATGCGCGAAGACATTGAGTGTCTCGTGACTCACTTTATTATGAGGGTCCTCCGTTAGCCGCGCCGCCTCGTATTTAAACGAAAGGCGTGCGGTCTTGGTCTAGAGGAGTCCTTGCGCGGCGGCCGGATGAATCAACTCCACGCCCGCGGCTTTGTTAGCTCTGCTTCCACCTCGGCCACCATGGAGATGGCCGACCTCGACGGTGCACGTTGAGACGGGGTTGTGGCACGTCGCATTCTCCGGTTCACCATGTCGATGATGAACCTTTGAGGGCGAGCGATCGTGTCCACCGATTTATTTTGAGGGCCCTCGGACTACGCCGGCCTCGTATTTAAACGAAGGGCGGGCGATCTTGGCCTAAAGGGACCTTGCATGGCCTAAGCAATGGAATCATCGACCACCAGACCATGGTCGCACTCTTCCACCTCGATCGTCATGTAGATGCCGACCTTCGACGGTGTACGTTGTGCGGGGAGGCGATCTCGTGCCTTAGTCCATCGTGTTAGACGGTGAAGCTGCAGATGGCGATCGAGTCCTCCGGTTTCTTAAATAAGGAGGGAGATCGGGATGACTTCCGTGGTCTCCTTCTCTTGATCGAAGCATATAGAGACGGCCGAGGTTGATCCAGGGTCGGCTCGTATGAGCTTCCCACTGCTTTGCGTTCGACTCGGACGATCGTCTATAGAGATAGGCGGGGCTTCGCTAAACCAATAAGTCGTCTAACTTGCCCTCCTCGAGCAGTCTCCAGAGCCGCTTTGAGGAGGTCGCGGCAATTGTTGGTGCTGTGGCCGGGACTCTTGTGGTAGGCACAATATTGATTGTTGTCCAGGTGACCGCGGTCCCTTATCGCCTTTGGCTTTTTGAGCTCTTCGTGCCCCTTGATGGCATAGAAAATATGTGCCGGAGTTCTGTTGAACGTATGGAGGAGATGGGCTTCCATGTCCTCGAAAGCCTTGAGATCTCCGGGTGTCTTGGCGATCGCCTTATTTGCTTTGGCGATCGCTATCTTCTGGGCCGGAGGTGGCGTTTCCTCGTCTAAGCGGAGGGTGAGTAGCCTTTGCCTGGCCAGGAAGTTGGCAGCTTTAGCGCGGAAGATCGTGTAAGTTGGGGGGATATCCTTGGAGAGATGTCTGAACATGGGAGAGTGACCGTGGAATCCCCCCATGACCGAATAGAGAGCGAGCTCATCACTGACGGGTTCGCCGGTGAGGATGATTTCGTCTACCCGGTCGATGTAATTCGCGTCGCTTTCGTCCTTCCCCGCTTGATTTTTATCATGCGCGGGGGGCCTTCTGGTCTGGCGACCTTGCTGGCGAAGTATGACGTGAAGTCATTCGCCAGTTTCTTAAAAGAGGTGACCGATCGTGGTGGTAGTGAGACGTACCACTTATGGGCCAGCTCGCCCAATGTCAGCGGGAAGATCCGGCACTTGGTTGCATCAGACGCCCCACATCCAGTCATGTAAATTCGGAATTTACTCAGGTGGGTTTCGGGGTCCGATCTCCCCTTATACAGAGGTGTTTTAGGAGGAGCGATCGTTGGTTGTATGGGGGCAAGCTCGATGTGGACCGCGAGTGGCTCGGTCGGACCGGCGATCTTCTTGCTGGTGCTTGCCCCAGTGTCCAAGAGTGCTCTCATCTCGTCGAGCTGGCGTTGCATGGCGGCCATCGTCGTGGCCTGACTGTTAGCGGCTCGGCGATTGGAGCGGGAGCCGAGGCGATTGAGTACTGAGTCCCTGGCGATCGGGGCGGGAGTCAGATGGCTGATATGCGTTCGGATGTGAGGAGAGTAGGCCGAACTCCTGGTGATGGATTCGGATTCCGTCTTTTCAAGGTTGGAAGCAGAGTGCCCCGGTCGCCGGGATGGGTCGCGTCCCAAGCGATCGAATATGGATCCGTCCGGTCGTGCGAGAGCCTTTCCTCGCGAATCGGGGCTTTTTGACGATCGCTCGTTCAGTAGCCCATTGAATTTCCGTTTTCCCATGCGGCGGATGATCGAGGGAGTTATCGCGGGTGGCGCGCATGCTCTCCGTCGCTCCTCCAGGATGGCCATAGCCTCCTCGATCTGTTCCTCGGTTTGGAATTGATCGAGTGAGAGGTTGGGGCCATCTCTCGGATGCGGGATCGAGAGTCTCGCGTTGCCGCGCTTCCCCTGTCGGCTGGGGTTCGGATTGAGCCGGGATATGGTGTCCGGCGGTTCGGAGAGCAGCTTGCTTCGATGTACCGGCGGATGTCATGATTCTGAAGGTTTTCTTTGAAGTGCAGTGAGTGTCACTTCAAGTATATGCCCCGAGAACAGTGAGTGTTCTTCGGGACGGTAGAAATAAAAGTTTGAGGGTTAGATCCCCTTCCTCTAGCGCCAATTGTAGCTACCCAAAATATTATCCGGAGATAGATATTGCTGGAATGGATGGGATAGCAAACAAATGCAAGAGCACTTCCGTGAGAAAGATAAATAACACAAGATTTGCCGGGGTTGTTAGTCCCGGGCTTGAATGCTCTCGCGAGATATTATTAATACCGATATTCGGGGATACAAGTACTAATGTAAGAATACAATTACAATGAGTGTAAAGTTCCTTGTTATCTTAGCTAGTGAGCTTGTAGATTGCCGGATGAACCAGATTTGATGCTCTGTGAGTTCTTGTAACAAAGGTGATGAACAGTCGCGGCGGTGAGAGATCGACCGCCTCTCACGGCGAGTATTTAGCTGGATGTTTGGGCTTCTGGGCTTATGAATCCCTTGGAATCTGTCTAGTGGAGACTTGCCGCTTCGCCGATCGTCTTCGGACGAGAGATTTGGAGAGAGAAGTCCTGAGATGGATTCCGGTGAGACAAGGGAGCTTGATGATATGTGTGTTCTTCAAGATTTCCGTGGATGTATCGGAATGTGAGAGAATGTGAACTTTTGGTGGAATGTATTTGGACGTAAGTCAAATGAATTCCGAACCGTATATTCAGTGAATCGGGAACCTTTTTCCAGTAGGAGGAGGTTCTCTATTTATAGGGCTTGGATACGCCGGCGATCGCCTTTACTGCAATATAATAATCGGGCGATCGTCTTTTAGCACATGGGCCTGTCCCCTCAAAGTCTGCAGGAGTTGCCGGCAATCAAGTGCGGTCCAATGGGGAGCTTACACGCGTCCTGAGTTGCTGTCGCGGGTGGTCCCACTGACAACTTTCGGCGCGCATGCTGGTAGGTGAGGTAGGTGACAGGCTGTGGTCTTTTGGTCTTGTCTGTCAGCAAAAGATCTTTATCTGCTGGCGAAGATCTTGTCAGCGCCTTTGGTGGATCTGCACGTGGGTGCTTTTCTGAGAGCCAGTCCTTGATGACTTTGGCGGACGATCGTCTCTGCTCGGGGCGTAGGTCGATTGCCCTTAGCCGATCACTAGAGCAGATCGCTAGCTGCCAAAGGGCGATCGCCCTGGGAGTCGATCGCTAGGTACCTGATGGTGGTTTGATATCTTCGACTTGGCGAGCTAGTCATGGTTTGACTGGAGTTGTCTTGGTCGCTCGGCCTTATAGTCGATCGCCTGTCGGGATGAATAAATCGTGACACAACAGCAATTTTGCTCCCACTAACCTTCTTGTAAATACAGGGCTCTTCTTCATTTTGGACAAAATCAAACTCTTTGACTGTCTCGTTAAAACGAAGATTCCAACTCCGTGAAGCTTGCTTCAGTCCATAAATGGCACGCTGAATTTTGCATACTTTATGAATATTTGTTTGAGATATGAATCCCTTAGGCTGTTCCATGTAAATCTCCTCCTCGAGGAATCCATTTAGGAATGCCGTTTTCACATCTATTTGCCATATTTCATAATCTAAGTGGACTGCTATAGCAAGCATCATGCGAATAGACTTAATCATAGCTACAGGCGAGAAGGTCTCAAAGTAATCGATTCCTTCTTTTTGGGAATAACCCTTTGCCACAAGCCTGGCCTTATAGGTATCAACCTTGCTATCTCCATCAGTCTTTCTCTTATAGATCCATTTGTTTCCAATAGGCACTATGCCTTTAGGACGATCTACTAAAGTCCAGACCTGATTAGCATGCATTGAGTCTATCTCAGCTTCCATAGCTTCTTGCCACTTGGTGGAGTCAACGTCTACCATCGCTTGGTCGTATGTAGAAGGATCATTCTCTTGACTACTTTCTGTCATCTCATGGACACCCAGTTCCTCTTGATGCAGATAGCCATACCTCTCAGGTATTTGAGAAATTCTACTAGACTTGCGAGGTTGTGTTTGTATTTGAAGGTTGGGTTCTAATATCTTGCATAGGTGTCTCATTTGGTGTTTCTTTTATTTATTCCAAAGAAATATTTCTACTCCGCCCTCCTTCCCGAATAAACCGATCTTCCAGAAGTGTGCTTGTATAGCAACGATGATCCTATGATCTTCGTGCATGTAGAATAGATATCCCATGGAATCCCCTGGATATCCTATGAAACGACCTTTCACAGACCTAGTTTCCAATTTCTCTACTTTAGTCTTCTTGATATAAGCAGGGCATCCCCAAATCCTAATGTGATTAAGACTTGGTTTCCTACCTCTCCACATCTCATGGGGAGTCTTAGGAACGGATTTGGAAGGACATCTGTTCAAGATATGCACAGCAGTAAGGAGCTCGTAACCCCACAGATAAATCGGTAGATCAGTATAGTTAAGCATGGAGCGAACCATGTCCAACAAGGTTCGGTTCCTTATTTCTGATACACCGTTTAATTGTGGATTAGCTGGAGGAGTGAATTGTGACACTATTCCTAGTTCTTTTAAGAACTCATCAAATTCGGTACTCATGTACTCACCACCCGGCCGATCAAGAGTCTTAACACGGTTACTGCTTGATTTTCAACTAGGGCTTTAAATTCCTTGAATTTATCAAAAGCTTCAGACTTATGTTTCATTAAGTACACGAATCCATACCAGTATGGTCATCGGTGAATGTAATGAAATCGAAGCCGTCTCGTGCCACTTCAAAAGGGCCACAGACATCGGTATGGATCAATCCAAGTTTTTCGCCACTCTTTCAAAAGTCCTGCGAAGGGTAACTTAGTCATTTTGCCTTGAAGGCAAGATTCACAAGTTGGATAGGGATCGAGCCCAATGGACTGTAAGCCCATCTTTCTCCATTTTATGAACCTTGGTCCGACCGATATGACCAAGTCTAAGATGCCACTTAAGTGCTTGGTCTGCTTCATCCCTACCACGCTCCTAGTTATAGTGTTCACATTTGTTTTATTCTTTAAATTTAAATGGTATAAACCATTTAATAATGTAGCATACCAACCAATTTATTTCTGAAATAAATACGACAGGACCCATCTCCAATAAAGAAGTGAAATCCCTTTCGGTCCATGACCGGAATTGATACAATATTCTTGTGCCCCTTGGGCAAAACAAGTACATCATCTAAAGTAAGAATAAAACCAGATTCTAAATCCAACATAAGGGATCCGATATCAGAAGCCTCGACACTATGCCCACTTCCGACGGTGACCATCACCTCCCCTGAATCCAGCTTCCTACTTCGTTCCAGATCCTGATTCATTGTACAAATGTGAGAACTCGCACCGGAATCAAGTATCCAAGAAGTAGAATATACAGTTACGGAACAATTTGTTTCTAAAACTAGTAGTTCCGTACCTGAAGGCGCATTACGGTCAAGCTTTGGATGCACTCTTCCAAAGGGCCTAGGTCACCGCAGTTGAGGCATACATCCATTTTCTTGGCCCCCTTGCTCTTTTGAACCATTGGGGCCTTGCCCTTTCCCTTGTCGATCTTGGCTATTGGACCTAACTGCTTTTTGTTCTTTTTCTTCTTATTCTTGGACTTCCAAGTCTTAGAAGAAATCACAAGTGTAGCTTCCTTTCCCTTTGTCTTCATCTGAGACTGGGCAGTCGTCAGTTTGTTCATTAGCCCAGCTAAGTTACATGCAATCTCATTGCAGTTGAAGTTCATGACAAATTGGGAAAAGGAGTCAGGAAGTGACTGCAGGATAAGGTCAGTTTGGAGAGATGCATGCATCTGAAAATCAAGAGCTTCCAATCTCTCAATCATCGAGATCATCTTGAGGACATGGTCCCCAACCCTCTCTCCTTCATTCATCCTGGCGCCGAATAATTGCTTTGATATCTCATATCTAGCAGTTCGGCTATGCTCTCCATAGAGCTCAGCCAGGTGCGCTAAGATGGCTCATGAAGACGTCATCTTTTCATGGGCACGTTGAAGCTCATTGGTCATTGAGCCTAACATGTACCCTCGCACTCTTATGTCGTCTTTTACCCATTTCTCATGGGCATCGACATCTTCCTGATTGGCTCGGGTTCTTGCAGGAGCCGGGAAGTCCGCCCAAGACGTATCCCAAAGATTTCCATAGTTAGAACAATCCTCAAGTTCCGGCCACCCACATAGTTCGGACTACCAGACGTTCTTTTCAAGTAGTATAACGAGTGGGTTCATTGTCATATTGAGAGTTTTGTTAACTGCAGAGAATAATTTGAGATTCGTTAGTGATTGTTTAATTATGATCCGAGTAAAGAATTTAAGGACTTTCTTTATTCATAACTCGGCTCCCACTATTTTATCGGCATTTACACACTCCCATGTTAAATCCGGAAGTCTTGGGTGACTTCATAGTGGTGATCGATTTCTTTACAAAGTTTAATAGAGGGCAACCCATATGGTTTATATTCTATTATTCTTTATAAAGTGGTGTCTAATACCAACCCATCTAATGGATGATTCGATCTTCTTTTACCCCTAGTTCACTTGCCCTCAACCCATTCGGTTTCTATGGCTCGCTGAACTATCTAAGTTTAAACCGTCAACTCCTATTAGTCTGACAATTGAATCTTACCCGGCAACCCATACGATTTATAGGTGTTTGATTTGTCACAACCAAAGGCATCTAATGCACTCTAGGAATTTATCAACTTCCCCCAAAAATATTACCCCGACATACTCGGAAGAATAATATTCCGGTTTAGATTTCAATTTTCCATGAGTTTGACGGAGGGTAGGAAACCTCGTAACCTTTATAACTTAGTGTTTGTAAGTGGGAGTGTTAACGCGATTATATGTTACACTTTGCACATTAATCCGTTTATAAGCGCGGTTTGTGGTTTGTCAATCATTCAAAATGAAAAACAATAAATAGCAACCTAGTTACTACCAACATATAGCTCATGGACTTTTTCCTAAGTATTGGGCCAAGCCAAATAAAGAAAGGAAAATACGATTGATTCTTCGTCTTCTAGTCGGTCGTCTTCGGTCTTCGTCATAGCCATATGAATAATTACATCATTGAACAATACGTCATATTATACATATTTTCTAGTAAAAATAAATAGGCTCAAAATGGCATTTACAACCATATCGAATCGAACAAATCAACAACTAAGTCCACGAGCTATATCACCATCACATAAGGCATTCCATACAACATGTAACTCTAAATGAAATTAAATAATCAATTAATATATTAATCCAATTAATATAAAAATTAATCTATTTAATTTCTACAATATTAATCAAATTAATATTTATAATCGTCATTTTAATCCGTTCAAAGTAATCCGGCCAAAACAATATTCTCGTTTAATAATTTCCCTTAATAAAAAGATATTCCAAATATTTTATTAAATCCAATTAAATTCAATTTAAATATCGGAAATTATTACAACGAAATATAAACACAAAAATGGAGTCCCTAAAATCCAAAGATCGTGCCCAAATTACGGCCCGATTCAAAATCGGGCCGAAAACCCGAGAACCGCCCGACCGAGTCACTCTCGGCCACCGCCCGGCAGTGGCCGAGCGGCTGATAAGCCTACCGAGTCACTCTCGGCCGGCCAGCAGCAGCCCAAGAGCCTGCCGGCACTGCGTCTTCGTGCGGTATTCGTGTTTAACCCCGTTTTCTCATTTTTTCGACTCTTCCTAAAACGAAAAAGTTTCTTAACTTCATGAAGAACTTATAAATAAAAAAATCAAATTTTTCAGATTTATAATTCACATAAAATAGTCGAAACTTGACTTACTACTTAACGATTAAATTTCTTCGATTATATCTATTATGATTCTAAATCATAAACATCATCAAATAACATTCCAAATGCAAAGATGATCGTATATACGATATATTTGACCTCGCTCCGATACCACCGTTGGGATTCCACGTAAAATAAACGCAATGAAGAATAACTAATCCCTAAGAGGATCGATCAAGTAACGTATATACGAAAAGAAAAATACGAAGATCAAGGAATCAAAGTCCCATACCTATGATGTCTCTCAAAACCTTCGTATGATGATGATGATGATGAAGAGCCTTTCGCTCCAAGCACCTAAAGCAAGATGCCTCTACTTCACACGCTGAACTTGATGGAAAATCGACAAGCTTCCTTTCTTCAAGAATGCGGCTAGGGAAGCTTGTAGGAATTTTCTCTCTCAATGTATTCTTCTTATATCTTGTCTCTAAGATCAAGATGAAGTTTTCAACCTTACTCTCTCTCTCTCTCAAATTCGTGATTTTGAGTTCATTCAAGAAGAAGTTGTCCTCTCTCCTTTTTAAAGACTTTTATTTATAAAAAAATGAAAGTCTTCCTTTAACACATGATTGAGGGTATCAAATACACCTCACATATGTCACCTAGTGACATAAAATAAGTATAAAAGAGACAAGAGAGGGAGGAGGGCGGCCTTAAGGGAAATTTTCAAGAAGACGGGTCGAATTTACTCGGCTCGTGTACTGGATGTTCGTCAAAACGAATCCCTCGTGTACCGGATGTTCATCAAACGAATCCGTTTTATTTCCAATGTGTTTGGACTAATTAATTAATCCAATTAATTAATTATATCAAACACAAATATATATTTCTCTAAGAAATATAATTTATGAATTAAAGTAATCACCCAAAGAACCTACTTACAATTCATAAGACCGCTATTTGATTTATCCGATAAATCAAACTTAGATATCTAATATCTAATATTATAAGAGATATTATTAATTCACATTTATCCATCAATGATCCTATTGCGCGACTCCGTAGGTTCGTCTCAGCCGGCATTGGGAGGAACCAATGAGTGCGGGCGGACTTAGCCACTTAGCGGGCCGCACTGTAAACCCCGACTGAGAACGAATGAACGAATCATTCCAGAACCATTATGTCGTGAATACTATATACGTATAGACCCTTCATCAGATGTCCCGATCAAGTCTTCGGGTCACGGTAAAGTCAAACCCTACTGTTGACTAAACTCTATACACGTGTTAATGCAAATCAAGACCGACTGATTAATAGTGTATCTAATACAACTATATCAGAATGCTTTGGCCAAAGACTTATGATCTTATTCGCCATTAACCGTATAGGACATTCGCCTGCTCACTAACAGGAGATAGAATCCTTTCTTGGCGTACAGTAAAGATTGCTACCTGCCCGTATAGTCCGCACTTCGAGGTCGACTCAGCAATAAAGAAAATGAGTCTAACTACTCTAATGACAAACTAAACGTCACAGGCACATCTTCTACTGAACCCTCAAGTCAAAGGTCCACGTATACTATCACAACCTTTCGATTCGTCATCGACTCTCCGAGAGTGAATACCGTGTGACTAAATCGAGTATGAGTCGTGTTCGAGTATATTGGTCCCACCAGTATACTTATAACTATGTTATCAAGACGTGCACACGTACTAGCATCAGTTATACAAGTCTTATTAAAACTTAATGTCCTGTTAAGTTTTATCGACTTGCGAACTAGTTAAGCATTCGAGCTCTAAACACTTCTAGTGCCTATCTCCTTATCTCCATAAGGAGTAGAATGTTCACTCTCAAATGCAAGGACTATTATTTTATATACCAAATCACAATGCGAGTGATATACAATAATATAGAAATAATAATTGCCTTATTAAATATAATATTCATAATTACAATACAATTGCTCTCACTCTTTCATCCTCTGAGTGGCATTCGAGGGCATATTCCTAACAAAGGCAAGCTGTTAGGCCAAAGAAAATGGCTCCACCTTCAAGACGGCACTCGTACTGGATTAATAATAATAACCTTGAATTTTACATGCATAATAATTATCATGGTTATAGCGACTACGTGTATGCCCCACGTAGATACCGCAACACTGTACCGAATGTGACCTACAGTAAACTTATTGCTGTTAGGAAAATTTGGGTACCTAAAGGCACTAACATACATGGACCCAAAAATCAAAGGGGACCTAAATCTACTTAATCTTTTTGCATACAGGACATTCTCGAGGAAGACACATGGTACTTCGATAGTGGATGCTCTCGGCACATGACCGGAGATAGAAGCAAGCTATCAGATTTCGTGGAAGGTCGCAGTCCAAAAGTTCGTTTCGGTGATAAATCAAAAGGCAGAACAAGAGGGAAAGGAAACCTTCTTGTAGGAAAATTCAAAGTCACTGATGTTGCATATGTTGAAGGCTTAAAGTACAATCTACTTAGTATTAGCCAGTTCTGTGATAAACAGTTCTCGGTGAAGTTCTATATAGATCGCTGTAGAGTCAAGAACATCCAGACCAAAGAAGTTGTGCTTACAGGAAGCAGATCAGGTAACATGTATATTGCTGACTGGAAGCCTATGAGCTCCTCAATTCCATGCTTTGTTGCCAAAGGCACTGCAGATCTTAGCTGGTTTTGGCACAAGAGGATGTCTCACGTCAACTTCAAGACGATCAACAAGCTTTTAAGACAGGGAATGGTAAGAGGATTGCCAAACGTGTCATTCAAAAAGGACAGCGTCTGCGGACCATGTCAGAAAGGCAAGCAAATCAAGTTAACCCTGAAGAGCAAATCCTACCTTTCAACCCAAAGACTGTTGGAGATGCTACACATGGATCTCCACGGTCCCATTGACCCAGTAAGTTTGGGAGGTAAGACATACTGCATGGTTGTTGTTGATGATTATTCCAGGTATGCTTGGACGATTTTCCTAAGCAAGAAGAAGGGAACAATATCAAAGCTACCAGAGCTCCTAAGAAAGCTTCAAAATGAAAAGGCATTGAGTATCGTGTGCATTCGTTCCGACAGAGGTACAGATTTTACTAACCGCTTTATAGAGAAATACTATTCGGAGAATGGGATATAGCACGAATACTCAGCTACCCGTACACCTCAACAAAATGGTGTTGCCGAGAGAAAGAATAGGACGCTGAAAGAAGCTACAAGGACAATGATTGCCGCAAGCAAGTTGCCACAGCGTTTCTGGGGTGAAGCAACCAATACAGCATGCTACACTCAAAACCGCTGTATCGTCAACAAGCACCACAACAAAACAGCATATGAGGTATGTAACAACAAAACTCCGTTAGTTTTGTATTTTCACATTTTTGGATGCAGGTGTTATGTGTTGAATAATAGGAAGGATCAACTTAGAACCTTTGATGAGAAATCAGATGAAGGAATATTTGTAGGATACTCCTCCGTCAGCAAAGCTTACAGGATCTTTAATAAAAGGAAGCTGACGATCGAGGAATCAGTTCATGTAGTGTTCGACGAACCTCACCATAGAACCTGTTGTTGACCTAGAAATCAACCCCGCAGCTGTAAGAATCGACGTAGATGAAGCCGACGCTGTACAAGCTGAAGCTGTATCTACAGAAACTCTCGATACAGTATGGGATCCTGAATTAGAACCCGACCGAAGATGGTTGAGAGATCACCTGCAAGAGCTGATCATTGGAAACACAGATGCTGGTGTTTCTACTCGTAGGAGAATACAGAGTACATAAGAAAATGTACTTTGTGCACAAGAAGAACTAGATACTGAGATATCCCAATTCCCTGAATGGAAATCTCAATCTGAGCTTAGAAGACTCAACATGTGCACTATTGCTATATTCTTAGCCCAGTCTGAACCTGTTTCGACCATAGCCGCTCTTAATAATTCTCATTGGATAACATCTATGGAAGAAGAGCTTAACGGTTTCGAAAGAAACAATGTGTGGTATCTTGTACCCAGACCTACACATCAATCGGTTATAGGAACCAAATGGGTATTTCGAAACAAGAAGGATCGAAATGGACTTATTATAAGGAATAAATCCAGACTAGTCGCACAAGGCTATAGTCAGGAAGAAGGCATAGACTATGATGAAACGTTTTCCCCTGTAGCCAGACTAGAAGCCATTAGGATATTTTTAGCCTTTGCCGCCCATAAGAGCTTCATTGTATATCAAATGGACGTCAAAAGTGCATTCCTGAATGGAGACCTTGTGGAAGAAGTTTATGTTGAACAACCACCAGGATTTGCCAACACAGACGGTATTGATCTAGTTTACAGGCTAATGAAAGCACTGTATGGACTTTAACAAGCCCCTAGAGCCTGGTATGAGACCCTGTCCCAGTATCTAACCAATAATGGATTTGAGAAAGGTCTTGTGGACAAGACATTGTTCAAAATACAGGAAGGCGATGACCTTCTGATGGTGCAAATCTATGTAGATGATATAATTTTTGGTTCAACTAACCTTGCTTTGTGTCAAAGGTTCTCTCATCTCATGCAAAGTGAATTTGAAATGAGTATGATGGAAGAACTTAGTTATTTCCTAGGTTTGCAGGTAAAGCAGTTGCCTACAGGTATTTTCATCAACCAGGAAAAATACAGCAAGGAGCTTCTCAACAAATTTGGAATGAACACTTCCAAATCATCGCCAACCCCCATTAGCACTTCCGTGCAAATTAGTGCTGATGAATCCGGAAAGCCGGTTGACCAATCTCTCTACAGGAAGCTTATTGGCTCGCTCCTGTACCTAACGGCTAGCAAGCTCGATATCCAGCTTGCTGTTGGAGTGTGTGTAAGATATCAAGTAGCACCTAAGGAATCACACTTCAATACAGCTAAACGAATCCTGAAGTACATTAAAGGAACAGTCGATGTAGGACTGTGGTATCCTAAAGAAGGCGGATTCGATTTAGTTGGATACAGCGACTCGGATCTCGGAGGCTGCAAGCTAGATAGGAAGAGTACAAGTGGGACTTGTCACTTTCTTGGACCTAGACTTGTCTCTTGGTTCAGTAAGAAGCAATTGGCTAACTCACTTTCCACTACCGAATCGTAATACTATGTTGTCGGGTAGTTGCCGATGCGCATCCTTCGATGCAAAGAACAGCTGTCGTCGACATGGAATTGAAGCTAGAGAGACGCCAATCATGTGTGATAGCACGAGTGCAATTGCAATCACGCATAATCCTGTTCTGCACTCGCGCACTAAGCATATCAACATAAAGCATCACTTCATAAGGAATCATGTCGATAACAAGGATGTTCGACTCGAAAAGGTTCATACAGATATTCAGTTGGCCGACATCTTTACCAAGCCTCTCGACACAGCAAGATTCAACATGCTTAGACAAGAATTGGGAATGCTACAGCCCGACTCCCTATAAGTAATTTACTATTTTTACTCAACAATTGAGGGGGAATGCTGTAAGACCCAAGAATACAGTATCCACCATTAATTATCTGTACACTCAGAACCGTAAATACAGCACTGTAGTGAACAAAGTGACATAAATCATCCTACAGCTGACGTATGCAATAATTAAGGGGGAATACAGTATGACCCATGAATACAACATTAATCCAAAAGTTGTTGTATGGAGTTAAAACCTATATGTACCTTTTAAGGGGGAACGTTGTATCGTCGTGAATACAGCACATACTATAGGATTTCGATTCAGTACATATATTATATTATATTATATTATTTCATTTTAAAATAATTTTTTGTCCACGTGCTCTGTTTTCATGTCAACGTCATTTACATTAAATGCCTTACACGACATATGGACAACTGAATCTCAAAAGCCGTGAAGTTTTTAAATTGTTTAATATTTTAAAACCGTTGTTTCAGGCATTTAGGGTAACAACAAATGTCAGAAGTGGGATCCGCTCATATTTTAACATTTTAATGGATAAGTGTACCAGTTACACTCAGTCCATCTTGACCGTTGATTTCAAAAACCGGATCCCATCCCTTAAATATGACCATTCGTACTCTGGAAAACCCTACTTCACCGCCCACTATAAAAGGACTGATACTGCCATTAGAGACTCTTTACGCTTTCTGCATAATTTAAGAGTACTCAAAGCAAATACAACCTACATCGTTTTCTGCATTTTACTGCAAATTTCTGTTAATCTTTTTCTTAATTTCTTGAGAAACATCAAATGGCTGCTCAAACCTCTGCCATCGCCCTCAAGAAGACCTCGAACTTCATCGACGGACGGATCTTTTCCAGATTTGTCATCATTGAACGTATTCTCTCTGAAACTAATCATGTTGAACCCATGGAGTTAATCATCACCCGACTTCGTCAGCAAGGCCTCTACCGCCTTGGAAGTCACGCCGCTGAGAAGTACGACGTTCACTTGGTTGAGGACTTCTACCTCAACGCCGCCGTTCGTTTTCTGCCGCTGGCCCAGGGAGGCCATGTCGCTGATATCACTGCTACCATTCAAGGAGTGGAGATCTGTATCGATCGAGATCTTCTTCAGAACATTTACAGGCTACCTGCTGACAGCCTTACCATGGAGGAACTTGAAACCTTCGGGTCTCAAGACCTGATAACAAAGTACAATGGGCTGTTCACCGGCTCAACTGTTGTTGATGTGGTTCACACCACTTGTCACAAGAAGAATTTTTGTTTACCATACGTGTATTTGCATGATTTTTGCTGCAGGATAATTGAGAACAGAACTGGTGCATTCGAAATGTGTACCAATTTGAGGATGGTGGTTGCTATTTTGACCTCTGAAAAGGTCAATTGGTGCCAGATTTTATTGATGCGCTTGCAGGAGGAAATATCCAAGCCTGTCACCCAGAAGAAGTCGTTTGGTTTAATTTTAAACCATATTTTGATGAAATGCGGACTTTCACAATCCGCAGATGCGAAGAAAATCAACTCTCGTATCTACTTTGGAGGCGTCAAGCCTACAACGTATAACCAGAGCACTATGGTCTGCAACCACCCAAAAATCAAAAGTATGCCAGTGTCTGAAGATCCAAGGGATATTTCTTTGAAGTCCCAGGATGTGGAGTCTTCAAGGAAGAGGAAAAGATCTCACAGCAAGACACCTATTGCCGGTGAGAAGCCGAAAAGGAAGCTAAGGAGGCTTTCTAAAGCTAAATACACCAAAACCTCCGAGGAAGTTTCCACCGTGGCGCAACCCACTGAAGAACTACCCCAGGGCCCAACCCCTGCGGAAGAGGTGCCCACTACTGTATCGACAGTAGATCCTGAGCCTTTGGCGGCTAAGACGGATGATCGGACATCTGCCAACCTAGAAGACTTTAGCGAGTCGGCTGCCCCTTTGGAGCCAACAACTACTTCTCCTATGCAGGATCCCACACCCGTATAGGATCAATCTTCCTTCGGGGCACCATCCCCTATAAGGAATCCCACTTCCCTACAGGATCCCATACCTGTAGAGAAATCCCTTGCTACAGCGGATTCAGACATTGTACGCAGTCCCTCCCCGGACACCATTATCAACAAAACCCCTCTCTCTGTTCAGATTGACCATGATTACGAAAGATTCCTTAAATGGAAAAGCTACAGGCTAGCTCCGTATGACACATTATACAACTGGAGTGAATGGAGCCATGGAGAGAGATTTGTATTGGAAGTAATGGACTCGACGGAAGTTGAGGCCCTGATCCAATGGGATAACCTCTTCTGCAAAGAACTGATTGAAATCCATCTATTGCAAAAATCTGACGCCAGGAGAAAAAGAAAATATAAGTCCGAGGACTCTCCCCAAAATCCAAAAGATGACGATGACTCAGACGACGATGATGATGCTTTACAAGCAGGTCTGAGAATGAGTCGTGAGGAGGCTCAAGACAGAGATGCCTCTCAAACCAAGGATGACAAAGGGCTATCAAACCAAAGTAAGCCCCCTTCGCCACAGCAAGAAATCATTCGTGACGATGAGGAATCAGTCCATCAAGTTGAGGAAGAAGAAACTGTTTTGGAACAGGCACCCGAGCCAATTGCCACAGAAGAGGAAGATGTGTCCCGTGCCATCCAGCAATAGGATTCAGTCCCTCTGCCGGAATAGGCGGATGCTGAGAGACAACAGGAGGATTCAGTCCCTCTTGTATCCATGTCTACAGACGCACCATCGCAACCTGAGGATTCAGCACCCACTGCTGCCGAACCCGCATCAGCTGATCCCGCCCCATCAACCGCAGAATCCGAGGACGGTATTGTACCTGAGGATATCCAACTTAATTCACGACCTACCGTGAATCTAAGGAGGTTGAATAGAGCCGAAGATTTTGCCAAACCAGATTCTCCGATTACTGCTGCTAGGAAAGAGCGATTGCGTGCTCTTGGTCTTCAAACCGTCTTTATCCAGGATGCAGTGAATGCCCTGTCTTCAGTTGAAAAAGCCTTGAATTAGATGCATACTTATGCCGTCGAAGAGATGACTAGCTTACAGCATGAAGTTTCTCGAGTAGTCGAGGCCTTCGCTGTATTGCCGGAAGTCTTCAAGCAAGCTCTGAAGATTATGCAAGACAAACAAGAGGAACTCCTGAGAGAAGAGGCAACCAAAACGCGCATATCAGAGGCCAAGACCGCAGTAGCTATGATCGAAAATAGTTCTCAATTGCGAGCCCACGACAAAAGTATCAAGGATATGTCGCAGGTTCTTTCCACCCTTGTCGAGAGAATGACAAACATTGAGACAAAACATGATGCCGCACTGGAGATCCTAGGACGTCTTGATGACGCCAAAAAGGGGGAAGAAGCAAGAGAAGCTGCAAAGAGAATAAGGTTACAGCACGAAAGGGAATTTAATGCTGCTCAAGACAGCATTACCGCTGAATTGAACAAGCTAGCCCCTCCCTCTCAATGTTTTAAGATTTCAGTCTCCCGACCCGAATTCAACGACCCCAATGTCCCCTGGCAAACCCTAATTCAAAGACCTTCTGAGATCCGTCTGCCAACCAACCGCCATCCAACTGCCGATGAGGTGAAGCAATGGAGGAAGAATGAATTGATGAGATACTTCGTTAAACTCGTCAGGGAATCTGCCATCTTCAAAAGCTATAAGACATTAGCGGATGCTGCAGACAAATTCTCGAAGATGCTAGAAGAAGGAAAGCTCCCTCTCCAGCTAGATATGAAATCCAAGCATAGAAGGGGAGATCGGATCACCCATCCAGAAGACTGGATTCTTGCTTTCGATAGATCATATGAAGGTAGAGCTATCTATCAAAATCGAGGCAATGACTCCTTACAGCACTGGTGGCGTGGAACCGAGAATGATCCAGAAAAGAGGCCATGGAGACATGCGGACTATAGGAGCTGAAATCCTTGTAATATTTGTTTAGTTATTTGTAATTTTTCTTTCGAGACAGCAAACTGTGTACTCTATCTTTGAATATCAATAAAAATGTTTGCTTGTCTTGAAAGATTACAACTCGTAATCTACTGTGTCGATGTATGATTACATAACTTAAATTGTTTGATAACTATCACAAGTATAGAAACTTGTTTGAAAAATTAAGCTGTACGAACTTGTCTACGAACAGTTCATAGATTCAGTTGTATGCAACTAGAATACATTGTAAGATTGTGCCTGCGCGCCAATCATAAGCTTAAGTTTTAAAAAGTCTTAGCTGTATCGAACTTGCCTGCGAGCAATTCATAATTTAGACTAAGTAACTGAAAGACAGACCATTTGACAGAAGACCAAGAAATCTGCCAGAAGTCATCAAAGAAAATTATTTCATGAAGAAGGTTTTGGCATCATCAAGAAGACTTAAAAGTTTTAAAGTCTTGGCAAATTGTCAAAAAGGGGGAAATTGTTGGGAAAACAAATACCCTGTATCGAATCAGTCAGGATAATCAATCCCTGTATCGAATAGTGTTAAGAGGTTTTGACAATATGCCAATCCTCAATACAGTAAGGAAACTGTATCGAAGATTTAAAGTGTCAATCTGTATCGAAAGCCTGTCTCGAATCCAGCATATAGTGGAACCTTTCAGTACAACAAAGAAGTCTTATAAAGACCAAGTATGGAAACTGTCTCGAATCACCAATACAGTGATCTTCCATACAGCTCTCAACAGGACAAAGAAGGAATCTTCAGAAGTCAAGTCCCGTTGATAAAGAAGTATTTAAATACTAAAGGATAAAGTATTTAAATACTGTTACTCAACAGATCTTCAAATCCCGCTAAATCCGGATCGTGCTTTTCATCCCGTTGGAACAGAATCTTACTCAACGAATTTATCTCAACGGATATATTTTCCAGAAGACTATATATATCTCATCAAGGCGTCGAAGATCAGTTACCCAAGTTAACCAAGTAACAAAGCTATTAATATATTCATCAGAGCAAAACATATCTCCAGAAGCTTACTGCTATTCAGATCAAAGAGATATACAGTGCTCAAACATCTTGAACAACACATCATCAACTAGAAGCTCAGAAAGTCAAAGCTGTTGTTCATACCCTGTTCTATCTTTGAACAAACCCAGATCAGCCCTGTGTGGACTGAGGAAGATGAAGCTTCAGAACTCTGTGTGAAGAAGCCAGTCAAGCTTTAGCTCAAACCAATCTGTGTGAACGGTTGAAGCTAAGATCTTTATATCAATCTGTGTGAACGATATATTGATTGTATATTGTTATAATTACGTAGTTGTGTACGTAGTAATTATAATAAACCTTTTTACTCCTGTGTGGAGGACCACTGGACGTAGAGGGGTTCACCTCGAACCACTTTAAATACTGTGTTATTTACCTTCAGTTTTTACTGTTTTAGTTATTGTGATTAATTAAGTATACACTACACATCTAGTTGTTGTATCCACAGCAACCTGCTGTATTTAAGACTTCCGCTACGCACTCAGATTTAAAATCTATACAGATTGTTGTTTAAACTACTTCCCAAGCTGTATCCAGTATACTTAGTGGCCAACAATCATCATCAATATAATATGTAATAACTATCGTTATTACTCTTCTTCCAGAAGAAAGTGCAATAAGTATTATGCAATTAATCCAACATCTATAAGATGTTGATGAAAATTGGTCAATTCAAAATAATATAATTTTAAGTGTATACATATACTTCATGATATTTACTAGTAATTTGTGATATTTATCATACAATATGTGTGAATTTGTATTAATATATCTCCAGGATATATGTCATAAATAAACATATAGTTAAATAATATATAAAAATGATATAAATAGACTTTAACACCAAACACGTAAATTTAAACATGTAAATATTGAAAGTATTGGGATTAGTAGACTTATGGTCTAATAAGTGGTGAATTGTATACGTCATTTACATTGATATTTTCTCTAATACCAATTTCTTTTCTTCAAAAATTGTATATGTCATTTGTCTCACTTGTTATCGCGGAATCATACATATTTCAAGCGATAGTTTAGAAATCCATAGATTTATCGATACATAGAAGATAATAGTGCATAATCATCGACCATGTAGGAAGGAATTTAGTGGTTCTTCAGGAACTGTCAATAAATTTAGCACTACCTTTTTTTTCCATACGAAAAGTATCATTCTAAAGATATCATGCATATTTACACTTTGATGAGACAATAAATCATGACCACTATTTAATCCCAAGAACTTGGCATTCTATTCATAAAAAGAAGAAATAAGATACGCCAAGAGTTTGAATGATACAAATATCTTCAGGATATTTGACCCTTTTATCACTAATTATATAACAACGATCAATTCAAATCATACTTCAGGTATGACATCATATCTTATATTGATAAAAACTCACAATATATCATAAGAGATAATAAAATATTAAACTTCACAATATATAAGATTAGATATTGACATATAATCTTAAGATTATCATTAACAATTGATATATCAACTCCACGAGATAAAATTTATAAATAATTATCCCCTACAAGGATAAACTCTAAATTTTATCTACTTCGGGAGATAAAATTTGAGCCATGTAATATTGAAGTTTTTAATTTAATATTATTCATTTCTGGGAACAACTTGATAGGATTATAGGAATATTCGACCACTCACTAATCTTGCTACCATTGGAGCACAGTCGGATTATGATTGTGGAGTATATCATATCTTGTACAATCTCGATAGAGAATATTCTCAAATCATATTAATATTTTTTATTTGAGATATAAGTTATATTTTCCTTCAGGGATAATATCATGCTACATCAAGAGTATAATGATTTAATTATGCTATTATATTTATAAGTAACAAATCAATATTCTTCAGGAATATTGTATCATCACATAATTCATATATAAATAAGAATTATTCATTTAGAATAGTAATATTCTTCAAGAATATTATAATTAATTGTGCTACTTCGGAAGCAATAATTTTAAGATCCATAATTGAATATACAAAGGGAAAAAATAGTACGAGAATTAATCAAGGCTCGAAATAACTAAACTAAGTTGCTTCTTCAAGAACACTTACAATATTCTTCAGGAATATTATTTTGTATTTTTCATTAGGAATTGCACAAATTATTAGATCTCATAGTGTTCTTAATGAACACATCATATTCAACTAGAATATGACGAGATAACATTGTCATTCTTCAAGAACTACAACAAATCTTTTATCTTAATAATCTTCTGGATTATTAAGTATTGTTGAATCGTGTTTCTTCTGGAAACAAAGAGGAATATGATTTGATAATAAATTTTGAGGTCATAATATATATTATTTATATATGATGCACAAAAAAATATAAAATTTAATAACTAAATATAATATATTTTTCCTCAAAATCATCATATGCAAGAAAGTTTTTGAAGGGGTAAATAGAATTAATACCGTTCACCAATGTAAAAAAAAAAAGACTATTTCTGCTCGGACATTTTTTTTATGTATGCAATACGTTTTAGAAGCCGATCTCCACTGTTGAATTTGTAGATCTGTTTTTCAGGAAGATACTATAAAAACCGCATGCTGATCCGACGGTTAACAAAGCGGGAATCGCGATTTTAGCGCGGTCTCGCAGTGCAGAAAAGCTGCTCGCGTTTTTTTTTTTTTGAATTTCGAAAATCGAGAGAAAAAAAAAAATTACTCGTAAAGTATCGTGCTGATAACGTGTTATAAACTTGAGAGAAAAAAAGAGAAATTGGAAGAAAAGAAGAATAATATGTGTATTTTTATGAGGGCTAAAAGCCTTTATTTATAGGTACACATCTAGGGTTTCATGAGTATAAAGCTCATTCATTAATAAATACATTAATTACAACATAAACAATATTTTAAATAATATAATATGGTCGAACAGTTCGCAAACCGGCAAATTATGGATTATTCTTGAAAATTCCAAGTAGGAAGCAAATAGGGGTGTTTTTCTATATCATTTTTATATAAAAAATTTACAACAATGCTACATACAAAACCAATTTACACAACCGAACTTTACAACACATCATCTCACCATACATTTATCACTAAATTCATTACTTATTCCATCACCTACCCCACCACCCACATCATCAATGGTTCAAAACAAACACAACCGTTACAACTGTTGTGATTGTATCATTTTTCAAAAACTTAAGGGATGTTTTGATAATCTTAAACTTAAAGTGGGTGGGAAGAAGTGGGTAATATATCAAGGTAAACTTAAAGAATCAATTTCTGAATTTGCAATATTTTAATAATTGGAAAAAAAATTCCACTTAAATTGAGAATGAGGTATATATATATATATATATATATATATATATATATATCCATTAACACAACACTGTTCACTTCTCAAACATAATTTGAGTCTACAGTGAGAATTCTTAATCCTACAATAGACAAATATTGTTACTATTGAAGTATTCTCGATATCAAATATTTTGAATACCAAAATTCTAAATTCCGACGAAATTACAACACAAACAACTCTTGGGTTTTTTGTTGGACTCAGAAATTGTGGATTGGGAGTTCAAATCCCAGGTTGTTTGGGATTACTGGGATTGAATCAATCCCAGAATATTTGGGATTGTTTGGCCCGTTCGGCACGGCTTCTTGATACTCTTCGGCCCAATTTAAAGAGACGACTTTCAAACATGATTTGCCCCGATAGAAAAGTATATTTTCGTAATAAAATCTTAATTAAAATTTATTTCATATTCCTTAAAATTAAAATTTCTCGTTATAAAAATTAAAGTAATAGAGATAAAACCAACAAAGAACCAAAGATTGCAACCCATAAAAAAAAAAAAGAAACATTTAGATTCATAAGAAACCAAGTAGTCTTTGGAAAACTTAAAGAGTTAGCAAACGCATCAGCATCTACTAAAAAAATACATGTCCAACAAAGGGTCATATAGAAACTTACCCAGCATAATTATTGAATTTCCACGTCCAAAAGAAACAAGAAAAAAAAAAAAAAGACATTCAGTCGACTCGTGCACGTTCACTTAGCTAAACTATCTGAAATAAGATGGTCCCAATATATAATCCAGTAGAGGACGAGCCATCCCTTCTCATAATTTTTCAGATGTAATTGCAGTACCATTAGTAGCAACAATCTCCGTTCCGTCTGAAACCAAACAACCCATCGCGTCGCCTTCACCATTTGCCATAATTGGAGTCGGACCGTCAAAGTTTGCCGTAAATAGATGTGGTTGACTTATAGCATTAGCTTCCAATGCCGGAGTCGCCCGAAAATCCACCGACTGTTGAGCTAATAATCCTTGGTAATTAAGTTGAGAAGGGATAGAAGTTGATGCATTGGCAGTTTGTTCGTTAAGCGATTGGATGGCGTGCCTCAGAACTTGAAGAACTTCTAGCCCGAGTGTTTCGTTTTCACTCAGAAAGCGCTTCGCGTTCCATAAGTGCTTCTTTCCCACCAGATGACTTTGGAAGACGACCTGAGACTCGCACTTTATGTTGCATAATTCGCAAACCAGTGGAATCACTTCTTTGGGCATTGGAGGCTCGACAGGCATCTTTGATCCGACAAAAGGCTTCGTGCTCTTACCGAGTTTGCCCCCCCTCATTTTGCGTTTGGACCCACGTGTTGTACCTTCAAAGCTATCAACTTTCACATTCTTACCGATTTTTTCATTAATTCCAAACTCTTCGACCTGTTGTTTTTGTTTTTCAGCCGCAACTCTGTTTTCTTCGTTGTTATTATTACGATTATCTTGAGCTGGTAAAGTCATTTGTCCCTCGGACGGCTCGATTTTCTGACTTTTGTTGAGATCTCGCGACTTTTCAAAGATTTTCAGTTTCTTCTGATGTTTTTTCCCGTTCAAGTGGTTATCAAGAATTTCAGCGGTATTGCAACCGGCTTGGCAGAGGTCACACCAGAAAGGTTTCTTATTTTCAACCTTCTCCTTTTCAACTCCAATCTTGCTTTCTTGGTTGATATCTTCAGAAGGTAATGCCTCAGTCTGATGAATTGGCTGAGAAGGGACTTCTGACTTGAACACAGAAGCAGACGGACGTCTGATTTTTCGGCCACTCCCCGTACTGTTGACTTTTTGCGGCTCTTCGAGACTTTTCAATTTTTTCATATGTTTTTTCCCGCTCTTGTGCTGGTTAAGAATTTCGATGCTATTGCAGTCGACCTTACAGAGTTCGCACCACGAATGTTTCGAAGCTGGCATGGGTGTCGGGCCGAGGACTGGCAGGGGCTGCGGCCCAGCTTGGACGTGTGATGATCCGCCTTGAGAGAATACTGTTTGTTCCCGAGAAGGTGTTGGGCCATGGTTATGGAGTGAACGGCCCCTGCCACGTCCACGTCCACGTCCACGACCACCACCATGATAGGGGCGGCCCAAGAAATTTGGTATTAGGCCAACATGGGCTTGGGCGCCTCCTGGTGGGGGGGCTACGCTGTTGATCATGCCAGTATCTTGGTATGAAGATTGTACAATCTGGAAAATCATATAAAAAATACATTTTCAACGAATGCAATTTATCTTTCAAAATTACAAGTACCCCATCGATATTGGCTTCTCTTTATACAAATTGCACCCTGGTATTTGTCAAGTAAATATAAATGTCAAAGGGGTGTTTGCAAGTTGCAACACTTGTAAGGGGATAATTGTGATTTTGAAAGATAAGTGGAGCTTTTGGCAATTAGGCCAAAACCTAAGGGAAGTTTTTGTATTTATGCCAAAAATATACTTCCTCTATTTTCTTTTAGTTGCAACACTTCACTACCTCATTATGTCGCGGTACTTATATACAAATTTTCGGTCGTACTTTATTCTACTAATACAAAAACAAATGTTAGCATGTAATATGTTGTTGGATTTGTGTTAATGCATATTTTCAAAATATTATTTCTTTGTAACTTTAAGTACTATATAATTGACATATTTATGGCCAAAGTTATAAACTGAATTTGTAATTCTTGCCGATGTTGCAACTATTTCCGAAAAGAGGAAGTATGTGCCGCCATCTGTAAACATAACAGGAACATTGATAATTGTAAACTAATACTGCACGCAGATGCAACAAGAATATGAAAAGAATGCATTGGCATAGACTCGGCTACAAAAACTAGTGTTTTGGCTATATGGTCAGGTCAAAACGAAAAAGACATGGTTCCTCTTCCTTAGTTTGATATGTCTCATCATAAGTCTTGGATGATAGATTCTCGTGCTAGTGCCCACATTACTTGAACCAAGTCTTCTTCATCTTTATCTCCTGTCCATTTTACCGATGGCGCCTATACTCCGATGATACGAACCGATGTTGTCAAGTCTACTACCAATTTTGGTGTTACTACCCAAACAGGATGTGGTATATTGTTTTACATGGGGATATCCCATTTTCTTATCTACATCGTGAGAAACCTCATTTCCTTGTACCCCCGCATATTTGGTTGTTTGTTTTTCTTCACGATCTTGTTCCTGGTTTGGATAAGTTGTCACCTTGCTCTTGTCTTGACCCACTCACGAAATGTAGTTACATTTTTTTTAAAGTCACAATTATATTATTCCCCAACTCTAGATAAGCCACGTGATACATTAGCCTCTACTCTTTACCTATTCCATAGTCCATATCTCCCACTTCCGATGTTCCACGTCCTAAATCCTTATAGGTGTATACGAGGCGTTCTCAGCCACCACCTGTCTCATGTGCCTCGCATCCTCCTCCGGCAGCTCCTGCCGCTCCTCAGCCAGCTGACATCAATTTATCCATTAGTCTCCAGAAAGTGATCCGTTCTTGCACTTAACGACATTTGTATAAACATATCTCGCTTGATTGTCTAGGTCCTGCTTCCCACTCCTTTAATGTTCCTATTTCCCCTAGAGACTATAGCTAATCTAACTTCTTACTCTGAAACATATTAAAAAACCTGCTTGGCGGCTGGCTAAGGATGAAGAGATGTGTGCACTTATTTCTTGTGATACTTGGGAGCTTGTGAGTGCACCTCCTGTGATTTGTTGCTTGTCGTTGGGTGTTTATTTTAAAATATCATGCTGATGCTACTATTGTACCTGGTTTGGATAAGTTGTCACCTTGCTCTTGTCTTGACCCACTCACCAAATGTAGTTACATTTTCTTTAAACTCACAATTATACTATTCCCCAACTCTGGGTAAGCCGCATGATACATTAGCCTCTACTCATTACCTATCCCATAGTCCATATCTTCCACTTCCGATGTTTCACATCCTAACTCCTAAACCCTTATAGGTGTATACGAGGCGTTCTTGGGTAGCACCTGTCTCATGTCTCCCGCGTCCTCCCCCTGCAGCTCCTGCAGCTCCTCCGCCATCTAACATCAGTTTATCCATTGGTCTCCAGAAAGGTATTCGTTCTTGCACTAAACAACATTTGTAACCATATCTCGTTTGATTGACTAGGTCCTGTTTCACACTCCTTTTGATGTTCCTATTTCCTCTACAGACTATAGCTAATCTAACTTCTTACTTTGAAGCATATCAAAAATCATGCTTGGCCGGCAGCTATGGATGAAGAGATGTGTGCACTTGCTTCTCGTGATACCTGGGAGCTTCTGAGTGCACCCCCTTTGGGTGATATTGTTGCTTGTCGTTGGGTGTTTATTGTGAAGTATCACGCTGATCATACTACTGATTGGTACAAAGCTCGTCGGGTGGCCAGAGGACCTGAGTTTTATCCATGTTCTTTTCTCCTTGACCAACAATCTATCTTGGTATCAGCTATGTTTGAAGAATGTCTTCCTCTATGGCGATTTAGACGCAATTGTTTTAATGGAGCAACCTCCAGGCTATGCTGCTTTGCTCGGGGGAGACTGCTACTAAGGTCTGCCGATTTAAGAAGACTATTTACGGCCTCAAACAAAGCAGCCCCCAGAGCTTGGTTTGATGAAATCAGTAAAATCCTCAGACCGATTTATTTCAAGCAATGTAAATTTCCTTCTGTCTGTCAGACATCTCCCACACGCATGGGGCTGTAATTCTTAGTGTATGCTGATGACATCATAATATCTAGCAATAAATACAATGGATTGATAAAACTAATCTCTCCTAGGTATTGAAATTGATCACAACAAATCTGGATATTCATTATGCCAGCGGAAGTATGCTAGAGAGTTAATCAAAGAAACTGGGTTGCTAGGAATGAAATTGTTTGGTAACTCCTACAGATATCAATCCAACTATTTGGGATGGAAGCGGAGAATTCTTCGAGGATAAAGCAATATATAAACGGCTTGTTACAAAACGTATCTACTTAACCGCAACGAGGCCCGACATCTCCTATGCACTTGGGGTGGTCAAGTTTTTGTGGATAAGCCGAAGCAAGTTCATTGAGATGCTGCTATCAGAATTGTTGGTGTATATCACGAACTCCCTAGCGAGAGGGTTGTGTTTGAAAAAAAGTGGTCATCTACAGACTGAAGCTTATTCTGATACTGGCTATGCTGGGTCGAAAATCAATAGATGATCCACTTCTTGATACTGCACTTATGTGGGGGGGGGGGGGGGGGGGGGATTTAGCCATGTAGCATGGTAGACATGATACTGTTGTTAAATATTCTGGCGGTTGTGAAATATCTGGGGAGACTGAGTATAGAGTCATGGCCAACACTACGGCTGAGATGATTTGGTTGTGAAATATCTGGGGAGACTGAGTATAGAGTCATGGCCAACACTACGGCTGAGATGATTTGGTTGTGAAATATCTGGGGAGACTGAGTATAGAGTCATGGCCAACACTACGACTGAGATGATTTGAGTAATGCTTGAGGAATTGGGGTTCACTTACAATGAACCTTTGCTTATGTATTGTGATAACCAAGCGGATATAAACATTGCAAATAATCCGATTTTTCATGAGAGGACTAAACATATTGAGGTTGACTGCCACCATATTGGCGAGTATGTAGTAAGCCAGAAAATCGCTACTCCATTTCACACTGTCTTCACTAAATGATTCTCAGAACTGTCTTCACTACATCGTTAGGAGTGAAACGATTCTTAGAACTTTGTAATAAACTGGGTATGATTTACATATATATACTCGAGCTTGAAGGGAGTGCAGCGAGTGCTGAAGAGTGAGTTTGTATTTATTTTCCTTATATATATATATATATATTATGTAGATATGGTAGGTAAATCAACCTAGTCTCTACTCCCTCTATATACACATAAGTCTTTGCACTTGTATTAAGCACAAGAACATACTTTCTCCAATATAGGACTTTCTTTTACTCTCTTTTACAAGCTCTCTGATTATGAGAAGTTAAAAAACTCAGAGCGGACTACTGGAGCTGCAGACTGAACAATAATTTACACCAAACTGATTTAAGAGTTGC
Source organism: Orobanche coerulescens (assembly GCA_033398695.1). Lineage (NCBI taxonomy): Eukaryota > Viridiplantae > Streptophyta > Magnoliopsida > Lamiales > Orobanchaceae > Orobanche > Orobanche coerulescens. The sequence goes on from CM065811.1 coordinate 170,577,089, forward strand.
CCTCTCAGGTAAAGTTACAGACACAATACTTGTTAATAAGTCTCAATGAATACCCTAAACCTGTATAAAGGATCTCAATGCTGACCTTGTTTAACAGAAACTATATTAAGTCATTCATTCTTGGGAAACATTGTTATAGAGTTGTCATTAATAAAACGCTGACGTGTTTGCTCTTCTCTAAATCTAAAAGAAATATAAGGAAAAATTGTCTTAATAGACTTATTGGATAACTAGATTTTCCTCTACGATTTTTTTATGTGCCTTCTCGTTCCATTGAGGGGTGTTAGCGATCTACACATGATATAAAGAATCAAGTGATGGAAGCAACAAATAAGGACAATATAGGCAGATAGATAAAGCGTGGAAGAAAAAACAGAAGAAAGATGGAACTAAAGCTGCACAGATGAAGAAAGGACGGATAGAAAAAGTTACCTAAAAAAAATGGTAAGTAGGTGATAAAGAAAATAATATTCATAACTTGCACGCTTCTGGAAAAACATAGAATGCTGAAGCTTTAAAGAGAAATATTTGAGTAAAGAATATTTTAGGGAATGATGACAATATGCAATCCTAGAAATACACAAGGTCCATTAAATACTTTATTCTCAATCCTATATTTTATAAAACCGATAATCAGAGTCCAACTTGAAAATCGGGCGGCTTTGCCGTCCGAATTGTAGTCTGGAGAAGTGTCCTCAGCGGCGGACTGGGAGCAGGTCCACTGGAAGGTGGCGCCACAGAGGGTGAGAGCCCCGTTGTGCCCGAACCCTGTCGCATCATGAGGCGCTGTCGGCGAGTCGGGTTGTTTTTTCTTCAAGTTTTAATACACTTATATTCAAGTGTGTTCTTGAGAGAAAATTTGAGATATACAATAAGAGTGTTTAAATATATCATATACGATTCTACTATCATCTTCTATCCGTGTGCTTAGAGAGCAAAAACAAAGAAGTTAATTTCGGTTATCTTTCCAACGCGTGATTCGTAGAGGCACTGTGTTTTCGGTGCTCGAATCAATCCTATATTTTATAAAACCGATAATCAGCTGTGAATAGAAAATTGTGTATGCGATCTAATAAAGGCGAGATATGGAAAATAATAAGTGTTACACTTGCACCCGTGTATCAACATGTTCATCTGATGTCCATAACCACCACATCTTAATGTTTTTGTGGTACTAGATATTGATAAGAATAATGAGGCTGCTATAAATTCCATAGAACAAGCTGTAGACTTCCTAATGAAACCATCGTGATGAAACTATGCTTTGTTAGCAGGATATTTTTAACATGCAATTTCACACATATTTGGGTGATTTTACTGAGGTTAGTTGCAGATGAATGTGCTATAGGTGTAGTGTTGTGCATAAAAATTCTTTATCTATTTGGGCAATATTATGTTGCTTGTTTTTTGTATAATTTGTAGGTGTTTTTGAGGCCTTATACAAGCAAGACGGACGTCCTAATCCCCAAAACTAACTAATTAATGCATGTGGGCTTGAACGGAAGCAAAAAGACACAAACACGGACACGTTACAAGGCGACACGACCAGGTCCGTGTCAGTCAACACGGGTCGCATCCATCGGCAGATCACACAGGCCAAACTGAGAGTCTGAGAGAGTACAACACGGCCGTGTAATTTGACATGGCCCCATGTCACAGGGTGGTGCAGAATTTCCCTTTTATGCGTTCTGCACGTTTTTGACCCTCCTGAACTCAATTTGGCGGATAAAACTGATTCCCAAAGGCCAATTTTGGGGGCATCAAGTCATATATCTATCCAAGAGGCAGAAAAACATGACATGAGGGAATTCAAAAAATCAAGAGTATCTACAAGAACGGTTCAAGATAGATCAAGAGATCATCCGCCATCCGAGTTTTATCTCTTCTTTCTATCTTGTATTTAAAATTCCTGGTTTGAACATGGTGACTTTAAACATGTTTTATTATTATTATTATTATTATTATTATTATTATTATTATTATTATTTCACCATGTCCGGCTAGGTTTGCTAGATTCCGGGACATGGGAGTACACTAATTGTGATGGGTTTTTGAGGATTGACTATTACATATATCTACTTTTATTCCCTTTCCAAATAATTGGTTTTAATTCGTGTTTAGACACTTGATCAATGTTCTTACACGTTTAACATTATTGTTCATAATGGAGTCATATTCCATGATGTCCGTGTTGATTTTACAATATCAATCACGTAATGTGACATGACTATTAGCAATTATCTCGACTCACCACTGTCTGGTGATATTTTCCATGTAACTGGAAAAACATATGATGTTGATGGTTTTGGAATTTCATTTCATTTCTCTTTCGTATGAAGGTTCCGACAGGAAGCTCATCCAGCGTAAAGCATTGCCACTTTGCTTTGCATGAACTATAATGCTAACTAATTTTAGACAATTAATTGGGACTATAATATTCATTCCACCGACCCCAACATAGTTGGGATTAAGGTGTAGTTGATGATGAACATTATTGTTCATATTCAAAAGATGAGGGCAATAATAGGTCTTAGTCATTTGACATAAATGGAAACCTAGTCTTGGAATCTACTCTTTGAATTCATAAATTCCTCTCTTTAAAATTCCGCAACTTGTTAAATTAGCTTTAGTTATTTTAGAAAAAAAAAATAGTCTATAAGACTAATAATTTCGTTCCTCTAGATAAAGTCGAGAATACTACGATCTAGTACTCAATATAATAATTAAATCAATCCCTATAGAATATGACCTTTCTCGCCCTTAACTACAACTACTCCGTGCACTTCTGGGTAGTAAAATATTTCGCAGATATAAAACTAACAACCTGGCCCTTGACAATACAAGGATATCGTAAAGGGCAATGCATGTACTAAATCGTGGAAATATTCCCAGCTCCGGTGACTATTACTTCAGCAAAGGACAAAAATAACCTTGGTCAAGGTGATACAGGGTATCGAAAGCTGACAAGCACAAAAGGCTGTCCAAGTTGGTTTGGTGCTACAACAGGATGATCAAAGGGCAGTACTTTATGCTCAAGCTCAACTATATAGAATTGTCCAGCTTAAGAAGAGACTACTCAGTTCAGCTAATTATGATTAGTTGAGTCCCACAAACCAGTAGTTTCTTGCAGAATACATAATGTAATGCAGAAGAAATGGTTTGATAGTAACACAGATCGAAATATTGTCGACTTGGACATAGACAGCCATGCTTAATCTGTCTGGGCTTCTAAAAGCAGCAAACCACACACAAACTTCCGATGTCAGATAAAGAAGACATACTCCTCTTGAATCTATTAAGCTTTGTCAACGCAACCCTTCCCCTCTGATAATACAAGCTTTTAACCATGATACCTAATACCTAGATCCCGATTTCAGAGAACTTCCATTACAAAATCAAAGTACTAATTTCATCCTATTTACACCTAAATTTCTCAAAGACGAACAGCAAACCAACAGCTAAACGCATCTCATTCTGATAGAATTCCATCAAACCTAAAAGCTTAAGTTGTATCTCAACTCTATGGATGAGGCCATCAAGTGTACGATTTTAATATGGTTGGAGTTGCTTTCATGAAAATTCGAACCTGGCGTTAGCCAAAGGCCCTGACGGTACCATGATAAATTTTCAATCTCACCTAAACGCTTAAGCTGTTGGTGAGGGTGCACACACACACACACACACATTATATTTCCCAATACATTCCCACCTATATAAAAACGCCAGAGAAAACACGAACAATCCATTCAATCAGAAAATAGAAAACCACCAAAATAAACATGAAAAAGGAGCTCAATATCAACCCCCCCCCCCCCCAAAAAAAAAAAAAACAGTATTCATACCGGTTGATGAGCTACCACAACACCCGCACCCACTCCCCCTTGTTGTGGGCCCACAACATACGCGGCGGCGGCGGCATAATCGAGGCTCTGATAATAAGCATTCGGATCATGTTGTATAGGCGGTTGAACAGTGACGCCAGGTGGATTAGGCTCTTGTAGTTGGTGCTGTGCTTGTTGCACATTGACACTGTGATATGGATACGGCTGGTTGTTGACGTACTGAGGGTTTGAATAAGCGTAAGAATAATAATCCTCTGTGGACTGGTTGTAGAAATGCTGGGGTTGAGCCGACGGATCGTATTGTTGGTGGGGTTGAGCCGACGGATCGTATCCTGTTTGGTGGGGTTGAACCGACGGATCGTATCCTGGTTGCTGGGGTTGAGCCGACGGATCGTATCCTTGTTGCTGGTGATACGCGGAGTAATCCATGGATTGTCGTGATTTTGTTTTCCGTATTGAAATTTTTTTCTTCAGTTCATTCTCTCTGTATTTACTGGTTTTATCGTGATCTGTAAGACGAGGAGGAAGTGCTAAAGAATTGGGGAGGAAACGAGAGCCCACCCGGAGAGAAGAAAAAGTTACTGCACTAGTAAGAGGGGTTCACTGTTACGGTTCGACCTGGCGAACAGGCGGTTGTGAACTGTTGACCATAGTTCGATTCAAAATCAGAACCATCAACCATTTAAAAACGGTTTGGTTTCGGTTCGGCGTTTTGACGAACCGTGAACCGGCGGTTCAACCTCCGATTTTTTTTTAAAAAAGTCAAATTTTGAATTTTATATCCGTTGCCGGAACCGGTGGTTCCAACGGTCACAAGCCCAAATTTTTTTTTAATACATTTTTCCCCTTCCTCCAAAATTTAAAAATGAATTACGAGAACTTTGATTTTGATTCGTAAACTCTAAAGTTACGGATATCGGATACGTAGGCGTTTAATTCAAAGATTTAAAATCACAAAATTCAAGTTTAAACTTTAAATACTTGAATTAAGCTCAAGTCCAATTTTTTGAACTTTTTTTGAACTTTTCAATGAGGCTAGAGGAAGCGACTCGGTGGTGCAAGGAGATAGTCTATCTTCTGCTTGTTCGTTAAGTTCTTGTGAGAGCATCAGCAAGGAGGAAGTAAAGGGTGCCCTAATGAAAATGGGTAGAGCTAAGACGGTAGGCCCGGATCAGATCCCTATTGAGGTGTAGCTTTGTTTGGGGGAAGTTGGAGTTCAGTGGCTAGCAGAGCTGTTCAACATCCTCCTCAGAGGTTTTGAGATGCCGACGGAGTGGAGACGTAGTATTGTCGTGCCGTTTTTCAAGAACAAATGTGATGCTCAGAGTTGTAGTAATTATCGAGGTATTAAACTCCTCAGTTATACTATGAAACTTTGGGAAAGAGTGGTGGAATGCAGGGTTAGAATAGAAGTTGAGATCTCAGAGAACCAATTTGGATTCATGCCGGGGAGGTCCACGACTGAGGCCATTCATCTCGTCAGACGCCTTATGGTGAAGTTTAGAGAGCCGCGTAAGGACCTCCATATGGTGTTCATTGATCTAGAGAAGGCTTATGATAGCATTCCGCGCGATGTTATTTGGAGAAGCCTTGAAGAGAGGAGGGTGTCGTTGCCGTACGTTAGGGTGATCCAAGACATATATTTCCAAGCTAGGACTTGCGTTAGGATTCCAATTGGTGACACCCAGTATTTCCCGGCTGAGATGGGGCTACACCAGGGGTCGGCGCTAAGCCCTCTTCTCTTCGCTATAATCCTTGACGTCATTTCATGGGGGATACAGGATGGCATCCCGTGGTGCATGCTTTTTGCTGACGACATTGTGTTAGTGGCGGAGTCGAGGATGGAGGTGAACTCGAAGTTGTATCTATGGAGGTCTAAGTTAGAATCACAGGGCTTGCGTGTGAGTCGGTCTAAGAACGAGTATCTCTGGTATAACTTTAGTGGTGAGGCCAACGAAGAAGAAGTAGAGGTGTTGATTGCTGATGAGATCGTACCCCGTACGGATAAGTTCAAGTATTTGGGTTCGATCATTCAGAAGGAAGGTGAGTGTGAAGATGATGTCACTCATCGTATCAAGGCGGGGTGGCTAAGGTGGAGAGCAGCGACACGGGTTCTGTGCGACAAGAAAGACCCTCTAAAGTTGAAGGGTAAATTCTATAGAGTGACAATCAGACGTGCAATGTTGTACGGCTCCGAATGTTGGGCGATAAAAAAGTCGCTTGAGGGCAAGTTGGAAGCGGCTGAAATGAGAATGTTACGTTGGTCGTGTGGTCGCACAATGTTGGATAGAATCTCGATCGGGGTTTTCAGGAACGCGCTAGAAGTGGCGCCCATTTCAGTGGAAGTTATGGAAGGGAGATTGAGAGGGTTTGGCCACGTCCGTAGGAGGCAGACATCTGCTCCGGTGAGGAGGGTCGAGAGTTTATTGGTTGTAGGGGGAGAAGGAGAGGCAGACCGAGGAGGACGTGAGAGGAGCAACTGAGATTAGATTTGAAGGCCTTAAACCTTTTCGAGACCATGACTGTTGATAGGTACTCTTGGATGTACCAGATTAGAGTTGTGGATTCTTTTGTAGGGAGTGGTGCTGTAGTAAAGAGTCTCAGGGTTGGGTTGTCTCGGTTAGCTTTGACCTAGAGTATTTTTTATTTTTAATATTTTTTATTTTTATTGTATATTTTATCCTATTGCCTTTTGCGTGTGGTGTATTTTGGACATGGAGCTGGGCGCAGAGTCAACCTCTCTTCTGTTAGAGCAGCGTTCATCGAGAGTGTAGTTGTCAAAGTCCACTTAGGTAAGTCTCATGTGAATTAAGTCATGGGCTCATGTATGGTTTTGAGCTTTTTCGAACCATATGCTTATTTGTATATATCACTCAATACTTTGATGTGCACTAAGCTCGGAGTCTTCACGGAAACAGTCTCCCTAACGTAGAAAGTAGAGGCATGGTCTGCGTACATCTTACCCTCCCCAGACCCTGCTCTGAGCGGAATATACTAGGTATGTTTGGTTTGATTTGTTTTTTTTTTTTCAATTTTTACCCCATTTTTTTTAAATTAAAATTTAGAAAATTCAAAAAAAATTAACTGTGAACCGCCGGTTCCAGTTCGTTCGGAACCGACGGTTCATGATTCAAAACCGTAACCATGAACCGTCATAAGACGGTTCGGTTCCGGTTCCGATTTTCGGCCAATCGAAACCGACGGTTCAAAAAACTGACAATTTTGAACCGCGAACACCTCTAGATCTGTTGGGCCGGACATAATTTCTCGTTAATTAAGAGTTGAATGTAAACTTAAATTTACACCAAATTAAATAACCTATTATTAATAATAGTGATAATAATAAGAATATATGATACATTGACACACAAACTTTAAATATCAAAAAATTACTATATATATATATATAAATATTTGTTCTCACGTCACATTGCAATCTGAAATATTTGATAAAATATCATAAGCAACAAATATAATATAAAATAATAATTTAAAACTTAATTTTTTTATTGGAGTTATAATGTTTATGCATATCGTGACAATATGAAGTATATTATCTAACAATAAATTTAATTTCAAAAATGTTAAAGAAATAATACTCATTGTGTGCCTAAGTCTGTTAGTTTATGGGCTTTCCTAGTTAGGGTTTGGCTAAAGCCTGTTTGTATGTATTTCACCCTATTTAAAGGGATCTCATTGATGGAATAATACACAATCTTTTGTCCTATTTTCTGTCTCAGTTATTTTTCCTTCAACGTTATCAGCACGTAGTTCCCAGCTGAGCAAAAATTTTTCCCGATTTTCTGAAAAATCCCGACCGAAAAAAAAAGAAAAAAAAAGAAAAAAATCTGAAAAACCCTAGAAACAGTGCGGCGCCGCCGCCTTCTTCCCACGACCCGTCCGCCGATTCACAGCTCCGGCCTCTTCCCCGCGCAACTACCGCGACCGGTCACCTTCCCCACCGCGACCGGTCATCCCTTTCGACCAGAGATCGTCACCTTCCCAACCGCGACCGGTCACCTTCACACACCCGCTCCAGTCGACCCCCCATGTTTCAGTCGCTCGGCCCCCCGACCGGATCCGGAACAATCCCGTCTCCGGCCTTTCGTCCACTCCGGCGCGACCCTGCAACACCCGCGTCGCCGCCGAACTTTTCTCCCCAACTCGCCTGCACAGATCGAACCTCCTCCAAAATCCGACGTGACCGCCCGCAACCGAGAACTAGGGGTGGCATTTCGGAACCGAAAACCGAAAACCGAACCGAGAAAATTCGAAAAAAGAACCGAAAAATCGAAACCGAAGAAAATCGAACTGAAAAATAGAAAAACAGAACCGGACCGAAACAGTTCGGTTCGGTTCTCGGTTCCGGGACGGACCGAACCGAACCAGACCAATATGGACCGAAATCAAATTCAGGCATATTAAAACGACGTCGTTTTGTCATGTATAGTAAAACGACGTCGTTTTGTTAAGTAAGAAAAAAATTTAAAATCGACTAAAGCCCACTGGACAGAACAGATGTGTTAGGAATTAGGATTAGGAGGGTTTCTTCTATCCCGCTCAGTTCTCTTCTCAGTTCTTTCTCACCCAATGCAGCCTCACCCTTCTCCGGTTCTCCCTCACAAATAAATCGCATCGCCTCACATCTCCCTTCTCCCTGTCAGACATCTCATCTCCATCTCTCCGTCGTGTGTCATCTCCGCCTCTGTCTCCGTCTCGCCGCCACTCAACTCCGTCTCGCCGCGACTGTACTATAGGTAGATTTTTCATATATTGCTATTATGCTAATATGTTAGTAGTTATAATTGATCTATTTTAAAGGTGATAGAGTAGGATAAGAAAATACTGCTATTATGCTAATGTGTGGGTTTTTATATACTGTCTAAGTGTAAGTGCCTACTGCCTATTATGCTAATGTGTGGGTTATTCTTCTATCTATAATTGATCTATAGGTAGGTTTTTCATATACTGCTATTATGCTAATGTGTGGGTTATGAATATATATTTGATTAATATTTGAGTTTTTATATATAGGAGAATGAAAAGATCAAAAAATACTATCACTGAGTCGGGTGATGGAAGTTGTAAAAAGAAGAAACCATGTTCTCAATTAAAGGTAAATTATCGTATGCTTTGAACTTTTAAAGCATTATTTTAAAAGTGAATACATAGAATTAACTTATGTTGTTTCTTATTATTTTGTTTGTAGGCACCAGTTCTAACTCCTAGTGTTGGTGAATCGGCAACACAGGGTACACAAGAAAGCTATAATCCACTTGTAAATGAAACTGTGGAAGAGGTTGAAGAAATTGGTCAACCAAACAAAAAGTTAAGCGAGGAAGAGTATTTGGCATTGTTGGAATCTCGGAGTAAATCAGGAATTTGGGAGCATTACAAACGTGAGATGAAAAATGGTCTAGTTAAGGGTAATTGTAATTATTGTAATAAGGAGTATTGTTGTGGTACCATCGGGAATGGGACATCTTTGCTTAAGAAGCATATACTTAAGTGCGTGAAGTACCCACCGAATATTGAATTGAGGAGGAAAAATGGTACGAAATTATTCTTTTCTAAGACCACGTCCAAGGGGAAGGAGTTGACCTTAGGTGATTTACCAACACCCGAGAGGATGACTAGGTTGTGTGCTAAGTTTATTATTCTTGATGAACATCCTTTTAGTGTTGTGGAAGGGATCGATTTTAGACAAATGCATGAAGAAGCTTACCCCTATTGGAAGATTCCTAAGAGGAAGAAAATGGCAAAAGAGTGCCCACAAGTGTATGTAGAAGAGAAGAAGAAGTTGAAGGATGCCTTGAAAGGGAGAAGAGTGTGTCTTACTACGGATATTTGGACATCCAAACAAAATATGAGTTATATGGTTGTGACTGGACAGTGGATTGATGAGGTTTTTGTGTTGTATAAGGTGGTTCTTAACTTTTATAACATTCTAGATCATACGGGAGACACCATAGCTACTAAGTTAGAACAATGTATGTCAGAGTGGGGGATAGAGAAGATTCTTACCATCACCGTAGATAATGCTTCCGCAAATGATGTGGCAATGAGAGAGATACGGAGAAGGTTACTTGGTTATGGCTATTCTAATGCTCTTTTGAATGCAGGGGCTAATATGCATATGCGTTGTGTGGCTCATATTCTCAACTTGTTGGTGAATGTTGGGTTGAAAACAATGAATGCTTCTATTGAGAATATTAGGGAAGCGGTAAGATTTGTAAGAAAGTCGGACAAAAGGAAGGATACTCTTAAAAAGCATGCCGAGAGAGTGAAGATAGAGACCAAAGGCTTTGTGATATTAGATTTGCCTACTATATGGAACTCCACTTTCTTGATGTTGTCATCGGCTTTGAAGTTTCAAAAAGCTTTTGATAGAATGGGGGAGGAAGATAGGAAGATCAAGTGTTTCATGCCTTCTCGTGAAGATTGGACGAATGCAGAAATTTTTGCCACCTTCTTGCAAACATTTTATGAAGTCACCTTAAGGGTATGTTGCTCTAACACTCCTACCATTAATAATACTTTTGGTGATTTACTTATTATTTACAATCTCCTGCAAGAATATAAGGTGCATCCTCAATTGCTACACATTGCACCTCCAATGGAGGAAAAATATAATAAATATTGGGGTGAATTTGACCAAATAAATGATTATATCTTTGTTGGTCTTGTCCTTGACCAGAGGAATAAGATGCCAAAACTTGAGGATTATTTAGAGCTTGTGTTTGAAAGTGAAGGTGTTGATGCTCAAAAGTTGGAGTGTAAGGTGGGAGAAGTATTACAAAGGGTGAAAAGTTTCATGGAGAGAATTTATAGAGATTATGAGAAGGAGTTTGGAGATAATGAGGCTCATGATGAAGTTGAGTCTTCTCCACAAGGTGAGGATCTTAGTTTGCCTAAGATGACAAAGTTCGAAGCAAAATTGAAATATAAGGAGTTAAAGAGAAGAAATGATGCCAACATGATTAACAATGATTTTGATAGATATGTGAAGGATCCTATTGAATTTGATGAGGAGGATTTTGATTTGTTGTCTTGGTGGAAGAAGATTGGGGCCCCAAAGTATCCTTTATTAGCCCGTATTGCAAGGGATGTTTTAGCCATTCCCGTTTCTATCATATCATCGGAGTCTTCTTTTAGTACAAGTGGAAGGATCATTAGTCCTCATCGTTGCTCTCTACGTCCAAGAACGGTGCAAGCTTTGATTTGCACACAAAGTTGGCTAAGAGGTGAAATCTCGTCATTGGAACTTGATCCTTCTTTAGAAGAGATTGAGTTTTGTGAAGAAGCAGAAAAAGGTAATTATTTGTGATTTTTAGTTTATTACTTATATTTTGAGTTTTTGTTTGATATTATTATTTCTTATTCTCTAACTATCTGACATTTGCATTTTTTTTGTGCATGATCTATGAAGAAATATTGGACAAGTCATGTATTACAAGTGAAATGTCGTCTCCAATGAGTGACCAAGAGAATGAAAGTGACTAAGAAACGTTTATTTGATTTCAAGATTTTTGCTAATTTGCAACATTTGAATTTATATTGAGGACTTTATTTGATATTTTAGTTTGCTGTACTGCTTTTTTTTGCATTGAATTCCTCCAGCAATTAGTGTTGCTGTACTGCTTATTGCACTAATTAGTGTTGACTTGCTTATTGCTGTATTGTTGTATTGCTTATTGATGTATTGCTTATTGCTGTACTGCTTTCTTTTTGCATTGAATTCCTCCAGGATGCTTATGTCCTGTAATTGTTAATCAATGTAAGTTTTACATTTCCATTAGTTTTGCATTGAATTCCTCCAGGATGCTTCTGTCCTGTACTGCTCAATGCTGTAGCATGATTTTGTGCGAATATTGGGTTGGAAATGATTTAAATGGGATTATGAGACTTGAATTAAAATATCGAAAAATAGGTATGTAATGAAATGTTTGAATGTATGACTGCTCATGGATTTCTTGAAAGTTAAAAAATGAACTGAAAAAACATCAAACCAAATTGAAGCCGAACCGAATATTTAAAAAACCGAACTTAACCGAACCGAACTTCATAAAGAACCGAACCAAACTGAAACCGAATATTTAGTTCGGTTCTCGGTTTCAATAAAAAACCGAACCGAATGGAACCGAGTTCACCCCTACCGAGAACCACCGCTCGACCCATCTGTAGACTTCGGCCCGCCCGACTGACCAGCCCGACCCGTGCCTGCAGCCCAGCGGACCGCGATCCAGACCCGGTTGCTGACCCCGCCCTACCCGCCAGCAGTCCCGTTTTTGATCTCTCCAGTCCATTTTTCTGCCCCTATCCACACGAAATAAAGTACACAAATACGAACTCTACTATCTGCAATGTGCGAATTTGCATGTTTTTAATTACTATTGATTGCATGTTATACTCTGAATTTATGCTTAATAAATCAATTAAAAACATGATACTTCAATTACATTAAAACAAATTACTTATAGCAACTTGAATTAAAATAAATTCACGTTGAATTAATAATTATTGCAGCATAAGACACCTCTTTAACTGTATTTATACGTGTATAGATATATTCATAGGGCTATGTGATTATATCTATAATTATATATATACTTTGGATGCATCGTTAGTTATGGCATGTGTATTAGGTTCATCATTAATAGAACCTAGAGGACTTATTTCTACTGTCTATATCAACTCGAACTGTGATAAAGTAATTTCATCGGTAAACCTAATAGTATCGAAAGTAATTTTGACCATATCTTGGTTCTGAAAAATAATAACCCTCCACATTATTGAAAATTGTATCATGGAAAGTACTCATGATATACTGTGAAAATTCATTTTTCTTTTTTTCTTGTCTCAAGATGGCTGATCCAACTCGTCCTGAATTTGACATCTTGGACTCAGAAGGACTTGAGTATCATAGATGGGTTTCTGACGTAGAGACCACTTTTGTCGCTAAGGACTATAGTGCTACTATCTTTGAAAAAGCAGGTGAAGTACCGTCTGACAAAACCAAAGCCAGTGCATTAATGTTCCTTAGGCGACATATCGACCCCAGCCTAAGATGGGAATATCTGCAGTTGAAATCCCCGAAAGAACTTTGGGATGCCCTTAAAGGCCGTTTTGGGAACATCCACAATACTTTGCTCCCAGAGTTGACCGTGCAGTGGAATGAAATCCGCTTGCTCGATTATAAAGGGATCAACGATTTCAACAAAGATATGATCCGTCTAAAGGCACGCCTTAATTTCTGTAGAAAGGACCTCACAGAAGATGATATGATTTAGAAAACTCTTTCCACTTTTCCTACTTCTGTCCTTATACTAGCGAATCAGTATAGGTTGGAGTATGACAACAAACGCATCACTACCTTCAACAAGCTTATCAACCTACTGCAACTGGCTGAGAGGCATAATGAAGTGTTAGTGAGCAACAATGCCAGGCCGGCTGGGACAAAGAAAGTTCCCGAGGCCAACTACGGCAAAGTGAAAGGTGGAAAGAACCCCAATGCACAGGAGAATGGTCATAGCAACCCCAAACCACAACGTGGAAGAGGGCACAGTGGTCGAGGACGTGGGAGTTCTTCTAATGTAATGAGAAGACTTGGTTCTCCCGACTCTTCTAGCCAAGGAAACAAAGCACCTACCCCCCATGTCGCTCCTAAGGTCAGAGTTGGCGATGAACCGTGCTATCGATGTGGAGATGCTGGACATTGGTACAAGAACTGCCATGCAAGTAAGCAAATCGCAGCATATTACAAGAAATATAGAGAGTCCAAAGAACGAGAGGCTCACTATATGGAGTAAGATGATCTCGACGAGTCCCCCGACGTCAATTTCATAGTCACCGATAATCGCAATGAGCCATACGTGTCACAGTCATTAGAGGCACCCCTTTATGACTGAATGTCATCATTATGTTTACTTTCTCGTTTACATTTGGCATTGTTACCTCGGAACGATTTTATCGATGTTTTATTTTCAGTAATGGTGTGATGAAACTTTGTTTTTCTAGAACAAGATATTATTATTGCTTACGTTATATCCTTAGCTTTATTTCGAAGAAATGAATATTGCTTGCTTGTTTATAGTTCGAATTCTTTTTTTCCTCTTTCTCGTAGGAATGAATCGAGGAGAACTTGAATGTTTGGTTGATAGTGGGACCACCCACACCATTCTTAGGAATAGACTTCTATTCACTGAATTAGTTGCATGTGAATCCTCGGTAACCACGATGACTGGGTCTTCCCAACTCATCCAAGGGCGAGGTAATGCCCGATTTTTATTGCCTAATGGCACTCTTCTCTGAGTTATCGATGCTCTATACGCACCTAGGGCCCCTCGAACCTTACTAAGCTTTAAAGATATACGTAGCAATGGTTTCCACGTCGAAACCCACTGTGAGAATGGAATCGAGTTCCTTTATATTACATCTAATGAATGTGGATGTAAACACATATTAGAAAAACTTAAGAGTCAAAATAGTGGACTGTACACCACAACCATTAGGGTATTCGAATCCTATGCTGTCACCATAAATGAAATTTGGGACAAAGACTCATATAGGCTTTGGCATGATAGACTAGGTCATCCTGGTCGAGATATGATGATCCGTATCCTAAAGAACACACACGGACATCCTTTATTTCGAGTGAAGAAAGGGCAACAACTCAACACGAAGCAGTATTGATGTTAATCATGCTATGTCGTCTAAAGAAATAGAGACATATGCCCCTTCTATTCTAAGAAATTGACTATGCCAAAAGCACATCGCTCATTCTGCAAAGCCTGCTCTTTAGATAAAGTAAGAGCGAGACCTTCCTACACTAAAGACACTAAAGCGAACATCCCATTCTTACAATGTATACAAGGAGATATTTGTGGACCCATCCACCCAGAATGTGGACCATTTAAGTACTTTATCGTATTGGTGGATGCTTCGACACGCTGGTCACATGTCGCACTCCTTTCCACTCGAAATGCTGCATTTGCAAAACTCCTAGCTCAGATCATTCGTCTAAGGACTCACCATCCTGATCACCCTATCAAGTCTATTCGACTCGATAATGCAGGAGAATTTACATCTAAAGTATTTGATGACTACTGCATGTCAATCGGAATCGATGTAGAGCATCCCGTTCCCCATGTGCATACACAAAATGGTCTCACAGAGGCAACCATTAAAAGAATACAAATGGCAGCATGGGCATTGGTTTTGCGCACCAATCTGCCCATCTATGCTTGGGGATATGCAGTCCTACATGCATCCGTACTTATTCATTTCAGACCCACCGTTGGCCAACCATTTTCTGTGTACCAGTTGGTAACTGGATAGGAACCGGATATCTCACACCTACGCATATTTGGTTGTGCAACATATGTGCCGATTGCGCCCCCACAACGCAATAAAATGGGTCCTCAGAGACGTTTAGGTATCTACGTTGGATACGAATCCGCAACAATTATCCGCTACTTAGAACCCTTGACAGGTGATCTCTTTACAGCGCGCTTTGCGGATTGTCACTTCAATGAGTCAGAATTCCCGTCGTTAGGGGGAGAGGAGAAAAAGAAATTTCTCAAGGAACGACAGGAATTGTCCTAGTACGTCCTTAGTCTGTCTCATTATGATCCCCGTACCTCTATGCGATCGTGAAGTACAACGAATCCTCGATCTTCAGAATGTAGCAGATTCGATGCATGATGCGTTTACTGATATCGCCAAAGTGACAAGATCACACATTCCAGCTGCAAATATGCCTGCAAGGTTAGAAGTCCCCAATAAGGGGCACATCACCAACGCACCGAGTGATGCGATCGCACCCAGTGGAAGCGCGATCGAGGCCGTGGCTCCCAAAAGGAAAAGGGGGAGGCCACCCGGTTCGACAGACACCCGCCCAAGGAAGAAAAGGTCAGGTGAGGCACAAACCAACCCATTAATCATCAATAATGGGAATCCCTCCCACGAGATCATCTCTGACTATAGCAATGTCCACGAATCATTAATGGGGGACGCCCCGGAGATCGATTCGGCATTAGAGAACAAATAGATCTCGATCATCTATGAAAGTGCGTCTGATTTGATGGAACGATCGACCACTCATATTGATGATGTGTTTGCATACACGATTGCTCAAGAAATCATAGAGCACGATGATGTCGAACCACGCTCTGTTGAAGAATGTCAACGAAGAGCCGATTGGCCTAAATGGAAAGAAGCTATCCAGGCAGAGCTTGACTCTCTGACAAAACGCAAGGTATTTGGCCCAGTAGTGCTAACTCCGCCAAGTGTAAAGCCTGTTGGACACAAATGGGTTCTTGTCAGAAAATGTAATGAGAATCACGAAGTCCTAAGGTACAAGGCTCACCTTGTTGCACAAGGTTTCTCACAACGCCCTAGTATAGATTACGAGCAAATGTACTCCCCCGTAATGGACGTTATTACGTTCCGCTATCTAATCAGTCTAGTTATTTCCGAAGGATTGGAAATGCAGCTAATGGACGTGGTCACTATGTATCTCTATGGGATCTAGATACGGAGATTTACATGAAAGTGCCGGAAGGCATTTCAAGTAACTCCAGACCACGGAGTGCGTATTCAGTTCATTTGAAACACTCACTTTACGGTTTGAAACAATCCGGAAGGATGTGGTATAACCGTCTGAGTTAATACTTGATTGGAAAGTGATACAAGAACGACGAACTGTGTCCTTGCGTCTTCGTAAAGAAAATAAGTTCTGGATTTGCGATCATCGCAGTGTACGTCGACGATATGAATATAATCGACACTCTTGATGAAATAAGAGAAACCACCGGATACTTGAAAACTGAGTTTGAGATGAAAGATCTTGGAAAGACTCGTTTCTGTCTTGGTATTCAGATAGAACATAGAATCTGTAGAATTCTCATCCACCGGTCTGCTTATGTCCAGAAGATGCTTAGACGCTTTAACATGGACAAAGCACACCCGGTTAGCACTCCTATGATCGGTCGTAGCTTGGATGCGAAGAAAGATCCATTTCGTCCAAAAGAAGATGACGAGGAGCTTTTGGGAGCTGAAATTCCCTACCTAAGTGCAATAGGCGCTCTATTGTACTTAGCTCAATGTACGCGACCGGACATCGCCTTCTCAGTAAACTTACTAGATCGATTTAGTTCAGCACCGACGCAACGTCATTGAAATGGTATCAAGAATATATTGCGATACCTAAAAGGAACCATTGACTTGGGACTATTCTTTCCCTACAAGCAGGCAAATGAAGTTGCTTCCGTAAAGGCAAATGCTGAAGTAAAAGCTAATGCCATATAACCTACCCCGACGAACGTATTGGTAGGATTTGCTGACGCAAGGTATCTCTCCGACCCACACAAATGTCGTTCCCAAACTGGCTATGTATTTGCTATTGGGAACACCGCTATATCTTGGAGATCTATAAAACAAACCCTTGTAGCTACCTCATCTAATCACGCCGAAATTATCGCTTTGCATGAGGCGATACGTGAGTGTATTTGGTTAAGAGCTATCATTACACATATCCGAGGTAACAGTGGACTAAGTAATGTCACTGGAGCACCCACATGCATATATGAAGATAATGCAGCTTGCATCGAACAGATGAAGCTTGGGTATATCAAGGGGGATAACACAAAACACATATCTCCAAAATTCTTCTATAATCAAGAACAATGTGCTCTCCTCAATATTCAAGTAAAGCAAGTCAGATCTGAGGAGAATGTGGCCGATTTGTTCACCAAATCTCTGCCCAAGGCCGTGTTTGAAAAACATGTGAGAAGTATCAGAATTCGGAGAATTTCCGAACTCCCGAAATCGATGTAGAGGTAGAGGGAGAAGGGTGAGTCATAAAGAAACTTACTCGCCGACGTTGTACTCTTTTCTTTGACCAAGGTTTATTTTCTCCCATTGGGTTTTGTTACTTGGGAAAGTTTTTAATGAGGCAAACGACACATGCACAAGTTTTTCAAAGTATCCTTGATTGATGTACAAATCAGGGGGAGATGTAGACTTGAGGGGGAGTCTTACATCTACACCGTACGTTATACTCTTTTCCTTCCAAGAATCATTTTTCCCACATAGTTTTTATCACTTGGAAAGGTTTTTAACGAGGTAACAAGATGTACGATTTTAGGGATCGATGGAATGGTCACCGTAGTAGCGCTATGATCAAATGTAACGATCATATGAGAGGATAGATTCAAAGGACGAAGTCTAAACTCGATGTGTCTGGATGCTGTACTCTTTTCCCTACGATCAAGACATTTTTCCCACTGAGTTTTTGCTTGACGAGATTTTAACGAGGCAACATGACATGCGCTTGTAGACTAGGCACAAGGGGGAGTGTTAAAGGAATAATACCCATTGTGTGCCTAAGTCTGTTAGTTTATGGGCTTTTCTAGTTAGGGTTTGGCTAAGGTCTGTTTGTATATATTTCACCCTATTTATAGGGATCTCATTGATGGAATAATACACAATCTTTTGCCCTATTTTCTGTCTCAGTTATTTTCCCTTCAACAAAAAATACTTTTTAGGCTGTCGAATATTTGTTTAAATCATATTAATCATCTGATTATGTATCTGATCGATTATAAATTATACGATTTACCTAAAGAGTATAGGATTCTTCAAAATTTAATGATATTTGTATTATTGGATTGTATTAAATAATATTTTGGTTAATAGGAGAAAATAATGTGCTATAGATAATAAAAAAATGTGCCACAGCAAAAAAAAAAATCTGAGAAGCACACGAAAAACTTTGTAGGCCGTTTTATTTTAGCCGCCCACTTATGCCACCATTTTTCATATTTAGAAATATCGATATTCGGTCCCTATTTCGCTCATTCATATATTTTGTTTAGATTTTTAATTTTCTCAATTTTTCGCTTGGCAGTTGCTGAATGATTTAGTGCATAATGGTTGAGAAGTCAGAATGATTGAGAGGCTCTGGTTGAGTGCAGAATGAAATTTGATTGTTTGGTAACTGTTCTGAATGGTAACTCTGAATGATAACAAAATACCATTTTACCATTCTGTATAAAAATAGCGATTAAAAATCCCATTTTTTCCTCCAATTGCGTACTAAAACCTCTCCTTTTTATAAATAAAAACCCTAAATTTTTATAAATAATCGTGTATAATATTTTTAAATTTAATTCATTTAAGATAATAATAATAATTATTATTATGTATAATATTTTTAAATTTAATTTATTTAAAATAATAATAATAATTATGTATAATATTTTTAAATTTAATTCATTTAAAATAATAATAATAATAATAATGTATAATATTTTTTAATTTAATTCATTTAAAATAATAATAATAATAATTATGTATAATATTTTTTAATTTAATTCATTTAGAAAATTATAATAATAATTATGCATAATATTTTTTATTTAAATTTATTTAAAAAATAATAATAATAATTATGAATAATAATTCTTAATTTAAGAGGAGGGGTAAATCTGGAAATTATTTGCCTCTGAATGGTTGAGAGAGGGTATGTATGCTTAATGGTTCAGATCTTTTTGTAACCATTAAGAGGTAAAAATTTTTTTGCCAAACAGCCGTGGCCTCTGAGCGATTCAGAGATAGGCTCTTAATGGTTACATTAAGAGCCAAACAAACGTCCCTAATTTGCACATATCTTCTACAAATATAGATTGATTTTGACCTTTGAATCATCATTTGATACACCATCTTCGGTCGGCAATAAGTCTATTTTCATTATTTTGATTTTTAATACATTTAACGAACAAAATTTAACGAGTTTGTTTTAAATCTTTATTCTATATAGATTTGATTCAATACACTTAAGAAACAATAGAAATAATAGAGTTTGTTGTTGATTTTGGAGTAGGAGTTCAATGAAAATAATGAATATTGGATTATGTCATAAATGATAAATCGAATTGCTAAAAATTGGATTCTCATCTCAATTATCTTTTCTTAAGAATTTTTTGCTTGTTTTATTTAGCTTGCTTGATTGCTTATTTACTTTCCTTGCACATCGACCAATCCCTCCTTTATTTATTATTATTTATATTAATATTAATAGTAGTAGTATTTTTGCTTTCCAAAAATATTTAACTCTATAAGTATAATTATTTCATCCGTTCTTGGTTGGTTCGATACTTACTTACCACTAATTAGTATATGTAAGTCGAGGATAATATAAATATTTAATTGTGATGCGTCTCGACCACATGACCATTAGGCTTTTTTTGGTTTATCGCCCACTTATGTCAGCTATAATTTTACTAATAAAAATAGTAAAGACGCGTTTTACCATCATGGTCTCTCACGTCTTTTCGCATATTTAGAAATGACGTAGGCTCAGGATCCTATGTCGTTCATTCACATTTTTCCTTTAGATTTTTAATTTTCTCAAATCTTCACTAATTTACACACAGGGGCGGCCCGACCCGTGGGATGCCCGTGTGTCACGGGGCGCTTATAGTTTGTATAGAATGTACGTGCACCGTGCGGCTAGTAGTCAATTTACCCGACTACGTCCGCCTAACTCGATCGAGAGTTGGTGCTAATGCGACGCAATCACGCCGAGGCGTTTTAGTGGCACAGCAAAATTGAAGATGAAAATTGATTTGTATTAATACAATGAACGATTACAATAGGCAACAACGATTACAGGCATACACGGATAGGAGGGTCTCAGCAAACTAGCCAATTCGTACTACAACTCTTCAGTACACTCTTCCCCCTATAATAGGCTTAGCAAAATAAAGGCTAATGACAACACTTGATATTGAAAAGAGTGGAGTAGGAACCTAGCCATATGGACCCCTTAGACTACAAATTTTGTCATGCAACTTTATATTGTCAAATTTTAGCCAATTTCATGAATTGTAGACAATTTTGCCCTTACTAAAGAGTGGATTTTTTTTGTCAAAAAACCTTATGGCTTCTTACGCAGGTTTTTTTTTTTCATTTATTAGTTGTCACTTTCTCTCTCCCTCCCTCTCTCTCTCTCTCTCAAAATTCTCTCATCTTCTCCCTCGTTAGAAATTTCCGCCGCCTCTGTTCTAAAAATCCCATCTCCATCTACTCTGTTCCATGGCTTCCGACAGCGTCCATGAGGAGCAACCCCACGGAGAAGCCGAACCAAGGCCCACTGATTCCGGCGACCAACAACACGAAGCCGCCGCCTCTGAAGCCGCTGCCGCCGCCGAGTCGGATTCAAGCGCCGATACCACCAGAAAACGAAAGCAGAAGAGGAAAATAGTGGAATCCGATCCCGCAAAGAAGAAGAAAAA
The DNA here is from genome assembly GCA_033398695.1 of Orobanche coerulescens. Lineage (NCBI taxonomy): Eukaryota > Viridiplantae > Streptophyta > Magnoliopsida > Lamiales > Orobanchaceae > Orobanche > Orobanche coerulescens. The sequence goes on from CM065811.1 coordinate 170,598,228, forward strand.
AGAAGACAAGAAAAAAGGGAAGAAGATAGTTGAGGAAGAAAATAGTGAAACAAGTGGAGAAAGTGAAGCAACAGACGACGGAGAAGACAACGAAGAAGAAGAACAACCTCGTCGACCCCTCCCATACGAGAAACGCTTGGTAAAAATTTTGAATTTTTCATATCCCGGGCTTGAGACGAATTTCTTGACTTAATCCGCTAATTTCTTGAACCTAAGTTTTTCTCAGATCTGTTACCCATGTTACGAAAATAGAATTTCGTATTGCATATTTTGTTACGATTTTATATCTTTGTAACACATCTGTACCGATTTGAATTTTTTTGTATTGGAATTTTGGTTTACATGTTACGAATTTTCACAGTTCGTAACGTCATGTGATGTTGTTTTGTTTCTTAGTGCGATTTAGTAAAAGTGTAAAATCTGTTGTTACGAATAGCTAGTGTTACGAATTTATCAATACGTAACTGATCTGCAATGTGAGAAGTTTATGTTAAGTTACGAAATTTGAATTTCGTAACACTTTTGTGCCGTTTTGATAATCTCGTATTGAATGTTTCCTATACATGTTACGAAGTATCATGAACTTTGTATCATCATGTGATGCTTGTTGTGTTTCTTTGTGAGATTTAGTTACATTGTAAATTCTGATGTTACGGTTTATAATTTCGTAACATGTACCTTTTATATGTGTTATGACACCTGTTACGAAATTATCATTTCGTAATGTTGTTTGTTATTTCGTAACATGGGTTACATTTTCTGAATTATTTCTTTGGTTAAATTGTTTGTTTTTTGTAGAACAAATGGGTTTTCAAACGACAGAATCTGGCCCATTTGTATTTAAAAGGAGTTACGATGAAAATCAAATGAAGATAATTTCAATTTTATTCTAGCATTCAGATCTGTTACCCATGTTACGAAAATAGAATTTCGTATTGCATATTCTGTTACGATTTTATATCTTTGTAACACATCTTTGAAATTTTTGGTATTGGAGTTTTGGTTTACATATTACGAATTTTCACAGTTCGTAACGTCATGTGATGCTTGTTTTGTTTCTTTGTGCGATTTAATAAGAGTGTAAAATCTGCTGTTACGAATAGCTGGTGTTATGAAATTATCATTTCGTAATGTTGTTCGCAATTTCGTAACATGGGATACATTTTTTGAATTATTGATTTGGTTAAAGTGTTTGTTTTTTGTAGAACAAATGGGTTTTCAAACGAAAGAATCTGGCAGACTAGCACCACCGGATCATGGTTGTAATACCCGGTTGTAATTCAGTAATTATCATTCAGTATTTATCATTCAGTAATTGATACTTAGTAATTTCACTCATTATTGATCATTTGTCACTCAGATTTAGTCATGGTATTCATCATTCAGAGTAATTGTATCGTGTATCAATCGTCATTCATCACTAATCTGATTGGAGTTTCGTGCCGTGTTTATCATCATTGTCATTTTCGTTGCGAGCTGTGCGTGAGGAGTAGCGCACGCTACGTACCCCTTTTAGCGTACGCTAATTGGGTATAGGTAGCGCACGCTACCACTCAGCTTTAGCGCACGCTAAGGTTGCCCTGGCTGCAGTCTAGAAGGTACTGGACTGCAGGTGAGTTATAAGTAGCGCACGCTACGAATGGTAAGTAGCGCGCGCTAGTGAGTTGTAGTAGCGCACGCTAATATGTGGTGTAGCGCGCGCTAAGGACAGATCAGGTTGAGTCCAGTGGCTACTGGACTGCATTGGATTAATTCATAGCGCACGCTATGTGTTGTTTTTAGCGTACGCAACCGATTGTATAGCGCACGCTAAATGATGGTTGTAGCGCACGCTATCGAGGTCAGATCAGAGAACAGGCAGTTTCTGGACTCCAGTACTGGGCATCAAATTATTCGTTAGCGCACGCTAACTATGAGTATTAACGTACGCTAGTAGTATGGCCGTAGCGCACGCTACAAAAAGGTACGTAGCGCGCGCTACCGTGTTCGGACAGTGGGTACTGGACTACCCAAATTTCCCGTTAGCGCACGCTACGCATTAGGGCTAGCGCACGCTAACCTGGACTGACTATAAATTGGACAGTTTAGTCAGAGTTCGTCATTTATCATTCTAATCTCTTTCTCTCGTCGGTTCTTGGCGATTTGGGCGATTTTGAGAGTATCCTTCAAGGTGTAATCATCAATCATCATCTTCAAGTCTTTGAGTTGGATTAATCATCACTTCATCATCTCCAAAACATCGAATCAAAGGTATTATTTCTTGGATCTAGAATTTCCGATTTTTGGGTTTTTCCTTCCGATTTCTTCGTGTAAGCTTGGATTATCATTGGAATATGTTAGATATGGATTATCTACCTTGGATAAATGTATTCCTACGGATTTAATGGTTATTTTTGGAATTATTTCAAGAACCCTTGGGGTTGACTTCGGTTAATTGGGGATTTTCCGATTGATGTTGATGTAATCATGAATCATGGATTCCTAATGGATTATTGATATCATTGAAGTGTTTTGTTAGTTCGAAATACTCAATTTGGTGTTGGTTTCGACATGTTCGAGATTGGATATTTCCGAAGTTGTGTGGTTGGTTATGTATTCGTTGGAATGCCCTATGAGTTTGATTATCGTTGTTTCGACCTTTGGGTTAGTCGTATTTTCGTTGTTTGATACGTGTATTGAACGATTGTTGGTAATTATTGTTATTCAAGGTTGTTCGAGCGACCGGTATCTTGGTTAGGACGTTGTTCGTGGACGGACATTCTTCATCGGTATTGTGTAAGTTAAATCTTACTCGGTTAAAAGGATACTCATTCCTTTTGTTGTTGATTGCTCATAATCATAATTCATTCATCATAATATTAATCATTTTGAGACTTGTAAGTGTCCAATAATCATTTCATTCACGAGGAACGACGGTTCCAAATCATTTCATTGGTTTATCAATCACGTCACTATTACTTTCATATCGGTGAGTCATCTTGGCCTTGTCTAATTATTATTCATTGATATTCATCATGGTCATTCTTGTTCATGTGACCTTCCGGGTTCATATTGCGTGGCCGGGTGTGGCTGTGTGGAATTTTTAGTCGGGCACACGATGGTCATGTATTGGGTTCACCGATACATCGGATCGTGCACACGGTAACGCTTACCTCCGTGAGACTAATTAGGTACAAGGACGGGTGTGTCCGGTCATTCGTCTTGTACACTTGCACAGGACATTACGGGCGTACTATGATACTCCTCTTCAGCGTAATTCATAATTAAGAATATTTCATAACTTCAGTTAATTCATGATTGTGTAATTTCAACTCTTGAGGATTGTTGTTCACGTAATCGACCATACTGGGGATTTTGTTTTCAGGTCACGGCAAGGCAAAGGCACAGGAAGAGCATGTTGACGGCGACGAGTCCCAGTGATACTAGTAGGGGGCCCCAGTCATTCCGTTTGTTCAGTCATTTTCAGTCCTTTCAGTCATTCCGTCATTTGTATTTTTCCGCTGCAAATTCCGTTTGAGATGTTTATTTATTCAGGGTGGTGTATTTTATCTTCATATAAAATATACTAGTATTCGGTATTGTCCTGGTGTGTTGTACTTAAACTCCTCATCGGAGTACTTGGTAATATAATGTGGTTCGGTACTATAATTATATTATTTAATTCATCATTTTCACTGCCTGGTGGGTCCCAGTCGGGGATTCACGGCACTGTAATATCCGCCTAGTTTGGGGTGTTACAGAGTTGGTATCGGAGAGTGGCTTTGAATACTACCCTCCAAGTCATGTCTCGTTTGAAATCATCGTCATCGGACTAGTATCATTGGACTTTCGCGTCACGTGTGACCTGTGCAAATGCCGAGCCAATCAGACCAAGAACTGTAAGATTTCTAATGCCATGGTATAATTTCTGGCATTATTCATTCATTCATAATTCATCAGTTAACAATCCTCAATCATCATTGTCATTTTGACCAGGACGGTCAGGTTAACTCATTAATCAGTCAATTCATTTCATTGTTCAGTTGTTGATCAGGAAGATCGAATCATTAATCTTGTTGACTCATTCAAGATAATCATTTCAGTAACTTCATCAGATAATCATGTCACGTCAATTAATCATTCATGTAATCGCTGTATTTGAGCGCGTATGCTCATTTTCATCATTTCATAATATAATCATAATGTGATACTCATGCGAGATATATAATCATCATATGACTTTCCACTTCAGTATGGAAAGGGCTGGCAGAGGGCGTAGAGGACGAGGCCGTGGAGCGGGCCGAATCCCGAGAGCTCGTGTGAATACGCGTGCAAACGCGAGGAATAATGCTAACTCATCGAGCAGTGACGCTGCCACTCATTCACCTGGACGCGATCATTCACTATCGGGGAGTCGTACCCAGGACACGGCTCAGTCAGAGGGTGTCCGGGTTGACCCACTCGCCTTTATGCAGGGCATGATGGCCCAAATGACGCAGATGGCTCAGTTGATGGAGACGATGCATAACTCCGTCAATCAAAATCAGCAGTCTCCTCCGCCGCCACCTCAGAGGCAAGAGAGGAATGTGAGTAATATCATCGGCGATATCTCTCGCCAGAGGCCACCTACTTTTGAGGGCTCGTCTGAGCCGGCAGATATCATTCATTGGCTCGAGCATTTCGAGAAGCTGTTTGCTATGGTAGAGTGTCCCGAGGAACACAGTTTCTGTTGCGGCTTACTACCTGGGTAAGAGCGCACATTCTTGGTGGTTATCGTTGAAGCCCACCGAAGGATCTTGTACTTGGGATCAGTTCAAGACTCTCATGATGGAGAGGTATTATCCGGCCCCACTTAGAGAGGCCAAGCTGTCAGAATTGCTCACCCCCGACCCCTCAACAGACGAGGATGTTCTCGCCATTGCCGAGAAATTTCAGGAACTTCTTCCTTTCGCCTCATCCATCATTCATTCAGAGGCGGATAAGATCAAGTATTTCAAAGAAGAGGTCAAACCCCGTATGAGACTTCGCCATTTAATCATAATTGCACCACGTTGGCTGAATTCATTGAGAAAGCTCTCACCTACGAGCCATCGCTAAGGAAATTGCTAAGGAGCAACCTTCGTCTCGCTAGCAAGAAATCGAAGAATCGTAATCGCCTCAAGGCGGTCGACAACTTTCAAGAAACCCCGTGCGGGCTCGCTTTTCCGAGCAACCTCCCGTGTCGCCTAAACCCGCGGAATCACAGTCTCGAGCGGCCGGCCATCACCTATTTTAATCTGGGGAGCTTGGTCTCCTCGCACCAAGTGTCCTCGGCGTACTATCACGTGTCATAATTGTGGGATTGCCGGGCATAAGGCCCGTTTTTGCCGTAGGGACTCCAAACCTACTCGGACGTCATCTCGTGCACCTAAGCAACAAATTGCTCGTAATCAAAGCCACTAATCAGGGCCGTTTAAAACGACAGAGCGACTAAAGGTGGAGCTTTTAGCCGAAGACGGAGCGTCCCTGTCGGACTAGCAAGCCCCGGATTTATGAGATGAAGAAGACCGATGATCCAGAGGCCCGAATGATCTCAGTACACTCGATATTCTATCTCAACCTGTGTGTACCCTTATTGATACCGGTGCATCGCATTCATTCATTTCCGAGTCATGTTTGAGTAGACTATGTCCGGGTAGTGCTACTAGTTGTGAGCCTTATGTCATCGCCTACCCGATGGTAAACGAATTATCGGTAATCGTGAGATTCGAATCGTCCGATCTGGCCATGGTCGTGTATGGCGGTGGACCTAATCGTGGTAGATTTGCCGAGGACGACATCATCTTGGGTATTGATTGGATGGATCGTCATGATGCCATCATTAGTGTCCGTAAGCGTATGGTCACTATCATTTCGCATTTATGGGGTTGAATGTGTGTTTCGTGGAGGTAATCCCTACTGCTCGTAAGGTCATTAATTTGATGAAAGCGTAAGGTTACTCAATCGGGGATGTGTCGGTTATTGGTGCTATATGGCCAAAACCGAGAAGTCATCAAGATGTTAACGGATATTCCGGTGGTGAGGGAATATGCCGATGTTTTTCCGCAGACGAGTTACTGGTTTGCCTCCACAGAGGGATGTGGAATTCACGATTGAGTTGGAGCCTGCACGCCCTCGATATCGAAGGCACCGTGATCGGATGGCCCCGACCGAAATGCGAAATTAAAGAACCAACTTGAGGAGTTGTTCGAGAAAGGTTATATCCGACCGAGTGCGCCCCGTGGGGAGCACCGGTGTTGTTTGTCAAGAAGAAGGATGGTTCATTCCGCTTATGTATTGATTATCGGGAGTTGAACAGGTGACGATCAAGAATAAGTATCCCTTACCCGTATTGATGATCTCTTAGATCAACTTCGTGAGCTTCAAGATTCTCCAAGATCGACTTAAGGTCCGGATATCATCGCCATGCGGATCCGAGAGTCGGACATCGCAAGGACGGCGTTTCAACACGCTATGGTCATTATGAGTTTGTGGTTATGCCGCTCGGATTGACTAATGCACATGCGGTATTCATGGAGTTAATGAATCGGGTTTTCATCGACTTTTGGATCAGTTTGTTGTTGTCTTCATCGATGACATTTTGATTTATTCTCGTGACCGGAGGAACACGAGTTCCACCTTCATCAAGTGCTCGACGTGTTGAGACGAGAACAACTTTATGGGAAGTTTTCCAAATGTGAGTTCGGATGTCCAAGTGACTTTTCTGACATGTAATTTCATCGAGACGGAGTTCGTGTCGACCCTCAGAAGACAGAGGCCATTCGAGATTGGCTACCTCAGAAGAGCGTTAAGGAAATCCGAAGTTTCCTCGGATTAGCGGGTTATTATCGGCGAATTGTGGAAGGATTTTCTAAAATCGCTCAACCCTTGACGAACTTATTGCGGAAGGATAAGAAATACACGTGGTCCGACGCGTGTCAACGGAGTTTTGAGGAACTCAAGAGCCGGTTAATGTCAAGACTGTACTTTCCTTGCCGCGAGGACGGAAGGATTTGTGGTCTATAGTGATGCGTCGGACGGGGTCTCGGATGTGTGCTCATGCGAAGCAGGAAAGTTATTGCCTATGCTTCACGGCAATTGAGACCTTACGAGGTTAATTATCGACACACGACACGGAGCTAGCAATGTGGTGTTCGCTTTGAAGATATGGCGTCATTATCTTTATGGCGTTACATCGATATACACCGATCATAAGAGTTTAAAGTATATATTTACTCAGAAGGAGTTAAATATGCGTCAGAGACGGTGGTTGGAATTAATCAAAGATTATGATATCGAGATCCTCTACCACCCGGGCAAGGCGAACGTTGTCGCCGACGCCTTGAGTCGTAAGTCCGTTCAGGAGCAGATGCTTGCCGTTTATGATTCGAAGGAGCTTGAAGGGAATTCCTTAGACCGAGATCGAGGTGTGCAGCCGGCCGAGTTCGGGCAGCTTTGTATGTTAGAGATTTCATCATCACTCGAGGAGGTAATTCGAGAGAATCAGGGTTCGGACCCATCATTATTGCGCATTCGAGAGGATGTGGCTCAAGGGAAAGCCCCTGGATTTGTGGTCCACGAGGATGGACTTTTGAGGTTTAAGAATCGGTTGTGTGTACCGGCAAATGACGAGTTGAAAAACTCGATTTTGAAAGAAGCTCATGCTACTCCTTATTCTGTTCATCCGGGGTCTAGCAAGATGTACAAGGACTTGAAACAAAATTACTGGTGGAGTAATATGAAGCGAGAAGTCGCAGAATTTGTTTCGAGATGCTTAACCTGTCAACAAGTAAATATTGAACATCAGCGACCGGCGGGTATGCTGAAACCTCTTCCTATTCCCGAATAGAAGTGGGAAGACATTTCTATGGATTTCATCACGAGTTTGCCGATGAGTCGTCGTGGCATGAATATGATCTGGGTGATCGTGGACCGCTTAACTAAATCCGCTCATTTCCTTGAGATCAAGGAGACATGGGGTCCCGAGAGACTTGCTCAACTGTTCATCAAAGAGATAGTCAGACTGCACGGTACTCCTAAAAGTATCGTTTCCGATCGTGACGGACGGTTTGTGTCGCATTTTTGGAAATCAGTTCATCGTGCTATGGGGACGCAGCTTAATCTCAGTACCGCTTTTCATCCTCAGTCCGACGGACAATCAGAGAGGACCATTCAGACATTAGAGGACATGTTGAGGGCATGCGTCCTCGATTGGAAAGACGATTGGGAAGCCCAACTACCATTGATCGAGTTCACGTATAATAATAGTTGGCATGCTTCGATCAAGATGGCACCTTACGAGGCCTTGTATGGTCGTCGTTGTCGATCTCCGTTGTGTTGGGACGACTTATCAGAATCAATCGGCACCGAGCCCGATATGCTTATAGCCGCCCGTGAGAAGGTAGCTTTGATCAGGAGTCGTTTGTTGACCGCTCAGAGTCGACAGAAATCATATGCAGATAACCGTCGTCGACCATTAGAGTTCGAGGCTGGTGACCATGTGTTGGTCAAGGTATCCCTGAGTCGAGGTATCTTCCGTTTTGGGAAGAGGGGAAAGTTGAGTCCGAGATTCATTGGACCGTTTGAGATTTTGGATCGAGTAGGCGAGTTAGCTTATAGATTGGCTTTACCTCCGGCGTTGAGCCGAATTCATAATGTGTTTCATGTCTCTCAGCTGCGGAAGTATGTTGCCGACCCGAGCCACATACTTCAGTTCGACGAAATCGAGATCGCCGACGATCATTCATATGAGGAGCGTCCTATGCGAGTGTTAGAACGACGAATCAAACAGTTGAGGAATAGGACGATTCCTTTGGTTAAAATTCAGTGGTCTAGACACGGAGTCGAAGAGGCTACTTGGGAAACCGAGGATAGTATGCGGGAGAGTTATCCCGAGTTGTTTGACCCTTAGTTTCGGGGACGAAACTCTTTTAAGGGGGGGTGTATGTAATACCCGGTTGTAATTCAGTAATTATCATTCAGTATTTATCATTCAGTAATTGATACTCAGTAATTTCACTCATTATTGATCATTTGTCACTCAGATTTAGTCATGGTATTCATCATTCAGAGTAACTGTATCGTGTATCAATCGTCATTCATCACTAATCTGATTGGAGTTTCGTGCCGTGTTTATCATCATTGTCATTTTCGTTGCGAGCTGTGCGTGAGGAGTAGCGCACGCTACGTACCCCTTTTAGCGTACGCTAATTGGGTATAGGTAGCGCACGCTACCACTCAGCTTTAGCGCACGCTAAGGTTGCCCTGGCTGCAGTCTAGAAGGTACTGGACTGCAGGTGAGTTATAAGTAGTGCAAGCTACGAATGGTAAGTAGCGCGCGCTAGTGAGTTGTAGTAGCGCACGCTAATATGTGGTGTAGCGCGCGCTAAGGACAGATCAGGTTGAGTCCAGTGGCTACTGGACTGCATTGGATTAATTCATAGCGCACGCTATGTGTTGTTTTTAGCGTACGCAACCGATTGTATAGCGCACGCTAAATGATGGTTGTAGCGCACGCTATCGAGGTCAGATCAGAGAACAGGCAGTTTCTGGACTCCAGTACTGGGCATCAAATTATTCGTTAGCGCACGCTAACTATGAGTATTAACGTACGCTAGTAGTATGGCCGTAGCGCACGCTACAAAAAGGTACGTAGCGCGCGCTACCGTGTTCGGACAGTGGGTACTGGACTACCCAAATTTCCCGTTAGCGCACGCTACGCATTAGGGCTAGCGCACGCTAACCTGGACTGACTATAAATTGGACAGTTTAGTCAGAGTTCGTCATTTATCATTCTAATCTCTTTCTCTCGTCGGTTCTTGGCGATTTGGGCGATTTTGAGAGTATCCTTCAAGGTGTAATCATCAATCATCATCTTCAAGTCTTTGAGTTGGATTAATCATCACTTCATTATCTCCAAAACATCGAATCAAAGGTATTATTTCTTGGATCTAGAATTTCTGATTTTTGGGTTTTTCCTTCCGATTTCTTCGTGTAAGCTTGGATTATCATTGGAATATGTTAGATATGGATTATCTACCTTGGATAAATGTATTCCTACGGATTTAATGGTTATTTTCGGAATTATTTCAAGAACCCTTGGGGTTGACTTCGGTTAATTGGGGATTTTCCGATTGATGTTGATGTAATCATGAATCATGGATTCCTAATGGATTATTGATATCATTGAAGTGTTTTGTTAGTTCGAAATACTCAATTTGGTGTTGGTTTCGACATGTTCGAGATTGGATATTTCCGAAGTTGTGTGGTTGGTTATGTATTCGTTGGAATGCCCTATGAGTTTGATTATCGTTGTTTCGACCTTTGGGTTAGTCGTATTTTCGTTGTTTGATACGTGTATTGAACGATTGTTGGTAATTATTGTTATTCAAGGTTGTTCGAGCGACCGGTATCTTGGTTAGGACGTTGTTCGTGGACGGACATTCTTCATCGGTATTGTGTAAGTTAAATCTTACTCGGTTAAAAGGATACTCATTCCTTTTGTTGTTGATTGCTCATAATCATAATTCATTCATCATAATATTAATCATTTTGAGACTTGTAAGTGTCGAATAATCATTTCATTCACGAGGAACGACGGTTCCAAATCATTTCATTGGTTTATCAATCACGTCACTATTACTTTCATATCGGTGAGTCATCTTGGCCTTGTCTAATTATTATTCATTGATATTCATCATGGTCATTCTCGTTCATGTGACCTTCCGGGTTCATATTACGTGGCCGGGTGTGGCTGTGTGGAATTTTTAGTCGGGCACACGATGGTCATGTATTGGGTTCACCGATACATCGGATCGTGCACACGGTAACGCTTACCTCCGTGAGACTAATTAGGTACAAGGACGGGTGTGTCCGGTCATTCGTCTTGTACACTTGCACAGGACATTACGGGCGTACTATGATACTCCTCTTCAGCGTAATTCATAATTAAGAATATTTCATAACTTCAGTTAATTCATGATTGTGTAATTTCAACTCTTGAGGATTGTTGTTACGTATGGCGGCCCCATTGGGGATTTTGTTTTAGTCACGGCAAGGCAAAGGCACGGTAAGAGCATGTTGGCGGCGAGTCCCGATGATACTAGTAGGGGCCCAGTCATTCCGTTTGTTCATCATTTTGATCCTTTCGGTCATTCCGTCATTTGTATTTTTCATTGCAAATTCCGTTTGAGATGTTTATTTATTCAGGGTGGTGTATTTTATCTTCATATAAAATATACTAGTATTCGGTATTGTCCTGGTGTGTTGTACTTAAACTCCTCATCGGAGTACTTGGTAATATAATGTGGTTCGGTACTACAATTATATTATTTAATTCATCATTTTCACTGCCTGGTGGGTCCCAGTCGGGGATTCACGACACTGTAATATCCGCCTAGTTTGGGGTGTTACAATGGTAACCGGTGGTGAGAGCATAGTGAAGGATATACGGTGTGTCCTTGATTCATTCAGTAAAAAATCAATCAAAGAATTGAGGCAATCAGCAATTGGGGCATTCATGAAGCTGCCCGACATTGTCTCGAGATCTGGCAGGGCTCTACATTACATGATATCTCGCCAAGTGACACCACATCCGGAGGTTGATGAAACAGCCTTGTGGTTCCACGTCAAAGGGAGAGTTCTACGGTTCTCAAGGGTCGAGTTTGCATTGATTACCGGCCTCCGATTTGGACCTACACCTGCCAATTTCCAGCCATACAAGGCCCACTGAATACCCAGAAATTCAGTGTTTACGAAGTTGCTTGGAAACAAAGAACTACTGATTGCTTACATCCGAACAAAGTTCATTAACAAGAAATTCGAATTGAAAAAGTTGGAAGTGAAGGGTACCGAAGCCGACTACCTGAAAATGGCGAAGGTTCTCTTGGCTTGTCTTTATGTGCTTAGACTTGATCCTAACAAGAATAAAGTGCCAGAATGGATGTGGGCTTTGGTAGAAGACGATGAGGCTTGGGAGGAGTTCCCGTAGGGTAGTTATGCTTATCAGATACTGATTCAGCAAATTGATGCTGTGGAAAAGGACATTCCTGGCCCCTACCATCTCAAAGGGAACACCATCGCATTCTTGGTAAGTTTCTGTGCAATTCGTTTCAGTTTATCTTGTTTTCCTGTTACGAATTGACTAATTTAGTATATGTTGTTACCCCGTTACGATTTCAGGATTTCGTAATAAATTGAGTTATTTTTTCTATTACGAAAAAATATAATTCGTGTCAGTGACAAAATGCTACTAATATTTCAGGCTTGGATACATGAAGTAATACCGACTATTGGGAGACTGATTGGAGGCAAGGACAGCAAAGAATTTATACCTCGTATGCTGAGGTATAAATATATGAGTTCAAAGGGATTGCTGAGCTTCAGCTCAAAGGTACAATTTCAATTATTGTTAATAATAACAAGCCGCGAATTTAGGTTTTATATCTATGTTACGAATTTCGCAATTCGTATCGTTATTTGAAGCATCTTGAATTTTTTTGGTGGATTGTAGTAACACTATTTAATCTAATGGTACGAATTTTCTTATTCGTAACTTGTGTTACGAATTTTGTAACATGTGTTGCGATTCAGGAAATTCGTAACTAATTCTGCTGTTAATTATCATGTTACGATTTAATAAATTTCGTAACACATGTTTTGGTTGCGATTTATTAATTCCGTAACAGTGTTACTTGTATTATGCATTACGAATTAATCAATTCGTAATAGTGATACGAAATTATCACTATTTAATCGAATGGTACGAATTTTCTTATTCGTAACATGTGTTACGAATTTCGTAACATATGTTACGATTCAGGAAATTCGTAACTAACTCTACTGTTAATGCTGATGTTACGATTTAATAAATTTCGTGACACATGTTTTGGTTGTGATTTATTATTTTGTAACAGTGTTACTTGTATTTTGCGTTACGAATTAATTAATTCGTAACACGAAATTATCACTATTTAATCGAATGGTACGAATTTTCTTATTCGTAACATGTGTTACGAATTTCGTAACATGTGTTATGATTTAGGAAATTCGTAACTAATTCTACTGTTAATTCTGATGTTACGATTTAATAAATTTCGTAACACATGTTTTGGTTGCAATTTATTAATTTCGTAACAGTGTTACTTGTATTATGCATTACGAATTAATCAATTCGTAACAGTGATACGAAATTATCACTATTTAATCGAATGGTACGAATTTTCTTATTCATAACGTGTGTTACGAATATCGTAACAGATGTTACGATTCAGGAAATTCGTAACTAATTCTGCTGTTAATGCTGATGTTACGATTTAATAAATTTCGTGACACATGTTTTGGTTGCGATTTATTAATTTCGTAACAGTGTTACTTGTATTATGCATTACGAATTAATCAATTCGTAACAGGGTGTCGAGTGTTTCAATCCATTATAATAGTATGATATGGTCTTTGTAGGAGCTGGTCGCCGAACTTAAGCCAACTGACAAGGAGAAGGAGACAACTTACTGGAAATATCTTGAGCAAGATCCTGAGAAGAAGCCATTTTCCTTTCAATATGATCCAAATGACAACATGAAGAAGAGGAAGAGGGGAGTGGATGAAGACGAAGATGTTGCGGCTGACCCCAATGCTGCTTCGACTTCTACTATTGCTCCTGTCAATCATCCGCTACTCCCTTCCAACATACAATATGCTGAAGATCGGGACACTTTCCTAAAGGGGATAGGTGAATATGCCGGGAGTGTAGCAACAAAGAGAGCAAAAATAGAGGTTGAGGCTCTTCTCCGAACACAGCAAGAGCAAATGCTACAAGCCATTATCCAATGCCAAAAGGAGCAACACCAGCAACTTGTTGAAGCTGTGGGAGATTACATCTTGAAGAAGTTGCTGGAAGTCGAATCACATAAAGGGGTATAGTCAGACCGACTGCAAATGGCGACACCGGAAGCAGCAGTAGCGGCAGCCACTCTTCCACAAATGGCTCAAGAAATGCTAGCCCCCGGTGGTGAAGGAACGACGGAAGGAGAAAGCCAAGAGAAGCCAATGCGCCTACAACCGACCGAGCCGGAGTCCGAACAGGTATAAAAATGAAGATGAGTGTGGAATAAAAAATAATGATGTTTTATCTATTTTTTTTATTTATGGACAAACTGTGTTGGTGTATTTTCGGTTGAAACAATTTGAAGCAATTCGTATCGTTATATTTAGAGACAAATTGTGTTACGAATTTCGCAGTTCGTATCGTTATTTGAAGCATCTTGAGTTTTTTTGGTGGATTGTAGTAACACTATTTAATCTAATGGTACGAATTTTCTTATTCGTAACATGTGTTACGATTCAGGAAATTTGTAACTAATTCTGCTGTTAATTCTCATGTTACGATTTAATAAATTTCGTAACACATGTTTTGGTTGCGATTTATTAATTTCGTAACAGTGTTACTTGTATTATGCATTACGAATTAATCAATTCGTAACAGTGATACATAATTATCACTATTTAATCGAATGGTACGAATTTTCTTATTCGTAACATGTGTTACGAATTTCGTAACATGTGTTACGATTCAGGAAATTCGTAACTAATTCTGCTGTTAATGCTGATGTTACGATTTAATAAATTTCGTGACACATGTTTTGGCTGCGATTTATTAATTTCGTAATAGTGTTACTTGTATTATGCGTTACGAATTAATTAATTCGTGACAGTGATACGAAATTATCACTATTTTATCGAATGGTACGAATTTTGTTATTCGTAGCACCGTTATATTTTTTCATGTATTCGTATCATTTCATATAGTGGCATCGATACGCGTTACGAGACAACGTAACAGCATAACTTCAAACCGAAATTACGAATTTAATAAATCGTAACAGCTTTTGTTGCTACAATCTTATGCAAGTACAGATGGTACGATATTTATAGTTCGTACCGTAGTTACTTTATTTTCATGATACAAATTATAGTAATGCGCACCATTCGTACATAAAATCTTCACATTCGAGACAAGGAACCCTTGATACGAATTATATAAATTGTAACAGCATAACTTCAAACCGACATTACGAAATTAATAAATCGCAACAGCTTTTGTTGCTACAATCTTATGCAAGTACGAATGGTACGATATTTGTAGTTCGTACTGTAGTTATTTTATTTTCATGATACGAATTATAGTAATGCGTACCATTCGTACATAAAATCGTAACAGCGTAAATTCAAACCAAAGATACGAATCTGATAAATCGTAACAGCGTAACATAGTTACAAATCTATCAGGCCCTTGCTGAAGAGAGTGAGCTTTTCGAACCGACGAACACGCAGATCAATGCCATATTCGACAACATATGGGAACTAGGTAATCTAATACCACCGAAGCTCGATATATTGTCCGCTCCAACAGACATCCATCCACTAATTAGCAAGGCCGAACCATTGAGTCAAGTTCCTCCAACATTGCCTGCTCCTACAGTGCACGCTCCATCAAGCTCCACTACATCAAAGAATGTTGCAACTGAAAGTGGAATTTCCAAAGTGATCTTGAATGTGAGGCCCGTGAGAAGAAGATATCTGGATGCCGTACATAGGAGTCCATTCCTTCCCAACGACATACGTCCGGGAAGAGATATGTTTGAGCATTTCCTCAGCTTGGACCACGGAGTGTAAGTTTGCTTATTAAATCTTTATTCTATTAATGAGAATAATGCAAATTGTTTACTGAATATGCTAAAAATAACAGGAGGAATGTTGGATTGCTTTATGGTGCGGATAAATATTTCTTCCAACACATCTTGCATGCAAATAAACAGCTCGACGCGGATCACATTGAAGCTTACCTCGCTGTACTCACGTCGGATCCAGCCCTTGCAGGAATCAAACATATCCAGTCCAATATTGCGATCACGTCATGTTACTTCATGGTATCTGTCTTGCTGTCTGTGTTACCCTGATACGAAATTATCAATTCGCAACATGTGATTCTGATTTATTAGCGGGAATTCGTAACATGATTTTGTTAACTAATTTTCTGATTTGTTACTAGGAAACTGTTGATGATGTGTTTGAAGAAATGCATAAGGATAGGAAACAATTCGACGAGCCATTTAATCACAAATTATTTGACAATAAAATTGAAGAGGTTGTTCCGGTAGAGCTGATGGAAAGGTTGTGCTTATTTGCTGAGGGTACATTGCCGAATTGGGGTCCGAACATAAAGCAATGGATCGATTGCGGAAAGGTAAAACTAAAACTATTACATTTTTTTCCGTATCAACATAACTGTTTCTCTGTTACGATTGTATGAATTCGTATCACTTTGTCATGATTCTATGATACGAATTTCGTATCACGTTGTCATAATTTCATGTTAGGATTTTATGAATTCTTATCAGTTTGTCATGATTTGATGTTATGAATTTATTTTCGTCTCACTATGTCTTGTAGGTGGTAGCCATCTGCAACTACAAAGAGCACTGGGGCACGCTCCTAATAGATCTCAAAAAGCAAAAATTGGTGTTGTACGATTCATTTCAGTGGATATTAGAGGATCATCACATCACAAATAGGAAAGACATATTCCTACCAATTGCAAGGCTACTCCCTCAGATATTGAAGGAAATCGGATACTTCCAGCATCATCGCATAAAAAAACCGATTCTAACACAGTGGGAGTTGACTCTACCACCAAAGACAAAGAATCCTTTCAAACAACAAGGTAATGTAAAATGTGGGCTCTATGCATTGAAGTACGTGGAGCAAATCCTGTCGAGTACCCCGCTGCCCAAAAACTTGAAAAAAGAACAGGATGCCCACAATTATCGTGACCACATTGCGAGAACTATATATGCTCACAACACCGAGGAACCCATTCCCATGGTATGGAAAGTAATTTTTGAAACAATATTTCTATGGCATGTTTTGTAAGAGTTACGCACTATTAGATGTTACTCTGTTACGAAATTCATATTTCGTATC
Organism: Orobanche coerulescens; assembly: GCA_033398695.1. NCBI lineage: Eukaryota > Viridiplantae > Streptophyta > Magnoliopsida > Lamiales > Orobanchaceae > Orobanche > Orobanche coerulescens. Next base: position 170,615,205 of record CM065811.1, read on the forward strand.
CTGTTTTGTAAGAGTTACACATTACTAGATGTTACTCTGTTACGAAATTCATATTTCGTATCTTGGTTTGTAGGAGTTATAATTTCGTAACAAATAATTTTCAAGCCACATCTGAGTCGAGTAATAACGATGCACATATGACACTGAAGATTGTCTGGCGAAACTGCACAAACATACCAGAAAGTAATAAGATAACTACAAACACAAGAAATTTTAGTTACGAAATGTTAAATTCGTAACTAGTAACACCAGTCAATATGGTAACCCAGTTACGAAATGACACTATATTCGTAACATCGAAGAATAATGTTAAGAATATCACATATTTGTAACATATCATATAAACAAATCATAACCATTAAAAAACATGTTACGAATAACACAATTTCGTAACAAGGTAACAAATTATTTCGTTACATAACGCAAATCGTAACACAAAAAGAAATCGTAACAAATTATTTCATTATGAAATACACAAATCGTAACACAAAAACAAAATCGTTCAAAAAGGTTTTGTAACGAAATCATCAAATCGTAACATAAAAACAAAATCGTTAAAAATCATTTTGGTTCGAAATAAACAAATTAACACACTAAATTGTACGAAAAGATAAATTCGTAATGAAATTAATAAAATCTCAACAAGACGTAATACCAAAACAAAATCTATTCGGGTCTTCACAACAAAAAACTATCAACCAAATCTATTCGGGTCTTCACATGTTAAACGAGTATGCCCCTCTACGCCGCAGATCCCGCATTTATTCTTTTTCCGAATCTTTAGTTGATTGCTACTCACTTCCTCCTCCCTAGTAATCTCCTTTAAAACTGTAGTGCATGTGTTTTGGTAATGACTTTTTGATGACATCGAGAGCACACACGATGTCCAGGCTGAATCCTCTTCCCACGTGGTCGACCAACTTGCCTAGGGTTAGGAGGGGTACCAACAACCCTTGAGGCAACGTAATCGGGTGCCAGCCATTCATCTTGATCTGGGATCGACATCACTTCACCAGCATAAGTTTCAAGCCACGTCTGAGTCGAGTAATAACGATGCACATATGACACTGGAGATTGTCTGGCAAAACTGCAAAAACCACAAACATACCAGAAAGTAATAAGATAATTACAAACAATATATATTACAATTACAAAATGTTAAATTCGTAATTAGTAACACAAGTCAATATGGTAACGCAGTTACGAAATGACATTATATTCGTAACATCTAAGAATAATGTTAACAATAACACAGATTCATAACAAATCATATAAACAAATCGTAACAATTAAAAAACATGTTACGAAAAACACAATTTTGTAACGAGGTAACATCACCTTATTGCTGCAGCGGCATGCGAACAAGGGATAAGATCAAGATCAAAAATGTGACACGAGCACTCCCGAATAGCAAGATCAACCATATTGCTGTGAGATCCAGAAATAACCTTGTATTTAATATCACTGATAGGTTCAACCTTCATAGACCTGCCCAACTCGATAGCTTTCTGTAGCCTCTCGGTTGCATATTCCGATAACTCTTGGGATCTAGCTGCAGCTCTCGTACGGCGTTTAAAAAACTAATCCTGACATATCTTACGGACATACTCAAGCAAAGAACACACTGGCAAAGATCTAGCCCATTTTATTCTAGCATTCAAAACCTCTACAGCATTTGATGTTCCAAAGTAATACCGGCGAACAGGGCATTTACAGACAACCCATCTACTAGGGTCAAGATTCATAACCCTGGCATGTGCACGAGGAGCTGTCTGTTGCAGATTCGCAATGTGTTCCTCAAAATCCGAATGCTTATAAGCCGTTGCTGCAGCTTGGAAAATGTAACGACCCGATTTTTCTAAGGTATTTTATGAATAAAAATATTAATAATGAGAAAACTTGTAGAAATTTCAAGTCGTTACTAAACATACATTTTCTAAAATATTTGCGGAACTAAAAAGGATTTCGAATCTCCAATACGATCGTAAAATATGACAGCGGAAAATAATTACTAAAAATAAATTAAAAGTTTCAGAGTAACTTGAGCGGAATTAAAAGAAATAATTATAGTATTAATCATATGTCGGCCTGCTCGACAACCCGTCCTCTCCATTCCGAATTAACCTGAAAATTTTACATAAAAATGGGGTGAGCTTTCTATCGCTCGTGGGAACATCACAAGTCAACAATAATCACAATACATAACGGAGGCATAGCATGAATAATTGTTATATCAACTTGAGCATGTAAACATGTGACTGCATGTAAACATATACTGATACTTGGTATGAAAAACATGTGACTGCATGTTAATCATAAACTGATACTTGGTACGAAAAACATGTGACTGCATGTTAATCGTAAATATAACATATCATCTATACGGTCCAAATAAAGCAATTAAAATTGACAAGTAATAATTCCCACCTGAAATTGAGATGACTTGAATGCAAATGCTTGAAATGCTTATGAACGTGTTAATCGTGCCCTTGATTCTCGTAGCCTACAATTAAAGAGGTGTGTATTTTTGTAATACCCGTAATTTTTATCCCCGGAAATTTTCTATTTTTGGCGGAAGTCTATTTTGACGACTTGCTTGGGACCGTTTCGTCATCCTGAGAAATGATTAATTCTATACTTTTTGTCATCCGAGTTCGTTTCGGTATCGTTCTGTTGAATTCTGTGTTCTTTATCGACTTTTTCACGTGGGAGTTCGACTTTGTTAGATCACCATTAATTTTTGGTAACTCCAAAAATTCTGAATCTTTGCAATATTATAGAGCATCGAGTTAGCTTTCCAATGGTTCAAGCGGTGAGTCAATCGAGTCGGACGAGAGAGTTATGGTCGTTTTAGCTCACCCGCTCGTTATTGGCGATCACGCCGGCGGACCCGGCCGTGTCGTCGACACGGCCCGTGCCGTACTCGCCCGGAAATGCGAAGTTTCTGCCGGCCGAACTTCGGCCGTGTCGTCGACACGGCCGTGTCGAACCCTTCGGATAAGCGAGAATCGTCTGCCAGAGCTCGCCGGCCGTCGTGCAGCGCGGTCGAGTCATGCCAAGTCATTGTCGGACGGGTCAGCGTCGGAGGGCCCTACGCGCCGCGACCGTGTCAAGCGGACACGGTCGAGTCCTGTCGGCCAAGCGTGCAACACGACCGTGCCCGGCCGGCACGGGCCGTGTCTGGCGACGATCGGCCACATAAAAGGCCTGCAGACGTTTTCTTGCCATTTTCACCTTCTTCTTCTCCTCTTCCGCACTGGTGGCGTGTTCTAAACTTGAAGCCATGTTGTTTATGAACATATCCATGGAGTTCCTTGGGTTATATCATCAATCATTCGTCCGATAACATCCTTTGATCGAGCGAATCAGGTAAGATTTTCCAGAAATCTAATTTTGGGGATTTTGGGTATTTTGTTCGATTTCGTCCGTTTAATCCGATTTAACTTAGGATTGTGATGGATTGATGATTATTTAGATGTATTGTATCATTTCCCTTGTTATCCCATGTTTGGATCGTATCGATTCGTTGTTTTGGTCGAGTTCTTGACCGACGCCTTGAAGGTGTCCGGTAAATTGTCATAGAGGGGTTTTCGGGCGTTCTACGATTATTCTTCCCCGTATGATCGATGATTTATTGAATTTATGTTGTTAGGGTCGAATTCTTGTGAAGAACTCGAGTCGAAACCCTTCCGTTCGTTGTCTTCCTCGTGGTTCAAACTTCCCGGTCGAACCGTGTTCTTCGGGATCTTCGGTAACGTTTATTAAGGCAAGTATACATTTATGATTGTACGTTCTCGACTTTGAAAGTAAGAGGAATTGATGGTATGATATGAACGAACCGTTTTTACGGCATTCATAGAAATATTGATGGCATATCATGAACGAACCGTTTTTACGGCATTCATAGATATATTGATTGGCATGTAATGAACGAACCGTTTTGACGGCATTCCTACATGTATCGGCGTATGAGGTGAACGAACCGTTTTGACGGCATTCACATACGTAACGGCGTATGAGGTGAACGAACCGTTTCTACGGCATTCACATACGTCTTATGAGATTTTAGTTATTGAGGAATACTAGTCTTGAATTGATGAATTGACGGATATTGATGAATTGACGGATATTGATGAATTGACGGATTACATTTACTTTATTGTCGAGAAGTATTATGTTTCATATTGTTATACTTGCACTAGCTATTCGACGGCTAACCCCTTTATGGGGAAATACGTTTCATGTATTTCAGTTCCGGGAGAGCGGACGGCGGGTGCAGTCGGCATGAAGATGATGGGCAAGTGTGATCATGTCTTGTCTCGGTTATCTCTTTTGGTTTCCTCCATTCGGTGTTGTTGTCTTGGAATGGATTTTTAAATACTCGAGTATTGTATTTGATTTCCTTGATGTTCGGCTGTGTTGCCGAGGTATCGATTTGTGCGGTGATGTATATGGTTTCATTGTTTATGGTTTGAATACCATTTGTATCGTCTTTCTTTCTATTGTATGTAGACCTTATCGGTCAAGTTTATAGTTCGCGTATGTTTAGCCTTGTGGGTCCCACGGCGGGGCTCACGGCGCCGTAATATACTGAATAACTTGGGGTGTTACGGAATATGGTATCGGAGATTAGGTTTATGGATACCTAGGTCATCGGTCTTTTGGAGTCGATTGAGTCGGCATTTGCCCACAGTATCACTACTCTGCCATCATCACGGTCGACGGCCAGTACTTGTAAGTCCTCTCACTCTTCTTGTATTTTTCTTAATCGTTTCGTTTATAGCTTGGTATTCTTGGGAATTGGTCACTTCGAGAATGTGCGATTTGGATTATACTTACGCACGTATGTGCCTTGAGAATGTTGGTGAAAGTAGGAAGAATCGTAGGTGTGATCACGGACGTGAACTCTTCCTTGAGATTTTGTTAAGTTGCTAATGGTGATAATGGTGTGTACCGACATTATGTTGAGACTTTGTTTAGGAGTCGCATGCTAGTATCACGGAAATCTTCGACTTATGAGACTTGTAAGTATGTTGTTCGGATTATTCGATAATTCTTGATGAATTTGAATTCCGTTGAAAGGTTGTTTGTGCGAGTGATTGCGAGTTTCGAGGACGAAACTTGTTTTTAAGGGTAGAGTGTAATACCCCGATTTTTTTCGGATATATATTTTTTTCGTTTATATATTGGATATCGTGGATGGTTAATTATGCTCGAGGACGTTGTGAACGTTTGATAATGTTATTGAATTGAGTATATGTATTGATTTTCTTTGTATGCTCGTATTTGATATGTCATGACTTTGGACAGAATTGTTGAAATTGGCTAAGTATGGAATTATTACGTGCGTTAATAAGGTGAGATTACGTACATAAGATTGGCATGGTTACGTGCGTTAAGGCTAAGGTATTACGTGCGTAACGAAGGCATCGGACGAACCGAGTCCTGTGAGGCGGTGGGACCCTGTTTCGGCAACTTTCGGCGGAGGATGTTGTGGTGAGTCAACGTCGTGTTACGTGCGTTATACGGGGCGTGTTACGTCGTAACACAACCATTATCTTGTAGCAAGTCAATCGGTATATTAAATGCGTTATATGGTATGGGTTACGTCGTAATGGGTGCCGGAATTAGAAAGTGAGTTGGTTACGTACGTTATGGATATTGGATTACGCACGTTAAAGTTGTTACGTACGTTAAGAAAGGACACCTACGTACGTAATGAGAGTGCAATTTATAGATTGAAGTGTTGCCTTTCATTTCTCTCACGATCCTTTGAGATATTTCTCTCCAAAACTCGTCCCTCTTCACTTTTAAGAGTGTTCTAAACACTTTTAACATGATTGTGAGCTTGGAATCATGGAATTAGAGCTTGGTTATGGAACTATTGTTGATTCTTGAAGTGATTTCTTGTGTTATCCATATTCTATGAGGTTTATGCCGAAGAAAGATAATGATATGCTTTGAATATGTTGATTATGATTATGGAATCATAGAGATCTTGATGTTCTTGAGGCCATATGATGACTATGATGATTTAATGATTCTTGGAATGGAGTTCAATTATTCTTTCTTCGTGGTTCGTCCATGCAAGGTAATCCTCATATCCTTTTTGATAGTGGCTTATTTTTTTTTTTTTTTTTTTTTTTGGATTACTACTTGGGAGGGAGTATGTTGGGAATCGTGTATTTTGATGTTCGTCTTATTTCAATGAAAATGCATAAATTGGATTGTACTTTTATCCGCTGCGTGAGTATTTTTGAAATGGATTTTGGTATTTTGCCAACTAAAATTTTATTTTGTAAAACCGATTCCCTAAACTGAGTTTTTGGCATTTTAACCTTGATCGTTTTGACGGTATTTGGAAAATGATTTTTTTTAGTATTTGAAAAATATTACCGTCATCGGTCTTTTTAGCATTTTTGGAACGACGTGGAAATTGTGCTTAGCCTGGTAAATCCTTGTGAGAAGGGTTTACGGCGTGTAATATTCCCAGGAGGATCTGGGGTGTTACAATTATGGTATCATGTGATAATGTTATACGAGATTTATTGGAATTGTAATAAGAGATTTCGGATGTTGATATGATCATTGAGATCTTCTTCATATGGTGATAAGGGTTTTGTTGCGATTCTTGAGATTGTATGAATGACATGATGAAGAAAATGGTAACATGGAGATATATACCTCGGAGATGTTGTTCTGAACGTGATTTCGGATATTTCATGTTCTTGAAGAACTCTTGAATTATACGAGGTGATGAAATTTTTTTTTTTTTGAAGTGTTGATGTTTTGAAAATGAATATGGAATATTCATATCTAGAGCTAAACTACGTGTTGGAAATAATGTTCGTATAGGAATACGAATGTGATTATGAGTTTGATGAGACTATTATTCATCTCTGAATTTGGAAGCCCATACGTAGGGAGCAAAAATTCAAATCGAATGATTGGATTGTTTGATAACCTTTTAATATGATTATCTATTATTTTGAACCCGATCGGATGATTCGAATTGATGACGGTTATAAGTAAATTTTAACAATGGATTTACGAGAAGGGAACCTTGTAAATTCGTATTTAAGAATTGAGTTTGGAACATTTAGACCCTTATTATTGGTCGAATTGGTTCTGATATGATCATCATTTTCGACTCGTATTGTGGACAGGATTTGTAAGTGTCTGAGTTGGATTGTTCAGATCGTGATTAGTCGAGATATGGTAAAACGATTGAGTTCGTGGTTTGGTGGTATTGATATTGGTCGTCATCGAACCGGTTGATTATCAATCCTACGTATTACAAAAAGGTATGATGTTAGATCGTGAAATAAGACTGTTGTTTTGCTGTTAAGGTTGAAGGGTTCTTAGATTAACTTGGTCGAGGCGAGGGAATTCGTAAGACGAAATAAGCGAATGGGTAACGATTACTTTGTATTGATATCGAGACAAGTTTTATACTCGTACTAATCAATGAGACTAATGTTATCGTGTAGGCGTTCGATTGTGTGTATCATTTTGGGTCATGGGCTCTTTATGTTTGTATTGATATCTGGGGATTGGTTGACACGACGCCCGTCGGCAAATTATGCCAAATGTTACTATTGTTTGTAATAGGCCGGTTCGAGGCATTGCGATACTTGTTGGTTAAGTTGCTGTCGATTGCCGGTTCGCGGTATCGACGTATCGATTGTGATTGTGATGGATGTTCCATTGAGATATTGTGGTAATCGTCGTCATTGACATCGGTGTTTTTTCTATTAATATTATATTAACCAATGAGAGACGTTTGATATATCCTTTTATCATCTCCGTTTCGGTGGTCGGTTTAAGACACCGGGACATCCATTCTATCGTATCATTGTTTATCGATTGACCGTTCTAAGGTAATCGAGGTATTGAATTGGGATTATCGAAGATAATTCCCATCCGTTGTCAAAAATATTCTCATCCGTTGTATCGTTGTTATCGATTGGCCATTCTACGGTAATCGAAGTATTGAATTGGGACTGTCGAGGATAGTTCCCATCCGTTGAATTATTATTGTCGTGTTGGCGATTCAAGGCGGCACACTATTTTCTTGTGAACTCGGTAATTTTGTGATCTTTGAAGGTTGAGGATTTACCCATTGTTGTGTTGTGATCGTTGCTCGTGTTAATCGGTCCTTAGGAAATTCGATCCCGGGATGGTTGTTTTGAATATCGTTGGTCGTGTCGATCTTTCATTATTCGTGTGTCATCGTTCACTTGGTGAGTCGTATGATCCGTATTGGATGTTTTATCCCTTGAGTTTCGTTGTCATGTTGTATCGTGGCATATCTGGAATCATGTCTGCGTCTTTGATTGGTTATGTGTAAGATTTTTAGCCGGGCACCGATGGTCATGCGTGGATATTTCCGCATTGGACCGTGCACACGAGACGTAGTTCTTGAGGCTAATTAGGTATATTGTCACACGTATATTCGGATTCCGTATACGGGGTGGACATGTGCACGGACACATTTAGGATCGGGCGTCTTGTGATATCCCTCTTGAGCTTTATTGATTGATCGTTCGTAGTCCATGTTGTATTGGATATGTCCGACGATTTGCGATCGTTGTTCATACGCGAGGGTATGTCCGGATCGAGTTTGCTCCTTTGAGATCGTATTATGATGATTCTGACTTTGGGGTCATTGGCTTTGTGCCATTGTGATGTATCGGTATTCCGTTGGAGCCTTCGGGCATTGTGAATTCGTATCTTTTCGGCATTGGTTTGGTCTACCTTCGGGTAATGTATTGTTGTGTTCTATATTGATGATTCGCCGTTTGGGCATATGTTTGATTCTTGTGCATCTCGTTGAGTTTTCTGGCGAAATATTTCTTCTCCTACTGTTTTAAGTTTCGGACGAAACTTCTTTTAAGGAGGGTAGAATGTAATACCCGTAATTTTTATCCCGGAAATTTTCTATTTTTGGCGGAAGTCTATTTTGACGACTTGCTTGGGACCGTTTCGTCATCTGAGAAATGATTAATTCTATACTTTTTGTCATCCGAGTTCGTTTCGGTATCGTTACATTGAATTCGTGTTCTTTATCGACTTTTCACGTGGGAGTTCGACTTTGTTAGATCACCATTAATTTTGGTAACTCCAAAATTCTGAATCTTGCAATATTATAGAGCATCGAGTTAGCTTTCCAATGGTTCAAGCGGTGAGTCAATGAGTCCGGACGAGAGAGTTATGGTCGTTTTAGCTCACCGCTCGTTATTGGCGATCACTGGCCGGACCCGACCGTGTCGTCCGACACACGGCCGTGCCGTACTCGCCGGAAATGCCGAAGTTTCTGCCGGCCGAACTCGGCCGTGTCGTCCGACACGGCCGTGTCGAACCCCTTAGGATAAGCGAGAATCGTCTGCCGAAACGCCCGACCGTGTCGTGCAGCGCGATCGAGTCATGCCAAGTCATTGTCGGACGGGTCAGCGTCGGAGGGCCCTACGCGCCGCGACCGTGTCAAGCGGACACGGTCGAGTCCTGTCGGCCAATCGTGCAACACGACCGTGCCGGCCACGGCCGTGTCTGGCGGCGATCAACCCTATAAAGGCCCTGCAGACGTTTTTCTTGCCATTTTCACCTTCTTCTTCTCCTCTTCCGCACCGGGCGTGTTCTAAACTTGAAGCCATGTTGTTTATGAACATATCCATGGAGTTCCTTGGGTTATATCATCAATCATTCGTCCGATAACATCCTTTGATCGAGCGAATCGGGTAAGATTTTCCGTAAATCTAATTTTGGGGATTTTGGGTATTTTGTTCGATTTCGTCCGTTTAATCCGATTTAACTTAGGATTGTGATGGATTGATGATTATTTAGATGTATTGTATCATTTCCCTTGTTATCCCATGTTTGGATCGTATCGATTCGTTGTTTTGGTCGAGTTCTTGACCGACGCCTTGAAGGTGTCCTAAATTGTCATAGAGGGTTTTCGGGCGTTCTACGATTATTCTTCCCGTATGATCGATGATTTATTGAATTTATGTTGTTAGGGTCTAATTCTTGTGAAGAACTCGAGTGAAACCCTTAGTTCGTTGTCTTCCTCGTGGTTCAAACTTCCGTCGAGCCGTGTTCTTCGGGATCTTGATAACGTTTATTAAGGCAAGTATACATTTATGATTGTACGTTCGACTTTGAAAGTAAGAGGAATTGATGGTATGATATGAACGAACCGTTTTACGGCATTCATAGAAATATTGATGGCATATCATGAACGAACCGCTTTTACGGCATTCATAGATATATTGATTGGCATGTAATGAACGAACCGTTTTGACGGCATTCCTACATGTATCGGCGTATGAGGTGAACGAACCGCTTTGACGGCATTCACATACGTAACGGCGTATGAGGTGAACGAACCGTTTCTACGGCATTCACATACGTCTTATGAGATTTTAGTTATTCCTAATACTAGTCTTGAATTGATGAATTGACGGATATTGATGAATTGACGGATATTGATGAATTGACGGATTACATTTACTTTATTGTCGAGAAGTATTATGTTTCATATTGTTATACTTGCACTAGCTATTCGGCTAACCCCTTTATGGGGAAATACGTTTCATGTATTTCGTGTTCGGGAGAGCGGACAGGCGGGTACCAGTCGGCATGAAGATGATGGGCAAGTGTGATACCGTGTCTTGTCTCCGGTTATCTCTTTTGGTTTCCTCCATTCGGTGTTGTTGTACTGGAATGGATTTTTAAATACTCGAGTATTGTATTTCGCTTCCTTGATGTTCCTACTGTGTTGCCGAGGTATCGATTTGTGCAGTGATGTATATGGTTTCATTGTTTATGGTTTCGAATACCATTTGTATCGTCTTTCTTTCTATTGTATGTAGACCTTATCGGTCAAGTTTATAGTTCCGCGTATGTTTAGCCTTGTGGGTCCCACGGCGGGGCTCACGGCGCTGTAATATACCCTGAATAACTTAGGGGTGTTACAATTTTAATATATGAAAATATATAAAATTAATTGGAATTGAAAATTAAACTTATTTGGGCTGAAATGGAGTAATAATAGATCGGGCCGTGAATAAGTAGGGCTGGATTAATGGACCAAAGACTGAAATTGGAGTTGGGCTCATGGATTAAATGACATTGGTTAAAAGGTTTGGGCCTGGAGATAGGCATTTGCCCAAATTCAAGGATATAATCGGCTAGGCCCAATTTATTGCCACAACCCTGTTTCACCAACTCATTCCCGTCCCATTTCTCTCCCTCTCTAAACCCTATTCGGCGACTTGCATAGTTGATGGTCGGAGCAGCGGGATTCCTCTCCTCACGCGGCTACAGCAATGGAAGATGAAAATCTTGAAGCACTGCAAATTGGACGACGGTCGATGGGGCAGACTTAAGCGACGAATGGCGGCAGACATGGTTTTAACAATAGGGTTTCACGGCGGTGGCAAAGGTCGGCTGATGATGTAATGGAGAACGGCGGCGAGGCGGTAGCCGGATCTATCATCGCCGAAGAAGAAGATAGAAACCTTCACAGGTAGGTTTTCTTGAGTTCTGATTTGGGATTGGGTTTGAGGTAAAAAAATTCTCAGTTGTGAAATATCTTTCCCTTTACCAACTCCGATTTTTCTTCTAAAAATTGGGGTTGTGTTATGTGATTTTGGAAATCGGTTTTACTGGTGTTTGTGTGAAAATGTTTGAAGGTGAAATGGATAGGGCGCTGAACTGGTGGTCAGGCTCCGATTGAGGAGGGTGCAGAATAGAAAATAACAACGGAGGTCGACTTTGCTGTAAAAATTGAGATGTAACAATAGAAGGAATTACCTGTTGTTTTGTGTTCGTTGAACGATTCTGAGAGGCTGGGAGGGTGATGTGAATTCTTGTGACTTAATGTAGTTTACTAAATTTGCTGTGAAATGATATTTGCTGGTGTGTGTGTGATTTCTGTCGATGTGAATGTGTTTTAGATTTCTGACAGATGATATTTTTTTTTATACCGAAATTTATTAACTGCTCCATTATGTATAACTGCTTCCTGAAGTTCTTCCCTCAACTCCACTCTTCTGCCAACCTCTTCCAACGTGAGAACGTGGAGTTCTCACAGTTCTTATCGTGATGAATATTTGGATTTGTAACATTATAATAATTGGGCTTGATAATGAATTATATGAGTTGGGCCCAAAATACATGAATTGGGTTTGGACTCGGTAACTAATTGACTTGGGTCTACAGTTAAATTAAGAATTAATCAATTGGGCTCAATAAATAATCATGGCCCAACCGATAATTTTAAAATTGAATTAATATTCAATATTCACTATAAAAATAATTAATAAATTAAGAAATAATTTTCTAAATTTAGCGGGTGTTACATCCTACCCCTGTTGGAAAAATTTTCGTCCTCGAAAATAGTATACTTACCGTGAATAAGGAAATCGGGATAACGAGTTCGAATTTCTTCTTCACGCTCCCAAGTAGCTTCATCTTTGGTGTGATTTCGCCATTGAACCTTGACGAGTACTCTCTCTTTATTCCTTAATGGAATATTCTTTCTGTCGATTATCGCAACTGGTTGTTCGACATAGGTGAGATCTTTGTTCACTTCCACCGTTGAATAGTTGATCACGTGACTAGGATCGTGAACGTATTTTCTCAACTGTGAGACGTGAAAAACATTATGTACTGCTGAAAATTCCGGTGGTAATGCCAAACGGTATGCCAAATCTCCAATCCGATCGAGGATCTCAAATGGTCCGACGTATCTTGGCCTCAGCTTGTTCCTCGATCCAAATCGAATGACTCCTTTAGTAGGGGCTACCTTTAGGAAGACCTTTTCTCCAACATTAAACTCAAGGTCCTTCCTTCGTTTGTCGGCATAGGATTTTTGGCGATCTTGTGCTGTCTTAATCCTTTCACGAATCTTTTCTACTACACTCACGGTCTTCTCGATTATTTCGGGACCCAAAATTTTTCTTTCACCTACTTCATCCCAATAAACCGGCGATCTGCACTTTCTCCCTCGTACGGGGCCATTCCGATCGTTGCCTGAAAACTATTATTGTATGCGAATTCTACCAAAGGTAGTAACTGTTCCCAATAATTACCCATGTCCATCACACAAGCTCTCAACATGTCTTCAAGTATTTGTATCGTCCTTTCTGATTGACCGTCAGTTTGTGGGTGATAGGCTGTACTAAAATTTAATTTAGTTCCCAATGCTTCCTGCAAACTTTCCCAAAAACGTGACGTGAAGCGAGTATCTCTATCCGAAACTATAGACACTGGTACTCCGTGCAGCCTTATGATCTCCTTAATATACAATTGCGCATACTGATACATTGTGAAGTTCATCTTCACTGGGATGAAATGAGCCGACTTAGTGAGGCGATCAACCACAACCCAAATCGCCTGATTTCCTCTTTCCGATCGAGGTAAGCTCACCACAAAGTCCATAGTGATGTGTTCCCATTTCCACTCTGGAATGTGGAGTGATTTTAACAAACCAAATGGGCGTTGATGTTCGGCTTTCACCTGCTGACAAATAATACATCTCCTGACGAATTCAGCCACGTTTCTCTTCAAACCTTCCCACCAAAATTTGCTTTTCAAATCTTGGTACATCTTTGTACTACCAGGATGAGCAGTATATGGTGTGTTGTGTGCTTCTTCCAAAATCGTCTTCTTCAAATCCGTCTTGTCGGGCACACAAATCCTTTCCTTGTAGTATATCGTACCATCTTCTGATATACTAAATCCTTTATCCTCTCCAGCTATAACACGCTCCTTCATTTTGGTCAAGAAATTGTCTTGACCCTGACCTTCCTTGATCTTCTCTCTCAAGGTCGGTTGAACTGACAACGTCATTAAAATTGCTTCCACCGGCTTTAACGGTGTAGCCACTTCTAGGTTCATCTTTGAAAATTCACTGACCAATTTGTCTTCCTTAGTCAAAATGCAATTCAATTCTCCTCTGACCTTGCGACTTAAAGCATCTGCGACCACGTTCGCCTTCCCTGGATGATAGTGAATTGTACAATCGTAGTCCTTCACTAACTCCAACCATCTTCTTTGTCTCATATTAAGTTCCTTCTGAGTGAATAGATACCTTAAGCTTTTGTGGTCGGTATAGATCTCACATTTACCTCCGTAGAGGTAATGTCGCCATATCTTCAAGGCGTGAACTACCGCAGCTAGTTCTAAATCATGCGTCGGATAATTTAACTCATGTGGCTTTAATTGCCTTGACGCATAAGCGATGACCTTACCTTGCTGCATTAGAACACATCCTAATCCTTGCTTGGATGCGTCACTATAGATCACGAATTCTCTAGACGGATCTGGAATCGTCAAAACTGAAGCTGAGGTTAGTCTCCGCTTAAGTTCTTGAAAACTTTGTTCGCACTTCTCATTCCACAGGAACTGTTCTCCTTTCCTCGTTAGTCGAGTCATCGGTGCGGCCATCTTAGAAAATCCTTCAATAAACCTCCTATAATATCCTGCTAACCCCAAGAAACTGCGAACTTCATTCGCGTTAGTTGGTGTTTTCCAATCGTTGATAGCCTCTATTTTAGACGAATCGACTTCAATTCCTTGCGCAGTAATAACATGTCCAAGGAATGCCACCCTCTTGAGCCAAAATTCGCACTTGCTAAACTTCGCATACAGTTTTTCTTTGCGAAGTATCTCCAAAACCGTTCGTAGATGCTTCTCATGTTCTGCTTCACCTTTCGAATAAATTAGTATGTCATCTATAAACACGATGACAAACTGGTCCAAGTAGGGTTGGAAGACTCTATTCATCAAGTCCATAAAGACTGCTGGGGCATTACTTAGCCCAAATGGCATTACTACGAACTCGTAGTGACCATACCTTGTTCGGAAAGCGCCTTCTAATGTCCTCGTCCTTGATCTTTAGTTGATGGTATCCTGACCTCAAATCTATCTTTGAGAACACTCCCGAACCTCCAAGCTGGTCAAATAAGTCTTCGATTCGGGGAAGTGGATACTTGTTCTTTATCGTGAGTCGATTTAACTCACGATAATCGATACACATTCTCATGCTTCCATCATTCTTCTTCACGAATAATACTGGTGCTCCCCAAGGTGATACACTTGGTCGGATATATCCCATATCGAGTAACTCCTGAATCTGCACCTTCAGTTCTTGTAGTTCTTTTGGCGCCATCCTGTATGGGGCCTTTGATATAGGGGCTGCTCCAGGCACCAAGTCAATTGTAAACTCCACTTGTCTGTCCGGTGGAACACCCGGTAAGTTCTCCGGAAAAACATCTGAATAATCCTTAACGATATGAACGTCTTCGATCGTTACTTCGGACTTCGACTCCCCCATGATATTCACTAAATATCCTTGACAATTGCCCTTACGCAATATCTTCGTCGCTTTCATGGCTGATATCACTGGAGGGGCTTTGTTACGCTTAACCCCTTGAAATACGTCCTCTACTCCGGCTGCTGGATGTAAGACCACGTTCCTCCTCGCGCATTTGCAAAACGGCATCATACTTATCTAACCAATCCATACCCAAGACTACGTCGAAGTTATTCATGTCTAATATGTATAGATCGGCTAGATATAAACGTTCATTTATCTCTATGGTTATACTGTTAGCTATATCATCAACAGAAATTATTTCTCCTGCTGGTATACTAACTTCAAGGTTTTGAGAAGATTTTCTACTTCTAAATTTAGTCATGCTAAACAACTTCTTAGAGATAAATGAATGGGATGCGCCAAGATCAAATAACACCAAAGCAGAATTCAATGACAGGATAACATACCCGACATCGTTAGGGTTTCTCCTTGTCAATTTCCGATAGGCTATACATACGAGCCTTTCCCCGTAACCTTGATTACGGACTCTTCTGTCTGGGCCATTGTTCTTACGTGGGCCGAGAGACAATGAGTCCTTCTACATGGCATCTGTAACATCGATTCAGACCGAGCATGCAAACTTCATTTTGCCTCTTCCGCATTTCAAGCGGGTTGGGTAGTCGTCTTGTGTCTTTGACCGGATGGTCCTTCTCTACTACCCTTCTTGTTGCTAGTATTATTATTCGGTCCTTGCCACTTTCTTTTGTTCGTATTCACAATGGCAGAGCTCCTAGCCCTTTCCATATCCAAGCTAGCGATATATCTTCGGACTCGACACGGCTTCCTTATACGACATCTTTCCATGGCTAGCCGAGATGATGTCGGATTACGTCTTGAAGTCCATCACGAAACTTTTGTGCCTTCATGTCATCATTCGCAACTATGAATGGTGCGAATCGGCACATGTGATTGAACTTCCTTTCGTATTCCGTGACCGTCATGCCTCCTTGAGTTAGATCTAGGAACTCCTTCTGCATTTTGGCCTTATACGACCGTGGATAATACTTGTCCATCACCGTTTCTTTAAATCCTTCCCAAGACAGTGTTCTACGTTCCTCTTCAGTTCGGAGTCTCCAGGATCCATTCCACCAAGTCCTGGCGTCCTCCTTGAGTTGGAAGACTGCGCATGAAACTTTCTGCTCATCGTGCAAGCCATGTAATCGAAAATACTCTCCAAGTTCAATAGCCATTCCTCGATGGCGGTGGCCCTTCCTCCCGAGGAACATTGGAGGTTTGAACTTGTTGAACTGATTTATTACTCGGCCTGAACTTGCCCTTGAGTGGCCGGAGGCGTTATAGTCGCTCCTTGGAGAAGATTGGTTAGACACGAGAGCGATTCTGCCGACTAGGGGCATCACTCCCGCTTGCGGACGTATTAAGTGTGCCTTGGGCTTGGTTTCGAGACTCGGCATTCGGGGTGATTTCGCGGGAGCCATATCCTGCCCACGAATCGTTGTTCTTGTAAGTTCTTGAGTGCGAGAAATGAGGTAGAGATAAAGATATTTATACGCGTGGCATAAGATAAAATAATTCATTACATCTTGGAATTGATTAATACGAGAAATTAAATATTCTATTAATGATAACTTTTGATAGTCAACATAAAACACTAAAATGGGAGCTGAGACTAATAGTTACTACTAAAATATTAAAATCACGACATAACAAAATTAATTTTCATCGTCACTGCTAAGGATTTCAATAACAGGAACAGGGGGTGGGGACTCAGTCCAGGAGATGATATCCTCGTCATCCGAGTCAACCATCGGTTCGAGCTCTGGGTCCTCCTCTTCCTCTGGATCCTCCTCGGGATCCTCCTCAAATTCCTCCATCGGCTGTGATGGGGTATCATGCATCTCATATATCTTGGGGATCTCGCCCCTCGAAAACAAGTCGAGAATTCTTCCAAAGAAGATACCGAAAGTCATCTACGACTATTCTTTCCTCCGGGTCTGCGGTTCGACTCGTGCCACGTGTATATGGTGAAACTCCGGTCATTCGGCGAGTGATGATCAAGTGCTCGACTTCTTCGACCGGATCTCCGTCTTCCCCGACATGAACCATTTCGAATTCTCTCGACCACGTAGTACGGGGCATTCTCGGGAGTCTGGATTTCCCAAGAGTCTCTATGTGCTAGGGGCGCGAGCGGATCCCGCCTCGGTCCTCTTACGTGGAGTTCTTGTGAAACCGGCCATACTAACAGATACACGCATATTTGCGTAAAATTATTAAGTTTTACGATATTAGTCTAAATGTATGATATAAACATGACTTTAAGCTTTTACCTTGGAATGGAGTAGCGAAGTAGCGGCAATGAACATATGATATTTCCTTGAAGATGAAAATATTTTAACTTTAAAAAATCTTAGGCGTACGGGAAAGTAGACCGGATTTTCTCGATACCATCTTATGTGACCGATTTTTCTAAGGTATTTTATGAATAAAAATATTAATAATGAGAAAACTTGTAGAAATTTCAAGTCGTTACTAAACATACATTTTCTAAAATATTTGCGGAACTAAAAAGGATTTGAATCTCAATACGATCGTAAAATATGACAATGGAAAATAATTACTAAAAATAAATTAAAAGTTTCGAGTAACTTGAGCGGAATTAAAAGAAATAATTATAGTATTAATCATATGTCGGCACCTTTCGACAACCCGTCCTCTCCATTCGAATTAACTGAAAATTTTACATAAAAATTGGGTGAGATTTCTATCGATAGTGGTAACATCACAAGTCAACAATAATCACAATACATAACGTATTCATAGCATGAATAATTGTTATATCAACTTGAGCATGTAAACATGTGACGCATGTAAACATATACGATACTTGGTATGAAAAACATGTGAGCATGTTAATCATAAATCGATACTTGGTACGAAAAACATGTGACTGCATGTTAATCGTAAATATAACATATCATCTATACGGTCCAAATAAAGCAATTAAAATTGACAAGTAATAATTCCCACCAAATTGAGATGACTTGAATGCAAATGCTTGAAATGCTTATGAACGTGTTAATCGTGCCCTTGATTCTCGTAGCCTACAATTAAAGAGGTGTGTATTTTAATATATGTAAATATATAAAATTAATTGGAATTGAAAATTAAACTTATTTGGGCTGAAATGGAGTAATAATAGATCGGGCCGTGAATAAGTAGAATTTGGATTAATGGACCAAAGACTGAAATTGGAGTTGGGCTCATGGATTAAATGACATTGGTTAAAAGGTTTGGGCACGGAGATAGGCATTTGCCCAAATTCAAGGATATAATCGGCTAGGCCCAATTTATTGCCACAACCCTGTTTCACCAACTCATTCCCGTCCCATTTCTCTCCCTCTCTAAACCCTATTCGCGACTTGCATAGTTGATGGTCGGAGCAGCGGGATTCCTCTCCTCACGCGGCTCTGAGAATGGAAGATGAAAATCTTGAAGCACCGCAAATTGGACGACGGTCGATGGGGCAGACTTAAGCGGCGAATGGCGGCGGACATGGTTTTAACAATAGGGTTTCACGGCGGCGGCAAAGGTCGGTGATGATGTAATGGAGAACGGCGGCGAGGCGGTAGCCGGATCTATCATCGCCGAAGAAGAAGATAGAAACCTTCACGAGTAGGTTTTCTTGAGTTCGATTTGGGATTGGGTTTGAGGTAAAAATTCTCGGTTGTGAAATATCTTTCCCTTTACCAACTCCGATTTTTCTTCTAAAAATTGGGGTTGTGTTATGTGATTTTGGAAATCGGTTTCTTGGTGTTTGTGTGAAAATGTTTGAAGGTGAAATGGATAGGGCGGGCTGGTGGTCGGGCTCGATTGAGGAGGGTGCGAATAGAAAATAATAACGGAGGTCGACTTTCTTTGTAAAAATTGAGATGTAACAATAGAAGGAATTACTGTTGTTTTGTGTTCGTTGAACGATTACGAGAGGGGAGGGTGATGTGAATTCTTGTGACTTAATGTAGTTTACTAAATTTGCTGTGAAATGATATTTGCTGGTGTGTGTGTGTGATTTCTGTCGATGTGAATGTGTTTTAGATTTCTGACAGATGATATTTTTTTTTTATACCGAAATTTATTAACTGCTCCATTATGTATAACTGCTTCCTGAAGTTCTTCCCTCAACTCCACTCTTCTGCCAACCTCTTCCAACGTGAGAACGTGGAGTTCTCACAGTTCTTATCGTGATGAATATTTGGATTTGTAACATTATAATAATTGGGCTTGATAATGAATTATATGAGTTGGGCCCAAAATACATGAATTGGGTTTGGACTCGGTAACTAATTGACTTGGGTCTGATTAAATTAAGAATTAATCAATTGGGCTCAATAAATAATCATGGCCCAACCGATAATTTTAAAATTGAATTAATATTCAATATTCACTATAAAAATAATTAATAAATTAAGAAATAATTTTCTAAATTTAGCGGGTGTTACATCCTACCCCTGTTGGAAAAATTTTCGTCCTCGAAAATAGTATACTTACCGTGAATAAGGAAATCGGGATAACGAGTTCGAATTTCTTCTTCACGCTCCCAAGTAGCTTCATCTTTGGTGTGATTTCGCCATTGAACCTTGACGAGTACTCTCTCTTTATTTCTTAATGGAATAATCTTTCTGTCGATTATCGCAACTGGTTGTTCGACATAGGTGAGATCTTTGTTCACTTCCACCGTTGAATAGTTGATCACGTGACTAGGATCGTGAACGTATTTTCTCAAGCGTGAGACGTGAAAAACATTATGTCTTGCTGAAAATTCCGTGGTAATGCCAAACGGTATGCCAAATCTCCAATCCGATCGAGGATCTCAAATGGTCCGACGTATCTTGGCCTCAGCTTGTTCCTCGATCCAAATCGAATGACTCCTTTAGTAGGGGCTACCTTTAGGAAGACCTTTTCTCCAACATTAAACTCAAGGTCCTTCCTTCGTTTGTCGGCATAGGATTTTTGGCGATCTTGTGCTGTCTTAATCCTTTCACGAATCTTTTCTACTACACTCACGGTCTTCTCGATTATTTCGGGACCCAAAATTTTTCTTTCACCTACTTCATCCCAATAAACCGGCGATCTGCACTTTCTCCCATAAAGTGCCTCGTACGGGGCCATTCCGATCGTTGCCTGAAAACTATTATTGTATGCGAATTCTACCAAAGGTAGTAACTGTTCCCAATAATTACCCATGTCCATCACACAAGCTCTCAACATGTCTTCAAGTATTTGTATCGTCCTTTCTGATTGACCGTCAGTTTGTGGGTGATAGGCTGTACTAAAATTTAATTTAGTTCCCAATGCTTCCTGCAAACTTTCCCAAAAACGTGACGTGAAGCGAGTATCTCTATCCGAAACTATAGACACTGGTACTCCGTGCAGCCTTATGATCTCCTTAATATACAATTGCGCATACTGATACATTGTGAAGTTCATCTTCACTGGGATGAAATGAGCCGACTTAGTGAGGCGATCAACCACAACCCAAATCGCCTGATTTCCTCTTTCCGATCGAGGTAAGCTCACCACAAAGTCCATAGTGATGTGTTCCCATTTCCACTGCGGAATGTGGAGTGATTTTAACAAACCAAATGGGCGTTGATGTTCGGCTTTCACTGTGACAAATAATACATCTCTGACGAATTCACCACGTTTCTCTTCAAACCTTCCCACCAAAATTTGCTTTTCAAATCTTGGTACATCTTTGTACTACCAGATGAGCAAGATATGGTGTGTTGTGTGCTTCTTCCAAAATCGTCTTCTTCAAATCCGTCTTGTCGGGCACACAAATCCTTTCCTTGTAGTATATCGTACCATCTTCTGATATACTAAATCCTTTATCCTCTCCAGCTATAACACGCTCCTTCATTTTGGTCAAGAAATTGTCTTGACCCTGACCTTCCTTGATCTTCTCTCTCAAGGTCGGTTGAACTGACAACGTCATTAAAATTGCTTCCACCGGCTTTAACGGTGTAGCCACTTCTAGGTTCATCTTTGAAAATTCACTGACCAATTTGTCTTCCTTAGTCAAAATGCAATTCAATTCTCCTCTGACCTTGCGACTTAAAGCATCTGCGACCACGTTCGCCTTCCCTGGATGATAGTGAATTGTACAATCGTAGTCCTTCACTAACTCCAACCATCTTCTTTGTCTCATATTAAGTTCCTTCTGAGTGAATAGATACCTTAAGCTTTTGTGGTCGGTATAGATCTCACATTTACCTCCGTAGAGGTAATGTCGCCATATCTTCAAGGCGTGAACTACCGCAGCTAGTTCTAAATCATGCGTCGGATAATTTAACTCATGTGGCTTTAATTGCCTTGACGCATAAGCGATGACCTTACCTTGCTGCATTAGAACACATCCTAATCCTTGCTTGGATGCGTCACTATAGATCACGAATTCTCTAGACGGATCTGGAATCGTCAAAACTGAAGCTGAGGTTAGTCTCCGCTTAAGTTCTTGAAAACTTTGTTCGCACTTCTCATTCCACAGGAACTGTTCTCCTTTCCTCGTTAGTCGAGTCATCGGTGCGGCCATCTTAGAAAATCCTTCAATAAACCTCCTATAATATCCTGCTAACCCCAAGAAACTAAGAACTTCATTCGCGTTAGTTGGTGTTTTCCAATCGTTGATAGCCTCTATTTTAGACGAATCGACTTCAATTCCTTGCGCAGTAATAACATGTCCAAGGAATGCCACCCTCTTGAGCCAAAATTCGCACTTGCTAAACTTCGCATACAGTTTTTCTTTGCGAAGTATCTCCAAAACCGTCCGTAGATGCTTCTCATGTTCTTCTTCACCTTTCGAATAAATTAGTATGTCATCTATAAACACGATGACAAACTGATCCAAGTAGGGTTGGAAGACTCTATTCATCAAGTCCATAAAGACTGCTGGGGCATTACTTAGCCCAAATGGCATTACTACGAACTCGTAGTGACCATACCTTGTTCGGAAAGCAGTCTTCGGAATGTCCTCGTCCTTGATCTTTAGTTGATGGTATCCTGACCTCAAATCTATCTTTGAGAACACTCCCGAACCTCCAAGCTGGTCAAATAAGTCTTCGATTCGGGGAAGTGGATACTTGTTCTTTATCGTGAGTCGATTTAACTGACGATAATCGATACACATTCTCATGCTTCCATCCTTCTTCTTCATGAATAATACTGGTGCTCCCCAAGGTGATACACTTGGTCGGATATATCCCATATCGAGTAACTCCTGAATCTGCACCTTCAGTTCTTGTAGTTCTTTTGGCGCCATCCTGTATGGGGCCTTTGATATAGGGGCTGCTCCAGGCACCAAGTCAATTGTAAACTCCACTTGTCTGTCCGGTGGAACACCCGGTAAGTTCTCCGGAAAAACATCTGAATAATCCTTAACGATATGAACGTCTTCGATCGTTAATTCGGACTTCGACTCCCCCATGATATTCACTAAATATCCTTGACAATTGCCCTTACACAATATCTTCGTCGCTTTCATGGCTGATATCACTGGAGGGGCTTTGTTACGCTTAACCCCTTGAAATACGTCCTCTACTCCGGCTGCTGGATGTAAGACCACGTTCCTCCTCGCGCATTTGCAAAACGGCATCATACTTATCTAACCAATCCATACCCAAGACTACGTCGAAGTTATTCATGTCTAATATGTATAGATCGGCTAGATATAAACGTTCATTTATCTCTATGGTTATACTGTTAGCTATATCATCAACAAAAATTATTTCTCCTGCTGGTATACTAACTTCAAGGTTTTGAGAAGATTTTCTACTTCTAAATTTAGTCATGCTAAACAACTTCTTAGAGATAAATGAATGGGATGCGCCAGTATCAAATAACACCAAAGCAGGAATTCCAGCGACAGATAACATACCTGACATCGTTCCGGGTTTCTCCTTGTCAATTTCCGATAGGCTATACATACGAGCCTTCCCCGAACCTTGATTACGGACCCTTCTGTCTGGGCCATTGTTCTTCTCAGGCACTGAGAGACCATGTGTCCTTCTTCATGGCATCGGTAACATCGATTCTGTCCGAGCATGCAAACTCCTTTGTGCCTCTTCCTGCATTTCAAGCAGGTTGGGTAGTCGTACTGTGTCTTTGACCCGGATGGTCCTTCTCTACTACCCTTCTTGTTGCTAGTATTATTATTCGGTCCTTGCCACTTTCTTTTGTTCGTATTCACAACTGGCAGAGCCCTAGCCCTTTCCATATCCAAGCTAGCTGATATATCTTGGCTCTGACACGGCTTCCTTATACGACATCTTTCCATGGCTAGCCGATGATGTCGGATTCTCTTGAAGTCCATCACGAAACTTTTGTGCCTTCATGTCATCATTCGCAACTATGAATGGTGCGAATCGGCACATGTGATTGAACTTCCTTTCGTATTCCGTGACCGTCATGCCTCCTTGAGTTAGATCTAGGAACTCCTTCTGCATTTTGGCCTTATACGACCGTGGATAATACTTGTCCATCACCGTTTCTTTAAATCCTTCCCAAGACAGTGTTCTACGTTCCTCTTCATTCGGAGTCTCCAGATCCATTCCACCAAGTCCTGGCGTCCTCCTTGAGTTGGAAGACTGCGCATGAAACTTTCGCTCATCCGCAAGCCATGTAATCGAAAATACTCTCCAAGTTCAATAGCCATTCCTCGATGGCGGTGGCCCTTCCCTCCCGAGGAACATTGGAGGTTTGAACTTGTTGAATCGATTTATTACTCGCTGAACTTGCCCTTGAGTGGTGGAGGCGTTATAGTCGCTCCTTGAGAAGATTGGTTAGACACGAGAGCGATTCTTTGTGACTAGGGGCATCACTCCCGCTTGCAGACGTATTAAGTGTGCCTTGGGCTTGGTTTCGAGACTCGGCATTCGGGGTGATTTCGCGGGGAGCCATATCCTGCCCACGAATCGTTGTTCTTGTAAGTTCTTGAGTGCGAGAAATGAGGTAGAGATAAAGATATTTATACGCGTGGCATAAGATAAAATAATTCATTACATCTTGGAATTGATTAATACGAGAAATTAAATATTCTATTAATGATAACTTTTGATAGTCAACATAAAACACTAAAATGGGAGCTGAGACTAATAGTTACTACTAAAATATTAAAATCACGACATAACAAAATTAATTTTCATCGTCACTGCTAAGGATTTCAATAACAGGAACAGGGGGTGGGGACTCGGTCAGAGATGATATCCTCGTCATCCGAGTCAACCATCGGTTCGAGCTCTGGGTCCTCCTCTTCCTCTGGATCCTCCTCGGGATCCTCCTCAAATTCCTCCATCGGCTGTGATGGGGTATCATGCATCTCATATATCTTGGGGATCTCGCCCCTCGAAAACAAGTCGAGAATTCTTCCAGCAGCATACTGAAAGTCATCTACGACTATTCTTTCCTCCGGGGTCCTGCGGTTCGACTCGTGCCACAGGCGGTATATGGTGAAACTCCAGTCATTCGGCAGAGTGATGATCAAGTGCTCGACTTCTTCGACCGGATCTCCCGTCTTCCCTGACATGAACCATTTCTGAATTCTCTCGACCACGTAGTACGGGGCATTCTCGGGGAGTCCTGGATTTCCCCAAGAGTCTCTATGTGCTAGGGGGCGAGTGGATCCCGCCTCGGTCCTCTTACGTGGAGTTCTTGTGAAACCGGCCATACTAACAGATACACGCATATTTGCGTAAAATTATTAAGTTTTACGATATTAGTCTAAATGTATGATATAAACATGACTTTAAGCTTTTACCTTGGAATGGAGTAGCGAAGTAGCGGCGATAACATATGATATTTCCTTGAAGATGAAAATATTTTAACTTTAAAAAAATCTTCCGGCGTACCAGGAAAGTAGACCGGATTTTCTCTGATACCATACTGTAACGACCCGATTTTTCTAAGGTATTTTATGAATAAAAATATTAATAATGAGAAAACTTGTAGAAATTTCAAGTCGTTACTAAACATACATTTTCTAAAATATTTGCGGAACTAAAAAGGATTTCGAATCTCCAATACGATCGTAAAATATGACAATGGAAAATAATTACTAAAAATAAATTAAAAGTTTCAGTAACTTGAGCGGAATTAAAAGAAATAATTATAGTATTAATCATATGTCGGCACCTTTCGACAACCCGTCCTCTCCATTCGAATTAACGAAAATTTTACATAAAAATGGGGTGAGCTTTCTATCGCTCGTGGGAACATCACAAGTCAACAATAATCACAATACATAACGGAGGCATAGCATGAATAATTGTTATATCAACTTGAGCATGTAAACATGTGACGCATGTAAACATATACGATACTTGGTATGAAAAACATGTGACTGCATGTTAATCATAAATCGATACTTGGTACGAAAAACATGTGATCGCATGTTAATCGTAAATATAACATATCATCTATACGGTCCAAATAAAGCAATTAAAATTGACAAGTAATAATTCCCACCTGAAATTGAGATGACTTGAATGCAAATGCTTGAAATGCTTATGAACGTGTTAATCGTGCCCTTGATTCTCGTAGCCTACAATTAAAGAGGTGTGTATTTTAATATATGTAAATATATAAAATTAATTGGAATTGAAAATTAAACTTATTTGGGCTGAAATGGAGTAATAATAGATCGGGCCGTGAATAAGTAGGGTGGATTAATGGACCAAAGACCGAAATTGGAGTTGGGCTCATGGATTAAATGACATTGGTTAAAAGGTTTGGGCACGGAGATAGGCATTTGCCCAAATTCAAGGATATAATCGGCTAGGCCCAATTTATTGCCACAACCCTGTTTCACCAACTCATTCCCGTCCCATTTCTCTCCCTCTCTAAACCCTATTCGGCGACTTGCATAGTTGATGGTCGGAGCAGCGGGATTCCTCTCCTCACGCGGCTACAGAATGGAAGATGAAAATCTTGAAGCACCGCAAATTGGACGACGGTCGATGGGGCGAGACTTAAGCGGCGAATGGCGGCAGACATGGTTTTAACAATAGGGTTTCACGGCGGCGGCAAAGGTCGGCTGATGATGTAATGGAGAACGGCGGCGAGGCGGTAGCCGGATCTATCATCGCCGAAGAAGAAGATAGAAACCTTCACAGGTAGGTTTTCTTGAGTTCTGATTTGGGATTGGGTTTGAGGTAAAAAAAATTCTCAGTTGTGAAATATCTTTCCCTTTACCAACTCCGATTTTTCTTCTAAAAATTGGGGTTGTGTTATGTGATTTTGGAAATCGGTTTTACTGGTGTTTGTGTGAAAATGTTTGAAGGTGAAATGGATAGGGCGCTGAACTGGTGGTCAGGCTCCGATTGAGGAGGGTGCAGAATAGAAAATAATAACGGAGGTCGACTTTCTTTGTAAAATTGAGATGTAACAATAGAAGGAATTACTGTTGTTTTGTGTTCGTTGAACGATTACGAGAAATTTGGGAGGGTGATGTGAATTCTTGTGACTTAATGTAGTTTACTAAATTTGCTGTGAAATGATATTTGCTGGTGTGTGTGTGTGATTTCTGTCGATGTGAATGTGTTTTAGATTTCTGACAGATGATATTTTTTTTTATACCGAAATTTATTAACTGCTCCATTATGTATAACTGCTTCCTGAAGTTCTTCCCTCAACTCCACTCTTCTGCCAACCTCTTCCAACGTGAGAACGTGGAGTTCTCACAGTTCTTATCGTGATGAATATTTGGATTTGTAACATTATAATAATTGGGCTTGATAATGAATTATATGAGTTGGGCCCAAAATACATGAATTGGGTTTGGACTCGGTAACTAATTGACTTGGGTCTACAGTTAAATTAAGAATTAATCAATTGGGCTCAATAAATAATCATGGCCCAACCGATAATTTTAAAATTGAATTAATATTCAATATTCACTATAAAAATAATTAATAAATTAAGAAATAATTTTCTAAATTTAGCGGGTGTTACAGAAAATATCGGTTACAAAAGAGCCATAACCCCATTTCTTCATGTTAGTTTGTATATGAAATGAACACAACCCGTGGGGGATCCCTGGATAAACCAAATCGACTCCATTTTTTATGCTCATGTGCTGATCAGACACAATCAAAAGATCAACTGGACAACCAAATGCATTACGAACTTGTTGGAGAAACCAAGTCCATGACGAATCATTTTCTTTGTCCCCAATCCCAAAAGCTAAAGGAAATATCTGCTCATTAGCATCCTTAGTTGCAGCAATAAACATAATACCCTTGTATTTTCCTTTCAAATGGGTTCCATCAATCACAATAACAAGGCGACACGAACTAAATCCTCTTATACATGCACCAAGAGCAAAGAAAACGAATTGAAAGATACCATCATCAGATGTCTGTAGTGCCACCATCAATCCTGGGTTTAAGTCCTTTAGCATGTAAAGGTACGTAGGCAGCAACTGAAAATATACAAAAGAAAATCATTAAAACAACATAATCATAACACAACGCATTAGAATTCATCACATTCGTAACACAACGCATTACGAATTCATCAAATTCGTATCAACAATATCACTAATTTTTTAACAACGATTTTAATGAATTTGTAACATTATACATCACAAATTCATCAAATTCGTGATATCATCAATTTCGTAACAACGATGTCATCAGTTCCGTAACAACGAATTCTTCAATTTCGTAACACTACGCATTACGAATTCATCAAATTCGTAGCATGCGTACCAAAAAAACAACAGATGTAAACTTAAGTGGAGGTTATCAAAAGAACCTGAAAAGACTTGTCTGCATCACCGTATGATTCTTTTACTGCATGGTTCTTCCCAACCAAAGCAGTTCGGTACGTCACATGAACACCATAATCCATTAACAACTTCCCTTGAATATCAAGAGGCCTAAGAAGAAAACCATCTTCAGTAAAATTATCAACAAATTCAGCAGCTACGACTTTAGAAGAAACCTTTGGATGAGGATGATATCTCAAATCAAATTCAAAATTATGAGGTCTCCATTGATTGATTTTCCAAGCCCGGCCCACCGCAGACGCTCGAATAACAAATTCACATCTATCGCCAAATTTGCATACGAGATGATAACGAGTACCACTTGAGCACGCTGTCACCGACTCCACATGGTTTTTCATGTGGAAATACCCAACAGCTGTAGTCATTGTCAACTTGTCACGAAATATACCACCACTAACAAGTTCATTTGTCACTGGCTCAGAAGGTATAACGAAATCCTCTGATGCAATAGAAGCTTGCTCCGCTGCACCGGGAATCATCCACAAACGAACTTCTTTCTATTTTTCCTGATTAATAATTGTGTTACATTGATTAAGCTCATCTCCACTGTAATAATCAGCCGAATCATCACAACCATCATATACATCAGCCATGTCATGAAATTTATTATCGTACATTTCATCACCAACATTCTCAAAATTGGGTTCATCATTTCCAACATCAAGCTCACCCTGAATCTTGCTTTGCAAACACAAAACCTTAGCATTTCGACGTTTCCGGCTAGATGAACATTCATTCATGAGGGGAGAAACCGTGATATATACTGTAGGCAAATTCAACAACCCCAACATACTAGACAACTCAAAATCATCCATTATCTTCATTCTCATAGTCTCGCCTACAGGCGACTGAACTAAAGCATCTACATCAAACGCATACATGCTAATGTCTTTTTTCAATCGCACCTCAAGCTTACTCAAAAATTGTTGAAAGGTTATACCCGTTGGAGGAATGGGAATACACTCCTTTCTCCCACCTACATATATATTCTCATCCCACTGTCCTCCATGCACAACAATTAAGCAAGATGGACTCATCTGCATAAAAGGAGTTACGATTTTAAATTCGTACAGTGTTATCCCACTCCTACATGATTACACAGTTACGAAATCAACAAATTGTAACACAACATGATCACGCAGTAACAATTCGTTGTGTTATGAAATCAACAAATCGTAACATGATAAAAAAATTCTAGCCGCAAATCTTTTCGTTACGAAATCCAGAAATCGTAACACAAAAACAAAATCATAACAAAAATGTTTTGTTACGAAATCAACAAATCGTAACATATAAACAAACCCGTAAAAACTCATTTTGGTCCCACTGGCCTACATGATCACACAGTTACGAAATTAACAAATCGTAACACAACATGATCACGCAATAACAATTCGTTGTGTTATGAAATCAACAAATCGTAACACGATAACAAAATTCTAGCCACAAATCTTTTCGTTACGAAATCCAGAAATCGTAACACAAAAACAAAATCGTAACAAAAATGTTTTGTTATGAAATCAACAAATCGTAACATATAAACAAACCCGTAAAAACTCGTTTTGGTCCCACTGTCCTACATGATCACACAATTATGAAATCAACAAATCGTAACATGACATGATCACGCAGTAACAATTCGTTGTGTTATGAAATCAACAAATCTTAACACGATAACAAAATCGTCATAAATCTTTTCATTACGAAATCCAGAAATCGTAACACAAAAACAAAATCGTAACAAAAATATTTTGTTCCGAAATCAACAAATCGTAACATATAAACAAACCCGTAAAAACTCGTTTTGGTACGAAATAAAGGGAATCGCAACACACTAAATTATACGAAAAGATAAATTCGTAATGAAATTAATAAAATCTTAACAAGTCGTAATACCAAAACAAAATCATAACCAATCGTTTCGTTACGAAATCCATAAATAATAATAAAATAGTTACGAAAAAAATAAATCGTAACACAAAAATAAAATCGTAACATCATGCAAAAACAGTACAAAATCGATAAACATAGCCCAATACAAAACCACAACAACAACCACAGCAACCAATCCAAAACAACAACGACAACGGAAATAATACGACAAAATACTAAATAATACCTCAAAATCGAATTCAAGTCAAGTCGCGAAATCGGATCAAGAGAGAGGAGATCGTCGGCGAAATCAGAGGAAGAAGAAGAGATGAGAAATCAAAGAACACCGGCGAGAGGAGAACACCGGCGAAATCGGAGGAAGAAGAATAGATGAGGGAAGAATGAAAAAAAAAAAAGAGGAGAAAAATGAAGAGGAAAAGCGAGAAAGAGAGAGAGAGAGAGAGAGAGAGAGAGAAATAGAGAGAGAAAAAGAGAAGAGAAAGAGAGAGATGAGGAAAACAAAAGAAAAGAGAGAGAAGAGACAAAATGAAGAAACGAGGAGGAAAGAGGGAAAAGAGAAAAAAGAGAAAAGAGAAGAGAAAGAGGTGAAAGAAAAAAATAATGGAAAAAAGTGAAGAGAAAAGAGAGAGAGAAGTAGAAAAGAAAAAGAGAAAAAAAAAAGGAAAAGTAAGGGTAAAATTGTCCCAAATACCTGAAAATGGCTAGAATTTGATAATATAAAGTTTCTTGACAAATATTGTATTCCACCTAATCAAAATGGCTATATGGTTGTATTACCTCTGTTGAAAAGCTGAACAAGCACTAACTAGCTATTACAACATTACAAGGAAAATAAAGTAAAGCCCTACACTATATATGATAACTTGAAGTGCGACGAGGCTCGGCATCCCACAAAGCTGCAAGTGGGCCCATGAGTGGCCTGTGATCAGGTAATACCGCCTGGGATCGCGGGCATCCCGTGACACCGTGGCAGGTATCATTTTTTTACCCATCATGAGAGTAAAAAAAATATGCAAAATATTTATATAAAAAAATAATTCCATAAAATATGCATATATATATATATATATATGATTTATATATATAATATATTTTAAAAAACTCATCACTATTACAGATATAACATGGTAATCGTCGACCAACTAATTTTTTCGTAAACATGGCATATCGATCAACATCTGAAAGAAAACGTGCACTTTGATTCTTTGTAAGTTAGCTTATCATTTTCCAGAATAAATTTTATATGAGTTTCAGCTAAATTATTTTAATTCCTGGTAATTACAGTCATCTTGTCGTTGTTCTCTTTATAAATATATCAATTGTAAAACTTTTTATTTTCATTTTTTATTTGTAGTAATAATTGTTTAGGAATTCAGTTGCTATTCAAAATCAAAAGCTCTCTATTTGATTATGAAATAAATTGGGTTTATTGGAGGTATTAATAAAGCTTAACTTGAAAAATATTTGAATTTCTTTTTATCTTTTGTAATGTTTATCGTACTCCTTTCACTTCGGTTTGTTTATAATATGGTTATCGGTGTTGAGTCTTTTCTTTACTATTATGAAAATGGTACATTACTTTTCCATGACTATATTAAGTTTTCAACCTCTCTATAGTCATTATTATGAACATCATTTCTTATAATCCATGAATTGCATATTCATGATGGGTGTATAATAGGTTTTTATTATTACATCTTTAATTTGGTATCATTTTAAAATTTGAAACATCTATATGATTGGTCGGAGTTGGAGTTGGATTATGCTAGGTTGTTTTTAGGATGTTGATCTTATAGAGTTTCTGTAGTATTCGATATTTTCATTTTCGTTTGTCTTGAGTTAATTATTGTCTTGTGGGATATTTTTTTGCCTTTGTGTACTGCATGTTGCAACTGTATTGCCCTGTTTACTATTAAATGTGGTCTTGTTGGTACTTGTATCGTTGAGCTTCATGCATGTATTTGTGTTATTGCATGTCATATTTTGTTGTTAATTTGTATTCGTCTCGGTTCGTTAGCAGGCTAAGCCATTCTGGTTGAACGCAGCGGTACAATAGCACCGGGAGAGCCGTATGTAACATGACGGTGTGTGTCGGGTGTGTTCGTTGTATTGTCAACGTGTGAGCGGGAGCCTACTGTATCATGGGGCACGACATGGCCGACACAATACTGTCGAGTTTGGTACATGTTTTGCACTGCGTTGCTACACAACGCAGAACACACGGTCTTAGCGCCATGTTGTTTATTTGTGTGCGATCCCACGGGTAGCGCGGTCAACACGATGATGTTTGCAACGTGGTTTGCACAGTATTTGGCAGCAGTATAAATAGGACAGTCAATGTTTTAACCTCATTTCTTCTCCTCCTCTCGTTTTTTTGGGATTTCACTCGAACGCTTGATTATTTGGCCGGGTTTGTTCATCTATCAACATTTTAGTGAATTTTACATGATCATATCAACAGATCGTTCATCCCTCTTCATAGAATCAAGGTATTTTCATAATCGAATTTGGAATTTAGGTTAATTTGCGGATTCGTTTGGATTTCATTTTTAGTCCCAAATTGTTGTGTCGGGTATTGTTATCCAGCTTTGATATTCATAATTTACGGATTAAAATTCCATATCATGATTCCATTAAATTTAGATCGCAACTTGGTGTTCTTGTAAATCCCTTGAACCTTTAATGTTGGATTATTTATGGGTTTCTAGTCGGATTTTTTACATTCCTCGTCGTGTTTGAATATTGTATATGTAGTAGTTCTTATTTTGTTGTTGTTTTTTCATGGTAATCAGGAGGTTTCGTGGTCGATCAATCGAGTCGTGTTCTTCAGAGCATTCCCGTGTTGGTTATTGAGGCAAATGTCTTGCTTATAAGATTTATATCTTGTAAAATGAAGTTATGTGTTGCTTTGTAATGGTTATTCTTATTGTTTCAATGTGGTTTGTTTGACTTGTCGTGAACGGTAGGTTTTGATGCCTTATTATATTGATGTGGTTATCAAATGTTTCTTGTCATGAGATTGTTATGGTTATGATAGTTGAATTGGATTGTGTATACACTTGGATGGGTATTATACTATGTTTTTGATTGGATAATATGTTGTGTTAGTTGTGTATAGTTCGTGATGATTGTTGTAATACTGATAGTGTTATTTGTGGGAATATTGAATGTGACTATGGAGTGGTGTGTTGAGGTTCATTTGTGCTGGTCTGACGAGGCCTACAATAATAATGACTAGCGATCATGTATTAAAGCCCAACAATAGTGTTTGACTCGGTCGTGGGTCCGACGGGATCTATGGTGATGAGAATATTTTATCATGGGGCCATGAGCAGGATTGATGAGTCAGAATTGTAAAAATAATATTTTATAGAAAATGATATTTGGGCCAAAATCCAATCGATTTTGAAATGGTTTGTTGAAGTAAGGACTTGAAGTCATGGAGACTTCTCATTTATGAACTCCCGAGATTTCTGAATGATTTTCAAAAACATGAATTTGATTTCTATACTTAAATACTCCTTGGGACTTCTTTATGAATGATTGACATTGTCTAGTTCATGTCTAATATTGTATGATAGATCTTCTATGGCTAGAATACTTGCATTAGCAGTTCCAGCGCTAACCTCAAATATGGGGGCAGATGCATTTTATGTATTTCACATACTCATAGTTAGAGGGTGTAATACCCCGAGATATTCAGGATTATTATAGCGCCATAAATCCTTGATATAAGAATTAACTAGGCTAAGAATTTAAAAACAACATTATTAAGTACCAACCGTAAAATTTATTATTACATCACAAGTCTCAAAAGTACAAATCAGCCAACACCCGAAAGTGAACCTCAAAAGACAAACAAAACAACAGCGTCGAGTACTTTATTAAAACAAAACACAACTAACAAACCATCCCAGCCGTAACATCACTCTGCACCTTCGTCATCATGCAGCTCTAGTGGTTGTTTTTCCCATCCTCCTGTATCCTGAACATAAAATAAATGTACACCCTCAAAGCGGTTAGCACAACGATGCTAGTATAAGTACGATAATTATACAACAACAGATTATTCAACATCTCATGAAGGATAAATACACCATCATCAACGACAACAATAACGACGAGCCTCTACTACGAGAAGACTCACAATATCGTACACAACATGATGTTGGAATATTTTATTCCAAATATTCATTATCTAGTTTTGATAATTAGTTGTTAAATAAAGAAAACAACAAGAAAGCAAAACAAAACAACAAAGACAATCAAGCTGGGCAAAATTCACCTGATCGGACGAGAAGACAAAAGTCATCTGATCAGACGAGAAGACAAAAGTCACCTGATCAGACAAGAAGGCAAAAGTCACCTGATCAGACGAGAAGAGAAAAGCTACCTGATCAGAGAACTTAACGTACGTAACAAACATCACAGAACGTACGCAACCGCATGACGATGACGTACGTAATGTACAAGGCTTAACATACGTAACTGGATGATACGAATTCAAATATTGGAACCTTTGAACGGACAGATGACGTCATTGAGTACGTCAGTATGCAACGAATATTTTGACTAAGTTAATGTACACAAAGAGGGAATGATAACGTACGTAATGGAAGAAATGAAGCTACTAGACTGATCTGTGAAGAGCTTAACGTACGTAACGAAATGATGCTAACGTATGTAATGATCATAACATATGTAATGGAGAGCACTTAATGTACGTAATGAAGAGTGCAGAGCTAACGGCTAGTTGGAGGGAAATGCCTATAAATACCAAACCATTTGGTATCAATCGACACAACAACTCAGAGCAAAATATCTATTCTTGTGATATCATTGTAAACATTCTTGTTGTTGTATTTGAGCTTATATTGATAAGTGTTTGAGTGTTATACACTAAAACATACACGAGAGGAAAAAGAAAGGATAAGATTGGATTTGGTGTTATTAGGATCAAGGATCCGACATTGTTAGTGAGGTTTGTCTAGTACCCATATAAAGCCAGATAGGTTGATTCCTTGTCCGATAGAAAAGAAAAACGGTTTAACTTGGACCGACAAAAAGACAAGTGTGTAACAGTTTATCTCGGTCCAATAGAAGACGAGATTATAACGGTAATCCCTCGACCGATAGAAGAGAGGTCCAGATGTTGATCTTTAGCATAAAAAAAAGAAATGGAGAGAGGACGTAGTCACTTTTGGCCGAACCTCTATAAATCTTGTGTCATTTATCTTTATGCACTTCAAACCGCTTCCGCAAAGTGTAAAGAGTTTCATAACTCTAATTCCAAAACAGCGATACCGATAATCTTGCTTCAACACATGATAAACACAACATGACATCACAACACACACATGGTAATTCTGATGATCCATCGTTCACTGCATAGATCCAAAGATGATCCCGTCGGACCAACACGAGGTGGAAAAATTTGTCCAATGAACCAGCGCACGCTAGCATAGATCCCAATATGATCCAGTTGGATCCCGTTGGACCAAGACGATGTGTACATAAAACAACTACACATATGCACGACAATATGTATAACATCAATACATAAAATATACATCAACTATTACCAATGAAAAGTCTACGTTCATCCAATCCAATCTTCCTAAACTTGTTGTTTGATTCATAATGTTCATAACAAACTCCATAATCTCAGTAGCATGTTCATAATCGACAATAAGGATATGAACTCTAGGTTGGTGAAACATCACATACCTTAATATGGAAGGAAACGACAAAACACTTGGTGAAACTCAATACCGAATGCTTGAACACTAATCCACGATGTTCTTCACCTTCAACAATCTCATATAGAGGCTGATATGAGGTGAAAGTATCTGGCGGTAACTTCTCCAAGTCGTAAAAGTCGGATAATGGACGGAGGGTGAAGTGAGAAATGAAATGAGGATGATGTATATAAATAGAGTCCATCGATATTACGTATGTTATGCACAAGTCATTACATACGTTATCCACCTAATGTACGTTAACAACAAATCCTTACGTACGTTATCTACGGCAGTAGCTCACTGTCTCGTTTTCTGTCCTCCATTACATACATTAACAATGCTCTTACGTACGTAATGTGTGTAACAGCCCAAAAACAATGGCTATCACAGTATCGTAGACCCCCACCGGGACCCACCAGACGACATCACAACATGAACTTTATATCCCGACAACGTGGCACCGTACCACAATATTAATCAAAACCCCGATGTGAAGTATAAATTATACATGTCTTAATTTGGGCAATCGTACACAGGATCCAAGTTCGGTACAGACCATATGACGATGGGCAATACCTTACAAATTATAATACATTCATCCGACACAAAATAAAAATGAAAATCACAATAAGACATAACCGAACATCAAAAGACTCGCCGCCCCAAATTAGCATCCTTCAAATCCTCCGCCACCATCGTGTTCTTCCTGTACCTTGCCCTTTCCTCGTCCTGAAATACAAGTATTTCGCCCAAACCACAGGGTCAGCTATACATGATAATAATTCTCATGGCATTATACAATTCATATACATACGGATCTCAAAGAATTAACCGACTACTGAATATACCCCGCAGGTGTATAAAATAGTCAGTCCCAACTGTCGAACATATATGAACATACGAACGACTAAAAATAGTATGGATCAAGAGGGACGTCACAGTACGCCCGATCCGGAAATGTGTCCGTGCATATGTCCACCCCGTATACGGAATCCAGAATATACGTGGGACGATGTACCTAATTAGCCTCACGAACTACGTCTCATGTGCACGATCAAATGCGGAAACATCTACGCACGACCATCAAGTGCCCGACTAAAATTCCTACACATAACCAATCAGCACGCAGATATGACTCCAGAGATGTCACGATGCAACATGACAACGAAACTCAACAAATTACACCTTTATCAAGGAATCGAACAATTCACCGAAGTGACAACAAAGCTCAACGAAACCAACGGTAACCAGAACGGTAAACTTGGGAATACCATCCCGCCACAAACAATCAAGGACATCACCATATCATGAATCATAGATTCACAGGACACTTCATATACACGAAATGCACAATGATCACAAGAATTCAACCACCATTATAACCAAGCAAGATAACTTGCCTCAATTCTGTAGATGAATAATCCTTCTTCGAATGAACAAACGAACGGTATCTTCGTCTAAGTAACCTTGAATGAAACGTAATTCATTTAACAACACATTCGTACAATAATGGTATTAATCCATAGAAATAATATTCGTAATTTTACTCGAATAGTTTACTATCCTATCGATCATTTTAATGTTCCAATTATGAAGTATCGTGTGTCGAGTTTATTAGATTTGTTCACATATTCTAATATTAATGTCAAACATTTGAAGTCCGGAATATTACTAATGTAACATTGTGAAAACATACTCTTAAATCATCGAGACTTTCGATTATGTTAAAAGTTTGTGTTTAATTACATTCTTCATTATCTTACCAATGATTACATTAAAACCGATTCAGATATGAAATCATAAGTTTAAGTTTTTAGTAAACTAAGAACATCATCAACATATTAATGTAGTGATCAACACCTTCAAGAGTCATCCACACACCCGATTACCTTGAACATATATACTTGTTGTATTTGTGTTCTTCACCATCCATCATCATCCCTTAAGAGTTTATTCAAAACATAATTACTTCATTGAGGGTTTTTGAAACTCTAAAGATATCATCAAGTTATCCTCAATGAATTGCTAAACTTTATCCAATATATGATTATAACATCATGAAATCCTACTAACCATTAAGAACACATTCATAACTATAACCTCTTGATTCTAACATGATTATATAAGGGTTCTATATTGAACATGTTATTCCACAACTTCATTAATCCTTCAAGGAATGGTTCTAACAATAATATCATGATCCTAACTAAATTTGTAAATAACTTCCATGTTCATTATGATTTATTAAGTTATTCTACTACTAACATCAATAATCATATGAACAACAAGATTAAGATAACCAACCTCAAGAAAAGGAATGAAGAATAGCACCAAATCTTCCAAGAACACACTCCTATCTTCTAGTTACCAAGCTATAATCCAAGTGTTGTAGCTCTAATACGAGATTGGAAGGCAAGAATATGGTTTAAGGGAGCAGGGAATCAGTTTTCAGGGAGGAAGGATGGAAAAAGTTCGTGTAGAAATGAAATGCAACTCAAACTTTTATAACCCAAAATTAACATTACGTACGTTATAAAGAGGGATTAACGTACGTTAAAGCGCCTACGTACGTAATCTTATGAACATTACGCACGTAGCCATTTTGCCATATGTTTCTGACTAAAAATCCACATAACGCTACGTACGTAAAGATATAGCCATTACGTACGTAACAGCTGTTGACTTGGCTGTCGCAATCGAACCATCACCTACACACTCGGCCCCATCCGCCGAAAGGTGATCTGCTGAAAGATCCCCCGCATTACGTACGTTAACGTGAAAAGGTTACGTACGTAATTCGACTTATATAGCGTACGTAAGCTAAGTGTGCTAACGCACGTTAAGAGCAACATCAGCAAGTAAAATGAAATTCCCACTAATCATCTAATAAGCAACTATAGTGTGAATGACTAAGATCAACAATTCAATTTAACAGAACACATCCATATATTTATTACAAGAAACACATATATGGTACGGCAATGCTCGATTTAAATCGGAAAATACAATAGTAAAGGCGAGGGTATTACAATGTGATCAACGTAGCGTACATTATGATACACCTTTAACGTATGCTATGCTCAGGGTCGGTCCAATGGTTTCGGATGCCCTGGGCGGAGAGGCAAGAATACGCCCCTAATACAATGAACTAAGAACATACAATTTTTTAACGAATTTGGAGCCTAGACAAGTTAAAAGACTCGTCCCCATTCCGCTTATTTAATGAAAAGAAAAACCTAAAGTGGGTTATAAATCTTGGGTAAAACCCGGGTTATAATTATTGGGGAGAAAAAATGCATCTGGTAGTTCAAATCTAATCCACATCTGATTTTGAGTCTCAAACAATAGACAAATTTGTTTGTATTTGTAAAGAATAAATGATCATTGCATCAAACATTATATAGAACTTAAGTAATGACAAACAAAACCATCAAACTTTCAATAGTAATCTATTTCACATCAAACTTTTAATAGTAGTTTATTTCTCTCTTGTAGTCTATTCCCCTCCTGAGCTTTGTTTAATCCAAAAAACCATTAAGCTTTATGGATGTTTTTATTACCCCATTTTTACCTAACAGGATCATCTCTAAGGAAATAATTTGTTAGGTTCAATAATAATGCAAAAAAGAGTTCCTAAACAAAACTTCATCAGTTTGCTTTGGCATTGTCTCACTAGCATTTTTACTATTAGGCAACTTTTGAGGCACAAAACTATAACCATATCAAATTAAGTACTAGGCTAACATATATGTCCCAAGATCAAAAACTACTCCTAGACATGGTGACACTACAGCACACACAGGCAATAACATAAACACTTGGTGGGTGAAGAAAACATTACCTGTAAGATGAGGTAGACGAATACTGTTGATGCCCTGCTGGGTTTTGCTGCCCAGGGCGACCGCCCACTTCACCCAGCACTTGGGCCAGGCTTGGCTATGCTCGTTGACTCACTTT
This sequence comes from Orobanche coerulescens, assembly GCA_033398695.1. Lineage (NCBI taxonomy): Eukaryota > Viridiplantae > Streptophyta > Magnoliopsida > Lamiales > Orobanchaceae > Orobanche > Orobanche coerulescens. Next base: position 170,654,974 of record CM065811.1, read on the forward strand.
ATCAAAAGTTGTCCAGATTCTCCCGACAAATATCCTTATCTGGATCCACATCCCGATCACACCTTATCTGCTTTGACTGTATTTTACGTACGCTATGTTTCATACATTAACTGCAGTTCCATTACGTACGTTATGTATCAATTGTAGCATACGTTACAATGCAGTTCCTAGCATACGTTATGTACAACTCTTAACGTACGTTAGTGTCATGCAGAAACATGTATAAATTGACAACCTCTCCACAATATGATCAAGAATATCTGAATACAAATACAGAAAAATCACACTTCGATTATCAATACGACATAATCAAATACCATAGTGGTTTAAATACAAATGAAAATACTCAACAGTTATCCGGGTATTACATACTCTCCTTCTAAAAAGAAGTTTCTTCCCGAAACTTAAGATGAAAATAATTCCGGGTATCTAGCCTTCATACTTTCTTCTGTCTCCCAATTTGCTTCTTCGACTCCATGTAGATACCACTGAACTTTAACGAAGGAGATGGGTTTATTCCTCAATTGCTTGACTTGACTCTCGAATATCTTCATTGGCTTCTCCTCGAATGTGCCATCATTAGCTACTTCAATCTTGCCGAAATCGATGACCTGACTGGGATTCAGTACATACTTACGTAATTGGGACACATGAAACACATTATGAACGTGACTCAGTGATGGAGGTAAGGCCAGCCTGTACGCCAACTCCTCAACTCTTTCAAGAATCTCGAATGGTCCAATATATCTTGGACCAGCTTTCCTTTCCTTCCAAAACGAAAAATTCCTCGAGTAGGAGAAACTCTAAGAAGTAGATGATCCCCAATTTCAAATTCTAACGGGCGAAGACGCACGTCTGCATAAGACTTCTGTCGACTCTGGCAGTCAATAACCTTTCACGAATCAGAGCTACCTTCTCTTGAGTCTAAACTATCAACTCTGGTTCCGTCTCAATTAGGTCAGACGAATCGTCCCAACATAGGGGTGATCTGCATCTTCTTCCGTACAATGCTTCAAAAGGTGCAATCTCAATGGAAGCATGCCAACTATTGTTATATGTGAATTCAATCAACGGCAGATGAATTTCGCAATCAGTCGACCAATCTAAGGCACAAGCTCTCAACATATCTTCTACTGTTTGAATAGTCCTCTCAGACTGTCTATCGATTTGAGGATGATAAGCTGTGCTAAAGTTCAGCTCGGTTTCCAAGGCTCTATGAACCACTTTCTAAATATGTGACACGAATCGACCATACCGATCTGAAATAATGGTCTTTGGTGTTCCATGCAATCAGACTATATCCGTAATAAATACTCGTGCCAACTTCTCTGGTCTCCACGTATCCTTAATGCCCAGAAAATGATCCGACTTGGTTAGACGATCAACTATCACCTAAATCATATTCATCCCTATTCTGGACATCGGCATATTAGTGATAAATTCCATCGATATATCTTCCCACTTCCATTCAGGAATCGGAAATGGCTTCAATATTCCGACAGGTTGTTGATGTTCAATCTTAACCTGCTGATAAGTTAAACACTTCGAAATATATTCCACCACATCCTTCTTCATGTTGCCCCACCAAAAATTCTGCTTCAGATCCTTATACATCATACTGGTGCCTGGGTGAATAGAATAGGGCGTACTGTGAGCTTCCTTCATGATTATCTGCTTCAAAAAATCAATATCGGGAACATAAAGTCGACTTTGGAATCTCAAAACTCCATCCTCACGAATCACAAATCATAGGGACTTTCTCTTGCCCACTTCATCACGTAACCGAATTATCAGAGGATCATAAAATTGCTTAGATTTGATTTCTTCGATCAACGATGAAGTTAATTCCATCACACATAATTGTCCTTGAACGCCTTGTAACCACACTTCAATTCCTTCACGGATAAATTCTTGATGTATGCTGGATTGGGACGTGAGCGTCTCTAGCATTCGAATAGAAATGGGTTTGCGGCTCAGTGCATTAGCCACTACGTTCGCTTTTCCTGGATGGTAAAGAATTTCCAAGTCATAGTCTTTAATCAATTCCAGCCATCTCCTCTGTCGCATGTTCAACTCTTTCTGACTGAAGATGTATTTAAGACTCTTATGATTTGTGAAGATCTGACAGTGGGTCCCGTACAAATAGTGTCTCTATATCTTCAGGGCGAAAACAACACATGTTAATTATGTTCTGCGGTGATTAATACGCCTCAACGGTGATCGGCACATGGGCCGAACGAACAAAGTCAGCATCAAATGAACCAAGACAGACTTACCAAACGAAGGTGCCAGATCAAGATCAAGTACTGAGCGATCGACGTCCAGGGCGATCGTCTCTTGGCACCTAGCGATCGTCTCTAGTGCCCGACCAAGGACGACCGTCTTATGCCACGTGTAAAGCCAACATCCATCAAGTCTACGAAGACTAAATCTCGGGAAGAAGGCCCACGTGCAGACCCGCAAACGGCGCAGCAGGAGAAGGCTTTTTGACTCCATCCCACCACCAGCTGTTAGTGACAAGGACAGCCTCTCACCTACCGGCAAAACCGCAAGAGGCGCCCTAGGTGGGACCTCTCAAGACTGAGATGTAAGGCACATGTTGTTTTCTCATTGGTTCCCACAGATGGCACCATCCTGTAGCAGCTGTGAACTTTAAGGAAACCGACCCACGTGATGGGACGATCGCCCCGGTCGCCCTTAATGGCGTGTTAGAAGCATTAAATGGGCATTTAATGTAGGAAATGGGATCTCCCGGTTGGGATTAAGACATCCCCACTACCTCGTCTTCCATAAATAGGAGACTTCCAGCATTTTGGAAAGGAACAAAAAATTCCACACACAGAATTCCCCTCAAGAGAATTCCCCAACAAGAACTAACAGAGCATTAACTCTGGTTCTTCCGGCAATCATCAACATTCAAGAGATAGACAACTAGGGTCATTACACTTATTGTAATCAAACTCTAACATTAATATTCATACTCCAAAGTATTATTATTAATAATAATATCTCGCGAGAGCATTCAAGCTCGGGATTAAAAACTCCGGTAAATCTTGTGTTATTTACATTCCATCGTTCGTGCTCTTACATTTTGTTTGTTACTCACCCATAGCCATATCAAGCAAATCATTCTGAATAATATTTTGGATAACAATAATTGGCGCTAGAAGAAGGGGGTACTTTTATTTTCTCTCCGACCGTTTCGAAGAACACTCACTGTTCTTCGAAATATATACTTGAAGAAACACTCACTGTTCTTCAAAGTAAAACCCTCAAACTCATGGCGTCTGCCACCACCTCGAAGAGAGTCACCCTACGGTTCGACGTACGCCTTATTCCGTCCCAAACCGAGTCCCAACCTACGGCGGAAGGCAGCCGCGGCGATGCCAGACTCTCACTCCCGCCCCCGAGGGACGTCCCCTGCCTCTCACTCGAGGAGGCCATGGACGTCCTAAGAGCATGCGATGCGCCCACTATTACCCACCAACCATCCGCCGCGCGGGAAAGTGAATGCTCAAGTGGTTATATGTCGAGCAATCGTGAGAAAGCCCTGATTCACGAGAAAAGGCACTCGCGAGGCGAGACAGTTCCGTCTTCAGCCGCCTAGGAAGTGATCCTTCATGGCAACCTGGCCATTCTGGACCCAACCATGAGACATCGGAGTCCCAATCCGTCACCAGGAGTTCGGCATACCCAACTCCCAGAAAGCAGGTCAGCCATTTGGCTCCCACTCGCAGAAAAATCGAGCTCGGCGGCAAAGACCTCGTCGCCTTCAATAGAGCCAGGAGATCAGTACATGATGGCCTCGACTCACGCTCCGAGAGCCAGACCATGAGCATCTAGGCTACGGCTATAGCCGCAATGCAATGCCAGCTCGACGATATGAAAACGCTCCTAGAAACTGGGACAGAAGCTAATAGAAAGGTCGCCGGACCGAGTGAGCCGCTCGCGTTCCAGATCGAGCTTGCCCCCGTGCAACCAAAGAACGCTCCTCCTCAAACACCTTTATATGAGGGGAGATCGGATCCCGAGACTCATGAGACGCGACGAAATGCCGAATGTTCCCTTTAACATTGGGCAATCTCACCCATAGGTGATACATCTCATTACCACCGCGCTCAATTAACTGTTTTGAGAAGCTGGCGAGCGACTTCACGTCATACTTCACCGCCAAGGTCGCTCGGCCAGAAGGTCCCCATCGCATGATGAAGATCAGGCAGGGGAAAGACGAGTCCGATGAAGATTACATGGACCGGGTGGATGAAATAGTCCTCACCGGCGAGCCCATAAGCGACGAGCTCGCCCTCTACTCGGTCCTGGGGGGATTCGATGGTCTTTCACCCTTGTCCAGGCACCTCACGAAGGACATCCCCCGACCTATGCGATCTTCCACGCCAACGCCGACGACTTCCTGGCCAGGCAGAGGTTGCTCACCCTTCGCCTAGGCGAGGGGGAAACCGGAGAAAGGAAGGCGCCATCTCCCATACCGAAAAAGGCAATCGCCAAGCCCAGAAAGGTGGTCGCAAAGCCACCCGGTGAGTTCAAGGCCTTCGAGGATGTGGAAGTCCACCTCATCCGCAACCTCAATTTATCTCCGTCCCATATCTTCAATGCCATCAAGGGGCGCGAGTGGCAAAGCAAGCCAAAGCCGATGAGGGACAACGGTCATCTGGACCGCAATAAATTTTATGCCTACCACAAAAGTCCATGCCACAACACCAGCCAATGCCGCGACCTCCTCAAACAACTCTGGAGATTATTCAAAGAAGGCAAGCTGGACAATCTAGTATCCAACCCGGAGCCCTGGGCGGAAAGGACCGGGGGCCACAATCGGCGACAGAACGATGACCGTCAACCTCCCAATCTGGTCGCCAGAATCAGGCGAGACGAGCCGAAGGACTCAGATGAGTTGATCCCTCCGATCAACCCGGTGGCCGGGTCAATATGCTTCAATCATGAGGCGGAAATCTCGGAGGTCTTTCCCCGGTTTCCACCATGTCAAACAGAAAACGGAAGGCCGAGCTGAGGGCGTTCGCCGGAGTCCATGTCGTGGTGCCCCCGGAGCCAACCATCTCCAAAGAGGCGCTCATATCCTTCTCCAACAAGGATAGGGAGGGATTGCAGTGCCCAAAGGAGGATGCCTTGGTGATCTCTGCTTGTATCCTTTGGAAAGCGGTCGACCGCGTGCTGGTTGACAACGGGAGCTTCTGAAATATGATATAGAAGTCTGCCCTGGACCAGCTCAGCAACCTGACTAAATTCACCAAGCCGTTCGAAATCGTGCTTCAAGGGTTCGGCGACAACACGGTCAAAGCCTACGGAAGTATCAAGCTCTCTGTCGAGCTAGTCCGCTGTTACGATCCTAAGGTTAAGATCACTAGGAACCTCAATTTTGTAATCATAGACATGCCCAGTATCTATAATGGGTTCCTAGGTCGCCCCTTTCTAGAAACCTTTGAGGCGGTCGCCTCCTCTTTCTTTTATTGTATCAAGTTCTCCAGTACCGAAGGGACAATCGGTACTGTAAAAGGAGACCAGCTAATAGTAAAGAAATATCTGAACTACTCTTGTGTTGTAGCTTTTCCTTTAAACGTTTCTTGTCCTGTTTGTAACACTGGGACGATCGACAACCAACCAATAGAGATAGACGAGACAAGCACCTCATACCAGCCCGACTCAGAAGACGGCATCTCACATCGATCGTCGGACGGCATCGAACCGAGGATCGGCTTCGAGCCAAGCCTCGATGTTGATCCAAGGATCGAGTCTGGCGATCGCTCTAAACGAGAAGCGATCGTTCCCACCGAAGAGTTGGAAAGTATAACAATCGATCCGGCACGCCCGGAGCAGGAAGTGCAAATCGGCTCGAGCGTCGATCCCAAGCTGAAAGACGATCTGACCAGTTTACTACGAAAGAACATCGGAATCTTTGCCTGGTCGCATCAAGATATGGTCGGCATCAATCCGAACATGCTTGCCACTATCTGAAGATCGACCCGGAAAGGAAGCCTGTTCATCAAAAACATAGGAAATTCGGTCCAGAAAAATATGCTGCACTAGATGCAGAAGTCAAAAAGCTGCTCGACAACAAACTAATCGGGGTAGCTACCGACAAGCCACAATGGGTGGCCAATGCTGTGCTCGTTAAAAAGGCGAGCGACTCTTGGAGGTTGTGCATCGATTTCACCGACCTCAACGTGGCTTGTCCAAAAGATTACTTTCCAATGCCTCACATTGACCACCTGGTTGATTGCACGGCAGGTTTCGAAATGATGTCGTTTATGGACGCCTTCGCCGGATACCATCAAATCCCAATGGCGGAGAAAGACGTAAAACACACATCATTCCACACGGAAAAAGACATGTTCTTTTGGGTCCGAATGCCGTTCGGTCTGAAAAATGCGGGGGCGACCTGCCAACGCCTAGTCAACGGGATGTTCGCCGATCAAATCGGCAAAACCATGGAGGTGTACATTGACGATATTGTGGTCAAGATCCTCCAAAAGGAAAATCACCTCAAAGACCTCGCCGAGACGTTCACCATCCTCGAGAATTTCAACATGAAGCTAAATACCAAGAAATGCAACTTCGGAGTAAGCTCAGGAAAATTCCTGGGACACATCATGAGCCAAAGGGGGATCGAATCGAACCCCACAAAGATCAAGGCGATCCTCGACATGCAAGAACCATGGAATGTCAAGCAGGTGCAACGTCTCACGGGGTGTTTGACAGCCCTTAATCGTTTCATTTCGCGGATCGGAGACAAAAGCAAGCCTTTCTTCGCCACCATAAAGGATAAAAAATTTGCGTGGACAAAAGAAAGTCAAATGGCGTTCACCAAAATCAAGGAGTATCTTTCCAACCCCCAAATTTTGGCAAAACCGATCCCCGGCGAGAAGCTGTTCCTTTACCTGGCAGCCTCGGAGGTCGCGCTGAGCGCAATATTAGTGCGGGCAGTGGGACAAACCCACTTGCCGATCTACTTCATCAGTCAAGCGCTACATTACGCGGAGACGCGTTACACGCCTCTAGAGAAGCTTGCCTACGCACTCGTCATGAGTGTTCGCAAGCTGAGAGCCTATTTCTTCGAACACCAAGTGGAGGTTCTGACGACTCTCCCTCTAAGGCAAGTTCTGCACTGGCCAGATACCAACGGGCGACTCCTCAAGTGGTCACTGGATATCGCCCAATACGGTGTCACGTACGCTCCTCGCACGGCGATCAAGGGCCAAGCGCTGGCAGATTTTGTGGTGGAATTAACTTTCCCGCCTAGCCCGACCAAAGTCATCCGTCCCACCTGGAAACTATTCGTAGATGGCTCGTCGACCCGCTCGCGAGCATGGGCAGGGATTTTCCTCATCAGCCCTGACGGCCAGAGTTTCACAAATGTTGTGCGTTTCGATTTCCGAGCGACCAACAATGAAGCCGAGTATGAAGCCTTAGTAGGCGGGCTCGATCTAGCGCTCGCCGTGGGCGTTCGTTGCCTTCACATCTTCATCAACTCCCTCTTGGTCGTGAACCAAGTCAAGGGATAATATGAAGCGCGCGGTGAACAGATAATCAAATACCAAGAGTTGGTCGCCGAAATGTGCACAAATTTCGAAGAAGTGCTGATCGAGAAAATCCCGAGAGAGCACAACTCCCAGGCCGATGCCCTATCCAAACTCGCATCGTCGGATGGGGCAGCAGATTTCTCTAACATCCAAATCACTAAATTGGCAAGATCGGCGATCGACAAAAGTTTGGTCGCCACAGTTGCCATTGCCGAAGAAAATTGGATGACTCCGTTCATTGAATACTTGAAGGACGGAACGGTCCCCACAGATCAGGTCAAGGCTCGCCAGCTTCAGCTCCGAGCGACCAGATACACCCTCTTGGACTACCGGCTTTACAAGCGAGCTTTCAGCCTTCCCCTCCTCAGATGCATTACGCCGGAGGAAGGCCGACTTGTTTTAGCCGAAATCCATGATGGGATATGTGGAAATCACGCGGGAGGATGATCCCTCATCCACAAGACCACCAGGCAAGGTTTTTTCTTGCCTACCCTGCGAAAAGACGCGATCGCCTACGCCCGATCTTGTCACGGGTGTCAAATAATGGGCCCGAACATCAAGCTCTCCCCCGAACAGCTCACCTCTATGTACAGTCCGTGGCCGTTCGCCCAATGGGGCATCGACTTCATCGGTCCTTTGCCAACGACACCGGACGGATGTAAATTCGCCATCGTGGGGGTCGATTATTTCACGAAATGGGCGGAGGCTGAACTACTCAATAAGCTCGGCCAAGAGCAAGTAATTAGGTTCATCTGGAAAAACATCATCTGCCGTTTCGGTCTACCTCAGGCTATCATCTCCGACAATGGAAAACAATTCGACGGTTTGGAAATTATGCAATTCTGCGAGAAGTGGGGAATAAAAAAGTTGTTCTCGGCCCCTTACCACCCTCAAACAAACGGGCAGGTAGAGGCTGTAAACAAGATCCTCAAGCACACAATCAAAACCAAACTCGAATCCAAGCAAGGGCGCTGGGCGAGCGAGCTCCCGGATGTTTTGTGGTCCTACCGAACGATGACAAGAAATTCATCCGGCGAAACTCTATTCGCCCTTGCTTTCGGAACAAAAGCAGTGATCCCCTCGGAGATCGCCGTCCTCAGCCACCGAACTGCCTAACAACTGACGACGGACAATGATGTAGCTTAGCGAATCAACTTGGATATGCTCGAAGAACGACGACTGACCTCAGAAATGAAGAACACGATCCACAAAAGGAAATCCGAAAAGTTCTTCAATTCAAAGGTCAAAGAAAGGCGATTCCAAGTGGGCGACCTAGTCCTCAAGAAGATCTAGACCCACACGGGAGTATTCGGTCCGAATTGGGAGGGCCTGTTCAGGATATCCAAGTGGCTAACCAGAGAAGCCTACGAGCTCCAATACCCAGACGGGACTCCGGACCAATATCCCTGGAACGCCGTCCATTTGAAGAAATACAATCAGTAGAAATATCCTGTATTCATTTACTTAATATGCAAAGTGCTTAAAGAGATTTCGCAATTCTCCCCAAGTGATTTTTATCAGCAAAACAAACCAAAGGCTACTGCCTGAGCAACGCCTCCAAAAAAGAGGACGACCCGCTCACCCTCTAAAGTTCATCATCTAACATGACAGACCTAGGCAAGCGATCGCCTCCCCCGGCACAACGTATACCAACGAGGATCGCCATCTAACATGAAGATCCCAGGTAGAAAAGTGCAGCCATGGTTGTGGAGGTCGATGGGACCGAAAACCCGTCCATGCAAGGTTCTTTGGGCAGAGATCGCTCGCCCTTTCGTTTAAATATGAGGCGGGCATAGCCGAAGGACCCTTCAAAATAGATCTATGGACACGCTCACCCATCCTCAAAGGTCCATCATCTAACATGGTGGACCTGGGCAATGCGACGCGTCCCGCCCCCGTCACAACGTACCCCCTCTAAGGTCCATCATCTAACATGTCGGTCCCAGGCAGAAAAGTGCTAACAAGCCACGGTTGCGAAGTCGATTAAGCCGACGGCACCCCGTGCAAGGACTCCTCCAGGCGGAGATCGTCCGCCCCATCGCTACATTGCGAGGCAAAACGTAGCCTACGGAGGACCCTCACAATTAAGTGAGTCCCGAGACGTAGACCATCAGACGGAATGTCGCTCGCGCACAAGACATGGTCGCAGAGGTTGGTTCCATCGAACTTTATGACCGTGCAAGGTTCCTCTAGGCCGAGATGGCCGGCCTTCCTCGAGGAATCTGCAAAATTGAAGATCGCAAGAATTAGACCAAACATCGCTCGCTAAACAATTTATTTTCGTTCCCTTACTTTCATTGAGTAAACAAAAACAAGGGGGAGAGTGGGGCTATACATACGACAATCGGCTTTGTTCAGATATACGTACGACGATCGGTTTTGTTAAGATATATATACGACGACCGACTTTGTTCTGAAAATTACCAATATGAGTTTATCAATTCGTTTGGAGCTGTACGTACGACGATCGATCCTCCTCGAAACACCTCTATATGAGGCCAAATGCAAAAGATTCGGAAAGACGAACATACAAACAAGAAATCAGATAAGGAAAAACTCATTTCATTTCATTTGAAGTACAAGCACGGCCGCCCGAGGGAAAAATACAAAAAGGGAAGCCTAGAAAATTGCAAAAACAAAAAGAGAAAGCTAGCTCAGGGTGTCCCTGCCGAGCCATCGCCCCCAGTCGCAGGATAAGCGTTCACTCCCTCGCCAGCATCAGGCACTGCACCCCCGTCCTACGGGGCATCCGGGTGAATGAGGTTGTCGGGCGACGGATACCAGCTCAAGTCGACCCCATGATCCAAGGAGTGGTCTAGGATCGGCACGAAAAAGGCGGACTGTAAAGGGTGCTCAAGCGCGTAGGCTTTGAAATTATCAGCCAAAGGGCCGACCTCGAGCCCTACCTTCTTAGCGGCATGGATTGCATCAGCATAAGCCATATAATAGGCAACTTCGCAGACGTATTCCACATTAAGGAAGGGATCGGCCTCGGTCGCCTCCAGCTTCTCCCTCAGCCCCGCGAGCGTTTGGTTCGCGCCCTGGAGCTCGGCATCCTTGGCGGCCACCTCTTCCTTCGATGACACCAGCTCGCTGGTCAGCTGGTCGACGATCGCCTTCAGCTCAGCGACCTCCTTCTGTGCGGCCGCGTGCGACCTGCAAGCATCCGTCATTTGATCCCGCATACGGTCATTCGCCGCTGGGGCTCAATCAAGGTCATGGCTCGCCCTGTTGGCCGCCTCCACGGAGATCTTCTCCATCGCCACGAGCCAATCGGCAAGCTCAGCATTTTGTTTTCGAGCAGCCTCGAGGTCCGCCTGAAGACGAGCGGTGGAGGGCCGCCCCTCATAGTCCTTCACGGCCTGAACAGCCATCGCCGCCGTCTGAAGGGGTAGAGCGAAGGTCGCCTGCATCGCGTCAGCGGATCGCCGGCGTGCGATCACATCCAGGTCGGTCGTCCAGGCCTTCAGAAGGGTGGCGACTGCCCGAGCAACGTAGTGAGGGACATCGCATGCCTCGCGAGGAGCATTGCTCGATAGGAAATCCTGCACCAACGGCGAGCAGTTCGGGTCGCTGCGATGGACCCTGTACCAAAAACAAAGGAGTTGGTATATTTCCAACAAGGAAAATGTGATAACCCAAGCAAAGCAACCAAGCTCACCTTGCGACTTTCTCCGGATCGCGGCCAAAGAACGGCCTCCCACGAGGGGTCTCAACACGGGCAACCGCCGCGGCTTCCAGGAAACTTGAGGAGGGCGTGGACCCCTCCACCAGTGGAATCGCGGAAAGCAGAGGCGCGGCGATCGGCGGCGCCACAGTAGGCGCGTCAGCAGTAGCAGAGGTCGAGGGCTCCTACGCCCTCTGCCTCTTGCGATTGAGCCGGAGTTATCCCTCCTCTCGAGGCTCTTGTTCATCGGCGACTGGATCCACGAGAGGCCTTACCTCCGGGATAGGTCGGATCAGCGCCGCAGGAACTCGGCTCGTCTTCTTCCCTTGGCGCAGGCGACTCATGATCTCGGGGTTCGACATGGCAATCACTGTCGGGGGCTCTGGGTAGCGAGGAAAGTGGATTTCTGCAAATAAAGAAATCGGCAAAGGTTAGTCACCTTCCTCAATCAAGACGATCGTCAAGTAAATGGGAGATCGTGAAAATTCATACCTAGTACTCTTAAGTGGCGAGGAAAACGAAACAAACAAGCGGCCAACCAGCAGGCTTCGTTGTTGATATGGAGAGCATCGATGTGATTGTCTGGAAGACTATGTATCCGCTCCTAAACGATCGCAAAATCGAAGGCTAGCTCGCCTACCACCGGAACAAGGGCACCTGCAAAAAGAAAGCCAAATTAGATCAGTTCAGAATATATCCGAACGAAGGGAGAGTCAAAACTCTTACTCGGATTCCTCTCCCGGAAGCCGGTGGGTATATCCAACTCATCGGTGGGATTGTCGCTCGTGGCCGATTTCCTGTACCACAAACCCAGAACCACTTTGTCGGATCGCCCCGGACCTTATTCGGGACCCCGAGAATTACTCGGCCCGAACGACCTTGAATGTGGTAGCTGCCAACGGACCCCTTCTGAGCCATAAGCTTGAAGAGATAGTTCATCTCCAGCGGCGAGGGAAGACGGTACAGCCGGTGACCGCCGAACAAAGTAAGGGTGCAAACGATCCGCAACCAGGCGTTGGGCGTAAGTTGAAGCAGCGCCACATTCCAGGAGGTCATCAAGTAGGACACGACGAACGGCAGTGGGAACTGCAGTCCGGCCCCCATGATCGCCTCATTAACGACGACCAGACCCTCAGGAGGTTGGTCGGCACGTTCGTTCTCGGCGGGCACATAGAGGCAAACATGAGAGGGGACATGGAACTTCGCCCTCCAACGGTCCAAATCTTTCCTGGTCGCCGAGCTTCTAAGGGACCACGGGGAGCGGCATGTAGCCCGGAACAGTGTCTCCCTTTCGGGTTCATGGGGATCGGCGGCCGAGTACTCATGGAAGTCAAACTTGGGAATCGGGCCGGCCAGTTTCTCCATAAGTTCGGCAAAGTCTGAAAAGGCTTTGCCGAACGCACTGTTTCGCTCCCAATACGCCTTCACTGCCATCTCCTCTTCGGCCAGCGAATGCTTTCGCTCCGCCTCCGCCGCCCTGGCCGTGTCAGCTTCGTTAAAGAGTTCTTCAACCTCCGTGGGTTCAATCCCGGCACAAATAGCCTCGACGGCCGTCTCCATATGGAAAAACACAGAGATTTCATCCCGGGTGGTCGAAGTCCCAGCGGCAGAGGTGCTACCCATCTCATACACTGTTGGTTTTCCTCCGGACATCTTCAAAAAAGAAAGGGAAAAGAGAGAAGGTTTTTTCTTACCTAAAAAGTTTGAGTCGAACGACGCTTAGCAAACTCGAAGCTTCAAAGGAATCCGGCAATCTCTCTTCTCAGACAAAGTGTAGATAGGTTTTAACCTAGAAACCCTAGCCCCTTTTATAGGCGAATGCAGGGGCTTCTGGGTAAATAAACAAAGTCTCAGGGGCCGAAGCGCAAAGGTCGGAAAAGTATGACTTTAATACCGCCCTTGAGTCCCGCGCGCGCGTCGTTTCGAGGGCACGCCAGAGGATAAGTCTGACAAGCCGTCGGACTCCCCCAACAGGAATGCGACACATGCCCCACTGACGTTTCAAGTCATCTTTCATTTCCCGCTCTTTTCAACGACCGAGTAGGTCGTCCAAATTCAAAATCAAAGTCCGCTCGAGAAGAAGATCATCTGTTCCATAAAGTGATAAGTCGTTGGTCTTTAATTCAAACGATTGCCAGTAGAACCACCTCACCCCACATCTTTAACATCGGAGCGAGCTGGGGGGCAATTGTTGTGCGGCGATTAATACGCCTCAACGGCGATCGGCACATGGGCCAAACGACCAAAGTCAGCATTAAATGAACTAAGGCATACTTACCAAACGAAGATTCCAGATCAAGATCAAGTACCGAGCGATCGACGTCCAGGGCGATCGTCTCTTGGAACCTAGCGATCGTATCTAGTGCCCGACCAAGGATGACCGTCTTATGCCACATGTAAAGCCAACATTTGTCAAGTCTACGAAAATTGAATCTCGGGAAGAAGGCCCACGTGCAGACCCGCAAACGGCGCAGCAGGAGAAGGCTTTTTTACTCCAGCCCACCACCAGCTGTTAGTGACAAGGACAGCCTCTCACCTACTGGCAAACCCGCAAGAGGCGCCCTAGGTGGGACCTATCAATACTGCGACGTAAGGCACATGTTGTTTTCTCATTAGTTCCCACAGACGGCGCCATCCTGTGGCAGCTGCGGACTTTAAGGAAACTGACCCACGTGTTGGGACGATCGCCCCGGTCGCCCTTAATGGCATGTCAGAAGCATTCAATGAGCATTTAATGTAGGATAGGCGATCGCCCGGTTGGGATTAAGACATTCCCACTACCTCCTCTTCTATAAATAAGAGACTTCCAGCATTTTAGAAAGGGACAGAAAATTCCACACACACAATTCCCCTCAAGAGAATTCCCCAACAAGAACTAACAGAGCATTAACTCTGGTTCTTCCGGCAATCATCAGCATTCAAGAGATAGACAACTAGGGTCATTACACTTATTGTAATCAAACTCTAACATTAATATTCGTACTCCAAAGTATTATTATTATTAATAATATCTCGCGAGAGCATTTAATCCCGGGATTAACAACCCCGGAAAATCTTGTGTTATTTACATTCCATCGCTCGTGCTCATGCATTTTGTTTGTTACTCACACGTAGCCATATCCAACAAATCATTCCGAATAATATTTTAGGTAACAACAAATTACAAATCGTGCATTGGAAAATTAACTTCATATGGATTCAACTGCCGTGAAGCGTAGGTGATACCCAGCAAGTCCTGACACATCTCGTTCCATTCAAACTTTGGGTTTTATGCAGTAATCAAGTAAGTAGATGGGTGATTTTGGAAAACCCTTCCACGAACCGACGATAATACCCAGCAAGTCCTAAGAAACTTCTGACTTCCTTTACGTTCTTAGGAGACTTCCATTCCAAAATTGCCTCGACTTTATCCAAGTACTCTATGAATACTCGATTCATTAACTGCATAAACACAGTAGGCGCGTTAGTGAGACCAAACGACATCACTATAAACTCATAGTGCCCGTAACGAGTTCTAAATGCTGACTTCGGAACATCGGATTATTTAATCCTCAACTGATGGTATCCCGATCTCAAATTGATCTTCAAAAACACTATCGCTTCTTGCACTGGTCGAACAAATCATCAATCCGTGACAACGGGTACTTATTCTTGATCCTCAACCTATTTAGCTCTCAGTAGTCGATGCACAAAAGAATCGATCCATCTTTCTTTCGAACAAATAGAACTGGTGCTCCCCAAGGCGAAATACTTGGCTGAATATAGTCTTTCTCCAGCAATTCTTCCAGTTGCTTTTTCAGTTTATACATCTCGGTAGGTGCCATTCGATACGGCGCCTTAGAAATCGGTGTAGCTCCTAACTGTAGCTCGATGGTAAACTCTACATCTTGTTGTGGAGGTAGTCCACGTAATTCATCAGGGAACACGTCTGGAAATTCGCTCATAACAGGAATAGATGAAAGCTCTACTCTTTCTTCTTCTCTCTTCATCGCATAACACCAGTACCTGGTACAACCTTGCTTTAGTAGTTTGACGGTTTTCATAGCTTTGATCACTTCCCTTGAGGCTCGTGGTCTCCATCCTTCGAATAATAATTCGGAACCATCTTTGGCTATCATCGAGATATTCCTCTTTCGGTATTTCATAATAGCTCCATAACGGCTAAGTTAATCGTCTCCTTGTATCTCTACTACAATCAGATTTGAGGGCCACTCTTTGCCTCTAATTGATACAGAAAAATCTGTAGTTTTTAAATTCCCCACAATTCTTTCTCTACTCGGTAAACCCACAATATAAGGCTCACATTCATGAAAACAAGAAATGTTCAAATGATTAACACAAGATAATGTTATAAACGAATGTGTAGCTCCTGTATCGAAAAAAACACTAACTGGTTGCGAAAGGATCTGAACGTTACCTGATGCGGCAGCTGCATTCTGATTGTCTGCCCTTCTCATCTCATAAAGGTGTGGAGGAGCGAACCCAGCACTCGATGCTTCTTTTCGGTCGTACTGTCATCTGCCTCTACGTCGGCTGAAATTCTGGGGCGGCTGAACACTCTGTTGCGTCTGAGGGACACTCGCCTCTTTCTGAACTGGCTACGAAGCACGAGCTCCAAAAGATTTTGCAGCCTCTTCACAGACACCACACGATGTCCTTCTCGTCCACAATCATAACACGTCACGGAGGGAAGTGAGCAATCACGTCGATAATGTCCTGTCTGATCACAGTTAAAATATTTCCTGGATGCATCTGCCATTGCTGATACTGATCTGGAGTTCTGTCCAATTTTGGATGGATGCGGAAGCCTCTTGAATGAATAAAAGGATGACTGGGCTTTACGGGGCCCACTACTCTTATGCTCTATAAAATTACCAAAGATTTTCTGTTTCTTGGACTCACAGAACTTTTCCATAGACGCTTCTTTAATTTCATATGCCAGAAGCGGAGAGTGGTGCATTCCAATCCTGACATGTACCTCTGTATCTTCGACTTGATTCTCATATCAAAGTGAATCATCATTTCTGCGTCGGTTCGGTGTCGAACAAACACCAGCTGTTGATTAAATGTCTTAATCGCCTGAGCCACCAGCACATCTGAAGGCTGCACGGAGAAAAATTCTCGAACTTTGGCTTTTCTCACCGGACGAGGCGTCATCGAGCTTCCATCATAAGTTTGAACTCTCCCCAATCGGCATCATGATCGATAGACTGGATAGCTTCCCACCACTCGGATGCTTCTCCCGTCAGGAAATATTGGGCAATGTGGGCTCTCCGGTCGTCCGAGCAGTTAATGCCGGGTAATAGACGCTTCTACCGCCACTTGCATTCTGTCAACAACTTGAGCAAATTGGGTCATTTGCCTGACCACCTGCCAAAGGATGTTGGGAACAGCATGCTGGGAATTTGCTTCCACGGCTTGCTCTCGTTCATTGTTGACGGACTCTTATTGTTCGCCAGAACTGTAGTTAGCCTGATTTGACAGCAAATCACGAACAGAGGGTGAAGCTTCCCTCTCAGCATTTCTACGTCCGCGTCCACGATCGCGACCACGTCCACGTCCTCCTATCAACATACTGTA
The DNA here is from genome assembly GCA_033398695.1 of Orobanche coerulescens. NCBI lineage: Eukaryota > Viridiplantae > Streptophyta > Magnoliopsida > Lamiales > Orobanchaceae > Orobanche > Orobanche coerulescens. The sequence continues at coordinate 170,671,774 of CM065811.1, forward strand.
AGCATAAATACTCAATATACAGGGAACAATATCCTCCTATGTTCAATTATAAAAAGGACATAACATGTAAAGGACAAGATAGAGTTTAGGAAACTTACAACCACCGCTCAAATGAAGATGTGCGCAGTACAGTAATGTTATTCGCGGCCGGTTACCTCAAAAGACACATATGAACGCTATTTTAACCCAACAGCCAAGATATCCATAATCTTAGCTCCGATACCATATTCTGTAACACCCCGAGATATTCAGGATTATTACAGCGCCGTATATCCTTGATATAAGGATTTACTATGCTAAGAATTTAAAAACAGCATTATTAATTACCAACCGCAAAATTTATTATTACATCACAAGTCTGAAAAGTACAAATCAGCCAACACCCGAAAGTAAACCTCAAAAGACAAACAAAACAACAGCGTACTCCAGTACTTTATTAAAACAAAACACAACTGACAAACCATCCCAGCCGTAACATCACTCTGCACCCTTGTCATTATGCAGCTCTAGCGGTTGTTTTCCCGTCCTCCTGTATCCTGAACATAAAACAAATATCCACCCCCGAAGGGGTTAGCACAACGATGGTAGTACAAGTACAATAATTATACAACAACAAATTATTCAACTTCTCACAAAGGATAAAGACACCATCATCACCGAAAATAATAACAATGAGTCTATACTACGAGACGACTCACAATACCGTACACAACATGATAACCATAACATGACATCACAACATACGCATGGTAATTCCGATGAACGTAGTATAGATCCCAAGATTCACTGCATAGATCCCAAGATAATCCCTTCGGACTAACACGAGGTGGAAAAACCTATCCAATGATCCAGCGCATGCTAGCATAGATCCCAAGATGATCCCGTCGGACCAACACGAGAAGTACGTTCAACCAAATTCTAAGTTAATCCCACTTATGATTCTCATTCTTCCGCAAGTAAATTCATCTAATACAAGTTCTACTTCACCATGATTGTTACAACATGATCATATCGTTCTAACCATTCATATGAAGATTATCAATCCAAACAATCTCTACAAACCCTGGATTATACTCGGAAAATGATCCTTACGCTCATCATCTCGAATTCACCTAGTCTAGGTGGTAACATAATCGATTCTTTCATCATATAATCATCACGAAATCATCATCAAGGCAGGTTAAAATCTTTGAAAATCACATCCTTATGATAGGCATAATCAAGGTTCAACTATTACCAATGAAAAGTCTACGTTCATCCAATCTAATCTTCCTAAACTTGTTCTTTGATTCATAATGTTCGTAACAAACTCTATAATCTTAGTAGCATATTCATATCGACAATAAGGATATGAACTCTAGGTTGGTAAAGCATCACATACCTTAATAGGAAGGACGACAAAACACTTGGTGAAACTCAACACCGGATGATTGAACACTAATCCACGATATTCTTCGTCTTCAACAATCTCATATAGATACTGATATGAGGTGAAAGTAACGGGGGGTAACTTCTCCAAGTCATAAAAGTCGGATAATGGACGAAGGGTGAAGTGAGAAATGAATGAGGATGATGTCTATAAATAGAGTTCATCAATATTATGTACGTTATGCACAAGGCATTACGTACGATATCCGCCTAACGTACGTTAACAACAAATCCTTACATACGTTATCTATGGCAGTAGCTCACTGTCTCATTTTATATCCTCCATCACGTACGTTAACAATGCTCTTAGGTACGTAGTGTGATTAACGTAGCGTACGTTATGATACACCTTTAACGTACGGTATGCTCGTTGACTCGCTTTATCAAAAGTTGTCCAGATTCTCCTGACAAATATCCTTATCTGGATCCACATCCTAATCACACCTTATCTGATTTGCCCGGATTTTACGTACGCTGTGCTTTGTACGTTAACTGCAGTTCCATTACGTACGTTATGTATCAATTGTAGTGTACGTTACAATACAGTTCCTAGCGTACGTTATGTACAACTCTTAACGTACGTTAGTGTCATGCAGAAGCATGTATAAATTGACAACCTCCCTACGATATGATCAAGAATATCTGAATACAAATACGGAAAAATCACACTTCGATTATCAATACGACATAATCAAATACCACAAGATTCGAATACAGATGAAAATACTCAACAATTATCCAGGTATTATAGAGGGAGCATTTATATGGTCGACCTAAATATGACAAGCTGTATTACTATTCAAACGAGAGTTCGAGCTTATATCATTTTAATTATTGAGTTTTATCCCATTCTCGTTGCAATGTTTTGACCCCGTATGGGTATGAGTTGGAAATGTAATTATAATGGATTTAGGTTTATTCATGCTGCGGTGAGACCTTGTTGGTCCATTCATTACAGTCTTTCACTACACCAAAATCACGATTTTGTGACTGTCAAAAACTATCACAAATGGCAAAAACAGTCACAAATGACTGTCATAAAATCACCAGTCACAAGTTTTTTTGTGTAACACCCCCAATCCACTCAGGGATATTACACGCCGTAGACCCTCTCCTCGAGGATCTACCAGGCTGATAACTAAAATCAAACATCTAAACATCGCCTTTGAGGCTAAAATGACTCAGTAGACCGACTTGGTCTTTCAATAATAACATACAACTCAATTCCAAACACATACCCACGCAGGGGTCAAAATACAATAAACTCCCGTACAACGGGGAAAAGATACTGCAGCGGAAAAGAAAATACAACTAGACCAATACGACATCAACGGATCCTCGTGTGATTAGTATCGTTCATCTTTCATCATCCTTCGTGCCGACCCTGTGCTATGCTCCAAAACCTGAATGCAAAAATAGACATCCACCCCCCGAATACTCGGGGGTTAGCAAAACTCTACTGTTTTGCTAGTGCAAGAACAAAGTGCAAATACGAGCCATACAATTCACATTCCACGAATAACAATAACCAGGAATCCTCAAAGATCCAAACGTAAAGAAAAGTACTTCCCGAGGCAAGAGTTTGGGTAAACATTTCCAAAACCGAAAGATCGCAAAAAAAAAGGGAAACAATTTATAAAACAGTTTAAAATGCCATCGAGAGTTTTAATAGAAAACAATTTAGGATTATAAAATCCTTCTCTTTCCAAAAATCAATAGGGTCACAGTCCAAATATTTTGTTTTCGCAAATAGGAAACCACCAACAATTTACAGGGTCAGAGCCCAACATCACGTGTCCTCAACGGACATAAAATCAACGAAACATAATCACGCACGCGCATCGCCTAGGACTGGGACGCTACCACAGACATCCCATCCGAGGCCTCGAAGGACACTCCCGAGCTGGCTAGCGAAACAAATCACACACATCTCACGGTTGGATCAATCGCTTGTTGCATCCTGGCCACATGATCGCATGCCATGTGCCACCGTAGATTATCTCAGGCTCTCACGGTTGGATCAATCAATTGCTGCATCCTGACCACATGATCACATGCCATGTGTCACCGTAGACCTTCAACCATATCCACACATTCACACAAATAACATATCACATCAAGGATATTCAAACAATTCGCCCAGAGGTATCAAACACTTAGCAAATCACCACGTCAATCCACAACGCACCGAAATGAAATAATATACGTCCACACACAATACCAAGTGCAACATTAACACCAAGCATGTACATAGAATTCACATAGTTATTCACAAACCACGCCATTCACAAAACACAAGCGTTTTGAAAGCAAGCCTTTAACAAGGCTAAACCGAATCTTTTGAAAGTTCAATTCAAACGACCAAACAACCACATTTAGACGATCACTAATTATCATATCCATAAAACAAGAATAGTATGGGCAAGGTACTTGCCTCGAAATCACGATCGCAATAAGACGACGGATAGGACGCGGTCGAATAGCCCCGAACCCCCGAACAATATCAAGAACTTGATAGCACCACGAGTATTACGAGAATAACACCACACGAATCATCAATCACCAAACGGGATTCAACATCGGAATCCTCGAACACCTATAAACCTCCGGAAGGAACAATAACACATGACGACGAGAATCAAGGCCAAAACAACGGAAATCCCAACAAACTATCGAAGGGAAACTCATTGGGACATTTAATCGAACACTAAATGTTCAATAATTCCCAAGAACACTCGAATCGTCAATCGAGTTAAACAAACTCGATATATGGATATACAACCCATACAACACGATTAATAACATCATACTACACCAACCGATGTATCAAAATCGGATTAGAAACGAAATCAAGAACAATTTCTCCAAAAAGTCAACTTAAAGGAAAATCAAGAATATACCTTGATTCGACGAAACACACGGATTAGATGTTGATATAATCAACAAGAATCTTCCAAAACGCCTTGGAATGAGTAGAATCGGCCAAGAACACCTCTTACCGGTCACTCCGTCATGGCCTACGTAAACGAGGAAAAATGAAAAAAACGAAGTCTGGCCGAGCCAGGCCTATATATGGCCGGCAGGGTTACGACCGTAACCGGCAGTGCCTTACGGCCGTAACTAGGCCCTTACGGCCGTACTCGGAAGGCCTTACGGCCGTAACCGGCATTCGTCAAAAATCGATCCGGCCAAAGAATCGGGCACTTACGGTAGTAATCGCACACATTACGGCCGTAAGGCCTTCATCCTAAGATGCCGCGCCGTGCGGCCGTACCCAATCACGCTTACGGCCGTAACTTCGCACACATTACGGTAACGGCACCTTCACGGCCGTAACTCGGCGAGCAGGCCACGCTCGGCCGTGACTCGGTCGTGGCCACTCCGACGGCCCGGACGACCCCGAAACCCGAACCTGAGTAAAAATCGAAGATACGATTACGAATTACTCGCAAAGACGAATCCAAGCGCTAAGAGAACACACGATTCCGACCACCCGAAGTGTCGGAATTCGACAACGGAAGTAATTACCCCAAACTTTGGGAAATTACAAAAATGGCCCAAAATGTCTGAAAATCACGATACGTGATCGAAACACCGAACCAAAGCTCGCAACATGAATAATAACATTAAATGAACTTACGAGAAACTCGAAACAACCGTTTCGTATGAGATTCGCAAGAATCGAGCTCAAGTGCGGAAAAGTCGCTAAAAAGCACGAAACTCAACAAAACGACACCGAAACGAACTCGGATGTCAAAAAGTGCAGAATTAATCATTCTCGGAATGACGAAACGGTCATGATAGAGTCATCAAAACGGACTTCCACCCAAAAAAAGAAAATTACCGAAATTCGAAATTGCGGATATTACATTTTACCCTCCTTAAAAGAAGTTTCGTCCCGAAATTTAAAACAGGTAGGGGGAAGCAATATACCCGCCAGGAAAACTCGACGAGATTCACAAAACTGAAAACTCGCGCCCAATGGCGAAACGCTGCAAGAAACGCAAAGAGACATACGGCGTGAAACCACGCTCCACGACGACCAACACAACGCCACCGTAGAGACATAATAAAATCAATAAATGACAAACGTCATCAAATAGATAGTACAATCAGATCGATTATCCGAACAATCACAAAACACAACGAACGAAAATCAATACGGTTGACCAACCTAACGGTTCATCAATCCAAACGCGAGTCAAACGCTGAACAAATACGGAATTCCACCGCCCAAGGGTTGGAAGATCGAAACGAGACTAATTTCCCGAACTTAAGGGAATTAGGAAGGAGTCTGAACGCTCAACAATCACGAAACGAGATCAACAAAACCGAACAATCAAACGATCGAACCACAAAGATCGAGACAACAAAAATCGAACGATCATGTTCGAATCACGAAGAACAATAAAAATTCAAACAACAACTCCAAGGTTCACATCTCGACTCGAGACAATATATGATCCGGTGAAAACAACAACATATGCATTCACATAAGATCCACATGAAAGGGAATAGAAATTGAAAAGTCACAACGACAAACGAGTTATTCCGAAACGATACCACGCTCGTTCGATCAACAAAAGCAAGGGGCAAGACAAGCTCAGAAAATGTCAACGAACATAAACGAGTCGACAGAGTCGAAAATACAGAAGTTCCAAATCCGATCCACTTTGAATAAAAGAACTAGTAGAACCAAAAGATGTTCCGAACAAGGTTCACAAGAATTGAACTGAACTCGGAAAAGTCACAGCGATAACCAGATCGACCCAAAACAAGATCACAGCTCGTTCGAACGATGAAACCGAAATACAGAACAAGTTCACACAGTATCAACGAACACGAGCGAATCGATAGACTTGAGAAAGAGGAAATGAAGAAGTCCAAAAACAATACGGGTATTACATTCGACCTCTTATAAAAGAAGGTCGTCCCCGCTACTCACAATAACGAAATCAAGGAGACGACACAACAGTGATCGGCGAAACATCCTTCAAAGGCCTCTCAAAGCCGATTCTGATATCTGTGCTGAAGCGCGAACTCCGAAAGTCTCGATAGCCAATTCGCAAAACTGAATTCGGTGTCCCTCGAGTGCACACTCGAAATGTGTTACTGACAAGAAGGACAAATTGCACGTACATTCCCCCGGCACATCACGGTTGAAATGCCTCGGCTCGGCATACCGAAAATACAAATGCTAGATACAATGGAACATAACACCGCAAAACAACATACCGGAGATGCCAACTCAGCACAACAAGGAATCATAACACATATCATATACAACGATTACCATTGTAAAGTAATACACACACAAACACTACAGCGACGACGGTATCGTTCGGCGACCTTAACGGCCCGAACAATAACCAGCACATAATTACAAACCTCATGAAACAATCACATATGTACACCAACGTACAAACCCAAGCTTCAACATCTCACACTCGTGTGGCACACGCAATCCATCATGAGACGACAACCATTAAATACCAGTTCACACCTCTCACAGAGGGCTAGTACAACAAATACGTGGCAACGCCTCAACGTTCATGCCACCAACTCGATCATACTCGGGAGCAAACACCATTACGACAACGCGAACATCATACATACATTCCCAAATGCAAATGGGAATTGATAGGTTTTTAAAAAAAATGAAAACCACCTTTTGAAAATAATTTAGGAAAAACACCGGCTGATCTTGAGTATCACCTTTCAAAAAAAGTAAAAACGTGAAACATCGTTATCGAGACTTTGGAAAACCATTTCGCATTTGATAAAAATGAGGACACTTTCTTTTAGTGAAAAGATTTCAGAATATTCGACCCTCGGGTCTAAGTAAAGTGTTTATAAAACATTGAAAATATCTCAAAACATTTTGGTCCTCGAGGTAGAAGAATTTTGAAACATATTGTGGCACCTTAGAAGTACCGCGAGAAAGCAATTCATTTGAAACGTACGTCTCGAAATTTATTTCTAAGATACTCAAGTTTTCGAAAATAATTCAATGCCAAAAAGGACGATGCCAAAAAGGCTAGAATGCCCAAAAATTTCAGGTAATTACACAAAACTTTATAGCGCCATGGGTCCCGCGCCGGAACCCACCAGGATAAAACCATTTACAAAAACGCCAAAAAGACTGATGACGGTAATATTTCAAAAACTTACAAAAGCCATTTAGAAAATACTAAATACCGTCATAAAAATTTCGCCAAAACGATCAAGGCCATAATGCCAAAAACTCGGTTAAGGGAATCGGTTTTCGAAATAAAAATCCGTCGGTAAAATACCGAAAGTCATTACAAAAGAACTCACGCAGCGGATAAAAGAAATAAAGTCAAACATGCACAATCCAGCAACACTACTCCTCATATGAACGAAATATGAGGGTCAAATAACCACATATCAAGAAATCAAAACCCATAAGAGGATTCCATCACTCAACAAATAATCATAAAAATAGCTCGTGTCACACGAGGCACAACACAAAGAAGGGAGACTTACATCCACAGGTCGCACGAAGATGATGATCGCCCCACGATACTAATCACGACCAACCAACTCAGACGACGCGTCGCGACATGACTTAGTCAGACAAAATACGACAAGACAAAACTCAACAGACACCACTGACCCGACAGCCTAGGTTTCCACAACCTAAGCTCCGATACCATTTATGTAACACCCCCAATCCACTCAGGGATATTACACGCCGTAGACCCTCTCCTCGAGGATCTACCAGGCTGATAACTAAAATCAAACATCTAAACATCGCCTTTAAGGCTAAAATGACTCAGTAGACCGACTTGGTCTTTCAATAATAACATACAACTCAATTCCAAACACATACCCACGCAGGGGTCAAAATACAATAAACTCCCGTACAACGGGAAAAGATATCTTGCGGAAAAGAAAATACAACTAGACCAATACGACATCAACGGATCCTCGTGTGATTAGTATCGTTCATCTTTCATCATCCTTCGTGCCGACCCTGTGCTATGCTCCAAAACCTGAATGCAAAAATAGACATCCACCCCTCGAATACTCGGGGGTTAGCAAAACTCCACTGTTTTGCTAGTGCAAGAACAAAGTGCAAATACGAGCCATACAATTCACATTCCACGAATAACAATAACCAGGAATCCTCAAAGATCCAAACATAAAGAAAAGTACTTCCCGAGGCAAGAGTTTGGGTAAACATTTCCAAAACCGAAAGATCGCAAAAAAAAGGGAAATAATTTATAAAACAGTTTAAAATGCCATCGAGAGTTTTAATAGAAAACAATTTAGGATTATAAAATCCTTCTCTTTCCAAAAATCAATAGGGTCACAGCCCAAATGTTTTGTTTTCGCAAATAGGAAACCACCAACAATTTACAGGGTCAGAGCCCAACATCACGTGTCCTCAATGGACATAAAATCAACGAAACATAATCACGCACGCACATCGCCAGACCGGACGCTACCACGCATATCCCACCCGAGGCCTCGAAGGACCCTCCCGAGCTGGCTAGCGAAACAAATCACACACATCTCACGGTTGGATCAATCGCTTGTTTCATCCTGGCCACATGATCGCATGCCATGTGCCACCGTAGATTATCTCAGGCTCTCACGGTTGGATCAATCACTTGTTGCATCCTGACCACATGATCACGTGCCATGTGTCACCGTAGACCTTCAACCATATCCACACATTCACACAAATAACATATCACATCAAGGATATTCAAACAATTCCCGCAGGCATCAAACACTTAGCAAAACACCACGTCAATCCACAACGCACCGAAATGAAATAATATACGTCCACACACAATACCAAGTGCAACATTAACACCAAGCATATACATAGAATTCACATAGTTATTCACAAACCACGCCATTCACAAAACACACGCATTTTGAAAGCAAGCCTTTAACAAGGCTAAACCGAATCTTTTGAAAGTTCAATTCAAACGACCAAACAACCACATTTAGACGATCACTAATTATCATATCCATAAAACAAGAATAGTATGGGCAAGGTACTTGCCTCGAAATCACGATCGCAATAAGACGACGGATAGGACGCGGTCGAATAGCCCCGAACCCCCGAACAATATCAAGAACGTGATAGCACCACGAGTATTACGAGAATAACACCACATGAATCATCAATCACCAAACGGGATTCAACATCGGAATCCTAGAACACCTATAAACCTCCGGAAGGAACAATAACACATGGTTACGACGAGAATCAAGGCCAAAACAACGGAAATCCCAACAAACTATTGAAGGGAAACTCATTGGGACATTTAATCGAACACTAAATGTTCAATAATTCCCAAGAACACTCGAATCGTCAATCGAGTTAAACAAACTCGATATATGGATATACAACCCATAGAACACGATTAATAACATCATACTACACCAACCGATGTATCAAAATCGGATTAGAAACGAAATCAAGAACAATTTCTCCAAAAAGTCAACTTGAAGGAAAATCAAGAATATACCTTGATTCGACGAAACACACGGATTAGATGTTGATATAATCAACAAGAATCTTCCAAAACACCTTGGAATGAGTAGAATCGGCCAAGAACACCTCCTACCGGTCACTCCCGTCCGCAGCCGCACAGAAACGAGGAAAAATGAAAAAAACGAAGTCTGGCCGAGCCAGGCCTATATATGGCCGGCAGGGTTACGGCCGTAACCGGTAGGCCCTTACGGCCGTACTCGGAAGGCCGTATGGCCGTAACCGGCATTCGTCAAAAATCGGGCCTAGCAATCGCCGGCACTTACGGCCAGAATCGCACACATTACGGCCAGAACCGCCTTCGTCCGAAGATGCCCAGCCTGCACGGCCGCATTCGATCACGCTTACGGCCGTAACTCGTACACATTACGGCCGTAACCGGCACCTTACGGCCGTAACTCGGCCAGGCCAGGCCCTGCTCCGGCCGTGACTCGGTCGTGGCCACTCCGATGGCCCGGACGACCCCGAAACCCGAACCTGAGTAAAAATCGAAGATACGGTTATGAAGTACTCGCAAAGACGAATCCAAGCGCTAAGAGAACACACGATTCCGACCACCCAAAGTGTCGGAATTCGACAACGGAAGTAATTACCCCAAACTTTGGGAAATTACAAAAATGGCCCAAAATGTCTGAAAATCACGATACGTGATCGAAACACCGAACCAAAGCTCGCAACATGAATAATAACATTAAATGAACTTACGAGAAACTCGAAACAACAGTTTCGGACGAGATTCGCAAGAATCGAGCTCAAGTGCGGAAAAGTCGCTAAAAAGCACGGAACTCAACAAAACGACACCGAAACGAACTCGGATGTCAAAAGTGCAGAATTAATCATTCTCGGAATGACGAAACGGTCATGATAGAGTCGTCAAAACGGACTTCCGCCGAAAAAAAGAAAATTACCGAAATTCGAAATTGCGGATATTACATTTTGTGACTGTAAAAAAGAGTCACAAAATAGTGACAAAACCTCATTTATATGACTTTGCAATACCACTTTCCATGGCAGTCACAAATATCATTTATGACTGTCATTAGCAGTCACGAATTTCCACTTTTGTGACAGTTATTAGGAGTCACGAATTTCAACTTTCGTGACTTCCATAGACAGTCACAAATATTATTTTTCTTGACTGTCTTGTGACTGTTTTTAGAAGTCACAAATGTTGAAAAAAATACAAAAAAATAGTAAAACCCCATTTTTCTCTGAATGCAATCTAGTTATTTTTCACAATGAATTCATAATACAATCCAAACATATTTCTCAAAGTATTCACACAACACTCCAATTAATTTTTACAAGACATATAAAAATCACAATGTAATCCCTTGACCTGAAAAAAAAAAAATCAAAACTATGTATAGATTTTTATTAATCCTTCCATATAAGCTATTTCAATATAGATTATATTACTCTAAAGTTAAACTCCAACATGAATTAGCGCTTAAGGTTGATCATTTCCAGAAGCGGAGACATACAGACTTGGTCCAAGTGGTGGAGACTCACCAAACTTCAATATATAAGCTATTTCATAACCCCTTTGAAAAGCATTTCACCTTAGCAAAATAAACAGTACTTGCATTTTTTCCTATAAGGATCAATAAATGTGTAGCAAAAGCAAAGCAATGTTCTAGTGATGCTTGACAGCAAAATAACTTCGGGAATAAACAAATTCATATAGCTACCAGCCTACTACTCTTTGAAAAAAAAAAAGCGAAGCTTAAGCTGATGTGTTGATAGGTACACCTTCACATTCCCTGTAACATATATTTATATTCATGCTTGAAAATACCACATTATATAATTGTATTCATCTGTTTCTCCTAGTTTCTTGGATACTTCGGAACTTATCTCTATTTCCAAGCATTATTTGTTCGAAGAAAGGCATTCAATATCTTTTATTTCTTCGTCATCTACTACATTCTCACCAACTTCCGGTATCGTTGGATTTCTTCAATTTCTCAATTGAATCAGTCTTGACTCTTAATTCTGCTTTGAGTATTTCAATTTCAGCTTCAAGCTCTTCATAAGTAATAGTCATTGCTTTGTCTTTAAACATTCAAACAACCTGTTCACCAGCAAGGCATAAGAAAAAGAGTTGCATGACTCAATACCGAAACTAAGATTTTTTTTATAGGAGAAACGAAATGGAAATACATGGCAGATAAAGAAGCAGACATTGGTTCTTCCTATCAAATTCAATCTCTATGTGACAAAAAATGGAGGTTTTGAAATATAATGTGAACTGAATTAGATATATAATCAATGATGAGAATAAAAATTATATAAGACATCTCTAAATTAAAATTACATTAGAACCTCCAAATTTGAACTCAGTTTTCATCATTTGAGACTAATTCTTAAGAATATTATATATGATTAGTGATGGAAATCAAAGTTATTCATATAATGTTAATATTAATAAGACACCCTCTAAATTAAAATTACATTAGAACATCCAAATTGTCACTTGGTTGCCTAATCATAAGACACGGAACACAAACCCTCTTAGAATGAATTACACTTTTTTTTAGAATGAATTACATATATTAGAAAAAATTACAATAACATCGAGATCACATATAATCTGATATTATGAACCAAATATATTAGATTCAATTGAAAACACAAGTACAATCGATTTAAATATTAATTAGTGTCTAATGTGGAGATGAAAAAATGCAAAACAATACTACAACATTAGCATGGCTCAAAATGTTTAATTAAGCACGAACTCATTTCCATTTCAATTTTCATATAGATAAGGCGTGTCGAAAAGTCTATCGTTGCTAGCCTAAATTGCATGCAATCATCTTCATCATTGAATTTGAATTGATAATGTGCAAGAGCGGAAAATCTAAAACCAGTGCTACTGCCCTGAAATTAAAGAGACAACTTACTTGAACAATAAACTCTCCATCCTATAATCTCTGAATTCCACCTACCCTAATAAAGACGGAGACATTATCATATTGTACAAAAGTAAAATAACAAAAAAATATCAACATTAGTATATGGTAATGCATTTTCAAATAATAAAGACTTATGATCTTGATTCTTAGAGTTCTTACAATTTATATTGCCTCTTTATCTGCGAGCCCATAAAGAGCAAAAGCAGCATTACGTTGCAAAGAACTTCCAATAAAATAAAAAAAGGAAGAACCCCCGCACAAAACCAAATTGATACAAATTTAACATTTTGGTGAGCTTCATTTTATCAAACACAGTTAGCAAATATAAGCAAGCAGAAAAACATGTTTTCACCCAAAATAAAATCATCAAGTTATTTATATAAAAAACCTAAAAGTCATAGCAAAATTTAAATCAGACCTTTGGCCATAAAATCAAATAAAAGCAATATTACCCCGTATTTCCAGTTGTGTTCTTCTTTTTCTTCACAGCGCATTGCATTTCTAAATATTCTGTCCAGTGATTAGCAAAACAAATTACCTTCACCAAAACCAACAAAAAATCAAACCTTTAGAATCAATAACCTAACTTTCAAACGAAACCAGTCTATCAGTTTCTCAAACAAAATCACTACATAAAATATACGAAATTCATGATTATTCATAAAATACACAAAAGTTTCAATTTTTAGCATATACACATTTAGATCAGATTGCTAGTAAATGAGAAAAAACAAATATACACATACATAAGTCATAATCTCCGTAAGGAGTGGAATTTGATTGCTCAGATAGACCTCCGTAGCCCACCTTCAATCGGATAAATACCCGGATTAGCAGAGAATATCTGTGTTCTTTAAGAAGGATTCAATTTATTGGAGTTCAAGAGAGAGAATGAGAGGTATTTTGCAATCTGAAGATGTTGGCAGAGAAGAAAGATTTTGGTAAGAATGAAGATCTTTTGGCAGATCGTGATTTGTAACCTGAAGATTTTTTTTTTCTTTTGCTTTTGATAAATCGGGTGTAAGGGAGAGCCGATGAGAATATGAACGAAAGAGAAGAAAAAGGAAGAGAAGCTAGGGTTTGCCAAAATATATTTATACATAAAAGTGAAAAGTTTATGACTGCTCAAGACAGTCGCAAATATTTGGATTTGTGATGCTCAAGACAGTCAGAACACTTGTGACAGTCATTAATAGTCACAAGCATTTGGATTTATCACTGTTTGGTCTTTGTGACTGTTATTGGCAGTCATAAAATTGTGACTGTCATTGATAATCACAAATCCAGCGAGTTTCAAAGTCACAAAAACCTGTTTTTGGTGTAGTTTTTTGATCTTATCGATCGTATTATCGTGTAGCCTAACCTTCATATCAAATATTATTGGTTATCTTTTGGTGTCTAGCCTCATAGATCCTTGTGAGAAGGGCCTAGAATCTGTAACATCCCTGGTGGTATTTGGCGTGTTACATATATGGTATTAGAGCTTTAGGTTGCTGAAACCTATGATGTCGGGTCGAGTTGGGTCGTATGTTGTTATAACATGTAGTCTGTGATCGTGGTTGTGAATTAATATCGTGGTCATATGTTGTTGTAATTTGTAATGTGTGGTTATGGTTGTGATCTGTACCGTGGTGACATCTTTGTGCAATATATGGATGTAAGTCTCTAACTTGTACTCTTAATGCGTGTTTGTCTGTTTGTGAATTATGTTGTCTTGAATTTGTATTGTGTTCTGCCATGATGTGATGTTATGTTTTTGTTATGCTGAGTTGTTGTGTGTTTAGTATGTTGAGAGAGAGATCGTGATGCGGTCGTGCCCGTGGCCTTGTCAAGCGCCAATCGGCCTAGTCGAGATAGTCGTGAGAACCATTTACTTGGTGAGATGAATGCGGCTGTAGGTAATGCTAATATCGGAGATGCCATAATTTTTCAGAAAAAAGAGTATTTTTTAAACAAGTGTTGTTTCACGAGAAAACAGTTGGACAGATTGCAATAAATGTCATGTGTGTCTGTCATTTCTTCTAGTTATCCATCAATGGCTGACTTGGGATCCTCTTGGTCCGCCTTTGTAGCCTCATCTTTTGGTCAGTCCTTGATCTTTCCATTGTCTCATGTTTCTCAAGTGCAGCCTGCTCGGCCCTAGCGATGGTCGGCCTCCACATGGCATTCTTGCTCGGGACTTGTCGGGTTGACCAATATGCGTTGGTGGGGAACCACATAAGTGTCGAGTTGGATGCCAGGGTATCCGTGGACTATCATCACAAACAACCGCCAAAAAAATCTTTTATTTTTTTTATTATTTAATGAAAAAAATAAGAAGCAAAAATTTGAAATAAAAACAGAAAATGCTAAGACACTCCTTGTTAAGAAAAAAAAGGAACAAGTATTGGGGTCATTTATTATCTACTCATGGAATTGAATTAGCCTATTCCTCAACTAGACCTGCCTACATCTGCATTAGCCGAATTTATGCTGCTCTCATGCCCAATATTCGTATCAACACGCAACATTTCTTCACTATAACCAAAGGTATATTATATTTGATTTATATAATTAAATTTGTAAATTTTATCTGAGTATATTATATTTGACGTTTAAAGCTAAAAAAAGCTAATTATAGCCCATTAAAAAGATGGTACACCAACAAATTTTACAGATATGAATCATTATAAATTAATATGATGTCGTCACAATAAAGTGGTCTCACACTAAAATCATTATAATTATATTTCATCTGTTCAATAATATATGCAATAAAAGAACAAATATGTAGGTTCAACGTTCATGGTTTTATTTTACGCGATTTTCAAAAAATATATTTGACCATTAATATCTTGGATTACATATAACTAGAACAATTATGACAAATTAATATTTTGAATATATATTATGATGAAGCTAATAAGACCACGTATATAGTATACTACCATTCTTAGCAATATGTCAATAGAATTTACTAGTCAAATTTAGTCACTTTTGACCAAATAACATTAAATATGAATAATGTTGTGAAACAGAAATTGTAATATCATTAATTAATTTTTTTGACCGAAGTAATATCATTAATTGTAAAAAGTATTTTGAAACAAATACATTGAGATAAATCGAAATCAAATTCCTCTTAGGTAAGTCCCATGTGGATTAAGCCATGGTCTCAGGTATGTAAATGAGTTTTTTCGTATCATATGCTTCCCTTTGTATTTTTCACTCAATATGTTGTTGTGCACTTAGCTGAGGGTCTTCACGGAAACAGACTCCCTACCGTAATAAGTAGGGGCATGGTCTACGTACATCTTACCCTCCTCAGACCCTGCTCTGAGCGGGATTTACTGGGTATGTTTGGTTTGGTTTGGTTTTTACATTGAGATAAATCAAAAAAGCTTACATGTTAATAATACTTACTCTCTACATTTTACTTGTAGGTTTACACTCATTGTCCTTTAAAGGTCTAAACCGTCATCAAATTAAATAATTACAATTACATTACTTAGTTTCTACCATACATTTATCATCAATATTCTTTTATTTTTCAATCCCAACTACGCACTGATCCTCAATATTTACATAAACCATCAGTTTATCGATCCTTTATTTTGCTTAAAAACTTGTGAAATTACATCTCTATCGACCTTTAACTTAGACCGGAAATTATTTTATTTTAGCAGAAAGAAGAGTACGAAGTAGTGAATTTTACAACTTAGTTTTATATATGGAGTTAGATATAGTGCAATACGTTAGGTAGTTAGCTAATGCAAGCAATGTAGAGAATCAACATATATATTACGGGTAGTCAAGTTGGTGGAGTAGTGAGCGCGAGACTGAAAGGTCACAACTTCGATTCCCCCTGTCAATACTTCATTGGTTGAGCCTGCCACAGACTCACACAGGGCTTGCCTAGTATGATTTAATTGGTTGGCCTAGTTTGAAGGCTATTACGTCCAGTTCGAGGGTTTATCCACTGCGCACTCGAAGAGTGGCGGCTACGAGTTCCCCGTCATCAATATATATATATATATATATATATATATATCTGAAAATTGAGAAAATAAATAAGATCAACTCATGTGATTTTTCTATTAATGAGAAACCTAATTAATGGCACATTAACATAATCCTAGAAAAAATATTTTACTGTCAAAATTTCACCACCTGTGCAAAAAATCCATTCTCTTTTGCTTGTTACTGCCTCAAAATAAGAAGCCCAACAATTCATCATAATTGCTAAATGGGGCTGCAAAAATAGAAAAATTACAACTCCCAAAAACAGTCTGACTGGACTAATCATAATCATCATTAGCCGGAGCAGGCAGATTAAGATCTATGCCCCGAGTTTCACCATTTCTTGAAAACTGCCTAATTGCATTAATAGCCCCAATATTCCTTGAAATTGCTGATGCACCCACAAAATGTGATCTTTTGTGCCCACCAAGTGCCTGACCTGTTGGAAAAACCCTCTGACAGAAAGGGCACTCATATATCCTCTCATCCACCCCCACCGCCGCCGAAAGCGGCGCCGCCGCCTTAACCTTCCCGTGGCCGTTTGCCCTGTGCCCACCAAGTGCTTGATAAGACCTAAACATCCTCCTACAAGTCTCGCATCTATACTTTCCTCCAACTTTATTACTCCTTTTCACTTTGATAATAGAATATTCTTCAGAAAGATAATCTCCATTTTCCTCTTCTTCTTCCTCATCCCACTTGCCTCTGGACAACATCATAAGACAGTAAGCGACGTTCTCTTCGGGAGTTGTCGGCGCGTCCAAAACTTTCGCGGAGACCAGCACTCGTGATTTTCTCTTGGAAGTCGCGTTTTGTCCCGACGGCTTGTCTTCTTCGCTTTCCTCTGCGACTGCTGAATCGACGGCGCCGGAAGCGACGTCGTTTTTCTCCTCCTCTTCTTCTCCATCTGATGAAGATGATGACGACGATGATACTGTCGAAAACTGATCGGGTTCTTGAATGTTTTCTTCTTGTTTTGATGCGTTTTTTGGAGCACAGAGATTCATTATGTGGGATGTCTGCATCTCCTCTTTCTACTTTTTCACACAGTCAATGTGTTTGTGTGTGTATTTTTGTTGCTCTTTTGTACAAGCAGCAGCTATGAGTAGGTGACAGGCATTCCTGCACCCAGCGCCATATAGATACGTACACACACAGAGAGAGTGGTGTGTGTGGGTGGGTGTGTGTGTGTGATATTTAAAAAATAGTATTACTCTATTTTTTTTAAAGGAGAGTCCACATGTAATAAAACGGCAAGAAGAAGCAAAAACTTAAGTTTAACTAAAGCACAATGCACTGTAACATGCCAGATTTGCATTAAATCCCATCGCTATTTTCACATTTCCTAAAAGGACCCTGACTTTCCATTGATTCACATTGAGATCCGGGTCGGATCGGCCTGTTTAATCGGGAATCGGTTGCCTCTCCGGTCCGGTTATATGGTAAAATCGAGTGGCTAGAAAACAATTGTCGCGCAGTGAAAATTGGGAAGAAAATAATCATATCCAAAAACCGGTGATTGGTGGTTTGTTTTTCATTTTGTGTTTTTGTTGGAAAAAACGACACAAAGACGTCACAACGAAAACGCGGAAAATCGTTTGACAACCTTCCCAATCTCAATTGTAACTTTGAGGTTACCGACGAGTAGAGTAATCAAATACAACTCGACAAACAATACAAATGATATCCAAAACAATAAACAACGACACACAATTTTTAGCGTGGAAAACTCCTCAAGACGAGAGTAAAAACCACGGGATCGAAGCCGCTTAAATCCACTATCACCGATTCACAATACACGATTCGTCCCTAGTACAAACTAGAGGTATACAACGATAATCTTCAAATAGTTGGTAATAAATAATCTTGAAGTATTTAGAATACACAACAACAACAAGATCGAGAAAGAAAACCACCGTAAATAGCTTACACAAAAAGCTAAGAAAATACCCGAACTTCTGGACTCAAAACTTCGATCTTCTCCGGTGAAAAGATTTGCCCAATCGCTACCAAGCTCTTGTCAAAATATCACGACGGTCCGATCGGTACAACTCCAGAAAATCGAACAAGTATATCTCTCTATTTTTCTTCTCTGTTGTATCTCTCTCTCTATTGTGCTCTCAAGGTGAAGGAAGTGAAGAAACCGCAGCAAAAATACTGCTAAAAAGAACATCCCAACCCTGTTGACTTTGTGTGTCGTGGCCCGGACAATGTGTGCCGCGGCACACTCAAAAAAACTGAGGCGAAAATATTCCAGGGGGGCGCGGTCTCTTCCTATATTTCGGAAATAATGCCTACAAATCTCCCCATTTCTGGAATATAGGAAGAATTCGCCATCCCAGCGATCGAGCAACATATCTTAACCTTCTCTCTACTCCACGCCTTAGTTAACATATCAGAACCACTATCATCGGTGTGAACTTTATCAAGTTCAAATAAACCATCCTCCAATGCATCTCGAATCCAATGATATCTCACATCGATATATTTTGTTCTTTTGTGAAAGGTCGCATTCTTCGCCAAATGAATCGCACTCTGACTATCACAAAGAACCATGTAATGCCGTTGTCAGAAGCCCAGCTCTTGTAAGAATATTTTCAACCATAAGTGCTCTTTACACGCTTCCACCGCCGCAATATACTCGGCCTCTGTTGTTGACAAGGCAACACACTTTTGCAATCTCGATTGCCATGACACGGCTCCCCCTGCGAAGGTCATCAAATATCCAGAAATGGATTTTCTATTATCCTAGTTTCCTACCATATCATAATCGGAATATCCAACAAGCATAGCTTTCCCATTTCCAAATGTGATCCTCAATTTGGAAGTACCACATAAATATCTAAATATCCACTTTACGGCTTCCCAATGCTTCTTTCCCGAATTCGATAGAAAACGGCTCACCACTCCCACAGCATGAGCAATGTCGGGACTCGTACATACCATGGCATACATCAAACTCCCGACCGCAGAGGCATAAGGAACTCTATCCATTTCTTCAATCTCTTCCTTCGTCGTAGGGCAATCCTTACTCGTCAATTTAAAATTGTTAGTAAGAGGCGAACTAACAACCTTAGCTTTATCCATGTTGTTGGGTTCCAGGGTTGGATATTTGCGCCGTTTGCGGAAGCATAAATAACAAGTGCGGAAAATAAAAGGACACGAGGATTTATAGAGGTTCGTCTATAAACGAGCCTACGTCCTCTCTTTATCTTTTTCAATAGGTTAAAGATATCAACCTCTACGCCTCTCTTCTATCGGTCGAGGTATAACCACTTACAATCACGTCTTCTATTGGTCCGTGATAAACCACTCGTACTTGTCTTTGCGTCGGTCCAAGTTAAACCGTTTTCCTTTTCGTAGGACAAGGAATCAACCTCTCTAGCTTTCTATGGGTACTAGATAAACCTCACGAAGATAGTGATTGCGATTCTAACAATACCGGATCCTTGATACTAATAACACCGAATCTAATCGTATCTTTTCTTTTACCACTCGTGTATGATTTTGTGTATAACACCCAATCACTCAATGTAAGCTCAATATTACAACAACAATAATATCAATATGAAACTCAGATGATTATCTCGCATGCTTGAAGTTGTTGTACTGAATCAATACCATAGGCATGATATTTATAGCCTTCTTGATCAACCTAGCCGTTAGCAATCCGACACTTCATTACGGCCGCTATCTCCTTCCCATTACGGCCGTTAGCCGTCTTACGTACGTTAACATAACCTTGTTACGTACGTTAGCATCTCCCAGTAAGAGTCCAATAGCTTTTGTTTCTTTTCCTTACGTACGTTAATAAGACATCATTACATACGTTATAATAGGTCAATATGTCCGTTGCTTGCTGACCTATGCCATGACGTCATTTACATCGTTCATCTTGTTTGAACTCAGAATCTTCTCATTACGTACGTTATAAACATGCTGTTACGTACGTTATGATTCCAATTCCAATATTACGTACGCAATACAATACTCGTTGCGTACGTTAGCTTAGACCAGAACACCTTTTTGAGTCTTCGTTTTCTTCGATTCTTGCTTCGCCTCTTCGTTGTTTTGTTTTGCTTATCAACTATAATCATCAAAACATTATTAATATATGTATGGAACAAAATTTCCAACAATCTCCCCCTTTTTGATGATTACAAAGCAACACTTCGTCAATGGGATTTACTTGCAAAAATACAAATATATGTATATGTATACAGACCAAATTTTTCGACTTTGTCCGTTTCGTTAGTTTCTTCTCCCATTTCTTTTTCGACTCATTTTCAAATTTTCATCGTCTTTTCGACGTCTCCTCATTTTTCATTTTCTGTCATTTTCGACTTCTTCTTTTCATTTTCCTTTTCGACTTCTTCGTTTCTCCCCCTTTTTGTATGCTTTCTTTTTCTTCGATTTTCTCCCCCTTTCAGGGTTAATCCCATTTTTTGACTTATTTTTCCATTCTCCCCCTTTTTGTTTTCATCAAAAAGTAAAAAAATAACAATTAAAATTAATGATACCAAAATATAAAATATGCATGATACCAAATAATAAATGCATAAAGGGTAAAAACTCCCCTTAAAAATATTACTCCCCCTGAGTAAAATACAAAAATCAATTTTTGGGGATCCAACCTGTAGTTGGTTTTTGTTTTGAAATATAGATGACATTTGGGATGGTGGTTCCTTTAGGGACCCAAATTTTCTTTATTTTAATCGTTCGTCTAGGGCTTTTACAGTTTGAAATATGATGCCCGATTTTCAAACACTTTTCGCAATGGGGTATTTTGAAATTAACGGATTTGTTTTTCGAACGTGGTTTGAATCCTAACCCCTCTTTATTTAAAGTATATTTTTGAACACATAACATTTGTTCAAATTTATCGTTGCCGCACGAGAATTTCTTCGTCAAAAATTTAAGTTCATCTTGAGCTTTTAAAAGATTATTCTTTAAAATATTCTCATTTTTAATGCATTTCGAATGATCGATTTCAACAAATTTTCCCTTCTCGATAATTTTGGAATTTTCAATTTCCAAGGATTTAATTTTAGACTTGAGGGATTTGATTTCCGATAAAGTATTTTGGAAATCCGTATGTAATAACTCAAATGCATCAAAAAGTTCGTCACGAGATGTTGTACTTACTTGGCTTTTGACGTCGCTATCGTCGAACGAACTCCGGGCCATGAGAGCGAGATTATTTTGATTGATAAATTTGTCGTCTTCGTCTTCATCGCTCCAAGTAGCCACGAGAACCTCTGTTGGGCTTCGGTCCAGCATCCTGCCTGCATGAGCTTAAAAATGCGCGAGGCGCGGCTTGCGATTCGACCTGTGAGATCTGCACTAGAAAGTGGTTAAATGAATTGATTTGGACTACTCATACCAACAAGATGCATCTTCTTTTCTGGTAGCCATCTCATAGAAACTCCAAAGTTAAGTTATAATTTGAATTATACACTTATTAGTCTATTTTTATAGATACTAATATGAGTGAAACAACACAATTAAAAAGTTTGGTTTAATAATTGCAAAGAAAATGCAATATTAGTTTTAATATTTTAAGGAAATAAAAATATTGCAATAATAATAGATTGATTAAACGATAAAATGAAATAGTTGGGATTACAAACTTAGTTAGTCATTAGTTATAAAAGATGTATAGGAGATCATAAGATGAATTTACTTATTATGTTGTGTAGATTCGATTTTCCTTAAAAAGACGGTTTCTCTTTCGAACTATAAAATGCCCCTTACATATTGAATCAATCCACTATATTTCTATGTTGATTGACTTCAATACATAGCATTAGGATTTATGAAAATAACTCAAAGAATCATCTAAGGACTAGAGGTATATTTCTATCCCCTAGAACAATTTAGAGTGAAGATCATTTGATCTAATCAAACATATTTTCTTTCGAAACATATGAAGACCATAAATATCGTCATTTATTGGCCAAATAAATAAAGATTGTTAAAACAATGAAAATCACACACAATAATAAGTAATTCACAATAGATCTTTATACAAACATAAATAACATGACTAACCTTGTTTATAATCCCAACTAAAGATTACTTAGCCCATGAAGGGTTTATTATACATATTACAAGCTTTTGTGGTCATTATTAGTTGAATCAAGAGAAAGAATTGATCCCAACTCCCTTAGTAGATAAAGAAGATAGAAGCAATAAACTCTCTGAACAACATATGCTATGCCACACTTACAAAGATCACTCAAGAAAGTGTGTTCTTCACACAAAAAGAAAAGTTTACAAAAAAATGGAAAATTATAAGATGAATGATGAATGATGAAGGATCTAAGGGGTCTATTTATACACCTAAAGTCATCTAATAGCTCCAAAACTCCAGCATTATTACAATAGATCGGATCAATGCCAGCCATCCCCTCAATAATACACAAAAAGTATAAAAAATTAGACAAATCATAACAATGTCAAGAGTTACTAGTAACATTCAGAGTTACGGCCGTAACTATGGTGACTTACGGCCGTAACTCCTGAATGTTACGGCCGTAACTTGGCTTCGTAAATTTGCTCACTGGATGCTTTGATAGTTACGTTTTCAGCCCAAAATTTCTCAGACTTTGCGTTTTTGCCCCAGATCTTCTTCGGATGATAACTTTTGATATATAACTCTGATTTTGAATCCGGAAAGACTGACGAATTCGTCTCGGAAAGCCCTACAACATGAATATATCAAAATTCAACAAAGAGAATATTTAATAAACATGTTATTTCTTGAGTAAATCAGTTATTTAATCCGATCATCATCCGATAAAAATAAAATAAAAAAAACTAATTAATTAAAAACAAAAAACGACTAGACTAGCTCAATTATGGGTGAATTTTATCGATACAAACCAAGGATAAGTGTACAAAACTGACACTTATCACACCCCCAAACTTGAATTCTTGCTAGTCCCGAGCAAGACTCTTTATTAATCACACTCCAAAAATAAAAATAAAAATAAAACAAAAATAAGAAAATTAATACACACATAAATTAAAATATAAAAAGAGAAAAGGAGATCAAAATACCATTAATACACAACAACCAGCTTATACAGTAGATATAAATGAATCAAGATTCAAAATAAATCTACAAATGATTTTGAAGTTAAAACACGGTTTTAGTATTGTAATTCCAAAATGTAAGGTTTCCCCCCAATAGGTTGATTATTTCTTTCCCACTCGTGATACACACGACTCCTTTTAATGGTTGCTCTCGATCACTCGTTTATTTTTCGACTCAATATGAAGAAGAATTTCATTGGCGTCATCAAATATTGTGATTATTCACGAAATTGAGTGTATTGAAATTCAGCCGCTAATTAATTCAAATCTGCTCATAAACTACATCCCTTTTAGTGATAGCTTTCACACCGTTATTTGCTAACGTGTAGCTCTTTTCACTAACACAATTTCTATCTCATTTGTTTTTTTTAAAAGGTGATAGCTTTCACACCGTTATTTGCTAACGTGTAGCTCTTTTCACCAATTTTTCTGAGACGGCAGCTACGCACCAACAATGGTTAGTCCTTTATTTTTCGCAAAATTTAAGACCCCCAAAATTAGGCAGCTGTTGCTGCTCAACACTTCTCCTTTTCGTCATTTTTTTAGGTGATAGCTTTCACACCGTTATTTGCTAACATGTAGCTCTTTTCACCAATGACTCCCTTTTTTTTTTAGGGAATAAAATTTTTGCAGAAAATCATTTTTTAGTTAAGCATGAAAAATCAAAAACTCCACAAATTAAGTAAATTTCAGTTTTATTTTTCATCAACCAATTGATTCTTCTTTTCTCAAGGTAACGAATGACTCGATTTTATATGATAATTACAAGGCTTGGAAAGAGAGATTAAGACTCAAAAATTTTGGAATATACAAAAAATTTTTACCGGTTAAAACGATTTAAAAGCTTGTATATAGCTAATTTATTGGTGTTATGGCCAGGTCTAGAAATCTCACAAATCAAAATACTATATATATATATATATATATATATATTAAAAAAAATTAAGGTAAATAACCGCAAAGTAATCAAAACACACCAAAATAATAAAACAAACCACCCCCAAACTTGAAAATAAAACTGTCTTCAGTTTTTAAAAATAAAATAAAATAAAAGTAATGCAGAAAAGCAGAATACTCCCTGTTAAGAAAGTTGATGTTTGAGCTAACGCCTTTTAGAATCTGCAAGAGAATAAATATACGAGGCACACAACAGAAGAAAATAAAATATACTCGGAAGTATAACACAATTTTTAAGATGCGCATCAAGAAAGTCCGAAGAGTCGCCTTACACTGCCATCAATGCTTTTATAAAAAACACACAATAAAAATTACAGTAAAAAAATAACAATACATAAATCGCGAATAGATGCGCGTCAAGAGATCAAGAAGAAACTCCTTAAGCTGCCACCATTTAACACGATTATTACACACGACAGAAATTAAAAATAAAAGAGGTCCGATATGGGTTTATCAAAGGGAGAGGAATGAATCCACTTTTCGTTTTCTCACAGTAAAATCTTCCATCCAGACAATTTTAACTAGAGCTGGATCTGGTTGAGGAACAAATTCATTGAGTTTTTTGATTAGTTCATCTGGTGTTGTTGCAACGACTATGATTCGTTTAGCACGCTCGGAAATAAAACCCTTTTCAGCAGAGTAGTCGATGAAAGACAGTAAACCATCAAAGAAACCATTGATATTAAGCACACCTATTGGTTTTTGATGAACATTTAGCTGGGCTCTGGTAACCACATGAAAAAGTTCCTCAAGGGTGCCAAAACCACCGGGAAGGGTGATAAAGGCGCCAGAATTATTTATCATGTGAGTTATGCAATCTTGCATATTTACAGATCTAAACTCATCTCCAATAGTTGACCCGGTGATTTTACTTTCAGCCAGAGATTTTGGGATTATTCTCAACACTCTTACTCCTTCCATATAGCGTGACGTGACTCGTCCCATTAATCCTAGACTTCCTCCTCTGTAAACTACATGAATACATTTTTCTCCTAAGGTACGACCCAAGTTGTGGGCTGCTTCAGTAAAGCATGCCTCTTTTCCAGAACTAGCTCCACCAAAAATGCAGACTGTGTTAAATTTTTTTGTTGAAGATGATGACTCCATTTTTGAAAAGAAATTTTTTTAGAGAGAAACAGAGAAAAGTGCAAGTTTGAGGGATGAATGAAAGAAACAAGCACAATGTTTATTTATAGAAGAAAAAGAAGGTAAAAATTGTTTAACAAGTTTGTGATTGCGTTGATTGCGTTTCAACTAGGGGTGGACTCAATTCCATTCGGTTCGGTTTTTGACCAAAACCAATAACCGAACCAAATATTCGGTTTCGGTTTGGTCCGGTTCTTTTTGGAGTTCGGTTCGGTTAAATTCAGTTTTATAAATATTCAGTTCGGTTTTGGTTTGGTTTGATGTTTTTTCGGTTCTTCACAATATAAATTCAAATATTATATTCAATAGAATAAGTTATAAATAACAACAAGCCAACAAAAGTTATATATACGAGGCATTATCCAACCCGTGCGATGCACGGTCTTTGGTTGAATATCTACGTATTTTGTATGTAATGTTGGGGCAGACGGTTGAATGAGCAGATGGCAGAATTTAAATGCCTTTTAGAGAAGTTTATATGTTTTTTTATTGTTATTATCCTTTTATTTTAGTCTATGTAATTAGTTATATGAAATGAGGCTTTACTAACATGTATGTTGCTCCGGGGTTGTTTTTGGTTTATTCAACCCGTGCGATGCACCGATTGTATCTAAGATTTCATAGGTAAAATTTAACCATCTTGTAATTTATACTATCATTTAAAAGTTCATTTTAATCACCTTGTGTATTAGAAGGTGCATTTGCATTGTCATGTTTACCATAACTTTTGTATTTAAATTAGTTTATTTACATTAAAAGTTACAATTAAAATAGTCTCTTCATATGTAATTCTTTAATATGAATAAGTGACATAAATCCCCCTTCCACATTAAATTAAGGGGGATAAGTTTTATATAGTATAGATATGCTCAAGATAAGAGGTTGACTTGCACAACAAATATCTCAAAATATATAACAATCACAAATCACAATAGATAATTCTCTAAACCTAAATTAGTTGAATCACGAATTACACAAGCATATTATCAGTCCTCCTTGGATCCATGAGGGTCTTAAAAAAGAAAAACAAATTACATTAAAATCTCAAACACATAAAACTCACAAAAAGATGTCATTTTAGTATGTGACTTTGACTTCAGTCCATTTCGGTTCGGTTCGACTCTGTCCGACCCCGAACCGAGATCCGAACCAAACCAATTTGGTTCGGTTCTGTTTTTCTATTTTTCGGTTCGGTCTTCTTTGGTTTCGGTTCTTCGGTTCTTTTTTCGGATTTTTTCGGTTTGATTTTGAATTTTCGGTTCCGAAATGCCACCCCTAGCTTCAACTACTCAATAGAATAATGAAAGCATTTATCGCGTATCACATTTTTTTATTCAGAAAATCTCACCACACGACAAAAATAAAAGATACTTACGCGTATGTACAGTAGTTGTGATTGTGGCTCACATATTCCTCTGATTTTACGTTCAGAAACGGCCTAAACGCCTTCTATGAGTCGGGGAGAAGCTTCCCATCCAATTTTCTTACAAATTGGCAAACAGGGTCTTTTAACGTCAGATTTCCAAGACGTTGTTCATATTCCGGTTTGAATTTATTCCACAAACATCGAATTCCGTAATGTACGAGTCCACTAGGATGCGTGTCAAGAGAAATTTCGATATCATCTAAATTCTCCTTATTCAGACCATCCTTAATGAATTGAATTTTATCTTCTCTGTTTGTAGATGGAATTCCTAAAGATCGACATTTTAAATTACAGTTCCATCTAGCACATTTATAACTAATGGCTATCATCTTTGCTCGTCGTTTCTTTGCATATGAACTTTTTCCAAGCCTTGGTAAAAATCTAGTCGGTGTTTCTGTGAATTCACCCTCTATTCTTACTTTGGCTTCAATTATGAATCTTATGTCAAAAGGTATGCTTTTATTCATAAGCAACCTCATCCTTTCAAGCCTTGCCTTGTAAATTTTTAAAATTGCATTTTTGCTTAGAAAGGGGAATCTTTTTTCAATTTTATACAACGTTTCTTCCATGATAAAAAAAATAAATAAAAAAAGACAATGAAAATAATTGAAGAAAATATCTACAAATATCAGTTGTTGTGGGAAACTGAAAAATCCGACTTTAATAGTCACGGAGTACCGTTATCCGCCACTTGACCGGACAAACACAATTGAGTACTAAGTTACAATGTCGAGAAATTTGTACCTATAAAAATAGTTTACAATGTAAGATTTCAAATATAACTTGTACTTCCCCGGCAACGGCGCCAGAAACTTGACACGTTCTTAGTGTAACTATCGCAAGTGCACGATATCGTATCAAGTAGTAAAGTGGACTTTTTGAGTCCGGTTTATCGATCCCACAAGGAAGTTTGGTTATAATTTGAATTATACACTTATTAGTCTATTTTTATAGATACTAATATGAGTGAAACACACAATTAAAAAGTTTGGTTTAATAATTGCAAAGAAAATGCAATATTAGTTTTAATATTTTAAGGAAATAAAAATATTGCAATAATAATAGATTGATTAAACGATAAAATGAAATAGTTGGGATTACAAATTTAGTTCGTCATTAGTTATAAAAGATGTATAGGAGATCATAAGATGAATTTACTTATTATGTTGTGTAGATTCGATTTTCCTTAAAAAGACGGTTTCTCTTTCGAACTATAAAACGCCTCTTACATATTGAATCAATCCACTATATTTCTATGTTGATTGGCTTCAATACATAGCATTAAGATTTATGAAAATAACTCAAAGAATCATCTAAGGACTAGAGGTATATTTCTATCCCCTAGAACAACTTAGAGTGAAGATCACTCGATCTAATCAAACATATTTTCTTTCGAAACATATGAAGACCATAAATATCGTCATTTATTGGCCAAATAAATAAAGATTGTTAAAAACAATGAAAATCACACACAATAATAAGTAATTCACAATAGATCTTTATACAAACATAAATAACATGACTAACCTTGTTTATAATCCCAACTAAAGATTACTTAGCCTATGAAGGGTTTATTATACATATTACAAGCTTTTGTGGTCATTATTAGTTGAATCAAGAGAAAGAATTGATCCTAACTCCCTTAGTATATAAAGGAGATAGAAGCAATAAACTCTCTGAACAACATATGCTATGCCATACTTACAAAGATCACTCAAGAACA
Organism: Orobanche coerulescens; assembly: GCA_033398695.1. Lineage (NCBI taxonomy): Eukaryota > Viridiplantae > Streptophyta > Magnoliopsida > Lamiales > Orobanchaceae > Orobanche > Orobanche coerulescens. Next base: position 170,701,002 of record CM065811.1, read on the forward strand.
CAAGTGTGGTCTTCACACGAAAAGAAAAGTTTACAAAAAAATGGAAAATTATAAGATGAATGATGAATGATGAAGGATCTAAGGGGTATATTTATACACCTAAAGTCATCTAATAGCTCCAAAACTCCAGCATTATTACAATAGATCGGATCAATGCCAGCCATCCCCTCAATAATACACAAAAAGTATAAAAAATTAGACAAATCATAACAATCTGTCAAGAGTTACGGCCAGAATAACATTGAGTTACGGCCAGAATTAGGTGACTTACGGACGTAACTCCTGAATGTTACGGCCGTAATTTGGCTTCGTAAATTTGCTCACCTGGATGCTTTGATAGTTACGTTTCAGTAAATTTCTCGGACTTTGCGTTTTGCCCCGGATCTTCTTCGGATGATAACTTTTGATATATAACTCGATTTTGAATCCTAAATACTGCCGAATTCGTCTCGGAAAGCCCTACAACATGAATATATCAAAATTCAACAAAGAGAATATTTAATAAACATGTTATTTCTTGAGTAAATCAGTTATTTAATCCGATCATCATCCGATAAAAATAAAATAAAAAAAACTAATTAATTAAAAACAAAAAACGAGTAGACTAGCTCAATTATGGGTGAATTTTATCAATAAAAACCAAGGATAAGTGTACAAAACTGACACTTATCAGTTTCCCAGGTGCGCGTGAGTGAGGACAAAACGCACTAGAAAAGACTCGTGTTGGTACAGTGAGGATAGTCTTCCTCATTCTTAGGGACCAACAATTGGTATCAGAGCAAGTCACGGGTGCGGATTCCCTCGGAGTATCCTAAAATAGAGGCTGCCAGAATGTTGGAACTGAGAGGCGGGCATGCAACAGATATTGCCACTTGGCCGGAACTGAGATGCTGGTGCAGTGGAGGTTGTCAGGTGTTGGAGGGCTATGTGATCAAATCTAGTATGCTGGAACTGAGATACTGGTGCAGCGGAAGTAAACGGAGGTGGAACATATGCTGATGTCAAGTGTTGGAGGACCGTGTGAATGAATCCAGCCGTTAGAGGGCTGTGTGATCAAATCTAGTTCGCGGAGGTTTCCAGACTCTGGGGCTGAAATGCTGGCAGATACTGGGAGGAGGATTGTTGGGCTTCGGTCTAGCATCATGCCTGCATGAGCTTAAAAATGCGCGAGGCGCGGCTTGCGATTCGACCTGTGAGATCTGCACTAGAAAGTGGTTAAATGAATTGATTTGGACTACTCATACCAACAAGATGCATCTTCTTTTCTGGTAGCCATCTCATAGA